>JBAIAA010000561.1:1352230-2028346 GCA_037893245.1 Crossaster papposus | reverse complement strand
TACAAACTTAGCCGTTGTTAGTTCTATAGTTCGCGTTTTTGTCCACGACGAAGTCACAGCTATAGTTTTGTATGGATTATGTCAACATTTGAATACGAAGGAAATGTAATGTGAATTGTTCGCTATGTTTGCACAAAAATCAAAAATTCAATCATGGAATCGTTTGAATAATTACATTATTATGGTCAAAAAGGTGCATTTTGGACTAAATACTACAATTTAACATCGACTATTGTAAAAACAAATTCTCACTTCTGATTGGTCAGTTGCTGTAGGTACATGTTCAACAAGCTCAACCAATATGACTGGTTGAAGGCCAACCGACATATTGGTTATGAATGACCAATATATTGGTTAATACCTTGGTTACAAACTCAACCAATATGACTAGTTGAAGGAAAACCAATATATTGGTTATGAATGACCAATAGATTGGTTGATACATTAGTTGCAATGACCAATAGATTGGTTGATACATTAGTTGCAATCTCAACCAATATAACTGGTTGTAGGACAACCAATATATTGGTTATAAATGACCAATAGATTGGTTGATACCTTTAACCAATATGACTGGTTGACGGACAACCAACGCAGTGGTTATGTTTTAACCAACACATTGGTTAAAAACAACCAATATTGGGTCAACCAAATAGATTGGTTGGCCTTTCAATCAATCTGTTTTTTTAGTGTCATTTTCGTTTGCAAAGTTTGGTAAATCTATTTAAACATTGGATCGAGAATATTCGTCATTACAGAGATTAAACTCGTCTGAGCTGTTTGCTCAGACGAATTTGATCTGCAATGACGAATATTTTCGACCTGGTGTTTAAAGAGGTGGCCAAACGTTGAAATTGAATAATGAGTTACTCAATTGTTTTGTTAAAAGCCTGTGAAATGTTTCCTCGGACTAAATTAAATGCGTTGGTGAATTTGTATATTTATTTTTTAATTAGCCGGAAAAACCCTATATATACTCATGCTTGTGTCGTGTTGATGTGACTTAATAAATTGAGTACAAATCACTTTTTGAATGTTTTTTTTTTTTACCGAAAGTATTGAGTTTTAGGTAAACTGTAATAATTAAATTAGTAATATAAACTCGTCACAACAAATATTGAGACACTTACAAATGATCCAATAGTTAACGGCCCGAAAGAGTATAGATTAATCGAAGCAACTAACCAACTGCATAATTTTGTTCTGCGTATTTTGACACCTCGATTGTTGAGATACGATGTTGCGGAGCGGAGTTATTGTCATTTTAATGGTCGTAGATCCAGTTTCAAAAGTGACAATCATTCCTATAGAAGCCCGTTTGTATTGATCAAGTTGATGTTAAATAATCAGCCGATAAGAAAATCTCTACACATGCCCGACTTTTCTTTTGAAAATGTGTGATGTAGCCTGCATGTATCATACTGTAGGTAAATATCCAAAGCATGTTAGAGTAATTTTGTTATTTAAAACAAGTAGGTTTTTTTTGGTTTTTTTAAGGTATATACATTAGTTTGTTTGTACCTTGTTAATGATGCAAAAAACTGTTCAGAAAAGTGTTTATGTTCAGGAAAGGACAATATTTAACAAGGTTTAACACATATAGCACCGTGCATCCCAACATGACAATGTTCACACTTCAAATTGTTGATAATTATTGCTGGTGAAAACACAACTTTAAATCGAGACATTTGATACATGTTTACAGTTTACATGTACCTGTACTTGCCTCACACACAAAATGCATAGATAATTAAACTGTATTACCCCGGTGAACATATAGTTCAGTCAGAATGGTGCTTTTAACAAAATGGGATCTACATGTACGGAATAGGCATCAAGCCCAAAACAGGTTTAAGTATTTGTATACACATTTGTATTTGTATCCTCCAATGTGCGTGGAGGAAGTTGGACCCAGGCGTTTTGATAATGCATTTACTACTGGTATACCCGTACGCAGGATTTTTTATGGGGGGTGCGAATTTGTAATGATGGGACCAAAAATGGAACCAAACATTTTCGTGTGCCAGTACCGTTATTTCTACATCAAAATACCATTATTTACCACGGAAAATGTGGACCTTTTTGTAATTTGGGGGCGAATTTGTACTGATGGGACCAAAAATAGAACCACAATTGTTCGTGTGCCTGCAGTACAGTTATTTCTACATCAGAATACCATTATTTACCCCGAAAAAGGTGGACCTTTTGGTAATTCAATCACTGAAGCATGATACCACGATATAGCATGTACACACGGTTTCTCTGGTTGACGGATTAACGCGTCATCCGTGAACAGTACACGATTGTTTGCGGCCTTACTCATAACTTGTTTATCAGTGATCCGTTTTGAATTTGGGATTTGTTTTGCATATACACGGCATCTGGGGCCGGTTGCACCAAACATGTCCTACATGCTTGTCGTAAGATAAGAAATTTAGGACAACCCTAAGACATGTCGTAACTGCGGTTGCACCAAAAGATTCTAGGCCTGTCCTAAAATGCATATCTTACGACATGCCGTAGGACATGTCCTAGTGTATAATTATAACTGTATTGGGACCGACGCAGTTCACAATCTCGAAATTAGATATAGCAACTGCACATAGCATGTGTTCAATCAAATATGTTTTATTTTTCTTAAAAAGCAATCAAATTTGATACACTAATCAAGCATGTCAATAAAGAGCATGTTCTCTCACTCATTTCGAAAAAAAAATTACCAAAATTGATCCATGCTATTTGAAGTTATGCATATGCATGGATTACTATTGGAAGCTGTTGAATTCAAATACAAAAAAAAGATTTTAATAATTGAAATTAGGACTAAAAACCTTATTTGCATTGTCAGATTTTGTATTTAGAATTGGGAACAAGTGAACACTTTCCCCCCGAAATATTAATGGCGATTTTTGTATTTCTTTTTTTTGCAACTCAATAAAGCCTATACCTTATATCCCCGTAAAATATATATATATTGGAGTAAGCCAAATGTTTTTCATTTGTTTCCTTAAAATTTTGTCACTTTTTTTACTCGTCTAGTGCGTGTTCCGTGTCGATTAAAACAATTTCGAGTTGTATATATAGCAATTTCACTTTGTTCAACCCTTCCTTCGACCCTGCTATAATTGTTGTATTTATTTGTAGAAACAAATGGAGCATTTGAACAAAATCTAAATAGTTAATCCCATGTGCAGTCTCCAAACGTCTTTTGAAATCGCTGTCTGGTTATTTTTTTCCATCAGCTACTGATTTTCAATTTTTGTTTGGATAACTTATTGCCTAATCGTTTTTTAACACGATTTTCGTGTTTTACGAAAACTCGTCTAATGTGAAGCTATTTGGTCCTTCGAAAATGTTTAGTTTTTATTGAAAAATCCGATTTTCTTCTTCAATTTTTGTTTAACAACCGAATGGTGTTAAAACATGCAGAGGTATTGTTTTCAATATTTTTATTAACAAATTAGAATTGACACTGTACTTCAACCCGAACATATTGCCGCCTTCCCACTAGACGTAATTTCATGTCGTAAATCTAGGCCTATGTCCTACTAATGCGTAAATTGTGATGGTGCAACAGTTGTGTCGTAATTTCTTTCAGTTGCACAAAAGAGATGTCTTACACCACACGTAAGTCAGAATGCGTACGGCAAGGAAGTTGGTACATGTCGTAAGACATCGATGGTGCAACCCATTTTCGTTCGTAACTTTAGTACAGCACTTAAGACCGTTGGTGCAACCGGCCCCAGGCAGCCAAAAACACAAACAAAAACCGACCCTATGGCGTATTCCTGTATAATTAAACTGGACATTACAAATAACTAGAGAAAATTGTGGAAATTGAAGATATATAAAAATATATCTTCAATCCCTCGTGTACTCACGCGGCCCCGAGTTTTATATAATTTTTTTTAAACCCTACCCCAAAACCCCCAAAATACCCATTACCCCCAATACTGTTTCTAGCCGCAAAAGAAAGAAAAAAAAACATTAAAAAATAAAATACTATTGATCGACAAAAACTCGGAGGTGTAATTTAACAAATTCGCGACTGGTCGTGAATTTTATTTACGACTAGTTTTTCGCGACTAATACAGAACAATTATTCACGACTAGTCTTAAATTTATTTGCAACTGGTTGTGTATTTATTTGCGACTATTCGGGAATTCGTTTTACGACTATTCTTGAAAATAATTCACGTCTAGTCGCGAAACATATTCACGACTAGTCGCGAAAATATTCACGACTAGTCAATTTTTGTCGTAAATATTTTTCCAGTAACTTGAAGGGTTCAACAGTAAGTGTGCATCTCATGGGATTATTTGTAATTATTGGGGAGGGGCGTAATCATCATGCGGCTTACGTTTTAACAAAAAATATTAGAACGGTTATCGGTCACATGGGAAGGACATTAAATTGAAGGACGTGGAACGCCGAGTTATGTGAATTTTTGTTCTTTTTCTGTGAGATTATTAGGTTTTTTAGTTAAAGATAAAGTATTTTTGCAAGAAAATAGCAAGGAGAAACTGGTTTATGCAGTCAAACTTCAAGAAAATATCAGTTTATTTGTTTGTGTTTATTTGATCAATCCTAGAGTTAGCTGCAATGAATCAGAACTCATTTTATATGGGAAGGGGAGTGTGTTTATGGGAGTTTTCACAAGCCAGAGCTGTTTCTCATCGTTTTCGTAATTTTGTTTGAGCTACTGAAACAGTTTTGATGCGTGTGGTATCATAGGATTTTATGTTTATGGCTGGTCTGCAGTTTTTGAATTAATTTGATTAATACGTTTTTTTTGTTATTACACCTCAATTTTGTTGTATTTTAGGGCGTAACTACTTCGTTGTATTTACACATTTGTGGAATTAAGCACTTCGTTCGAAAAATCCCCAAAATTGTCATGTATTAGATAGTTTACTTGGGCCTATCCTATGTTAAACCCCTGGTTGAAAGGAAATCAACCTATATGTCTTAATAATTGTTTACCTCAGACACGACGGAGTACGCACACTTTTATTCGTGTTGTTTTCATTTAATGTGCATGTACGATGCACGTCGTTTGTGTTCATAAACACAGCACCAATGCACAATGTGGTCTCTTACACTTTCCGACTAGACTAACGAATACACCCAAACAGCTTGAAGGGTTTAACAGTAAGTGTGCATCTCGTGGGATTATTTGTGTTTATTGGGAAGGGCCGTAATCATCATGCGGATACGTTTTTTTTTGTAATTATTATCTATTATCGGTCACATGGGAAGGACATTAAATTGAAGGACGTGTAACGCTTGGTTATGCGGATTTTTTTCCATATTTTCTGTGAGACTAGTATTAGGTTTTTTAAGGTGAAGTGTTGTGTTTATTGGAAAGGAGCGTAATCATACATGCGGCTCATTTTTTTTTTTTTTTTTTTTTTAAATTATAAGAACGATTTTCGTTCACATGGGAAGGACATTAAATCGAAGGACGTGTAACGCTGGGTTATGTGGATTTTTTTCTTTTTCTGTGAGATTATTAGTTTTTTTAGTTAAAGATGAAGTGTTTTTACAAGAAAATAGCAAGAAGAAACTGGTTTATGCAGGCAAACTTCAAGAAAATATCAGTTTATTTGTTTGTGTTTACTTGATCAATCACAGAGTTAGCTGCAATGAATCAGAACTCATTTTATATGGGAAGAGGAGTGTGTTTATGGGAGTTTTCACAAGCCAGAGCTGTTTCTCATCGTTTTTGTAATTTCTTTTGAGATACTGAAACAGTTTTGCTGCGTGAGGTATCATAGGATTTTATGTTTATGGCTGGTCTGCAGTTTTTGAATTAATTTGATTAATACGTTTTTTTTTGTTATTACACCTCAATTTTGTTGTATTTTAGGGCGTAACTACTTCGTTGTATTTACACATTTGTGGAATTAAGCACTTCGTTCGAAAAATCCCCAAAATTGTCATGTATTAGATAGTTTACTTGGGCCTATCCTATGTTAAACCCCTGGTTGAAAGGAAATCAACCTATATGTCTTAATAATTGTTTACCTCAGACACGACGGAGTACGCACACTTTTATTCGTGTTGTTTTCATTTAATGTGCATGTACGATGCACGTCGTTTGTGTTCATAAACACAGCACCAATGCACAATGTGGTCTCTTACACTTTCCGACTAGACTAACGAATACACCCAAACAGCTTGAAGGGTTTAACAGTAAGTGTGCATCTCGTGGGATTATTTGTGTTTATTGGGAAGGGCCGTAATCATCATGCGGATACGTTTTTTTGTGTAATTATTATCTATTATCGGTCACATGGGAAGGACATTAAATTGAAGGACGTGTAACGCTTGGTTATGCGGATTTTTTTCCATATTTTCTGTGAGACTAGTATTAGGTTTTTTAAGGTGAAGTGTTGTGTTTATTGGAAAGGAGCGTAATCATACATGCGGCTCATTTTTTTTTTTTTTTTTTTTTAAATTATAAGAACGATTTTCGTTCACATGGGAAGGACATTAAATCGAAGGACGTGTAACGCTGGGTTGAAAGGAAATCAACATAATGTCTGAATAATTGTTTACCTCAGACACGACGGAGTACGCACACTTTTATTCGTGTCGTTTTCATTTAATGTGCATGTACGATGCACGTCGTTTGTGTTCATAAACACAGCACCAATGCACAATGTGGTCTCTTACACTTTCCGACTAGACTAACGAATACACCCAAACTGCTTGAAGGGTTCAACAGTAAGTGTGCATCTCGTGGGATTATTTGTGTTTATTGGGAAGGGGCGTAATCATCATGCGGCTTACGTTTTTTTTTATTATTATCTATTATCGGTCACATGGGAAGGACATTAAATTGAAGGACGTGTAACGCTTGGTTATGCGGATTTTTTTCATATTTTCTGTGAGACTAGTATTAGGTTTTTTAAGGTGAAGTGTTGTGTTTATTGGGAAGGAGCGTAATCATACATGCGGCTCATTTTTTATGTTTTTATTTTTTTTTATTATCAGAACGATTTTTTTTCACATGGGAAGGACATTAAATTAAAGGACGTGTAACGCTGGGTTATGTGGATTTCTTTCTTTTTCTGTGAGATTATTAGGTTTTTTAGTCAAAGATGAAGTGTTTTTACAAGAAAATAGCAAGAAGAAACTGGTTTATGCAGGCAAACTTCAAAAAAATTTCAGTTTATTTGTTTGTGTTTGTTTGATCAATCTCAGAGTTAGCTGCAATGAATCAGAACTCATTTTATATGGGAAGGGGAGTGTGTTTATGGGAGTTTTCACAAGCCAGAGCTGTTTCTCATCGTTTTCGTAATTTTGTTTGAGCTACTGAAACAGTTTTGCTGCGTGAGGTATCATAGGATTTTATGTTTATGGCTGGTCTGCAGTTTTTGAATTAATTTGATTAATACGTTGTTTTTGTGTTATTACACCTCAACTTTGTTGTATTTTAGGGCGTAACTACTTCGTTGTATTTACACATTTGTGGAATTAAGCACTTCGTTTGAAAATGGATTTAGTGCAAATTACAAAAGGGGCACTAAGTCCTGAAATCCCCAAAATTGTCATGTATTAGATAGTTTACTTGGGCCTATCCTATGTTAAACCCCTGGTTGAAAGGAAATCAACCTATATGTCTTAATAATTGTTTACCTCGGACACGACGGAGTACGCACACTTTTATTCGTGTTGTTTTCATTTAATGTGCATGTACGATGCACGTCGTTTGTGTTCATAAACACAGCACCAATGCACAATGTGGTCTCTTACACTTTCCGACTAGACTAACGAATACACCCAAACTGCTTGAATGGTTCAACAGTAAGTGTGCATCTCGTGGAATTATTTGTGTTTATTGGGAAGGGGCGTAATTATCATGCGGCTTACGTTTTTATTCGTGTTGTTTTCATTTAATGTGTATGTACGATGCACGTCGTTTGTGTTCATAAACACAGCACCAATGCACAATGTGGTCTCTTACACTTTCCGACTAGACTAACGAATACACCCAAACTGCTTGAAGGGTTCAACAGTAAGTGTGCATCTCGTGGGATTATTTGTGTTTATTGGGAAGGGGCGTAATCATCATGCGGCTTACGTTTTTTTAAATTATTATCTATTATCGGTCACATGGGAAGGACATTCAATTGAAGGACGTGTAACGCTTGGTTATGCGGATTTTTTTCATATTTTCTGTGAGACTAGTATTAGGTTTTTTAAGGTGAAGTGTTGTGTTTATTGGGAAGGAGCGTAATCATACATGCGGCTCATTTATTTTTTTTTATTTTTTTTTATTATCAGAACGATTTTTGTTCAGATGGGAAGGACATTAAATTAAAGGACGTGTAACGCTGGGTTACGTGGATTGTTTTCTTTTTCTGTGAGATTATTAGTTTTTTTAGTTAAAGATGAAGTGTTTTTACAAGAAAATAGCAAGAAGAAACTGGTTTATGCAGGCAAACTTCAAAAAAATATCAGTTTATTTGTTTGTGTTTGTTTGATCAATCTCAGAGTTAGCTGCAATGAATCAGAACTCATTTTATATGGAAAGGGGGGTGTGTTTATGGGAGTTTTCACAAGCCAGAGCTGTTTCTCATCGTTTTTGTAATTTCTTTTGAGATACTGAAACAGTTTTGCTGCGTGAGGTATCATAGGATTTTATGTTTATGGCTGGTCTGCAGTTTTTGAATTAATTTGATTAATACGGTTTTTTTGTTATTACACCTCAACTTTGTTGTATTTTAGGGCGTAACTACTTCGCTGTATTCACACATTTGTGGAATTAAGCATTTTGTTCGAAAATTGATTTAGTGCAAATTACAAAAGGGGCACTAAGTCCTGAAATCCCCCAAATTGTCATGTATTAGATAGTTTACTTTGGCCTATCCTATGTTACCTTACATACGTACTGTGGACATTCCTTTGTCTTCGTGTAGTTTAACAACGTTGACTAAATACTCATTTTTCTCGCTTCCCCAAAACAAATTTACCCTCAAATTTGGATTATGGGCCTCTCAGCTGTTCCTTCTATCTTTTCTATATATAACCCTAAGCCGTTTTTCCTCTAGCGCTGTTTTTCGGAAACTGAAAAACAGATTGTGGACCTGGGCAAGTCCACAAACCGTAACCTCTTCCCGCATCGTGTGGACCTATATTTTTTGTAGGTCCACAGTGCGTATGCAAGACTAACTCACACAAAACGCCCAGGGTGGTTGTGTAGATGCTTATAAGTTATATCCTACTTGTTTATTCCGATTATCATAATATCGCCCAATTGGGAGCTTCCAGGACATATTGTTCCTTATAGGCCTAAGCTGTATTTGTATATTCTGTTGTTGCCTTTGTGATAGGTTTATTCCAAAACATGTTTTACACAAATTCACCAACTCTCGCATTCAATTTTGTCCTTAAAAAAAATCACACGCTTTTACCAAACCAAAACAATTAGTCATTTACCATTCGTTTGCAAAGTTTGGTAAATCTATTTAAACATTGGATCGAGAATATTCGTCATTACAGAGATTAAATTCGTCTGAGCTGTTTGCTCAGACAAATTTAATCTGCAATGACGAATATTTTCGACCTGGTGTTTAATTAAAAAGGTGGCCAAACGTTGAAATTGAATAATAAGTTACTAAATTGTTTTGGTAAAAGCCTGTAAAATGTTTCCTCGGACTAAATTTAATGCGACAGTTGGTGAATGTGTATAATAATTGTTTAGTAGCCGGGAAAACCTATATATACTCATGCTTGTGTCGTGTTGATATAACTTAATGAGTAAAAATTTGTTTTTTTACTGAAAGTATCAAGGTAAAAGCAACTAGCATCGAGTTTTAAGTAAACTGTAATAATTAAATTAGTTATATAAACTCATCCCAAAAAGTATCGAGAAACCTAAGAATGATCCAATAGTTAACGGCCCGAAAGGGTATGGATTAATCGAAACAAATGACCCACTGCACAATTTTGTTCTGCGTATTTTGACACCTCGATTGTTGAGATACGATGTTGCGGAGCGTCGTTATTGTCATTTCAATGGTCGTGTATCAAAAGTGACCATCCCTATAGAATCAGGTTTGTATTGATCATGTTGATGTTAAAGATGGACTACAACGGAATACTAAATGATTACTAATATATCATTAGTATTCAATAAATCTTGTTCCTTCATGCAAAAAAAAAAAAAAATTGATCGGCGTTCTACGACCCAGATAAACTCAGTTTCAGCAAAAGCCCTTAACTCATGAATAATTCATATTTTGTGTGTGACGTACTACCCATGAAAACGCATACATATGGTGGCCCTGAAGGGACTCCGCAGATCGCGAATATTGACGTCAAATTTGACGTCAATATTCGCGACTTTTGGGGGAAAGTCGTGAATATCGACGTCAAATTTGACGTCAATATTCGCGACTTTTTTGGAAAGTCGTGAATATTGACGTCAAATTTGACGTCGATATTCGCGATCTGCGGAGTCCCTTCAGGGCCACCATGTATGCGTTTTCATGGGTAGTACGTCATCACTTTTCGCTGGTTTACAAGTCCGCTGGTACTATATCGTGGATTTCATTGTGGTTTTCAGTGGATCTTTGCCGGGAACCAGTACAGGGCGGGAAATTTCAAAATCGAAGAATCGAGGTCTAATTTTGTCGGTCAAATTGCAACAAAATTATTTAGAGAAAAACATGACCGTAACAATAAAGTGTTACCTGAACACAACATAAACAAGGTCCGATAATAAATTTAATGTGTGAGTTTTCGTTGTAGTCCATCTTTAAATGATCCAGCCAATAAGATAATCTCTACATATGCCGAATTTTCTTTTGAAAATGTGTGATGTAGCCTGCACGTATCATACTGTAGGTAAATATCCAAAGCATGTTAGAGTAAATTATTTATTTGAAACAAGTAGGTGTTTTGTGGTTTTTTTAAAGGTAAATACATTAGTTTGTTTGTACCTTGTTAATGATGCAAATAACTGTTGTGTGTTTATGTTCAGGAAAGGACAATATTTAACAACGTTTAACACATAGCACCGTGTATTTCCAACATGACAATAAAGTAATGTTCACACTTTAAATTATTAATAATTATTGCTTGTGAAAACAACTTTAAATCGAGACATTTTATACATGTTTACAGTTTACATGTACTTGCCTCACACAACAAATGCATAGATAATTAAACTGTATTACCCCGGTGAACATAGTTCAGCCAGAATGGTGCTTTTAACAAAATGGGATCTACACGTACGGAATAGGCATCAAGCCCAAAACAGTTGTAAGTATTTGTATACACATGTGTGCGTGGAGGAAGTTGGGCCCAGGCGTTTTGATAATGCATCTACTACCGGTATACAAGATGTCGCCTAGGGCATTTTCTCTTCCTACTAATCTGGGCGTGATATCAAGTCATCCAGTACCCGCCATAATTGTTGACGCCTGTTTAGACGTCAGCCGTAGAACGACACACAGAGCCGGGACAATTTTACGTAATACAACATATACAAATATTTGCAAGACCACCTGAAAAGAACCCTTTCCAGTATTTCAAAGTAGACTTAAGCCGTGTTCGCACTGAATAAACATTTTGGGTAATTTGACCATGACGCCGGGTAACATTCCGATGGGTTGATCTTCCCACTGTCCGCACTTGGATTTAATTGACGCGGGTAGAATTGCCGAGACGATGGGTAAACTAACCGAGCTGGCTCCAAAACAATAAAGAGGGCGCCCTGCGTGACCTATGACCGCGACTTGACGACCGGATCGTCTGTTCCCGACGCTAGCTCTCAACATTATTTTGTTACATAATGGATGATGGAAGATTTAACCGAGACGTCGCGTCCGCACTGGATTTTCTGGCTCGGCTAAATCTTCCTGGCCAATCTTCCTGGGCACCTTTGGCTCGGTTAAACTACCCACGCGGCGTGGGTAAGTTACCTGTGAGGAAAGTTACCCAGGCTGTCCGCACTGGACTTATGGGCAAGTTACTCATTGGCTCGGTTAGTTTGCCCAAATTAGAAGTAGAATAAGAAACAATGGCTCTATGAATGTAATGGAGACAATGGAACTAGGGTGTTGGTGGCCTTCATGTAATCACTGGAGCATGATACCACGATATAGCATATATACACGTCCTTCAATTGAATAATCAAACCGCTCTGGCTGACGGATTTACGCGTCATCCGTGAATAGTACACGATTGTTTGCGGCCTTACTCATAACTTGTTTATCAGTGATCCGTTTAGAAGTTGGGATTTGTTTTGCTTATTCACGGTATATGATCTGACGCAAATTGATTAAATATTTTAAACATGTTCAGGAAAGGACACACATTTTAACAAAACAATGATAATCACGGTCCCGTGTTCATGTACTTAAACAGAGAACAGCAACCCTCTACAAACTGACTGTATGTTTCACAAAGCTCTGATACATGTGTAAATTTCACTTCTGAAATCTGTCAAATTTTTCAAAAAAGCATGACTTTGATATGTAACTTTCAATTCAAATAATCTTAAACACCGCGTCCAAAACCGGTATATGTTCTGTGATTGTATGGCTCTGAACTCTGAAACACAACATCGTGAATTTAATTCTGGAACACAACATTCACAATTATCACTTCATCCAACTTTCATGTATAAAACTACTTAAATTGCTGCACACATTTCTGTGAAAACAGTGTATAACATAATGTTGTTGAACTTGTTGGGAAAAAACACGACCTTTCCTGAACACTTTAATACACAGAAACTAGATTAAAACAGTAATATCTTTGCAAGTCTGGGTATTTATCCATGATTTTTTTTTTATTTCTCATCAATCGTAGTTTCTAGAAAATGTGAATGAGACTCACAATCTTGTGATTTAGCACTCCATCCAGCTTATATTTTGATAATCGTATGCGTAGAACTGTAATATTTTTGTGTGTGAGGTCTTTGTGAGCCAAAAAATCAGCAAATTCCAACAAAGTCGCCAATTCCAACAAAGTCTTCTTATGAAATAAAACATCGATTACATATTTTTTTTTATTTTGCAACATTTCCCGTGAGACTGCCCTGGGTTAGGATTCATTGAGTGTACGCTTATAATGAGACTTGCGTGGAAAGTACACGATTTACAAGTTAAAATTACTTTAATATTACGGCAAGTATAAGTTATCTCTAATATTTGGTAGATTGTAAATGATTTGATTAGATGATTTGATTTGATTTAATGGCAACAACTTAAAATAGTAAAAAGATAAAATACGTAAACGAATTAAGGCAACAGTACGTTGCCTTAGTGTTTAACTGACATGGGGTAAAACTACATTGGGAGCAAAACCACTCGTACGTCGACACGTATTTAGTATTGCGCGGTGACCCCCAATCTAACCTGCTGAATCACTGCGATAAACATTGAGCGACGTCATCAATCCTGATGGCTATTGTCCTAGAGATAATTGCATTATCTAATTACATACAGCATGACCCGGTCTACCTACATACTAAATTGGAACTCAATCTCTGGATATAATCCCTTAAAGTATGCATCTTTAGGATGATGTCACATGACACACGATGACGTCATCATGACCTCACCCCTCGGGAAAACACTTTGCAAGTTAGGGACTATATGTCTTTGTAAGACAACGATGGAAGTCCAAAGTGGCTGGGTGAAAAATGATGTTTACAGGGTTTATGGAATTTGGGATAGAACAAAAAAAAGGGAAATAAGCTAGAAAGAAAAATCAGAACAAAAACAAAGGCAACTTAACTCCTATAATCTTATGTAGTGATTGAGTTGCGCCCGAAAACATAATAATGGTCCAACCAACCAATAAATAGTCCAACAGAAAATGGGAGGTATTGAGTCCCCGATTCTTATAGGGCTTAGCCTGGCTATTACTATACTAGAGATTCAGGGAATTGCTGCAGGTGGTACATACATACATAGTTTACATACATACATACATAGAGAAAGGAACAGATGAGATCTTACCGGCCACTGATGATAGCATCATAACCAAAGCTGCTGCTCCCTCCATTCTCCAATATGCAGGTTAATTCTGTCAAGGAGAATGGACGATCGGGAACTGTAGATTCGTGCAAATAATGGACGAGGCGAAGCCGAATCTACAGTTCTGAGTCTATTCTCAGACTTAATCTATTTTTCGTTAACAACAAAGGTTTGTTCAAATAAGATTCCTGGCTTGCCGCAATCCCCACGTTTGTAAATAAGTGTGGATTCGTAAAGTTACCCATGCGTACATGTATTATTTAGTCGATGTGCATGTACAACGAATGAAAGGCATCTCCTCGAGGTGGTACCTTGCTCACAACAAAAACTGTCGATTCGTGACGAATCTACAGTTAGCTGTAGATTCGTTACAAATCTACAGTTTGCTGTAGATTCGTGAACAAAATCTACTCTTTCAACAATAGTATGACGTCACAGAAATAGATTAAGAGCACGTATCGTCTAGGTTTTAGGCTATGTGACACACAGTCCGTTAAATTAATAAGCGATCCAAACACTGCAGAGCAGTGAAAACCTCCAGAAGGGAGCCTACTCGTATCGTAGCTCAAATCCGTACAAAGAAATGATCGGCAACCTATTAAGTTTGATCGTATAATATCACCGAATACACATACCACCATGCGGATGGCATCAGCATCCAATCAGGAACGAGCCAGACATAATGAGACGAGGTCTGACGAGGCTGTTTCTGGTGCTGGGAGAACACCATGGTAACATGGCTGTCGCGTGGATTGCGTGCTTCACATTTGTAGTGTTTATATAATTCTCAGGAGGCCTTGAAAAGGCCTTGAAAAGGCCTTCTTCACATTTGTAGTGTTTATATAATTCTCAGGAAGCTTTGAAAAGGCCTTCTGAAATATCAAAACGCAAAATTATTATGTCACAGGGGCCCTTCTATTTTGCTTATGTGGAATGATTTTTGTTCTTTCTAAATGTGGCATTAGGACGATTTACACAGTTTATTCGGTGTCTTACATGTCGCTTTGTAAAATTAACTTTTCTAATATAATCCATTTTAAAATTGCTTCTAACTGAACTGAAGTAGCAAGCTAAGAATGACAACGCACATTTACCTCCAATACACAAATACAAACGCAACCCCATACTTTCGCTATTCAGAGACTACAATTTTGATATGTATAAATAGGAAATGTTGATACCAAGTTTTAGAAAGATGGTTATGTGGATGTTTATATCCAATACCTTTAGATGCTTTTTATTTCGCTTACAGGACATAGTGTCCCTTTAACTGTGGTAATTGCTTGGGATAAACGGACAAATCCCATTAAAAAAGAGCCTTGTGTCTGTAAATAATTTTGTCGACTTTTGTATGAACACAAAAAATGACACACGTTCAGCCTAGGTCTCTATGTATATCTACTCACAATACTTTACCATCTTCCGTTAATAGTATATTTAGCCAAAATCGTGAAAGTCGTTATCATTCACTCGCCAAGCTTCGAATTTCCTTATTCCACTTAGCTCTGGAATTTGTTCTCTGTACTCAACTTCAAGGTTCTGCCTAGTCTTTGCCAAATACGACAGTAGTCGAAAATGTGCACGTCGCGTCTAATAATCTTGTTCACGCATGCAGTGCGCCTTTAAACGACACGATTATAGACTAAGCTCTCATACTAATACAGTCATCTTTGCAAACCTGCGCCAGCGGTTTAACTATTTCTCAGTATTTTTCCGCAGGCTTTCTCAGGGAGGCAATCAGCGATCGCAGAACGGCGGTTGTTATATACGCTCAACACATACTGCGCCCCCTTTGTAAGTATTATTGAAATTAAAAATCGCAACAGTAATGTTTGCCTGCAACCAGCCTATTGCAAAATGGCAACAGTTCTAGTTGGCACCACGAATGCACAATTCCGGAGCTGAAGAGCTTCGATTTCTTTTGCTGAATTCGAAAGTGTCTCTGGCAAATATCAATAAAAATAGGGAAAATACTTCAATATTTAAAACTTGCGCAGTTAAAATGTTTGAAGGTTGCCTTCATGGAGACACTAATGAGTTTATGTACTTGTTGTCGTAAGACAAGAGTTGTTCAATCACCGTGACTATACAGGGTGTCCAAAAACATTACAACGCACCTTTAGGTGATCGTTACTTCATCAATAAGTGTCGAAATAGAAAAATTCAAACGACAAAATAAAGTCAAATTAGTTGGCTATAATTTAAAGAAAATCGCGCTTGATTCGGCTCTGTACTTACGGAGAAATGAGCGATTACGTAACAGTAGTCAAAAACACTTACATCCAAGTTTGTGTATGTATTTCACAGATTTATAAACATTAAACATGATTTCTAACCTAATCCAGTTTCTAACGTTATCAAGTCTATCAAGTCTAACTAATTTCTAAGTTGGAAAAATTAAGTAAATGTACAGCACGCTCATTAATACGCTGTGTCTCCCTCGTGTAAAGGCCCTGTCACACCTTTGCGTATATCAAGTACTTATGAGTTCCTTATTAAAAAAAATCAATACGCAGCCGTACGCTCAACATTTCAAAATGTTTCGATTACTTTGACTTATATGCGACGCACACCTAGCGTATAAGTAACGAATTCAGCGCATCCATGGCGTATGAGGTGCGTATGAGTTGCGTATGCAGTGCGCAACACTATTTTACTGCTGCGAATAGCTGCGTATGCAGTGCGCATGCCGAGCGTATTCCAGACGCACCCTACTTATCCCGACCGCATGCCTGACGCACTTCCGACGAATGCCGAGCGTATTTCCGTCGCATGTCCGCCGCTCGCCACGCGTTATAAAAAGGCGGCGGCTTCCCGCTGTTGTCAGTACCAGTGCAGATTACATAGCGTGAACATAGCGTGGAGTGTCGTGGTCGGGCGGTTAAGAACTCGGTTTTCTGTTCCGCAGAGCGTGGGTTCGAGTCCCGGTGTCGACACGTGTGTCCCTAAGCAAGGCAATTAAACCACTATTGCTTCGTCCTTCGGATGGGACGTAAAGCTGTAGGTCCCGTGCGTTGTGTAATGCACGTAAAAGAACCCAGTAACACTCTTCGCTAAGAGAAGGGGTTTGCCCCGGTGTTCCTGGCAGCGCCTCGGAATAGGCAACTAGATAGATGGCGCTTTACAAATGCATCATCATCATCATCAGCGTATTACCGCGTATGAACCGCTTATCCCCCACGAACACATAGCGTATTTGTACCGCGCTCGACCGATGCGGGACCGATGCGCTGCGTATTTATAACTTATGACCTGCGTAACAGCGTACGCTGCGTAGTTTTGTGCTTGCCCAAAACTATCCGGCGTACTGGGCCGTACTGTGCGCATGCCTACGTACATAAAACTTACACAAAACGATTGAGATGCATATGAGGTGCATATTGTGCGTATGAAAAAAAATTCAATGCGCAACTCATAAGGAATTAGGATACGCAAAAGTGTGACAGGGCCTTAATGTTATGTGTAATTTTTATCGTAGGCCCCAGACAGGCAGGCACATTGAGCCTAAACCAAATCAATGTAGGAGATAACATACAAAGAATAGCAAGCCACACGTAAAATTACACGAGGCGGAGACAGCATATGAATGAGCGTGCTGTAAATGTACACATAAACGACTAGTCGTAAAATTTTGTTGAACAGTAAGTGTGCATCTCATTATTTGTGTTCATTGGGAAGGGGCGTAATCCCCATTCGGCTTACGTTTTGTTTAATTATTAAAACTATTATCGGTCACATGGGAAGGACATTTAATTGAAGGACGTGTAACGCTGGGTTGTGTGGTTTTTTTTACATTTTTTCTGTGAGACTATTAGGTTTTTTAACATAAAGTGTTGTGTTTATTGGGAAGGAGCGTAATCATACATGCGGCTCAATTTTTTTTGTTTTTATTATTAGAACGATTCTCGGTCACATGGGAAGGATATTAAATTGAAGGACGTGTAACGCTGGGTTGTGTGGTTTTTTTTACATTTTTTCTGTGAGACTATTAGGTTTTTTTGTTAAAGATGAAGTGTTTTTGCAAGCAAATAGCAAGGAGAAACTGGTTTATGCAGGCATACTTCAAGAAAAGATAAGTTTATTTGTGTGTATTCCTTTGATTAATTCTGGAGTTAACTGCAATGAATCAGAACTCATTTTATATGGCAAGGGGAGTGTGTTTATGGGAGTTTTCGCAAGCCAGAACTGTTTCTCATCGTTTTTGTAATTGTTTTTGAGATACTGAAACGGTTTTGCTGCGTGAGGTATCATAGGATTTTATGTTTGTGTCTGGTCTGCAGACATAAATCTGTATGTTTATAATTTGCTGGTACGCCAGCAATGTGGGCGCGTAACTATACTGCCCAAAGCGTAATTTATTTGATTTTTATTTTTTCCTAGTGAGATACGCTTCTGGGAGGTCAGTTCTGGCCACCCTTTTTTGGCGAGATTGTAAGTATGAATGGGGTGGGGGGGGGGGGGGGGGGGGGGGGTTACGTGTACAAGTTTCAAGAGAACCCCTCCGTATTTTTCGTTTTTTTAAACATATTTTGTTTTAATGCGGAAAGGGTTCTGCTGACAAGTATCATATGGATTGTATTTGTGACTAGTCTGCAGAGATAAATCTGTAATTGTACGTTATCTAGTGGGTATGCCAGAGAGTGGTTGTTTGACAGGCCTCTCCAGAGCGTAATTATTAACTCTGTTTGTTCCCGTTTTGGGGTTAGACACGCATCTGGGGGATCAGTTCCAGTCACATTATCTCCGCGTTTCAAAAAAATTACGAAAAATACGGAAGGAGTTTTCTTGAAAAAGCGTATCTCACTAAGAAAATACGAATTACGCTCTGGGTGGTATAGTTACGCAACCACATTGCTGGCGTACCAGCAAATGATAAATATACAGATTTATCTCTGCAGACCAGCCACTGACACAAAATCCTATGATATCTCAAGCAGCAGAACCGTTTCAGTATCTCCAAAACAAAATACGAAATCGATGAGAAACAGTTCTGGCTTGTGAAAACTCCCATAAAAACCCTCCCCTTCCCATATAAAATGATTTCTGATTCACTGCAGCTAACTCTAGGATTGATCAAACAAACACAACAAAATGAACTGATCTTTTCTTGAATTAATATGCCTGCATAGGCCGGTTTCTCCTTGCTATTTTCTAAAAGTCTCACAGAAAAAGAAAAAAAAAATCCACATAACCCAGCGTTACACGTCCTTCAATTTAATGTCCTTCTCATGTGACAGAGAATCGTTCTAATAATAAAAAAACAAAAAACAATTGAGCCGCATGTATGATTACGCTCCTTCCCAATAAACACAGCACCTCATGTTAAAAAACCTAATAGTCTCAAAGACAAAATGAAAACAAATCCACATAACCCAGCGTTACACGTCCTTCAATTAAATGTCCTTCCCATGTGAACGATAAACGTTCTAATAATTAAACAAAACGTGAGCCGCATGTATGATCACGCTCCTTCCCAATACACACAATTCACGACTGGTCGTGAATTTATTCACGATCTCTGAATACTGCCTTTTGGCAGGGGGAGGGACATCAATTCTGTTGGTACATTGCGTTATGGGGACAACCCGTAGGGTTTGTGTGTGAACTGAAATCTCTCTAATCTCAAACTCAGAACACTCTAAAATTCAAAAAATTTCAGCATCACCCTAATTTGTCCTCTTCTTCATTTTCTGTTATTGTTCTACCTTTACTGAAGACCCAACGCGCGATTGGGAATCGATAATGTCCCCACTACTCGTTTTGTCTTTTCCAAACAAAAGAGCCTGTCCCCATAACTAGATGGAGGCTCGTACATGTTCACTTCTCCAGGATCGCCGCCCGTGCATATTTAAGCGTTAAATCATTACGGCCTCGAAATATCCTTCTCGAACTTCAACATCTCTATCATCGCCTAAAAATGTGATATACTATAGGCAAGAAACTGTGAAGATCTTGAAAATGCCACAATTGAAAAAAAAGAAAAATATGGAAGCTGCGCCGACGACATGTTTTGTTGCATGTGTCTTGTGAACTTGCGAAATAGAAGGGCCCTGTGACACAATGCGAGTAAAGTGGTTTTAATATTTCAGGTTTTTTCTCAGGGCCTTTTAAGGATTCTATAACACAGCTGTTGATGCCAGCTGCATGTGTATCGATCCACCTCGATATAATTATTCTCGATCATTTTATACACGTTTTTGAGCTAATATAGTATGATCTAAGTTTATGTATCCCCCTTCTGGTCTATAACTGCAGCTCTATGTGTGTTTGTGTCGCTGATTAATACAAACCTAACGGATTGTGTGTCACTTGCACTGCACAAATTAGAGATAGTAGTATTAAACGTTTCTCGTTGAAGGTCGTTTCCTGATTGTTGCCTATACAATATATACCGACTAGTATTCAACTGCTCATTTTGATACAACAACCAAGTCCTTAATGAGCACCTCCTGCCAGGACTAACCCTTGGTGCATCCCTCATAGGTATACTATCTGCTTCGACAACATGCCGTGGCAATCACAGGAGACATCAAAGCGATGTTTCATCAAGTACGCCTGCTACCAGAGGACATAGATGCCTCTTTCGCTTCTTGTGGCGCAACCTACAAGTTGACGTCGAGCCAGACATCTGTGTTTTGATTCAACCTGTAGTCCCTGCTAGGCTACTTTTGCTCCGAAGAGGCGAGCCGCTGACCATGTGAAGGACTACTAGAGGTTGCGAAGGCAGTCGACCAGTCCTTCTATGTCGACAACTGTTTAAAGAGCCTACCAGCAAATGAAGACGCCAACATTCTCGTCCAGAAGATGCGAGACTTGCTAGTTGACGGTTGTTTCAAAATACGGCAGTGAACCAGCAACATCCCTGCAGTGGAGGAAGATCTCCCACCATGCTCGTTCCGATGGCTGTGAGCTGTGAGCATAGACCCATCAGCTATGACTGCCTCAACATGAGAAATATGTATAAATTCCGTGTGAGCCAGTACGACCCCATATGGTACCTAACTCCGTTTACAGCTCGAGCAAGAGTCATTGCCCAAGACATGTGGAAGACAAAGCGCAACTGGGATGATAAGCCTGGTGAAATCAGAGAACAGTGGCAATCCTGGAAAAGTAAACATCTCCACCTGACTGGAGTGAAGCTGAAACAGATGCTATACACCCCCCCACCCCCCCCCCCCCCCCCCCCAAAAAAAAAGAAAGAAAGAAAGAGGCTGCCATGATAACAGAATTCACATTTTCTGTTTACATTTACGGAGTTGTGATTTAGCTGCAAGCAGAAGATGAAGAACACAACGTCCACGTTAGCTTCACTATGGCCAGGTCCCGTGTTGCCCCCAAACGATGCCTTGTCTAGAGCTCTCTGCAGCCTCAGCAGGTGCCCAATTAGCTGATTCCATCTAGACAAAATTGACTCTTCCTCTTAACGATGTTATCATGTTAAGTGACTACACTACTGTCCTCACTTGGCTGAAATCAGGCACCCGTTGGCACCCGTGTTGCTGAAATACAGACCCTGACCGATGTTGACAAGTGACGTTACGTCGACACCAAGAACAACCCCGCTGACGAACTTACAAGAGGCAAGACCCTGGTTGACCTCGGCCAAGCCAACAGATGGAGAGATAGTCCTCCTTTTCTTTGGTTGTCCTCAGACATGTGACAGAAGACCCATCCGAGTTCAAGAAATCAGCCTTCTGTGGTGTTGTCATAATCCAGCCCAACAACTTACCTGATCCGTCCGAGTATGACACTTGTAGAGACCTTGTTACAGTTACCATACAGCATCTTCATGGGGCGGCCGACGGTGGAGATCCTGCCAAGTTAGTTGATCAACGGGTAGATACCGAGATGCACCTTTATCAGCGTGCTCAAGATTCAAGAAGATTCCTTCCCAGAGGAGATTGCTTGCATCAATGCAGGCAAAGAGCTCCCCCGTGGCAGCAGACTATCCGGAGTATTACAAATATTGCGCCCTTATCAGAGTGGGAGGACGTCTTCGTCGTTCCCAAGATCTACCCGATGACACCAAGTATATACCATCGTATACCCATCTCATCCCGTTACAAGACTTGTCATCCGTGATTACGGTGATAAGTTGCTCCACTACGAACCTGAGTGCATATTGTAACGCCCGTGCCGGTTGGGCGGTAGAGGGCGCTGGAGCGATTCCACGGTGGTGGGATCGCTCTGGTGGCTCCTGCTGGTGCGCCCCGGAAACCCGCCTTTGGATTGCGCAAGCGCCGAACCAGTTCTAACCAGTTCTGGTGCCGCGTGATGGTGTAAACCGAATGCCTTGTTTTGTTAGACGAGAGTCGCGATTAAACAGCTGAGAATCACCGGAAGAACAAGAATACTTGTGTCAAGAGTCTTTCTTGTGTGTGTAGACGACCCCAGGCGAATCTTCGTTACATTGGTGGCAGCGGTCGGCATACAGAAGGACGGGAAAAGACCAGGTGAAGTGTTCATGTTTTCAGAAAACCACGATAGCACGGCAGCCAACTCGCCCCACGGCGAGAGGGCAGGCCAAGGCATGGGCCCAGGAGCCGGTGCATTCCATACATCACGCTGGCGGAGTTAGAGGCCTTCTTTAGGGATGTTTTGGGGAACTCTAGGGAGGTTATGGAGACTTGGGAGTCTGGATGTTTCCTGGGGGAGGAGTTGGAGAAGGATAGCGGGAATTTCGGGACATGCGCCAATGGCTGGGGGCTTCAGTGCGTCCACTCCGATTTGGAGAGAGGGCGCCCTTCTCCATATTTGTCCGGGTCCGCTACCAGGTCTGTCGGGGGCCGCCCCATGCTGTAGACGGCGGCGCAGCAGACGGATGGTTCCACGCGGAACAATCCCAAGCTGTGCCCGTGGATGCAGTGGGGGGCGGGGCCTCGTCGAGACATTCTCTGGATCTTCTGCAGGAATGAAACCGAGTCGGGGGGCCCGGCCCATGCTGTAGACGACGGCGAGGCAGACGGCTCGCAACACTCGGAGCGAGCCCGAGCCGTGCCCGTCGGCGCAGCGGGGGCGGGGCCTCGCCGGGACGCCCACGCTCTCTAAGCCAGTCATCAGTCACAAGAGCCAGTCACAGGAATCAGTCACAAGAGCCAGTCACAGGAGCCAGTCACAGGAGCCAGTCAAGTCTTGACAGCTGGGGGTGTGCCGGAGCTGGGGGTGCCAGAGCTTGGGGTCGTCTGGCGGACCACGCGTGCGCGACGGAGTCGGACCACGCATGCGCCTTGGAGTCGGACCACGCATGCGCCTCGGAGTCGGACCACGCATGCGCGACGGAGTCGGACTGTGCATGCGCGACGGAGTCGGACCACGCACGCGCCTCGGGGAGACGGCCCAGGCGTGGAGAGACAATCCACCGGAATTCTGGGAGCAGCTTCAGGCCACCTCCCACCTACTAGGCGGGAACTATTGAACTTTTCATTTTTTTGTAATGTAAATTGTTGTGTAATTGTTGGCGTTATGCGTTTTCCAGGGCGGTTGGCCGGGGTGCGGCAGCAGCGCCCATGGTCTTGTTTGGGGGCAAACAAGGTCTTCGTGGGGGGCTGTGTAACGCCCGTGCCGGTTGGGCGGTAGAGGGCACTGGAGCGATTCCACGGTGGTGGGATCGCTCTGGTGGCTCCTGCTGGTGCGCCCCGGAAACCCGCCTTTGGATTGCGCAAGCGCCGAACCAGTTCTAACCAGTTCTGGTGCCGCGTGATGGTGTAAACCGAATGCCTTGTTTTGTTAGACGAGAGTCGCGATTAAACAGCTGAGAATCACCGGAAGAACAAGAATACTTGTGTCAAGAGTCTTTCTTGTGTGTGTAGACGACCCCAGGCGAATCTTCGTTACAATATACTGGCAGAAATCCGACGCAAGTTTTGGATCCCACGCTTTGAATGCTTTGAATGTCAGAAGTGGAGAGCTGGCCCTCAAGTTCCAAAAATGGAAGATTAGCCTCCGGTGCATCTTCGTCTCTTCAAGCTTTCTTTCTATTCAACAGGAGTAGACTGTTATGGTCCGATGACATGCAAGATTGGGCGAAGAAGCGATACGCGTTGGGTAATTATCTTTAAGTGATTATCTTTAAGTGCATGACTAACAGAGCCATACACCTTGACCTATTATACAGCCTCGATACAGATGTGTTCTTGATGGCCTTCAGACGGTTCATCCCAAGACGGGACAGACCACACGAGATCCTCTGTGAATGTGGCCCCAATTTCAAAGTGGGAAATTATAAGCTAAAGGACGCTTTTGATGCCATGGATCTCATATTACACTAGGTCAAGTTTATGTTCAAACCCTCCCTCCGAAGGCTCCACACTTTAGAGGAGTATGGGAACGTAAGATAAAGTTCGTGAAACATGGCCTGATGATGAGCAGTCCGTTCCAAACGTGCTCATCGGAGTTGAGGGAATCCTAACTCAAAACCTCTGAGGTATGTTTCATCTAAATGTTGCAGATCCCGATCCAGTCACTCAAACTTGTTGCTGATAGGGCGGCATAATGCGTTCTTACCCAAGGGCGTCTATCCGGCTAGGGATCTATTTGGCAGACGACGCTGGAAGCACTGCCAGGGACTTGCTGGTTACTTTTGGTGCGGGTTCATCATGTCCTAGTTACCGACGTTCCAGGAGTGCCAGAAAATGGCAGATAGACCGTCCCACTTTGACTACCAATGATGTCGTTATGATTGTCGACCCAACACTCAGCAGAGCTCAGTGTCCCATAGAGAGTTGCAGAAACCTTTCCGGGTGCTGACGATCGTATCCGCACTGCCAGCGTGAGAGCACGAGGTTAAACCTACACTCGCCTGGCGACGCGACTGAAACAGCTTCCTGAGGTCATTGACGACAACCTACCTAATGATGATGTCATGCAAACCTACCTGAGGGTGATGACACCAACACCTGAACTGTTTTCGTATACACTTTGTGATTCATAGGAACACTTTCTGATTTAGTAAATTTGATGTTCACTTAGGGGCAGCTGTACGAAAGTGTCTGAGCTAAAAACCTATATAGCGCCCCCTCGTGACTTTTGTGCCTAAATTTATATCAGTATCGCATGAATATCGATCGATCAAGCAACGTACGCCTGTTTAACTTACCACACCGTGATATGTAAATAATTACATATCTTTTTAGCGTTAAGATGTCACTTTCAGGACATGAACGTACATCTAGGACATATATTTTACCGTTAATTTATTTATTAACTCCCAGCACTGTTTTGATCTAACTTTGCGAGATTAAAAATGCTAAATCTTAAGCGTATATCATGGAAATGTTGCAAAACGTATGTTCTTCGTTTATTCGCGCGCAGCCATGATATACTAGACTTGCTTCCAGTCTCTCGGGTACATAAACGAGCCCCTCTAATAGGCCACTGGGAGTTTGTTATTAAAATTGTTTTGGTATTATATATTTATTTAATTGTTTTTTGTTTTTGTTGCAGTTCTGCCTAAAGGTGTTTTTAATTTGTAGATGTTGTTTTTATTCTGAATAATAATTTGCCGGGTAATCCTACAAATAATAAAACAGATAAAAAACAATGGTTATCCTAATAGGTGGCAAGGGTTACATTCCCCCTATTTTAGGACACTGTCTAATTGAAAGATGTTAGTTTTCATATTTTCCGTGATAAATTACCGTAACATCTTTTAAACGAACGAATAAACCATTCTAACAAAATATTCTAGGAGTTGAAAGAACGCTTTAATATACATAGCGTTTTTAAACAAATTAATACATAAAACGCTACAATATGTTTATAGCTTTGGTAAAAGTGTTTAAAAAATAGGAAAGTTGTTTAACAATTATCAGAAAAACATTGGGGTAAATTATGGATAATTATTAAAGCCATTACACAGAATTTGCTTTCAAAGATTTTAAAACTTGATATAAATGTTTTGCAACAAATATAGGCCTAATTCAAATAATTTTCTATTCAAATAATTGCTAAGATCAATCACACCCATGCCCAACCTTGGGTCTATGTTGTTTGTATTTTTGACTGAAAAACAGTTTAGAAGTAATCTCGACACATTTTAGAACCTTCATCACCATTACCAATTGTAGTGAGCAATTAAATTATGTTCCCAACCTTAATTGTTTATTCCTATGGCACTTTTAGGAGGTGTTCATAATGCCCTCAGTAATGTTGTCCATTCCTTCATCCCTCTGAATGTTTGTCTTGATTTGTCTCGATTTGTCTCGATCGTATTACCTAAGCATCAATAGTTCTAGGTGTGGGTGTGACGTTTATTCATCTGCTGTGACGTTATGAGCTTTCCTCTGTAGGTTATGCTTCTTGATGTATTCACGGAGGAAATACACCACGCCCATTTTTCCGCACTGAAAGACAACAAAATGTCCACATACCCACATCAAAGTTACATCAAATCTCATCTAACACATCAATTCTAAACCACATTAATTTTACACAAATATAGTTAGGCCGATTTAATCCGCAAGGGGTAAATCTTATAATGTGTGTTCATATTCACATAAATCGTGCTAAGGGAAGAAATATTGCATCCAGACGCCACTTTGTTATCGTATATATTTTTTCTATAAACGTCAGTCCTGACAAAAATGTTCAAAAAGACATGAATCCGGGACTGAGAAACCATTCCAGTTTTGTTATAAAATACATGTACATGTGCATGGCATACTACGACCCTACGTATACTTTAGAAGTGGCGTCAGGGTAGTACGCTGTACATTCTTTCCCTTACCTGATAGATGTATTCCTTGTCTTCAGGTTCGATATCAAAATCGGTGCTTGCCAGATATCCTGTATCGATTCCAATGGTGCGATCGATATCTGCAGTCTGGGGCAGACAACCGATAATAAAACATTAGGAAATGCTTTTCGTAGATAGATAGGCCTAATGGTCCAATGTTGTAATGGTGGTGACGTTCTATTTTCCATATTATATCTGGCATAGCTCTGAACACGTTGCTAAAACGAGAGTGCATTGTGCACTTTAAAAACTTCCATGTCAGAGTTAACTCGAAATCCGGGTTCTATTTTACCCGACATGTTGCCGGGTGACACTTGTTTGGGTCAGAATGACACTTTTACAAGACAAATGACCAGTAATGAGTCGACGATTGTCGTATCGACCCATGTGTCATTTTGACCTTGGAAAATGTTATTTTGGTCCAAAGAAGTGCCATTCTGACCAGAAAAGTGTAATTTTGACCTTGAAAAGTGTCATGCACTTTTACCATGCACTTTGACCCTGCAAAGTGTCATGCAATTTGACCCTGAAAGGGGTCATGCGCTTTTACCCTGAAAAGTTACATGCACTCTGACCCTAAAATGTTGAACCTGCATGAAAAGTTCCGGGCCAAATAAAAGCCAGTCAAATCTGACTCAGGATTTGTGCGAAATACCAAAGCGAGCTAGTCCATCAGTGACAATAATACGCGCTGGTATAGTGAACGTAGAACAACAGGGGACAATAAGGTCCACGATGGAAGGTGTTTACACACATCCATTTGTGTGTAAAAGAAACACAACTCCTACCTTACATGAAAGACGATTGGCGTTCAGCATCAGTGCATTCAGAATAGCACCGAACATGCCCGTAATCTGAGTGCAATCCGTCATTCGCTCAAACCCTCGAAGATCTAACATCATATCTACGCCTCGCTTCTCGGCAAAGGCAAGCAGTTCACAAAACTCAATCTGCTCAGAGACGAAAAAGAAGAAGAAACTGAATTATTTAAATGTTAAGACTTTAAATACTGTACACACGATTGATAACCTGGAATTAGGATTTATCTAGAACGCCACAAATCAGGTGCATAGCCGCATTTTGCAAATGTATAGGCCATACACGTCAAGGCATAATTTTCAACCAAAGTACATTCATTCTTATTTTTCTTCTTTGTCGTAGTGTCTGTCAAACGCATACATTGTTCTCGCCCATAAAACCAGTTCTCTGTTAAACCCGTTGATTTATATAGCAGTCTAATAAAGCAATATTTTTTTTATATTGTACAAGGTCAAATATTAAAGGTTATAAAAGCTGTGTTTTTTCGGCTTGTTTCTCTTCAATCCCGAACACTTGACTAATCTCAAAAGTGTTTTAAATCACTTAAATTGTGGAAACAAAGAGCTTTTAATTGTTGGAGATTTTAACTTAAATATGTTTGATAGTGTTGAGTTTTCTAAAATAGATGACCTGTGTTGTGAATTTCAAGTATCACAGCTGATTAACAGCCCAACTAGAGTCACTCTTACCTCAAGTACATGTATTGACCTTGTTCTTTCTTCTCACCCTGAAACTATTAACGTCAGTCATGTTATCCCTCTTGGTATTAGTGACCACTCTATGATTATACTTAACCGGAAAACACATGTTCGTATGAAAGTTCCTCCCAGGGTCATCAAAGTGAGAAATTTTAAACATTTTGATGAATCTGTGTTCTTAGCGGATATACTTAGAATGCCTTGGCACATAGTTGAAGGGGAAGAGGATATTGACGAAGCCTGGCACGTATGGGAACGTATGTTCAACGAGGTTTGCAATATCCACGCTCCTTATCAGCAAATTCGACAAAGAACAAATCACATGGCACCCTGGGTGACTAAAAAAATGCTAGATTTAGGACGTCAACGTGATTACATGAGGACAAAAGCACAGAAAACTGGTAAACATGAAGTTTGGGTTAAGGCCAACAAACTACGTAACCAAACAAATAATCTTGCCAAGTACTTAAAGCGTCAGTATTATGAAAAAGAGATACGCAACTGTAAGACTAACCCGAAGAAAATGTGGTCCTTGGCCAAAGAAGCAAGCTCAGTCAAAGGTAATTCAACATTACCCTCCAGTGCACCGACGAACAAGCAATCCTTGACTGAAGATTTTAATTCTTTTTTTGTAAATATAGGTACTGATCTTGCAGAAGCTTTTAAGGATGACTCACCACACGGAGACGTACAATCCAGTTGCTGCCAACACGAACAAACATATGCCTTTGAATTTTCACCCATAACGGCCCACTTTGTTGAAAAACAAATTAAACAGATGAGCTCGACTGTTGCTACAGGTGTCGACGGTGTATCTTGCAAGTTTCTAAAAGCCGCTTGCCCAGCTATAAGTACCTCGCTTTCCCAACTTATTAATTAATCTTTATTTTCAGGCACTGTCCCGAATAGTTGGAAAATGGCGAGGGTAACCCCAATTTTCAAAGGTGGTAACCGTGATGAAGTGAGCAACTACAGACCAATCTCTGTTCTTCCGCTTGTTCCTAAAATGCTTGAAAGAGCGGTTAATAATCAACTCTATCAGTTTCTTAGCAGGAAGGAATTTTTTGCAGATCAACAATCGGGATTTCGACCGAGTCATTCCACTCAAACTACTGTGGTGGACGTCACTGATTATATCCTGAACCAGATGGATTCTGGGAGTGTAACTGGTGCCATTTTCTTGGATCTTAAAAAGGCCTTCGACACTGTTGATCATAAGATACTGTTGTCTAAATTGCACAAAGCAGGCGTTACGGGCTGTGAGCTGAAATGGTTTGAATCATACCTTGATCAAAGAAAGCAGGCCACTCAAATAGATGGCATTATGTCCGAGTTTTCTGATGTTAAGATTGGAGTACCACAGGGATCCATTCTTGGGCCCCTACTCTTCATCATTTTCATAAATAGTTTACCTGCAGGTGTATCACATCCGGGATGTAAGATAAGCATGTACGCTGATGACACTGTGTTACTGTTTAGTGGAACCTCACCAGAGGATATCGAAAATGACATGTCCGTTACGAATTTCTTCCATTTAAAACTCTCTCAAAATTCCACATCCTTTTCGGAGAGGAGATTAATGGGAACATGTCTCCTCTGGGGATAAGTATCAGTCTAATCACTCAATGCCTCATAAAACATGCCAGTTGTGATATGACAACAGTCAACCAACGTCACCAACAGGTGGTCAGTAGGGGAATGCCCAACTGACCACGCTCCAACTGGGTCAGCTAAGGTCAAGCTATAAGTACTCCTCTGAGAGTTTCTGCAGAAACCTGGAGGGCAATTATTATAATAAGTATAGCCCACACTGTACACAATGTACATGTACATGTACATGTAGGTCATAGCATTATGGTACGCACAGATACAGGAAGGATTTGTGCACACACATTTTGATCGTATATATAGCTATTCCTGCATTGTACTAGAGTGCAGTGTAGTACTGTGAGTCTAGATTCAGATTATACACACCCCAAATATGCAGAGAAAGTTTAAACTTTATATTGTTTTTTCAACACAGTGAAAGGGAATGCTGATTTCTATTTGTTTTTATTCAATGGACACAAGTAAAGTCCCCCAACCCCCTTTTTTTTTTTTGGGGGGGGTGGGGGGGGGGGGGTGTGGGGGGAATTATATAAATATATAAATTGTTTCCCCCTTCTTTGTTGGTGCACCCTATTCAAAATGTTTTAATTTGTGGTTGTCCCCATTTTTACAACCGTATGATCCATTTTATCCAAGGTGTGTTTGTATAGGGAAACAAATAGTAATAACGATCAGGGCGCAAAATAACATTAAAAAAGCATTTTGTTCCCATTCAACTGAATGCTTCTTGATTTTTTTAATTTGCAACAATAAACTGTTTGCGCAGCTATACACAAAATTAAAGATGTGGCATATTTAATTATGCAAGCACATGTAACACATTAAGCAGTTTTGCTAACATGTACAACCATATTAAAATTAGTTTTTTCTTTGGCAAAATGTTCAAGTTTGAAGGGCTGTGAGTGTGAGGCTATTTCACAAATCAAGAACTTGCACAACAACTTAGGTATTTGAAACAGGGACCAGGGTCACTGATGAAAGTTAAGAAATTGTTGCTTCACGTGTTGTTTATTTGCACTCAACTAAGTTAACCAATAAAAGCAAACACTAACAAGTTTGTTAACATAAGGCCTAACGGTAGAGTTCTAAAAGAAAATAAAAAATTTAAGCAGCCCAAAACACGGACAAAATCAAAGCGTACGCAAATAAAATTTCAATGCTGAAGTGAAAACTTTATTTAAACTATTACTACATGCAATTGTACAAAGATGCTCGAAATTCACAATAAAAACATGGTGTTTTTTCTTTCAATGAATTTTCTAAGATTGTGTTGTGTTTAAACGAATAAAATAACTTGTTTGCATTTTGAATTTGTAAAAATCACATAATACATACATGTCTGGCTGTGCATTAATTTTTGGGCCAGTTTGCATGCACTGATCCATGGTATAATATCCAAAATGAAGTCTTACAAAAATAGCAATTTGGCAAACTGTTAAGAAAATAAGGCTGCAGCTAGGAAAAGGCTTCCTAGTTGCACGTACTAGAGTAAAGGAAAGCTGACATTTGAAAAGAACCATAATACAGTGAAATCTCGCTAAGTCAAACTAAAGTCAAACCGAGAATCCATTCCCTAATAGTTGTATAACAATGATACAACTTCTCTTAACTCAAAACTCTGTTTAACTCAAATTTCGAGCTCGTTCCCTTGAGATTTGACTTATCAAGATGTTACTGTACTTTTGTAAAATGATACATACAAAACACACTTGAATTTTTGTAAGACTAATATCTGTCTGAGCTACGTGGTAATACTCTCTGGTATAATGAAACGTTAATACAATGTAGTAAATATACTTTGAAACAAAGTACGTATAGATTCTAAGCAGAACATTTGATACACAAAACTTCCAAACCGAAGCAAATATAAATCACTGACTGAAAGAGTCTTGTATTTGTAAAATACTTTGCTAGAATGAGCACGATAAACTGTAAGATTCATTGGGGCCTTTTTGTAGAACAAGAAGTCTACATAAACATTTTGCACTTGTCTTACATATACTCCAAGCAACAAAATCGTAATTGCATTAACAATACTCTGCAATATTTCATATGGAAAATCGATTTTGTTGATTCCATGACAATTAGCGCAGAAACCCAGAAAAGTAATACATGTAGATGCATTCCGATCTCTGTCCTTTTCAAAAGATCATGGTGTTTTTATCAGAACAAATTCTCGAAGAATATTCACAAATAAATATTGTATTTTCATTTCAAACAATTCAAGTCTGCATGTGCTTGTACAAACCATGTGGCGCTGTATAACGTCCATAATTCCAAATGTTAGTTACACTTAATTTACTTGTTATTCCTAATTTGAAATTAAAGAGTCTTATATAAAGGATCAAGAGTCGAGTTGTAATCATCCACTGTAGTTTTTTGCTTTTTCTGTTCGACGCTCAGCCTCTTTTTCTCTTTCCACATTTCCACATATTTGTGTTTTTCAACATCAGGCAGCCCTGAATACTCTTTGCAGAAATGGCCAAATAACTTTGCTTGTTCAGGGAATGAAACCTTGTGAGTACTTAAATGATGCTTCCTCTTTAAGTTTGCGTAAAATAACACAACATTTTTTTCAGCATTGAGATTGTTAGTAGACTGTTTTGATTTGCATGTATTTTTTTTTTTCTTTTTAATAAGGCTTATCGTACGGGTTTTCTTACAGAAATGTTTGTCATGAAGTGTTGGTTGCTGATTAATTTTTCCTGAGTAGTCTGTTAGGTCCGGCATGTAATTGTCTTTGCAAAGTCGGGTGTTACTTTCAATACTGTCGAAGATTAATTTGTATTCTACAACCGGATATCTTCGTTGTATGGCCTCTCTTACAATATCTGGAATTTTCTTGGAATTGATTATTGCTTGCTCATTGACAAGGACATGGTAAATTTTTGTTGACCGTCCCTTAGTGTTGCCTGGTAAGGCATTGCTAACTTTGCCACCAAGAGAAACTATTTTTTGCTGAAGTGTCTCCTGAGTCCATTTCTTCCCAGCTTGTTTAGAGACGGCACCAACTAAAACAAATGTGACACCTGCAAAAAGCCCTTCATTTGATGGAAACTCTGCTTTTGATGGGTGTAAAATTGAATGGATGTTGTCAACAACCTCAACTTTGTCCACTCTCTGTAGAGATGAGTTGTATTTGGCTGCGAACAACTTTCGAGTAATATAACCCCGAAATACCGCTTGTATCAAGCAAGCAGCGACATGTTTCCTAACATACAAGCCATATGCTTCTCCAATTGTTTTTTCTGGTGAACACGTGATTTGATATGATAATTTTCTATACATGGTTGATAACAGAGAGAGTAATGGGTCGATCTTTGTTTTGCCTCCATGTCTAGTTGTGTGTTGAAAATAATGGCGACTATGATCATAGTTGAGGTGTTCTCCACCCTCAGTTTGAAAACGTGACATGGGAAAATCAGCCTGGTCCATGAAATATCTTGCATAATCGATAAACTTAATCATGTATGGGGTAATGTTTTTCCAGGTATAACGCTTACAGAGCAATTGATAGAAACACTCTGCATGTTTCTTATAAAGCCACTTTGTTTGCGTACTGTAGCCCCATGTATAATCTTCCGTATGTAAAGAGCCTGGAAGTTTTCCTGGTAACAATTGTGGTTCTGGATCTGTCTTTAAAATGTCATACATTACATAAATGCAGTTCCAGATTTTTACAACCAAATCATACTCTGTAAAGCTGGCTGGAACATCAATGTATGATCTGATGTTATCTGGAAGAGTGTTTGCTATTATTCGGTTCGGGACAACATTTTTCATAACATGTGGAAAATCGCTTTCTCTCCCAAGCGGAGCAGGGGCAACTATACCTAATGCATGATCTTTGTTGAGACTAATGGGTTCTTGTTTTCCGCTTTTATCAAAATGAATTTGAAAATTGCCTTGTCGTATACCCCTTTTGTTGATATTTGAAACTAAATTGTCGATAAGTTGCTTCGTTGAAGGTGTGCTTTGTTTTAGCTGTTGTGCCTTGTGTCCTTCGGACATTATTTTTTCGACTTCCAAGTTTAACAACTTTTCTACTACCCTGGTCAAACCATGCATCGTGTCAAATACAATCTGCTTAACAGGTATAAATGGCACCAGTGACTCCTCGTGTACTCTGTCGACATGTACATCTAAATCAGTCCTTAAACCATTTGACGCAACTTCAGACTTTTGTGCTTTTCCTGCTAAGTGATAAAAATTCCACCCAAACTCTGAGACAGGACTGAGTTGTTTGGACCCATCAAGGATTTTGATGATGAACATTTCGTCCCCACTGAGATAATATTTGTTTGTGCTTGTGGCTGCTGCCATCCTATTCATGAATTTATCTTTACCCAAATTCATTTCAAGATTATCTCTCGAATCACTCTCATAGAATATCGAAAATGGGTACGTATGGTCAGGGCTTTGGTAAGGTATTTTGTGAAGAAACAAATCGTTATTTAAAAAGGACAATGTAAGAAATGTACTGTGTCTGCCCCCAATTTCACGTCCATCTCCCCATAGTCTGATACTTAATTCTCCAGTGAGAAAAGGGTATCTAAATAACAACACATCAAAAAGACGGGTTGGATCAATAAACCATCCAGTAGCAGTCCGTCTAGGTAAAAAAACTGCATTAAATTCAGACTTGTATCGGTTTTTGGTGTTTTTCTCTTGAAGAAAGGAAGGCAGAATTCCTGGTATTTGTTTTCTCATTTCTGCCATGAGCCTAGTGCCACTAAACGTATCATAAATGTGAATTGTGTCTTCTGGACGTATTGGATGTATATATCTGTACATTTCGTGAATGCACTCCTGTGCCAGTGGTTGTTTGTGGCTTTGCATTTTATGAGTTTGTTTCATAATGTAAAGCAAATCTTCCTTAGACAATCCATCAAAATTACCTGTCAAATCATCACCACTGTTTGCTTTTGGGTTGTTTTGTGTAAAAGAGTTTACCAAGGTGTCCAAAAACTCTGTTTTATTGCCCAAAAATTGCTTGTTAACTATGTCTTCCAGCGAAATGTTCATATGATTTCCAGGTTTTGTCTCTATTTGAGCTTTGGCAAGTTTCCTTATTTCTGTTGTTATTTCCGTATTTGCTGTTGATTTTCTCAGATTATTTCCAATTTTTAACTTAGTTAATAAAATGACAAGCCCTTCTATGTTTACAAATGTTCTTTTGTGTCTTTTTCTACAAGTATCAAATGATGTATTTGGATCTTGTCCATGCTTTTTTAAACACAAATCTATATACTTCCATGAGTTCTTCTTAATGTGCTCGTAAAAGCCAACATATTTAAAAAGTTGTTCGAATGCCACATATATCTCACCATGGAGCAAACTATATGGAACAGACAATCCACATAATGTGATGTAGCCATCCACATTCAAACTGTCGTCAGTCTTGTCTGTCGGGTCAGCAACTTTGTGTGAATTTGAAGAATCACATGTAACAGCGACTGATGGTTTATCTTGTACAATTTCGAGGATTGCGTATTCTACAATCTCTTTTTTTGCTCGATTGTAGAAAGCTTTGTGCCTCAAAATAGTTAACAGGGCATCTTTAAGAATCCATGATCGCTTATTTCCCTGTATCAAAAAAGCTGCTGGACCATTAGAAAATTGTGTTTCTAAAATCCCATCAAGTTTCGAATATCCCTTATTTATTTCTATCCCAGCGATTTTAAGAATATTTGGACAGGGAAAGTAGATTTTGTCTTCGTACAATGCATAACCAACCACTTGCCCTAATATATTGATGTAGCCTTTCGAAACAATGGCTGCATCAATAGGCAATCTTGTAATTGTAACCGAAGATCTCCCTTTCTTTGTGTAATCTTGACCAGGGCATTCTCTACAACAATCAGATTGATCTTTTTTGTGTTCTGTTCTGTTTCTCTTTAATGTCTGTCTATTTTCTTTACCAGCAAACGAATTAGGAGTTTGACTAACTCTTCTAGGAGGTGATACATTAACACTTATTGGGTTGAGAGGAGCCCTCATCATTTCAAGTTCATCAGATTTTGTCAGAGTGGGATCTGAAGTAGGGTTATCATTGGCTTCACAGACAGGAGACTCTGGTAAACCATCGTCAACACCACATGGTTGTGAATTTGCATTTATTGTTTCAGACAATGAATTTAGATTTTCATCAGAGACCGTTCCCATAGCAGAAGGACTGACTGGTTGTTTGTGTGTTTCACCAAACACGTCTTTGCTTGTATCTGCTTTTTTGATGGGGCTACATGGAGGCACAAACAAATTTTGATTTTTATCAGAGACCGTTCCCATAGCAGGACTGACTGGTTGTTTGTGTGTTTCACCAAACACGTCTTTGCATGTATCTGCTTTTTTGATGGGGCTGCATGGAGGCACAAACAAATTTTGATTTTTATCAGAGACCGTTTCCATAGCAGAAGGACTGACTGGTTGTTTGTGTGTTTCACCAAACACGTCTTTGCTTGTATCTGCTTTTTTGATGGGGCTACATGGAGGCACAAACAAATTTTGATTTTTATCAGAGACCGTTCCCATAGCAGAAGGACTGACTGGTTGTTTGTGTGTTTCACCAAACACGTCTTTGCTTGTATCTGCTTTTTTGATGGGGCTACATGGAGGCACAAACAAATTTTGATTTTTATCAGAGACCGTTTCCATAGCAGAAGGACTGACTGGTTGTTTGTGTGTTTCACCAAACACGTCTTTGCTTGTATCTGCTTTTTTGATGGGGCTACATGGAGGCACAAACAAATCATTATTACTGAAGTCTGACAAACCATAAGCTTGTTTACCGAAATGACAATGTTCTTTTCCCTTTATTGGGGTAGAAGTGCCTCTTTGGTTAATGAACGTTTGTTCATCAGATACTGTATTATCAGCAGGTACATGTACATGTGGTGTATGTACTTTGGCATATATTAGTATGTGAACGCCATCGTGGGTGTGATTCAGAGTAGTGCGTGTGCCGTTTTGGAAGCACTTCTGTAAAGCTATCAACTCTGCAGGTTTTCCTTTTTGAGAAACGACAGATGCATATGTTTGTTTCATGGTAGTTAACTGTTCCTGTTGTGATATAGCTGCCCCAAATGAGGGATAGAAGTTAACATTGTCTCTTAGGTCATCTAAAACTACGTAACTGTCATCAATTTTAACAACTGAATAGAAATGACCAGGTTTCATTAATACAGCAGCCGTCAGTATGTACTGTCTTCCCTGAACAGTAACATATTCATCTACAACGATGTTAGGTGTTTGTTGATGTTTACCATTCTTATCTAGACCTAATGTTACCATGAGGAAATTTGGCATGTCATACAGCTCCTCATTATCAGCACTAGTCAGAGCTAAAGGCATACAGCAAAAGTTGCACGGAGTATCTTTACACAAATGTTTGGCTGCTCGGTAAACTATTTGGTTAAGACCATCAGCAAAATTGCCAGCATGGTTTGCATTCACTGTCTGATCATAATAAAGAACAGGTCCAATTGTGCTTGAAACTGCAGAATTGTTACTGCAAGTCTCACAAGTACCATACCCATTAAAAGTTGCAAGGAACTTTTTACTTCTGTCTCCAAACAGTTCAAAAGCCTGGAGAATTTCGGCATCAGACCGACCTCTAGGTGTGTACCCCTGAACATTTTGGGAAAGGTAATTCCACACTTCTTCCCGAATTTCACAGGATGGGCCCATTGTATCACGAAACTGACACACTTCAATCAGTCTCTCCAGGAGTGGATTTCCACCACTCACTTTGCAGTGTGGGTCAAAATGATAGATGCCAAAATAATACACTTCCAGAAGAGCATCTACACCACATGTGGCGTTCAGTACACCATGGTCATGACGATTGCAATGCAATGCATTTTTAAAATGCTTTACAGTTATCTTTGATTCACTTTCAGTTACAACATAATCCATAGTAAATATAAATATTCAGATAAAGGCGAAGATCATGGCAGGAAAATTCTCTGTTAGAAGTCGATTTTGTACGTATACTTTGCACAACACTAAATTAGATTTTGCAGTCTACTAAGTTACATTTGTAAACATATGCTGTCTTAGAATTTGCCTATAATTGACCGATGGTGTCAAAGAGTCAAAGTCAGCCACATGAACACTCCCAGAAAGTGTGAGGTCACGGGTTACTCTGAGTCTCATGCATGTAACATACCTTGTAACCCCATCCTTTTGACTTGTGTCCCAACCTTGACCAAGTATACTGTCCAGATTTTCCAGATTTTCCTTTTTATAGCTGTATTCAGCAGTGGTCGAGTCTGGTATGCTGATGCCAAATACCTCACAATCAAATTCAGGAGACATCAACCCCAGATCGAAATTTCTTTTTCTGGTGCTGGTCCAGAATGCTGATTTGATCTCCTTTAGAATGGCATTTGTGAGTTGTGCCACTCTAAAGGTCTTTCTAAAAGAAGCATTTCCCAGATTATTTCTAGTTTGGTTGAACGCTTCTCTTGCCACTTGTTTTGATTTGGTTTTAGTCGCTCCAGTTATGGCTACTTTCTTTTCAGAAAGATGGGAAAGAGGAAGATTTACCGTTATATCAACGTTGACTTTCTCTAGCATTACTGGCCAGCACATTGCCGATTGGTCGTTGATGTATATTTCAGCGATCATCACTTCAAGGCCCAAATCATGAACCTGTTTCACATTTGAATAAAAAAACAAAAATGCACATTGATTTAATTTTGCTATTCACTTGTGCACCAAGTTAGTCATTACATGTACATGTACATGTACATGCAGCAGCAGGTGCCACAGATGGCCAGATAAGGGATGTAAAAAAAAAATGTACCGAAAAAATTGTATGAAACTTAAAAAATGATACAGAAAGAGACCTACTAGATCATTTATTTTAAGTTTTCATGGTTTTTTTCTTTAGTTTTTAAGCATTTGGGTTCATCGTTTGGGTTCAAGTTTTGACCTCAAACAAATTGCAACAAATTGTTTTTCACCACAGTGCACTTCTAAAAGGTTCCTAGAATGACATACTAAAAATCTACAAAAATCCAAGTGGTGGAAATATGTCTAATTTGCATAAATCGTTAATCCCTGCCATGTAATATGTTTATTCCCATATTTGGGTATATATTTTATTTTTATTTTTAAAAAAATGTAAATTTTGGTGATTCTACTTGCATATCCTTACTTGAATAACATTTGCTAAAGCATATAAGTGACTGAATAATTATGAGAACACAGTAATTATCCAAAATAACAACTTTGTGACCCTATAAATGTGCGCACATTACACTGTCTCCAGATATCATCATGTAGTCAGTATTGGTAAGCTTCAAATTCACCAAGTTGCTTACTGGCACAGTTATCATATTAAAACCTTATGAAAAATCATATGAACAATAATAACATTGTGATATTTAGCCCAGAAAACAAAAACTGGGGAAAAATGGTGTGTCTATAAATTGGGCTAAAAAGTAGTTAAAGGGTTGCCTAACAATGGAAGACTTGAACAAGTTCAAGAAAATCCACAAAATACATTTTAACGTAGATATGATTATTGTAAGCAACAAAAATCTTAAATTTGGGGGGTTTCCTTGAACTTGTTCAAGTCTCTCACCTTAGGCAACCCTTCACCTACTTGTTAGCCCAATTTAGGGACACATCATTTTTTCCAAGTTTTTGTTTGCTGGGCTAAATATCACAATGTTATCATTGTCCATATGATTTTCCATAAGGTTTTAATAGGATAACTGTGCCAGTAAGCAACTTGGTGAATTTTAAGCACTTCAATACTTACTACTTGATGATATCTGGAGACAAGGTAAATGCGTGCAAATGATGGGGTATAATTGTAGTAATTTTGGACCATTACTATATTTTCATCATTATTTAGTCACTTACATGCTTTAGAAAATGTTATTGAAGTAAGGATGTTTAAGTATAATCGCCAAAATAAACTTTTCAAAAAATAAAAATAAAATATATACCCAAATATGGGACTATAAACATATTACACGGCAGGGATTAACGATTTTTGCAAATTAGACATATTTGAACCACTTGGATTTTTGTAGATTTTTAGTATGTCATTCTAGGGACCTTATACAAGTGCACTGTGGTGAAAAACAATTTGTTGCAATTTGTTTGAGGTCAACAAAAGAAAATTATGCATTTTGCCTGGACTAAAAGTGCAATACCAAATATTGGCCTCACCATGACTTTTCTACCCAGCATTCACAAATACCTCTGGGGAAACCTGCCACTAATAGCCTTTATAAAATTCTCAACCACAAAAGCAATACAGCAATTATTGACCCTTGGTTCACCCTCACCGCAAGGACAGCTACAGTTGTCGTAAAATACAACTCACCCCACACAAGTTTAAATTATTGTTCAGTTGTTTTTTATCACAAAGCCTTTCTTTTTACAATTAAGGTGGGGGGAGGGGGGGGGGGGGGGGGGCAGGTATAATGTTTTTTAAAGTACCATTTACATCAAGAGTTTGCCGATACTAAAGTAATCAAAGAAAAATACTCTTTTACCTGTTCTCTAATATTTTAATGAACACTTAAAAGATTAAATATATATCAGCTACCTTGTATATTTGTCCACACGTGTGCTGACCAGCTGAAAAGACAATTTGTTCTTTCTGGTGCCTTGATGAAATAATCGATTCCGTGTTTGGAGAAGACATCGATGGTTCATCGTGGGACAATGGTCGTATGACTGTAGAAGAGCCATTTGTTGCTTCATTCTTGAAACAAAACCATATTTGTATTATTTTAAATATGTATAAGCAAATAATTCGATGCACATTACTTCAATATTCTCAGTCAAAAATCAATAACACTTACCTTTGTTATCGGCCTCTTCTGTTTTCTCTTTTTTTTAGGCTTTTCATCGGAATCGGTACTTTCTGTTAAAAGAAAAATACAAATGTAGTCCAATACTAAATCATAATTGTCAACAACTGAGTCTATATTAAGTAGTCAACATTAGAAGAAAAAAATATTGCAATCTCATACTTTTTGAGATCATGAAAAACAAATGTTGCAGATTATTTCCGTATACAATATAATAGTACGTATCTGTATGAACTAATTTAAACTTATTGCATGCTTACATGTAAACACAAATGTTAATGAAAATGTTACCGCATTGTTTTACTTATTTTCAATTTTGGTTACTTTAAAAACAGTATTTCCACTGTTACAATTGTTCAATAAGGCAATAGAGTCAACTAATTTACTATCTTGATTCATTGCAAAAATTGAACTGAGTACCTGGCAATGCAATGTTATCGATGCTTACTGCAGCTCCATCTTGCAGCAAAATGATCCTTTTGAAGGGATCCACCGTAAGAATAGTGCCATTAGTGCTCCCATCAACAGTTTCAACCAGATCGCCTTGCTGGCACTCTCTTAAAAACTGCAAATGCTTCCTTTTGCACACTCTAGTTGATAGCGATCTTTTGGTGGCTTGCCTGCAGCTTTCTGTAATGATAATGATTGACATCAATAGAATGACGTTCACTCAAAAGTAAAATATAAATCTTCTGCAAGAAAATTCTATGCAAACATTAGCTAATTTAATTTTAACCATGCTTCAAAATGGCGTTTTGTGATCATCAGAAACAGGTCAAAAGAAATAAGTCCCCCTGAGAAATGTGCATTTTTCTGGAAGACAGTTAGGCTCCTTAACCTGTTACACAAATGTAAAATGTAGTCTGAAATGTTACACATTTATTGTTCAATTATATTTATTGTTCAACAAATGTAAACATGCATTTCATGTTTTGGTTTTTGTTTTTAATTTTTTTAATTTACGAAGTACAGTAAATTAAAGTCGCCCAACCAAAACAATTTTGTTAAAGCATAAAAGGTTTTGTTGAAATAGAAACTTGGTTTTTTTTGGTCCTTTCGTTTCAGTAATGAAATTAAAAACAAAAACTAAAACATTAAATGCATGTTTACATTTGTACACTTTAGGAAAATTAATTGAAGTGAGGAAAGAATATTAAAAGATTATGTAAAAACATGATTTTCTCCATTTGTCTAATTCCTATGCAAGAAAGTGTCATTTTTATTGGTCATCACATTTAATAAATGGCAGCATTTCAAGGCGAAGGTTAGCTGTTGGGTGAAACTCTTTTACACAATACATGTGTAACATTTCAGACTACATTTTACATTTGTGTAACAGGTTCAGGAGACTAACTGTCTTCCAGAAAAATTCAAATTTCCCAGGGGAGACTTATTTCTTTTCTATTTCTTTTGACCTGTTTATATACATACATGTGTCAACTAAATACAAATGATAATGGTGCCGTTTTACTGTAAATGATAATTGATGCCGTTTTACTGCATCCTATCAAATTGGGGCTTTTCTTTTGGTACATATCGTTCATTCATAAATTATGGGTTAGATGTTAACTGTTAGTGTTACTAGCATTCATAGAGTTCATGTACCCTTTTGATTACATCTTAATTTTCCAATCAAGTTGATGGAGCATGAGACAGGGTGAAATATCCGTCATTCACAGTTTGGGGAATAGGCCTACAATTAACCTAATTTTACAATGAGGTTTAATTGTTCAACATGATACTTACGTCTCTGTTGCTGTTCATAGGGATGTATTGGATGTCTAATCGATTCGTCATCCACCCAGATATCATGTCCAGGATATCCTGTAAAACTCACTAGGCATTCCCCATCTTCATCATCTCTGACTACTTTAGCAGCACACCATCTTCCCAACTCATCAACCGCCTGAACTCGACTTCCAATAGAGAATTTTCCTGCCATTTTATCTTCAAGGTTTAGAAGCTGAACATTTTTGAATTTACCAAGACCTTAGAACTGAATGAGTTAGCAATAAGAACTGAGGAAGTTAGCCTAAATCTCGCCCTTACACGGCAGCCTATTTACTTCTCAAGACTCCAAACGCGGAAAGGAAAATAGGCCCAACAAATTATTGCATTGCAATCTTTGACAGATATTCTAGGCTTGTTGTTACTTACAAATGTTTTTAACAAATTGCATCTTTTTGTATACATACATACATACATGCAACAACATTTCATATAGATTATTTAATTAAATTTTGTGATAATGAAACTTAATTTCCTTGTTTTATTTTTATATTCCTACGCGTAAAGCTGGTGGTTATTGCAGCAATCAGTGATCTCTAAGTGGATGACATAAATCAGTCAATGCCACCGTTACCCAGGTGGCATATGGTATACCAATAGAGGTCAATAGGCTATAACTACCTTGGCAGTGACCACCACAAGGGGGTATTAAAAGTATGTCCACTGGGGACAGCCTTCAATTCCGAAAAGGATGTGCTCTATCCGAGTTAGAGAGGTCTAACTCGGATTCGTTTAAATGGGAGAAATTCGTAATTGGACTCCAACAGGTAACAACATGGCTGAATAAACACAGGCTCACGCTTAATGTCAATAAAACCAAGTACATGATATTTGGTTCACGTTCTCGATTACCCCATTTTGACAAAATTAAGCTCACTCTGAATAATGCAGCACTTGAACGGGTTAGTGCATATAAATACCTCGGGGTAATGCTAGATAAACATTTATCGTGGACTGAGCACATCGACTATATTGCTAAGAAGATTTCCCAAAAAATCGGGTTTCTTCGACGCTCTGCTAAGCCCTGTGTTCCTATTTCAACGTTCAAATTGCTAAGTAGTGCCATGGTCTTGCCTCTATTCGATTATTGTGATATTGCTTGGTCAAGTTGTACAAATGGTAAATTAGACAGGCTAGTAAAGTTACATAATCGCCTGGCAAGAATGATATTAAATGCAGACCCTAGAACTCACATAACTGATCTTCATGAGGCCCTTTCTTGGACATCACTGCCCGCTCGTTGGAATTGCCACAGAATGTGTGAAGTGTTTAAGTGTGTCAATAATCTCAACCCCAATTATCTTAATTCTCTGTTCAACGTGCCAAGCCATTCGGTTGGTACTCGCTCATTGTCAAATGGTTCTCTGTATGTATCAATACTACCAAAGACCAATGCTGCGAAACGCACGTTTCAGTACCTTGGTGCCCTGGGCTGGAACAAACTAACGACTGCACACAGACAGGCAAATTCACTCTCTCATTTTAAATCATTTTTATATTAATGTTCTTAACTCTTAATTTCTGTATGTTCTTAATTATTTTAAGTATCTGTATGTGTTTTTTACTGTCTTTGTTGTAGCATTGGTATTGTGCTACATTTTCTTTCATCCATTCTGCTTCATCCTGTTTGCTTTTTACATGTACAAGTATGCCTGAGTTTTTTGGGTTTTTATATTTATTAACTATTGCTTTTTAGTTTTAGTTTTTGTTTTAATTAAACTTATATTTTATCCTTTACTTCTCTTGTAATATACTAAATATTTTATTTCACACGTTGAGTTAATTGCTAATTTTAAACATCTAGGCTGTTTACCTTGATTTATTTTTATCATTGTATACCTTTTGATTCAAACATCTTTTAAATATAATATATTTTGTCTATTTTTATTTGTCTTTTGCCTAAATTTGGTTTATGTTTATATCTCAGTATGTATCATTTTAGTATTACTCTGTTTATTTGTTTAATTGTGCAGGGCCCCCACTAAAAGCAGTTGCAAATAACTGATGAGGCATACCCTGTTGAAATAAAACAGCTAATAATTCAGCTAGCCGTTTTTACCGCCTTACCTCGCCATTACCGTTGATATCAAGAATATCAAAAAGGTCGTCTGGGCTGCTGGTTGTGGTCAAGATATTTCCACACAAAATCTTGATATCTTCTTCTGTGAAAGTGTGCGTTTCAGCAGCCTGACCAAACGTGGGGGAAAGAATAGCGAAGAATCAGAACCAATCGTCGAATCCCGCCAAAATGTGGATTGGGTTTTCAGTCCCTGCCCGATTCTGTGGGTTTTCCTCCCACTTCTAAAACTGTACTTTCTTCTCATTGTCTTATCTTTGCATGTTTCTTCAGGCTTGCGAGCTACAGTTTCTACGGCGCTTTTGAGGGATCCTTGTTTTCATTAACAGAAATAATTCAAGGGACATTACGTCCTGGAAGCGCCCAATTGGGCTACAGAACGCATTTTGAACCAAACTTTGTTATTCGGAACAAGCATTTTAAAGTAGGATATAAACATCCACAAAAACATCCTTTAAAAACTGGGCGTTTTGTGTTATTCTTGTAGTTCGGGGTCAGTTTTTTGGCGAACCCAACAACTCTGTGTTTGGGTATAGTCGTGATTTCAGTCGTACAGAGACTTCGTCTTTTGCGGACGTGTAAGAAACAACATGTGTTCGTTGGTGCTGACCCTAGTGTGACCCTAGCTCTATGTGTGGCACACACACAACGTGTATCGTACATTGAATGGAAACGACAGGAAAAACAGTATGCGTATATACTCCGTCGTGTTCGATGTACTCGGCCGGTATCTAGCATGGAACGGTACGTATAGAACTAAGATTTCGTATAAAATAACTTATACATAACCTATACCCCAACTTGGCATCTGATTGGCTGTCCTGTAAATTGTCTATCATGCCCAATAACAAGGGAGGCATTAGTCAAGGCTAGTGTAATCTGCGAGTCTCACTCAACTCAATAGTTTCCGACTGCATTCCACGGGCAGCAGTACAAATAGGTTGTTAACATACAAATGATCAATTATAGCCTCTGTCATGACCTTTCTTAGAGGTCAACGCGCGGAAAATTTTAAATTAACATTGCAGGATTCAGGAATGTTGAGGTTTAACGTCCATATAGTAATTATGTGAACAAAGTGCTTGTGTGTAAAGCCCCAAATTTACATTTAATGTCAACAAAATAAATACAAAATGCAAAAAGATTATTGCTTGTATGAATTGGCCCCAGAAAATATTTACTGTATGGCATTCAAATATATGGCATTCAAATAAAGCTTCAGTTCAGTGCCACTGAAAAAAAAAAATTATGCACTCATTAGTTAAAATGTTGGGCCTAACCGGTTTTCTAAGGAGCATAAATACACGGCGGGTCTTTTCAATTAAAGTGCAGGAAAGCAAATTTAGTTTTATAATTGGCCATTTTTGTATTAAGTATTTCCCCGCACTTCACTAACTATCTGTTTTCCTTCCTCCATGGTATAGCTAACGTTATAGTCCAGGCAAAATACATAATTTTGTTTTGTTGACCTCAAACAAATTGCAACAAATTGTTTTTCACCACAGTGCACTTCTATAAGGTTCCTAGAATTACATACTAAAAATCTACAAAAATCCAAGTGGTGGAAATATGTCTAATTTGCATAAATTGTTAATCCCTGCCATGTAATATGTTTATTCCCATATTTGGGTATATATTTTATTTATATTTTTTGAAATGTTTATTTTGGTGATTCTACTTACATATCCTTACTTGAATAACATTTGCTAAAGCATATCAGTGACTGAATAATTATGAGAACACAGTAATTATCCAAAATGACAACTTTGTGACCCTATAAATGTGCGCACATTACACTGTCTCCAGATATCATCATGTAGTCAGTATTGGTGAGCTTCAAATTCACCAAGTTGCTTACTGGCACAGTTATCATATTAAAACCTTATGACAAATCATATGAACAATGATAACATTGTGATATTTAGCCAGAAAACAAAAACTGGGGAAAAATGGTGTGTCTATAAATTGGGCTAAAAAATAGTAAAGGGTTGCCTAACATGGAAGACTTGAACAAGTTCAAGGAAATCCCCAAAATACATTTTAACGTAGATATGATTATTGTAAGCAACAACAATCTTAAATTTGGGGGGTTTCCTTGAACTTGTTCAAGTCTCTCACCTTAGGCAACCCTTCACCTACTTGTTAGCCCAATTTAGGGACACGGCAGTTTTTGTTTGCTGACTACATGATGATATCTGGAGACAGTGTAATGTGCGCACATTTATAGGGTCACAAAGTTGTCATTTTTTGATAATTACTGTGTTCTCATAATTATTCAGTCACTTAAATGCTTTAGCAAATGTTATTCAAGTAAGGATATGTAAGTAGAATCACCAAAATAAACTTTTCAAAAAATAAAAATAAAATATATACCCAAATATGGGAATAAACATATTACATGGCAGGGATAAACGATTTATGCAAATTAGACATATTTCCACCACTTGGATTTTTGTAGATTTTTAGTATGTAATTCTAGGAACCTTATAGAAGTACACTGTGGTGAAAAACAATTTGTTGCAATTTGTTTGAGGTCAAAACTTATTTTTCCTGGACTATTATACGCGAGAGCTCGGAAGCCATAATTGACTAATTTCCGCAAAACGCCCTCTTTGGTTGATTTTCGTCAATCCATGACAGAGGCTAATGTCGGTAATTCTTACTCAGTGCCGTAAGTGAAAAGCAAACACAATAATCTTAGATCTCCCACGATCCATTACAGAGTCGCAGATAATGTGCAATCAAAATGTAAAAGGTAACACAAGAGTAAAAAATACCTCCAAGAAACCGACTTACTCCCTGTAGATACTCCTTGAATTCTTGTCTTGAGATCGTCCCGCTTTTGTCAATGTCGTAACTCTCCAGAAGTGTTATAAACTTGGTCACTGCTTGCTTGGAACTCTCGTGCAGTTCCATTTTCTCCTGAGACTGTGCTCTCTTTCTGAAGACAAGTTAAGGGACACTTTGGGGTTTTACGAAACATTTGCTTCGTCTTCGGCTTTGCCTCCGACTCCGACTCCCGAATCACTGAGAAGCAAACCCAGTGAAAATACTCCACTTTTAGGTTCATGTTAACTGACTGAATGTTTCTAAAGCACAATAGGTACCAGAATGTGCCTAGAGTTTTAACAGTCGGGGACCTAAAAGGCGCCTTAAGCCTCAGAATACGAAGCCAGGGATTCGAAAAGACCCATAGTTTGATTGCATGACTCCCTTAGGATAACGCTATTTGAATTTGATTTAGTCCATTTGCTCGACCAACATGGTTGACATGTACACACTACAAAATGTTATTGTTAATTTATGTATTAATGATTACAAATTTCCTGTGAATGTATTCCTTCTGCATGTTGTAATTAGTTCAAAATCGAAATCTTAGAAACTTCGTCAGAGAAGTTGTCACCACAAATCTTTAGATTTTGAGAACTTTTGTTGCTATGACAAACGATAAAAATGCTTAAAGGGATCGTATACGTTTGGTAATTACTCCAAATATTAATGGCAATACAAACTTACTTGGTAAGAAGTAGGCCTACAGCAGCTTTGGATAGTATATTAATGCATTTTAAGAAATTGTTCACTTCGAAGTACTGCAGTTATGGAAAAAGATATCACTTTTTATCTCTAAACATTTGAATCTGAGAAGCGTTACTGCAGTGACGTTTCTAAGGTTGTGTATTCCAATGCAGATTATTCTTCCTGTGTGGACATAACCGCTCCAGATTTTCGGCAATATCTCAAAATCGCTACCACCTTTTGAAATGAAATGTGTACAGGCTAGTTTTATGGTATATATCTATAACTATATATGATTGAACAAACAGTGGGTTCCAATTACCAAACGTATACGATCCCTTTAACCTATAAATGATATATAATAAAGTGCTATATGACTTGAATTGCAGTACCTGCTCAGTTTGGTATTTGGTACGACGACCGCCTCTCCTTCCTTCTCGTGCCTCATCGCACGTTTTTTCAAAGCTACCTTTAGATGTTCCACTTTATCTCCAGAATACTGCGGCAACCAAACGGTAAACCCAAATATAAAAAGTCCCTATGTAGGCCTATACACGTATCGACAAGTTTATCTAAATGTATTTAGTCTCGGTTATATTTCCAAAAAGGGCTCGTTTCAGGGCAAGAAGAGGAATTTTTCGAGTAGGAGTTGATATCCTAGATAATAATGGAATCTTGAAATGATGGATACCAAGTCTAATTCTGAGTTTAAAGGGGGAATTGTTTTCAAAATCATTGTATTAACTGGATAAAAGCACCTCTTTGTTTACTGTAGCCTACATTTTAAAAAACTATTTATTTTATTCGAAGCTGCCAAAAACCCAAATAATTCTAAATAAAATATATGGAGTTTATTGAGTTATCAAATCATTATTGATTAGTGATTATCAAATCAATAAACTCCGTATATTTTAGTTACAATTTTGCATTCAATTTTAGCACCATGAAATGATTTGAACAAAGATTTTGGAAATGCACAGTTAAAACTGTTGCTTTTATCCAATTGATTTAATTTTTGTTTAAAAATTACCCCTTTAATCTCGGAAGTAGATTTCATGGTATGAGTGCAAAAGCATAGCTGGTACCAGCAAATTTACAGAAATCGTTGTGTTCTGAAGTGACAGGGTGTGGATTTTTAGGTGTCTTGTGTGTCCACACTTTTGTTTGAACCAAAGTTTCAATCGTTTTTCGATTGCACGAAAAAAATGCACAGAATGCAGATTTAGACGTGCCCATAGACTGGTGTGCATTTATCTGCCGCGTTGATCCCAAGAGAACAATTCTCGAATCTTGTTGTGCACATGCGCAGTTGAAAATCCGATGTAAAGTAAAATGACGTCTTGTTTGAAGTTTTAACCACGTTTCAAACAACGAGCACGGCGCAAGTAGCCTCTACAAATATTCCAGTCACGTTGTGACTTCTCCCACTGAGCTAGGCCAGCGATTATGGCTCGTATTGGACAATCAGCACCACGTGCTAGTGTGGTGTCGAAAGGGGAACAACCCGTTATTGTATCAACTATCGGAAAATCTAACGACTTACCAATACAGCTCCAATGGATTTCTCATTTAAACCATCAAACCTATCAGTGCTGCTAAACATATCACGGAAACGATGAAGAAAAGTGTCTTTCTCATCCATAGATAAGTACCAACCTAAATGTAAAAACAATACAATGAATACGCATATTTAAATGGGCCTATTCCATCAATCAGTAATTGAAACGCGGTGTCCTTGTTACGTCCATAACCTGTTGTGAGCAAATTTCAGTACTACTAGTACATATCACTGCACATAGTTTTGCTATGTATTTGTATGTACAACACACGGAATGGACCCCATACAAGCTACTCTTACCTAAAATACAAGTAAATCAGTAGATATAAACTACTCTTTAAGTACTTTAAAGAGTATACTGATTTTTTGAATTCATATTATCGCAAAACTACTGAACATTTCAGGTATTTCCTCTGTCCAGAGTTCATTATATCAGCCGTGCGAAGCAGGCTGATATATTGTATTCGTCGCCTTTCTTTCTTTCTTTATATCAGCCGTGCGAAGCAGGCTGATATATTGTATTCGTCGCCTTTCTTTCTTTCTTTCTTTCTTTCTTTCTTCGGGCAAACGCTCACAAAAAAATCTGCCAAATTCAATATCTGCCAAATTCTTTGACCGATTTCAACCAAATTTGGACAGGATCTTCCTTGACCCGAGTTATATCTGTAGTGATAAGCAGGTGTGGTCAAACGTCACCTAGTGGTCACTAGTGGTCATTTTCTTTAAAAGTACAAAATGCTACTTCTTCCACAGTCTTGGTCCAATTATTGTCAAACTTGGCCAGTTACATCTCTGGACCATGCCTCATAAAAATTGTTCACAGAATTTGGCCAGTGGTCACCAGATGGTCAGTAGGGGTCATTTTCTTCAAAATTAGGAAATGCTGCTTCTCCTAAAGTTTTGATCCAATTCATGTCAAACTTGGTCAGTTATATCTCTGGACCAAGCCTCATATAGGGTGTACACCGATAATTTGGCCAATGGTCACCTAATGGTCAGCAGGGGTCATTTTCTTTAAAATTACGAAATGCTTCTTCTCCCACAGTCTTGGTCCAATTAATTTGGCCAATGGTCACCTAATGGTCAGTAGGGTGAGAATTTGACCATTGGTCACCTAATGGTCAGTAGGGGTCATTTTCCTTTCAAAATAACGAAATGCTTCTCCCACAGCCTTGATTTAATTAACTCGTAAAAGTTGTTCACAGAATTTGGCCAGTGGTCACCTAATGGTCAGCAGGGGTCATTTTCTTCAAAATTACGAAATGCTTCTTCTCCCACAGTCTTGGTTTAATTAATTTGGCCAATGGTCACCTAATGGTCAGTAGGGGTCAAAATTTGGCCATTGGTCACCTAATGGTCAATAGGGGTAATTTTCTTTTCAAAATAACGAAATGATTCTCCCACAGCCTTGATCTAATTAACTCGTAAAAGTTGTTCACAGAATTTGACCAGTGGTCATCTAATGGTCAGTAGGGGTCATTTTTTGTCGAAATAACGAAATGCTTCTCCCACAGCCTTGATCTAATTAATTTGGCCACTGGTCAACTAATGGTCAGTAGAGGTCATTATATTGAAGCATATCAAATGTATTTTCTTCTATATTCTTTAGCCGATTTCAGTCAAACTTGGTTAGATGCTTTTGCAATTTGGGAGTAGTAGTCATCACCAAGTGGTTAGTGCGAGGCGGTTCACACAAGCCTTACAAAAGACTATTTAGGCTGATATCCGTGCTTCCTGAAGCACATTAGCTCTAGTTATGTCATTGTCGTTGATAACTGAACAAACAAGACGGTTATAAAAGGTACTGAAATCAGCACTGTGACAGTGGTTATTCGTTTACGGTACTTCAGTGACAAAGCTTGGGCAGGTGTTTGGGCAGTTGCTGTTTGAACACGTGTACGGTCAGGCCTGCATGTTGTAATTTATTGTGGGGTGCACAAATAGTATTGCATGACACGGACAACAAGTGCATATCAACATCAAACATAGTTCAGCTCACGACTGACATTTGTTGTCTAGAGGTAGAGTTGTATTCGAGTTCCTGCAAGTCCATCACAAGTCCTTCAATCTCAAGTCAAGTAGGCCTCCTGCTAACAACTTACATGTATCAAAGGGCTGATTGTAGTACCTTTCACATCTGGCTTAATTGTTTGTTCAGCCATTCATGACAATGACACAATTAAATGTATACCATTGCACATAGGACATTTTACCCTTTCCACAGACATTCGGGGTTTTTTCTCTGAAATATGAATTAGTTTTGCATTAATATGAATTTAGAGATTGATATTCTTGTGTATAAAGACACCCTGTGTATATAGCAATATGGTATGGTGCGCTATATACCCCAGTACTAATTATGGCACCTGCTACGTCGAAACATATATTTTCCAACATATCCCAAAGAGAATGTACCTGTATAGTACGATGAGTAAAGGATATCGAAGGTCAATGCTGAGGAAACCATAATTGATTTGTTTCGTAAGCTGTAAAAGATTGACTTACCATCGAAGCAGTCAATTGGATAGTTGTGGAGTATCCCACCGTCTACAAAGATATCCTCTTCGTTGGACATTACTTTGTACTTGATCGGTATCATTACTCCTTCAAATTGCAATCACATCAAAAGTTGGTCATTCAGTAAGCATCACACTTTGGAATGTACTGCACAGCAGATTTGGATTGAGTTTACACGAAAATAGTAGTCTGATAACATTAGTCATATAATGTATAGACTTAGCCAGTCAGTTAGTTCCGTAAGTTAGTCATCCGTCAATGGGTACGTTAGTCAGTCAGAGCATAGAGCTATAGCTCCATGGTCAGAGCTTTAGCGATAATCAAGGCTGCAGTCCTTGTGGTCCAACTAGTAACCAAACTACGTACAGTGCAGTGCGTCAAAATCATGGACAAAACAAAATTACATGTATAGTAAATTCAAGTGGGTAAAATCTTACCCGGTATGGTTTCAGAAGCACGAATGGCCAGCCATATGGGCATATCAGGTGTTGTCTTTACGTGAAGATATTCAGTTTCTAATCGATTTAACGATAGAGTAGTCAAGCACAGTTCCCGCCCTGTCTCTTGATACAACTGAATTGGGTGAAAGCGCAAGAATATAAGGAACCCCCAAAAAGTATAAATCCAACTCCATCATTGATTGGTTAAGACGCTGTTGCCTTAATGGACGTCATGTGCAAGTAATCCTTCATCGGTTACAAAAGACGGGGGGGGGGGGGGGGGGGCCAAAATATAAGACGTCAGTGATAAATACGCTTTCAGCATTCTGGAAACAATACTTGCAATTCTCCAAGGTGTTTGAGACACACATGTAATTAAAGCTTGTTTCAACTCAATTTCGCTAGTTCTTGCCTCATGACCAATTTATAGTCATGCGTCGGAGTTGAATGTACATGTATATGTGAACAAAGTTAATGTATGAATTCGTGTTCAAATAGTTTAACTCTGTAATCCAACCATCCTTCCTTTGACCGAGGTTACTCGGGTAATGGTTAAATAAAGGGTAATGGCTGAGGAACACGCCAATAAGAGAATGATAACCGGGCGAGGCGCGCATCGCCGAGTCTGATTATCGCTGGTATTGGCGTGTTCCGAAGCTAGCCTATGTAAAATCCAGACTCCCATTGTTAATATATAATGGGAATGTGAACAAAAGAAACCGAGTACAATAAGGCTACAGTGCAAGTGCACTGCCACTGTGGCTTATTGACGGCACCGCACAATGCCGCAGCGTGAACTATCGAGTATCCATTCTTTGACACACATTATGTTCCATTTGGTTGGCACAGTAATACAGTACTGTTGTGTTTGTTTACTTGACAATGGACAGCAATTGTGTTTAATATCATTGTATTGGTAATGATGAGTTATTGTATTGGTGATGATGAGTTATTGTGTTGGTAACGATGAGTTATTGTGCTGGTAATGATGAGTTTCTGTCTAACAAGCCATTACCGGCGAGTATTGTCGCGCAGAATTTTCGCGCTCAAGTTGCTGATAAGATGCAACTTTCCTCACAATGCAGGTCATATACGCGCAGAATCAAAAAGTTCACCTCACTTCAAACACGTGCTATGACGCCTTGCTTCATAGCATTATGAGCTTCTCGTTATGGAGCTTGTTGGCTCTCGATCGTCGGCGTGCATAGGAAAGTGCACATTACCGAATTATACGTGCGGTATGGGTTTACCTGTCTGAATGTGAGTTCTGGGTTCCCGAATTTGCTCTGGATCCGGTCTTGGAAATACTTCGCCAGTTTGTGGGCGGGATTGGCGCCCATGTTGCGGTATAGGTTGATGACCTGACCAATCAGTCCAAACCTCGCATCTGCATACATTTAACAAGACAAAGACAAGCCGAATACAAACTGGACACGGAACGGGTACACACTGAGAATCCTATTCAATCATTTCAGAATGGCTATCAAGTCTTTTTCTATGGGTGGTTTTATTTACACAAGTAAAAAGTATAGCTAGCGTAAAAGTTATAGCAAGCGTCAAGCGGTGACCACTATGCAATGTCACCGGCAAAAAAATCGTAACATCACCAATAGGACTATTCACAATAAGTGACAGTCAGCCAGTGATGTAGTGTATAACTAACAGTTGAGGCAAACAGTTTACATACACCTGCACCAATAAAGTTAACTTATATAGTTTTGGACTCAATTGATTTCCCGAACCAATATTGTTTTTTTGCCTCAACTGTAGTTACACAGAGATGACAATAACATGACCTGTCAAGGACCGGTCAGAAAGTATCATTGTTATGATGACCAATGATAAGAAAAAGCCTCCGTGTAGCCATGTTGGGAAGCTTTCGAGAGGCACTTTTTCATTTTATTACTAAAACACAATTGAGCTAATTCCGCTCAAATTCCATTTAATCCTCAATCGAACCCCCTATAGTTTGAGCTCCTATAGTCACCTTAAAATGTTGAGTTCACTCGCCATGTCAGGCTGACCGTGAGAAATTTGGGCCTCTAGCCAAGTCCCATTCATTTCACGAACCCAAGTCCTTGGATCGGAGTATATTTAGCCGGTATATCCAGACTTCACAATGGCAGCTATCAATCATATTACTGCCGGCCCAGTGGCAGAACAAAATAGTGCATGGTTTGAGCATATGGTTTAAAGGGAAGTAGTGGTAATTACGAAGGTACGGGTTTAGGTCAGCTCATGGCCAGCTCGACTACATCCCGACGCGAAGCGGACGGAGGTAGTCGAGCTCATAAATATTCACTACCCTGTCGATAACGACCTTCGTAGATTTCTTTTTCTTTATTCAGCACAAGATATTCAGCTCGACTACCTACCTCCGCTTCCCGTCGGGAGGTAGTCGACCTGACCTACACCCCAGGACTAGTAATTCCCACTACCTCCCCTCATATCATGCTGTATTTGTATAATACAGCTGTTGTCAGAATTGTGTCCACCAAACAGGGTTATTTACGCGTAAGGCAAACTGCCTTCCGGAGTCTTCCCTTAATGATAAATATTAATGCAAAATGTTGAAGGTGACATATATAAAGAACCATCATGAAAAATACTAAATGATATTGTCTCACCCATAAACAGGGTAGTGGCGTCAAATGAACACATTTCCTCCAGTTCGTAGGAGTCGCTTCCCATCGCGAGGAAGGAAGCCACCATAGCCCCGATACTGGCGCCTGAAAATCTCTTCAGATTCTTAGCAATTCCGACCTCCTCAAGAACCTGCAAGAAAATCACCCCTCTGGCCTGGTTATTAGTTGATTTTTTTCTTCAGTTTTCCTGTTTCTTAATTGTTCTAAATCAATGTACCAAAAATAATTTCAAAAACTAGCTCCGACTTATACACATACATTTTTCTATTCGAGGGGTTCGGAAGTGCACTATTAGTAATTCTGTCCTACAGGCTATTCTGTCCCCCCGGACACATTTACTGGGTTGCAACCACTGACCTCTACACCTGAACGGATCATTGTCCATATTCTGCTGTGCTAACACTTGAAGTCGGCCCGAACTGGAAGTGCAACATGGCGGACCCGAGACATCACTCCTGTGAGCCAATGAAATGTCCAGGTGTAGAGGTCAGTGGATTTACTCTGTACATTTTGTATTTATAAACATTACGTAATACGTATCGTACCAACACCTGGACATTTCATTGGCTCACAGAGTGACGTCGTGGGTCCGCCATGTTGCACTTCTCCGCATGCCGACTTCAAAATGAAACAATGATGATCTTTCCATGTATAGAGGTCAGTGGTTGCAACCTGATAAATATGTCTGGGGACAGATGTATCAGGGGGGACAGAATTACCTGCAACACCTGTACGGTAAGCCTTTTTCTTGAACAAAGTCGGGGTCAGTTGGACCATAGAGCTCGCGAAAGGAATCTATGGGACAGAGAGTCCCCCCCCCCCCTTTTTTTTTTTTGTGGCGACTATTGTGCTTGCGGAATGTTGCGGTTTCTTGTTAAGGTTTTTAGGGGGGGGGTGCGTTAGGTAACAATGGTCTCGAGGGTGTATATGTCCCATATCTTTCTGGGTATAATGCATGGACAGATCAACAGGAGCGCGGCAGCAATGAAATAAGACCTTGTTACATGTTTGTGACCAATTGGCTATTAGTATTAGCCTTGTTCCAGGTAAAGGTAGCAAGAATGAAAACTACTGGACCGAATCGGGTGATTTTAGTATAATTTGTCATCCATCCAAACTAGTTTTTCTGGTTGAAGGGTACTGAAAATAGGCCGTCCCGTTTGTGTTTGTTAGTAGACCACCCTGTTATAATAATGATAATGATAAAAGCCCCGGCCGGCCTATGATCAGTACCGAACGGTGTTCGCGAACAGGATTCACTTCCCGCTCAGCAGTGGAGAGCGGATGAAGAACGTCAAGAACCAAGGCGGCGGACTTATTAATTTAGGCCCCTCCAACAACTTGTTGGAATTATTATAGTCATTCAGTGCACGAGCAGTATACTATATAAAACAAAAATCGTATGTGATCATTGAAGTGGGATTATTGTCAGTTTTTACTGCTATTCCTGGATGTGAATGGTTTTCGTAAAAATAAGATCTAGTTTCTTTTTATTTTGAGTTTTAATTCGGGACTGGTGACGTCTTGATGTTTTGCCTATACCAAAACAGTGGCGGATAGGAGAGGGGGATCCCCCGAATTTTTTGAATAATTAAAGGTCCTCAGAGACCTCAGATGTGAACTAGTCCAAGTTTCATGACATATAATGTTGTTGTGTAGTTATGTTAATTATACTTACCAGTACACTCGCCGGATGATGTACATTGTTATGAGTTACACAGCGTATGTTAATTACTCACCTGATGTATACTCACCTGTTGGACACATATAGGAACACTATTACGCAATGTATGTTAATTACTCACCTGATGTATACTCACCTGTTAGATACGTATAGGAACCCTATTTTCTATATAAAAAGGCCTTGTGCCTTTGTATAGTTGCAGTTGGTTCTCGGGCGTGGTGCTGACGACACCTTCTTTAACTCACATATTCTTTTACGCTGTATTGTTTATATTCGATGTAATGAATAAAATACTTTGCATCCAAGTTCTGAGTTACTTAGTTAATATATTTCGTTATCCCTGGTGCCTCCCCAAGTAACAACATAATATATGGTGGAAGATCCGGGTATTTAAAACTGTTAGTTTGTAACTAGCCTGTTAACTTGGGGATGTCGACAGACCACGCCCTGCAGCCGGCTGCCCTCACCTGGACATGTATCGGTGAGTATTTGTAAATAAAAAAATGGTAACGTCTTCAACTTCATGTATTGTGTTTGATAGCGTCGACAACTGTGATATTTGGTATGTAAATATAATATACAGTTCTACTAAGTGTGGTGTAATGTTACATTTACTAGTGACTGTATTTCTGTTTTGATAAAGGAATGACTGAAGAGTCGGAAACTAAGATCATCATGGCTTTCAAATACGATTTGTCAACTGTTAAAAGTAAATATACTGGTACGCCAAATGAAGATTTAGATTCCTTTATGGATAAATTCAAAGAAATTGCCATTTTGCGAGACTATACCGATGCAAAAAAGGTATTGGCCTTTCAAACTTTAATTGATGGAAATGCTAGAACACTATTACAGTCAATTCCATCTGATGAAAAGGATTCGGTTGACAAAATTTATAAATTGTTGAAAGACCATTTTGAAGGAAACTCGTGGCATTGGAGTATAGAGACAAAATTGCTCTCTCGCAAGCAACAGCCAATGGAATTGTTGGATGATTATGCCTGTGATATAATGCATCGACGTTCTGGGGCCTTTGTCAATAACTACATCGGGTAACCGGTATGTACTTTGTATAACTGACCATTGTACTAGGTGGCCTATTTTAATTACATTGCCAACTATTGATGCAGTAACTATAGCACGTGTATTGTTTGATTCTGTAATTTGCGAACATGGTTGCCCGGTTTCATTGTTAAGTGATAGAGGTGCGAATTTCTTAAGTAAAGTTATACGTGAAGTATGTCGAATCATGCAAACTGAGAAACTAAATACTTCTAGTTATCACCCTCAGGGTAATGCGGTGCAAGAACGGTTCAATTCAGTAATACTTGATACAGTAACACACTATGTGAATGAATGTCAGAATAATTGGGACATCTATATTCCAGCTATACAATTTGCCTACCGTTCTACACCCGCAAACAATTCAGTTGGATTTAGTCCTTTCTTCCTTCTTTATGGCAGAGAGGCAAGATTACCAATAGATGTGTCTCTCTTAAGCAATATGAAATACACAGATAAAAGTTTACGTGATCATATACACGAGTTGGTTTCTAAATTACACGTTTTTCGGGAAGTTTCTAAACGGCACATGGAAGAGAACCAAAGAAAAATGAAAGAAAACTATGATAAGAATGCTAGGGAAGTAGAATATCAAGTTGGCGATCTTGTTTGGATTTACTTTCCAGTGACACAGAAAGGTTTGTCCAAGAAGCTTAGTAAATTCTGGTTAGGACCGTATCTTTTGGTGAAACAATTGGGCCCAGTTAATTTTCAAGTACCGTAAGGAACTTGGAGAATAACAAATTGTTGTCATCTCCGATACATGTAAATCGAATGAAATTTACTTATGATAGATACGTTCGACCTAACAATAACTCTGTTCCCACCGATCCTGAAGAACAAACTCCCATTGACGGTTTAGTACAGGAAGATTACCCTGAAGATTCGTTTATTCCACTTAAGGCAAAGCATAGACAAAAAGATCAAGTTCAACTTGTTCCTGGAATACAATCTAACTGTAAAACAAGCTGTGTTGAATTTGAGATAGAAAGGATAATAAGAGGCAGATATAAAAATAACGTTTTGCAGTATTTGGTAAAATGGCGGCATTTTCCAAAGTCTCAAAATTCATGGGAGCCGATTGATAATTTAAATCAAGCTGCCTTGGAATATATTAGAAATAACCCTGTCAGAATAAGTGGTAAAATGTCTTAGTAACATTTCTTTGTTATGATTGTTAAATATGTATAAGAAAAGAACTGTAATGGGATTGTTTAAATTTAAAATGTTATGTGTGGTTGTCGGCGTTACCATTATAATAAATTTGATATAATTATCGGTTAAAGAAAACAAATATAACAAATCGGATATTGTATTACGTTGAAACGAGTGGCCAGTCTTCAGACAAAAGAGCACCCAAGGATAGAAGGATGGTGTGTGTGTGAAGAGGATCAAGTGGAAGTGTAAATGGAGATGAAGTGATACAGCCTTTCTACCTTGGATGGGATCTACTGCGCAGAGATCTAAACTCTGATCTACAACATCTTGGAATGAAGATCATTTAAATTTAATTTTCACGTAATATTGTATTATACAACAAAAAGTAAAATAATTAATTGTCAGGCGCCAATTCAGTAAGAGGAGGCGTATGTTGTGTAGTTATGTTAATTATACTTACCAGTACACTCGCCGGATGATGTACATTGTTATGAGTTACACAGCGTATGTTAATTACTCACCTGATGTATACTCACCTGTTGGACACATATAGGAACACTATTACGCAATGTATGTTAATTACTCACCTGATGTATACTCACCTGTTGGACACGTATAGGAACCCTATTTTCTATATAAGAAGGCCTTGTGCCTTCGTATAGTTGCAGTTGGTTCTCGGGCGTGGTGCTGACGACACCTTATTTAACTCGCATATTCTTTTACGCTGTATTGTTTATATTCGATGTAATGAATAAAATACTTTGGATCCAAGTTCTGAGTTACTTAGTTAATATATTTCGTTATCCCTGGTGCCTCCCCAAATAACAACATAATAATGTGATACCGACCATAGGCCTATCATCAGTAACAATTTACGTTTTCACGAGGTATAGTGTCTCGATGCCCGGAATACAGAATACAGTGAGATCACAAACTTACCCTCCACACCCCAACATAAGCCATTCCTTTGCTACCACCTCCTTGTAGCGCCAGATTCTCGAAGGGGAATTCATAGCCCTCGAATTCTCGCTGCTCTTCCGGTGTCAAAATGTTTGTTGTGTTTCTAGCAGCCATTGTGTAATATGCTCGAGTATCAGTAAAATGTACATGTACAGATGTGCATATCATGTACTGTACATGTACATGAAGCAGCCTTGTGATCCGCCACTAGTATTATTATTATGCAGTGCTGGACAAATCGACGATTGTTTGCTGACGCTTGGTGTATTGTATGCACATCATCGAATACACACTGCTTGTGTTTGTTGACAGTCACGGTTACAGGGCAGTTACAGTACGTACACATTTTTCTCGAAAATTAAGATGACCTTGTACTGTATCACGTGGCCGGATTCGCTTATAATGCTGAACGTCATAGTTCGAGTCAGGCAGATTGGTTACAATATTCTTTGATCAAATGATAAAAGCATGGAATTTGGCACACAATCATGAGAGAAAGCTGTTTGGCTATACCCGGTGGCAATTTTTCGTCACGATTGGGGTGACGGAGATAAAAACTCACCACTAATAACGACTTTGACACGCCATAGTTGTGCAACTTGAGATGCACGCATGCGCATCAATAAGTGAAATCGGCCCATTAAAATGTCCAAAAAGTTTACTCGATTTCTCTCTCAATTTCTCCAGGATATGTCTCATTTGTCTTTGGAAAGTCTTTGAAATTGTCCTACGTGGGTGTAGGTTTTTTGTTGCTGAGGAGGTGCCGTGGCCTATAGTGGTCTGGAACATTGAATTTGTGGTCTGCGGTTTGTTCTGCAGGTTAGGGTTCGAACCCAGCCTGGGCTATAACATTTCTACACATAACCAAATGTTATGTTGGGAAATACACTTGGATCCCAGTTAAGTGACAACCGCCATCTTGAATTTACCGCCCGCATAACATATCTGTGTGTTTAAAAGTAAGAAAGGCGTATTGTTAAAGTTATTCGTCGGCACCATGTCAATTACCACATGTATGCCGATGATACACATTATTGTATGTTGACTTCAATCCAACCGTGCCAGGCGAACAAGAGAAAGCCTTGGATATACTAACGTCATGCATATGAAGTACGATATGTGGCAGAGAACCCCCCCCCCCCCCCCTCTTTTGTGTTGACCATTGTGTTCCTAGAATCTCAGGAATTCCTTTTAGGTTTCAAGGGGGGGTGGGTTAGGTTACAATAGTGTTGAGTGCGTATAAAGTATAGGGATAAGAGGGGGGTACCCCTCTGTCACATATCGTGCTGGGTATAACGTCATGCATAGATGACATCATAGTCTGGATGCACACAAACAAATTCAAACTGAATGCTGAGAAAACAGAGTTAAGTTTGTCGCTGCCTCTAAGAACAACTTGTCACATGTTAAAGATGTTTATCTTAACATTGGAAATTCTATGGTAACCCCCTCAACTAATATTCGGAATTTGGGTGTCATGTTTGACCCTGTCATGTCAATGTCATCTCAAGTTAATTCAGTATGTAGCTCTACTAACTTCCATCTGCGCAACATTGCAAGGATTCAAAAATACATTGATCATGATATACTTGTCACCATGTGGTTCGCTGTCTTGTCACTTCTCGTATCGTATACCTACATTATACCGCGCGTTGAGCATGCAGTCGCAAACGCGTCTAGACTATTGTAACTCCCTGTAGTGAGGTGGATTAAGGACAAAAAACACGAAGATCGTGACACAGTGGACAAAAGCACCAATTTTTTTTTAAAGACTCCTATGGGTATGTAGATTAATAAAATCCCATGCTCCAAAAAAATTGCAATGACCTTGACCTAATTATGACGTAATATATTCAAAATGGCCGCCATTTCCTTAAAACGGCATGTTTTTAGTTATATAATGCCGAGGCAAGTGATTTCAGTAGCGAATTATATGTATCAAAGGCCAAGGAATCGCATGGCAACGTTTGTGTTGCGCTGAAACAAACAGTTTCATCATTTTTGTATTAAATTTGTCTATATTAGCATATGATGGTATAAAATACATCATCATCACCGTGGGAAAATCAGTGGTTTGTATTCAAATATTTTAACATGTTTCAATTTCAGCTCATGGTTGTGATGGCTAGCAGACCAATGTTAGTAACTTTTGTAATTATAACTCGGTTTTGGATTGAAATGGTTTTGTTTCAGTTTCAGACAATGCAATTGCCATATATAACTTTGTAAACTGTTTCTTGGGCAACTGGTGTCAAAAATGTCCTATGATGACCAAACCACAGACAGCGCGGATACACAAACGAAGACCTAGCTCTCCTTTCTTAAAGGGGAAAGACTCCCGCGGACCCTAAGCGTGAACAAACCAAAAACAATATCCCACTGGTGTTCGTCCTACCATACTACCCACATGTCGCGCACCCAGCCCTGAAACGGGCTATCCTCAAACACTGGCCCTTGATTAGCGAAAACGAATATCTGAATAGGCTATTTGATACCCAACCCATCCTGGCATACAAACGGCACAAAAACATAAAAGATGAACTTGTTTGATCTAGGACTAAAGCGTCTCCACAATCCAACCTAGAGGAACAAAATCTTGATGAGGAGAATCTGCAAATTATATTGAAACTATTGAAAGAACAAAACAATGATCAAAGAAATGGATCTCAAGACTAAAACAAAATAAATAAGTCAAACCCCCCCCCCCCCCCCCCAACCCCAACCCCCCCCTTACCAACCCCCAACCCCCCTTGTCCTTGCCACGCGTCATAATAAACCGACACACAAATAAAAACAAGGACAGTAAAATGAACTATAAGAAGGTGGCTGATGACGTGCATGATATAGCACAGAAAACATGCCCTGCTCCCCTTCCAAAAAAGGAGAAAAAAGAGGGGACGGCATATTATCACCGGTAAAAATCAATCACTGTGTGAACTAAAAACAAAGGGACCACTGTGGCAATACACAAAACAGTAATCGCGTCGCCAAAACCAGAGACAGGGTTTGAAACTTCCGCTTTTAGGGAATGTCTAACCCAATTGGCCTGCAGACGTTGATGTATTTGCCCGTCCACGAACTCCAACCACGGACTGTCATCTAGCAGAGATAAGGTGGCTAAAACTGACCCCAAGATGTGTGTCTTACGGAAAAAAAGAAAAAAAGAGTTAAAAATCACGCTCTGGAGAGACCAGTCAAACAGCCACTTTCTAGCATACCTACTAGTTAACGTACAATTACAGATTTATCTTTGGCAGAACAGTCACAAATACAATCCATATGATACTTGTCAGCAGAACCTCTTCCGCGTCTCAAAAAAATAACGAAAAGCAGGGAGGGGTTCATTTGAAACTTGTACACGAAACACCCCCCCCCCCCCCCATTCCTACAGACTGCAATCTCGCAGAAAAAAAGTGGCCTGAACTGACCTCCCATGAAGCGTATATCACTGAAACAAAAATTAAATTAGAAATTACGCTCTGGGCGGGATAGTTACGCAACCCCACTGCTGGCATACCAGCACACAATAAATCATGCAGATTTATCTCTGTAGACCAGCCACTACCTAAAATCCAATGATACCTTACGCAGCAGAACTGCTTCAGCATCTCCAAAAATAAAATACGGAAACGATGAGAACAAGTTCTGACACCCTCTCCTCCCCACATAAAATGAGTTCTGATTCACTGCAGCTAACTCTGGAATTGATCAAAAAAGAAAGAAAAAGATTAACTGATCATTCCTTGAAGTATGCCTGCATAAACCGGTTTCTCTGTGCTATACCTTCTTGCAAAAGCACTCCATTATAATTTAAAAACCTAATAGCCTCACAGAAAAAGAAAGAAAATTCCACAAAACCCAGTATTACACGTCCTTCACGTTAATGTCCTTCCCAGGTGACCGAGAATCGCTCTAAAAATTAAAAAACCTTGAGTGACATGTATGATTACGCTGCTTCCCAATAAACACGATCCTGCCCCTTTAAGTAGGTGGTTAATAGTAATAAACTGTAAACAAACATATTAACTGTAACTGTAAGATGCAGTTAAATAAATGGTAACACACTATAATCCCTCGTCTACACAAACCAACTGTTATATGCGCTATTCAATATAATAAATATCCTGTCATAACCTATATCCGGTCAGAATCATTGTGTTTCATTGTGTTAATGTTTTGGTTGATAGTTATTTTTTTATTATATCATAATGACATCATGGTATCTTGTAGATCAGCGCCACGGTAATTATACTGTTACCATTTTGAACACAAACAAAATAGCATTTTGGTGAAAAAACGGCAATAAAATCAGTTTTTTTTCAAATGTTGTGTTATTTGTGTAGTATTGACGATGATGACGTCATATTTACATCAATATACATGTAGTCACCATAAAGGATATTAATATTTACAAACTAATACCACCCTCATTGAATTCCTTGACCTCAGAAACATAATTTTGGCATGTAGAAATCCCACCATGGCATTTGCGTTTGCTTTATTACATAACAAGAGGTTATGACGTCATAATGACGTAATTCAAGGTTAACAATTCTCAGATTTTTTGGAGCATGACTTTTTTGAAATCTATGGGTCAAACTGATACTTGGTGAAAAAATGGTGCTTTTGTCCACCGTGTAACGATTTTTTCCTTAATCCACCTCACTACTGTGTTATCTGGAATCACTGTAGCGTTTTCGTACGTCCATATAATTATAGATTAAAAGAACCCAGGAAATAAACTTTTGACCCTTTGTACATGGCCCTCAATAACAGCCCAGTCTAGTTAATACTCTGACCTGGTTGTGTCAAGCTCCCTAATTGATTGATTGCCATTACTAAATTAATACTGAGCCAAGCCTCACTTTTGTCCTGCATGCTCACCATATCTCATCACCTAGCTAAAAAAGCCACTTATTGCATTCCTTTGGTTTCCCGTCTTTATTGCTTTTAAATTGGATAGCCAGCCCATTATATTTCTTAGTTTGTTCACCACTCTAGTTTCAGCTATCAGACGAGACACATGTCTTTGAACTTGCCCTTTGTATATTTGGTAGTCTAGTTATTCATTCTTATAATAAAAGTCGCTGTACGTAGTACGACCAACCCGGTGTGTTTTCCATCATTCCATTACAATGTACTAAAACCCCCAAATCACCAAAGCACATCTTAAACGCCTCACCAGTATTCAATACAGAGCTGCCAAACTTGTTCTCAGTGTTAACTGTTGGATAACTCATGGATCCCCCTTACTCGCTAAACTACACTGGCTACCCATGGAGAAACGCATCCAGTTCAAAACTCTTCTATATGTTTTTATTTTTTTTTAAGGACATTGCTCCACCTTATCTCTCTGATATGTTTCATCTTCACCAAAGCAATCGTCAAGGACTCCGTTCTTCTTCCGATAGAACTCGATCGGCTTAATACTCACAACTCAAGTTTATCTTATGGCAAACACGCCTTCTCACACTCTGCTGCTGAACTTTGGAACAGTCTCCCAATTAGTGTCCGTGATTCTACTTGTGTTGTTACATTTAAGAGTAAACTTAAAACTTATCTTTTTCCTAAATAGTCGATTTAAGTTTTGTTCTAGTAGACTAGTTTGTTTCAATTTATCCTTTCTTTTGTTATGCGCTTTGATCATGTTTTGGAAAAGCGCAGTATAAATGCCTGTTATTATTATTATTATTATTATTATTGTTCCAACTTAGTGACAACGTCCACTATCGGTATTTGAATGTGAAAATCCACACGTATACCTACATTATACCGCGTGTTGAGCATGCAGTCGCAAACGCGAATGCGCGGGACGCCCTCATTCAAACGTTGACATTAATTAATTAACTATTCAGCGTTAGCCGATCTATTTGTTCGATGTTTCATTGGAAAGCTCATAACTACTACAATGCTAGAACATTATAAAATCAATTTTAACATTTATTTTTTAGGGTGCCACACATCCATCGCCGATCGCAGAAGTGCATCACCGATCACGAAAGTTCATCACTGATCGCAAAAGTTGATCACCGATCGCAAAATATGATCACCGATCGCGAACGAAAGGACATCACCGATTACAAAAGTTCATCACCGATCGTGAAAGCGCATCACCGATTCGATGATCACATTAAATGCCTTTTTGGCGTTCCATATAATTGAATGCCTCTTTGGCATTCCATAATGAATGCTCTGTGTCTCACCATGCATAGAGAAAGGTCTCACGATAGAGTTTGTTTGACCATAGAGAAAGGAACTGTTCCTTTCTCTATGGTTTGACCATGGATGAAATAAGAAGGTATTCGTGGGGTGTGCCATAATCTTGATCCAAGACCAAGCTAGCCGTTCATTTGTTCCGCGGCGCGCCGTTCGTATTTTATCTGGGCTTATTGAGGGTGCCCTTAATTATCGCCAGATTCGTTGCCCTATCCTGGTCTTGACGCAAGTCAATAGTTGTCAATAATGCTTTGCCGACATAATACATTTGCAGCAAATGCGGTTATATAATGTGCCTGATTTGTGCCATTTGATTTAAATCTTTTTTCCATTACCCTGCGACGTGCGACCGCACTTTTTTCGAAGTCGCTTCGCTGTAAAAAAAAATTGATTTGTTATCATTTGTTAACAAAATCTCATATTACATGTATTCCTAGTTCAAAGCGTGCCGAGTAGCATGGTAAGTGCTGGTTGAACCGGTTACACAGCTTTTTGCAAAAGAAAGTGCTGCCCCACGAGTATCTTATTACTTTGTGTACATAAAGGGGCTATTCAAGTCTGGGCTTACTAGACCTACCCAAGCAATTAATGATTCTGTGTACACTGAAGTCGGAAAACCATTCAGTTTCTTTCTTTTTCGTTTCTGAGCAGATTGAGTTTTGTGAACTGCTTGCCTTTGCTAAGAAGCGAGGTGTAGATATGATGTTAGATCTTCGAGGGTTTGAGCGAATAGCTGATTTCGATCACCTTTACGGGCATGTTCGGAGCTGTTCTGAATGCACTGATGCTGAACGCCAATCGTCTCTCATTCAAGGTAAGTTTTTAGTCCGCACGTTTTGGGGAGGCCACGGCCGCCACGTTTTTCTGAAAACGTGTGGAGGGAGTGGCAAGAGCAGGGAGGGAGTACGTCAACGCACGTCACCCGCACGGTTGCGCAAGGTGTAAGTACGTGGCCCACACGCCACGCCTGGCCGTGAGCGGTTGCGTGCATCGTACGTTGCGCAAGTGGTAAATGAGTTGTACGTGCTTACAACGTGCTTACAACGTACGATCTCCGTGCGATTGCCACGTTATCATACGGAGGCCGTACTAAGCCGTGGTCCCAACCCGCCGTACTTGCAAGTGCGTGCTGTCTACTTGCAAAAACGTGGACAAAATTTGGGGATCCGTACGTGGTAAGTACCGCCTCAGTACGGGTTTGGGAGCACGCAGACACGCCGTAGCACTTTTAGTGCACGAGGAACTTTCGCTACGTTCGGGCTACGGATTTACCCCCATTACGGGTGACGCGCGTGCCCTCTAAAGCCAATGAGCGCACAACGCACTGACTCCGTGAGTCTTTTGAATTTTCCCAACGGTCAGTTGCTCTACGGACAGCGCACTTAGCACGTACGGGTTCTCCATGCATCCACATGCGCCCCAATTCCGCGATGGAATTTCCGGAAAGCTGAGTGGGACCTATTCTGTGAGACAACTAACAAGCTGGCAGATGACTTATCGATACCAACCAAGGACAATCTCAATGAGGTCTACAACAGTTTTCTCGGGCTCTAAAAACAGCTGCCAAAGCCTCAATTCCGAGAGGATTTCGCAAGTCGTACATCCCCACTTGGAATGAAGAGTGCACGGACCTCTACAACAGCTACCTCGAAGCTGATAACCCAGAGGTGCAAAAGGAAACTGCAACTGCTCTTCTTGACTACCTAGACCAAAAACGTCAAGAACAATGGATTGAAGCTGTCACCGATATTGACTTCACCCATTCTTCTCGGAAGGCATGGATCTCCATCAACAGACTCACCGGTAAAACTTCTACCAAGAAATCCTGCCCTATATCGCCAAATGATATCACAAAGCAGCTGGTTAAGAACGGCACATATACTGGTAGTAACAAGCAGTTTAAAAGAGAAGTTCTCAGATAAATCTCTAGCCTAAGAGAGAAAGAAATTCAACCTGAACCTGAACATCTAAACCATGACTTCACAGTCAGAGAAGTGATTGCAGCTACCAAACTTGTTAAGCAGGGTAAGGCCCCGGGCCCAGATGGGATCCACAACGAATTCCTAGTGCACTGTGGAGACAACATGATTGGTTGGCTGACCAAACTCTTTAATGTGTGCTACAGCTACACACGAATTCCGAAGATGTGGCGACGTGCCTCTGTTGTCAGTCTTCTCAAACCTGGGAAGCCAGATGCGTCTCCACAAAGCTATCGCCCAATCTCACTACTGTGCACTACCCACAAGCTTATGGAACGTCCTATCCTCACAAGAATCAACCCAATTGTTGACCCACTCCTACCACATGACCAAGCGGCCTTCCGTAAAGGACGTTCTACAGTCGACCAAGTCGCTCGTCTTACTCAAACCATCGAACAGGCCTTTGATGACAGGCAGGTAACAGTGGTATAGTCTTCCTAGACCTCACTGCTGCATACGACACTGTATGGCACCAAGGCCTTCATCTGAAGCTCCAGAGAATGCTCAGCTCAAATCATCTGACAGATTTCATCATGGAGCTGCTGTACACCAGATCGTTTGTCCTCTCTACTAGCGATGGACGAAGAAGCCGGCCACATAGACTTAAGAATGGTGTTGCGCAGGGATCAGTCCTTGCACCAACCCTGTACAACATTTACACCTCTGACTTCCCAGCCACTTCAGCCAAACGGTACATGTATGCTGATGATGTCGCCCTCACAGTCTCAGCCATTGATGTCCAGGAGACAGAAGATAAGCTCTTTAATGATATGGGTGTCATCTGTCAGTATCTGTAGAACTGGAGGCTGAAACTATCTACCACGAAGACCGTGTCATCAATATTCCACCTTAGAAATTACATGGCAAACTATCATCCTAAGGTGCAACTAGACTCGAACAACACTCTCCACTTTGACCCAAACCCCACATACCTTGGCGTTAAGTTAGATCGCAGCCTCACCTACAAAAGCCACCTGACGAAGCTGAAGGGTAAAGTTTCTTCCAGAGTAACCTTAGTCAGGCGCCTGGCCAGCATGATCTGGGGTGCATCCTTCAGCGTCCTTAGAACCTCGGTAATGGCCCTAGCACATGCACCTGCAGAATAATACACTTAAAAACACTTCAAAACCTGAAGTGCATTTCCTTAAATGCCCGTAGCATATTAAATAAAAGTGGTGATTTCCATACGCTTATTGAATTCGAGGATGCAGATGTAATATGCATCACCGAATCCCATTTATGTGATGATATCAACTCCGCTGAATGTTTGCCTCCGACATATTCTGCTTTCAGGAAAGATAGAAATAGACATGGGGGAGGTGTTCTTATTGCATTTAAAAAGGGCCTCCCTGTTATTCATCGGCCTGACTTGAACACTCATTGTGAGATTATTTGGTGTGAAGTTGTTCGTAAAAACAAGGAGTCGATTTTTATAGGAGTCTTTTATAGACCTCCTAATAGTGGAATTGATATTATCAATGAGTTAAGTAGGTCTCTGTTGCTACTTAATAAGAGCGGTATTAAACACAGAAATACTATCCTCACAGGTGACTTTAATCTGCCTAAGTTAAAATGGGTTGACGGGTACCCTGTACCATCTGACAATTCTGAGCTCTCTCAGCATATGATCGCTCTAATCGAATGTAATTTTTTATTCCAGCACGTTACCGAGCCGACCAGAATCTCTGAGTCTTGTAGTAATATTTTAGATTTGTTATTTAGTAGTGAACCGAACATTATTTTAAATGTGCATATTGTTCCAGGTATAAGCGATCATGATGTTGTTATTTTTGAGTGTGCATGCGGGTTGAAACAGATTCCCGGTGCAAAAAGGAAGGTGTACTTCTACTCGCAAGCTGATTTTAGCAAATTTCGTAACAGTTTAAGGATTGCGCAATCTAAACTGCTTGATACTATAAAAGATGGGGATATCCAGTCCTCTTGGCTGTCTTGGAAACATTTACTTTTTGATATTGTTGACTCCACTGTACCTCACAAGGTTGTTTGCGATAAACGTAAGTCCACTCCATGGATTACGGGCGAGATTAAACAATTAATCAGGAAACGTAATAGACTTTTTAAGATTGCTCACAAATCTAACCGTACTGAGCACTGGTCACGATACAAAGACGTCAGGCATGAGGTTAAATGTAAAATAAAACGTAATCGTGCAAATCATATTGATCACATTGTGTCAGGTATCGACAGTAATCCTAAGAAATTTTGGAATTATATTAAGATGTCTAAGTCAGATAACCCCTCTATTGAATGTTTAACTGTCAACGGTGATAAAATTACTAATCCAGAAGTAATGGCTGAAGCTCTGAATGCCCAATTTAATTCGGTGTTCAATATCCACGTTGACCCTGATAATCATATTTCTAATCTGGAGCCCAGTGTAGACATGATGAGGGATGTTAGGTGTACTTCATACGAAGTCTGTAAATTACTTAAAGACATTGATGTAAGTAAAAGTCAAGGCCCTGACAACATCTCTCCTAGAATTCTAAAGGAAGGAGCCGAGTACCTTGCACCTTCACTCACTAATCTGTTTAATGCCTCTCTAGAAGTAGGCATTGTGCCTGATTAATGGCGAAGGGCTCATGTGGTTCCCGTATTTAAGAAAGGTAAACGAGATGATCCTAGTAATTATAGGCCTATTTCACTTACATCTGTCGTTAGTAAAACACTTGAAAGGATTGTTCATAACAACAATATTCTTGATGATAATCAACACGGTTTTAGAGCCCAACGTTCTTGTGATACGCAACTAATTGATGCTATACACGACTGGAGCAGCTACTTAGATGCTGGGCATAGTGTTGATATTATATTCTTAGATTTTGCTAAAGCTTTCGACAGAGTTTGTCACGACCTTCTGCATAACAAACTTATCACTTACGGTGTTGGTGTCCCAAATATTAAATGGATTATGAATTTTCTCAGAGATAGAGAACAGAGAGTGTCCATGAACGGAAATTTCTCGTTATGGTCTAAGGTAAAATCAGGTGTACCGCAAGGTACTATTCTCGGACCAATATTATTTTTGTGTTTTATTAATGATATCTCTGAGAATATTCACTCCACTATCCGTTTATATGCAGATGATTGTGTTTTATATAGGCCCATTGCCGCCAATAGCGACATTGAGATTTTACAATCTGACTTGAATTCACTATGTAAATGGTCAGATCAGTGGAAATTGAATTTTAATATTGACAAGTGTAAGGTCATGAGAATGTCAAGAAAGCACCATACTAGCCAGCATTTGTATTGTATTAGAAATAATATATTATCCGCCACTAAATGTGAAAGATATCTGGGAGTCATGATAAATGACAAATTAAACTGGAATGATCACTGCAATGACATTTATACCAAGTCCAATAAAACGTTAGGACTTAGTTGTTCAGCCAATATTTTAAAGAGGCTCTACATTTATCTTATCCGATCACGACTAGATTACTGTTGCATAGCCTGGGACCCATACAGGCTAAACCACTCCTCTGTTGTAGAACGTGTACAAAACCAGAGTGTTAGATTTATCTGCAGAGACTGGCATTCACACTATGACACTCTATTAAATCAGTTAGGCTTGACTGATCTCCCAACTAGAAGAATTTTTTTTCGTTTGGTTATGTGTTATAAAATTGTTAAGGGTTGTATCAACATTAATTCCCTTAAAAAGTTTCACCCAGCATCTAGGATTGGGCGAAAGGATAATAGCCTAAAACTAAACATTCCTTTTGCCAGAACTGATTGTTTTAAGTACTCGTACTTCCTCCGTACAGCAAATGAGTGGAATAGTCTGCCTGAACACGTCATCCAAAATGCATCTTTGAATGTGTTCAAAAGTTCCCTTTTTAATGTTTTAACTTTTTAAGTTTGTTTACTATGCAATTTTATTTTTATTTGTATTCTATTTTAACACATGTTTGTGGATTAGTGGGGTTTTATTTGTCAAGTTTATCTTACCCTTTTATGTTCGTTCTTTGAATATGTTTCACTGAGAAATTCATTTTAAATGTTAATCTACATTAGTTTAATACATGTATTTGTCGGTTGTTGTTCATTGTTTGCCTGGTGGGGTGTTTGTTTGTTTGTCTTATTATCTGTTTGTTATTTAGTTATATTGGTATATCGTTATTTAGTTATTTTATATTTTCAGACTATCCCATTTTACTTTTACATTTTAGGTTTATCATTTTGCTATATTAATTATAGTTATTTAGTTATATAGCCTTTAAATTTTTATCCGGGGAGTGGTTTGAGTTGAACTGTTACAGTTTTGTCCACAACCCTTGACTTTGTCAGAAATTTGATAATAATAATACTGTGCTTCGGTATGGACACAAAGTTCTCACACCCGCCAACTGGATGTGCCGCTTCACGAAGCAATGAGGCTCGTTTCGGGCTGCATCCGTTGTACCCCACTGAGTCATCTACCATTCCTCTCTGGGATTCAACCACCTCAAGTCCGCCGTGATAACACATGTACACGACTGTATCAGAAAGCAGCCGAGTCCAACCACCTTCTGCATGACACTCTGTATGAGAAGGAGGCTCCACGCAGGTTGCGCTCACGGAAGCCTATGCGCCCATACACGGAGAGCCTGGAAGCAGCGGCTGGTGCAGAACCATCTGTACCTGAAATACTTGAGCCATACATTGAGGCCTGGTCAGCATGCCCCCCAGGCAACAACCTCCCCAGGAAGGCGGGGATGCAACTGAACAGGCTGCGGTCTGGAGCTGGTCGCTTTGCAGCCAACATGAAGAGATGGGGCCTTGCAGACTTCGACCTTTGCCCCTGTGGCCAAGTTCAGACCCGTGAACAGGTATTAACCGCTTGCACAGTGACAGGACCACCGTGCCCACTCTCTGAGATTGATGACCCCCGATTGGTGACATACCTCACCAACTTCCAATTTTGACTGTTGTACTTGACATACGTTTGAATGACCTCCATAGGATTTGTATACGATTTGGAATCGTGGACGTTTTGTCAATCGTGGACGTACCCAATTATTTTGTCTGACGACCACGATTGGCGGTCAATACATACGCACAATGCACTCTGCTGGATTAGCAACGTGTTCAGAGCTATACCTAAAGCTATAGGCCTACAGAACCGTCAGCCAATTCAAAATGGGATCATGTATTTGCGAAAGACTTTTCCTAATGTTTTATTATCGATTGTCTGCCCCAGTCTGCAGAGATAGATCGCACCATTGGAATTAATACAGGATATCTGGGAAACACCGATTTTGATATCGAACCTGAAGAAAGAGATTACATCTATCAGGTAAGGGACAGAATGTACAGTGTACTATCCTGGCGCCACTTCTTAAGTTGTGTAATTGGTTGCGTAATTGGTTGCATTTTCAAAGTACATGTATTTTCTAACAAAATTGGAAATGTTTCTCAGTCCCAGATTAATTTCTTTTCAACATTATTTTAATGACTGGCATTCATAGAGAAAATATACGTCAAAACAAAATGGCGTCTGGATGCAATATTTATTTCCTAAGCCAACAATTTAAATTTATGTGATTAAGAATGCAGATTCTAACTATTTCTGTGAATCTGATTTATAATTGATTTGTTAGATAAGTTTTAATGTAACTTTGATGTGGGTAATTGGACATTTTGAAAAATGGGCGTGGTGTATTTTCTTCGTGAATACATCAAGAAGCATAACCTGGAGAAGAAGAAGACAGCCTCTACGTGGCCTCCTCTACTAGTAGCTGTTACAGCGAAACTAATGTCTTCACCCCGCTCCCAGCGACCTCAACGTCCGAGGCAGCACGCGTCCTTTTTAGGACGTGCTGACCTGCCCGTCAAAAGCCTCGCAATCCTGCAACTCAACGTCGAAGGGCTCACCATCGCCAAACTCGATGTCCTTGAACAGACTGCAACTAAGAACAAGGCAACTGTCGTCCTACTCCAGGAAACACATAAGAAGAACGATGCCATCCTTAAGCTTACCGGGTTCACGCTAGCCGGCCACACCGAGAGCAAACATCACGGCCTGGCAACATTTGTCCAAGACGGCGTGTCCTGGTCACCGGTAGGCCAATGCACTGATGACGCCGAAGTCGAATGGATCGCCACTAAGGTGCAGGAGACCACTGTGGTGAACGTCTACAAGCCACCACCGAGCCGACTAGACCAAGGCTCTCTGCCAGACGTCCCTGCCCCAGCCTTATATGCCGGCGACTTCAACAGCCGGCACACCGACTGGGGTACAAAGCAACCAACAAAGACGGCGAGTCTATGGCAGAATGGTCCTCCTCAGCCGATGCAGTGCTCCTATTTGACCCGAAAGAGCCCCACTCGTTCATCTCTGCGCGCTGGAACACTGAGACCAACCCAGACCTGGCTTTCGCCAAAGTCTCCGTCAAAAACCACTGTCAATTCGGCGTATCCTGGACCGATTCCCTCGCTCACAACATCGCCCGTCACTAATCACAACACCATCACTGATCCAGCCGACGGAGGGAAAACCGGTCCGGAGATGGAACTTCCGCAAGGCGAACTGGGCAGACTTCACGCGAGATGTCAACACCGCTGCTAAAGCCCTGCCAGTGCCTACTGCCACCAACATTGACGACGCGTACGAGGCCTACTGCAAGGTGTTACAAGCCGCTGCCAAAAAACACGTCCCGCGGGGAATAAGAAAGAACTACGTCCCCTGCTGGGACGAAGAATGTGAAGCCCTCCTGTGCGCCCACAATGAAGCCAAGAGCAACGTCGCACAGGGCCACAGCCGCCACGGATCTCCTTACCCGGCTGAACAACAAACGGAGAGAGAGGTGGACAGAGACCGTCGAGTTAATCGACTTCACCCACTCCAGCCGTCGAGCGTGGCAGACCATCAACACGCTGACTGGCCAGGGAAACAAACGAAAACCATGCCCCATCACTGCAGATGCCATCACAGCACAGCTCATTAGCACTGGCAGGTTCCCCAATGCAGACAAGGCCTTCTCCAGGAGGACCACAGGCGAGGTGAATAACCTACGAAAGGCTCCGGGTGCCGACTCTAACCTTTCGGGAGACTTCACCAATGATGAGATGGTGTCGGCTATCAAACATCTGAAGCAAAACAAAGCAGCCGGGATCGACAACATTCACCCAGAGTTTATCCTACACCGGGGCAACAAAGCCACTGAGTGGCTAAGATCTTTCTGCTCTGCCTGCTACCGCTCCTCCAAGCTCCCGAAGATTTGGCGCCGCGCAAAGGTCATCGCCCTCCTGAAGCCGAACAAGCAGAAGGACGACCAAAATGGGCTACCGGCCCATCGCTCTCCTGTGCGTTCCACAAGATCCTGGAACGTCTCCTACATGCACGCCTCGACCCGGTGATTGACCCATCACTGCCAAAGGAGCAAGCCGGCTTCCGCCGCGGGAAGTCCACAGCAGACCAGGTGACCCTTCTCACTCAGGACATCGAGGACTCCTTCCAGAAAGGCGAGAAGGTGGGCGTCGTCCTCCTCGATCTAACGGCGGCGTACGATACAGTCTGGCTCCGTGGACTCCACCTTAAGCTCCTGCAGACGATCCCGGACCGACACATGGTGGGCTTCATCATGGAGATACTGAGCAACCGCAGCTTCACCCTCCACACCAGCGACGGCCAACACAGCAGGCTGAGAAGACTTAAGAACGGTGTCCCTCAAGGTTCGGTACTAGCCCCGATGTTGTTTAACATCTACATCCACGATCTCCCATCAGACACTTTGTCGAGCAAGTATGGATACGCAGACGACCTCGCCATCCTGTTTGCCAACAAGTGCTGCGAGACAATCGAATTGGGGCTCACGGCCGACATGACTACCCTGTCTACGTACCTGCTGAACTGGCGTCTGAAGCTCTCCGTGGCCAAAACCATGTCCTCCGCACTCCATCTCAACAACAGAGAGGCAAGCCGCGAGCTCAACATCATCGTCAACAACAACAGACTCCAGTTCCAGGCCACTCCGACATACCTAGGGGTCAATCTCGATCGCTCCCTGACTTACGACGGCTAGCTGGCACCACGTGGGGTGCATCGACCAAGACACTGCGCATCTCCACCCAAGCGCTGGTCTTCCCTGCCGCGGAGTCTGCGCCCCTGTCTGGTGTAGGAGCATCCACACCAAGAAGCTGGACACTACACTCAACAACGCCCTGCGCATGGTCTCCGGCTGTCTGCGTGCCACACCGGTCAACCAACTACCGATTATCGCAGGCATCGCCCCACCATCCCTACGTCAAGAAGCAGCCGTCCTGGCACTGTCGCGTAAGGCCACCAATGACGACGACCATCTTCTCCACAAAACCGTTACAGAGACTCCACACCGCATCCGCCTAAAGTCACGACGTCCTTTTAAGGAGCATGCCCACCAGCTCCTGTGCTCCGCACCACCTGACGCTTCCAAAAGGCTGTGGCTCAAACGGCGCTGGACAGAAGAGTGGCAAACAGCAGACCATTCCAGGCTGCACCGTTTCGTGGAGGAGCCAGGCGAGCTGCTCGGCGAAGACCTGCCGCGCAAACAATGGACGAAGCTGAAACGCCTCAGAACCGGCGTAGGCCGCTTCGCCGCGACTATGAAAGGCTGGGGGCTCAGGGTCTCCGCCGTATGTGACTGTGGCCACCCAGAACAGTCAGTTGACCACATCATCGAGTCTTGCCCACAGCACCGGCCACCCCACGGCGAACATGGCATTATCATCCTGGACGACGACACAAAGACATAGCTTTCCTCCACCGAGTTGCAGGTGTGACGAAGAGACGATAGCAGCATATGAGAGAAGAAGAAGATTGTAACGCGAAATTCAGAGGTCTATTCAAAAAAGGTTACTCGCAAGCTTCAGCCTTGAACACACACAAACGTGACTTGCAAATGGAGTTAGGCGCTGATTACGTTTAGGAAGCTGGTGACCGAGCTAAATGCCCTGACTTGCAATTCTGCCAAAGGTGAGAACAACATATTTGGTTATGAGTACTATGGTTACAGAATGCTATGCTCAGATTCATAGACATTTGATACATACATGTACCTGAAACCGTATTTCAATTAATAATGATGGATCCAATGCCGCCGTCTTGTTTACATGGGCTTGACTAGAATTGACTTTATTCTCCAACTCAAAGATCCAAAGAAGATATAATATTGATTGTTTTGTGCCTTTTAACACAATATCAATAGGCCTGATGTCGCCTATCAATGTTTCCTGCGACATGACGTCAAATTATTATTGTTGACGTCCTGTTGGCGGGTGTTTTGACGTCGCGTGACTCTTGATTTGATGCGGGACGTCATGATTTGTTTACCGTCGGGTGCTGCCCTCTTTTGGAGTAATAGAGTCGTGAATGACCAACTTTGGATCCCTGTGTTTATCAGTGCAGCATTGAATCTGGTTTGTTTAAAACACACCCAACATAAACTCCAATCGTTATCCAAGCCAATCCCATATAAGGTAACGTGTAATATCATGCAAAGGGGGTACTAGTACCATGATAGCAAGTAGCGTAGTGGTATACGGCAGTGAAAAAAATGCACATTTTGCAGCGTATATGACCCAGACATGACAGATTTTCTCGTTTCAACAGGAAATATACCAATACAAACAAATTCAAAGGCGTTTATTTACCATCAAAACATGCTTAAAATTCGTCTGCACATGGTTTTTTTTTTCAAAACTGATGCAAATTTCAGCATCCTGGAGCTTTTTTCGCCGTATATGACTAGCGCCCTCTGTCGACCAATATTCTACAGTGTTACTACCGTATTATTCGCGTACCACGACGTCGACACTCGGGTGATGACTTCGATCATTCCACGGTGATACAAAAAGTGAATCAGTGTTTTAATTCATTCTTTACGAACTTGAGTTATGGCTTCCAATTTTTTCCTAAATTTTAAGGAATTAAATAGGAACAACAATCCTCGAATCTGATAATAACGTTGATGTGCGGCATACACGGGTTACTATTTTAAAATTTACTGGGCTATTTTTACGAATAAAAAAGGCTGTGAATCACTGAACACTGTTGAAGAATGTCACCCCTACGTGCTATTTTACGATTGTTCACACAGTTTTCTGTATTAATAAAGACATCCAGAGAGCTCTGTTGGGGAAATAAATTATGTTGTCATCAGCTTCTTGTCACTCGCTTCTTGTCGCAGAGCATTAATTAGTTCGTCGAAACTGTTGACGAGGGACGAATGATTCGTCATGAGTAATTGTTGATGTCATGTCCTGCGTTCGCACTCCTGTGTCAACTCTTCAATTTTAGCTTGTTGTAAATGATTAATTTTCAGACTCAAAGTTATCTTGCGGGATTTACTCGCTATTTTCTTTTTACTAACAAGAAGTCACTCTATCGGTTTATGCAGAAAGATTTACCAAAAACCGTGGCCCGTGGTGGCCTATTGAAAAAACGTGTAACATTTTGGTTTTGTATATTTTTAACCTAAATTAGCAAAACACGTTTGTTGTCTAAGCTTATTTAACTGACCTTTCGCTATAGGTATTAAAATAAATCATACATCAAATGAGAGAGTAAAAAAGTGGCTTCAAGTAAAATAGGTAATTGAAGACAAGACTTCAGGTTTTTGGACACCGCAAATGAAGCGTGTGCTCAATTTAGATTTGTCATTAAATAGAAAGGGTAGCTGGTAAAATGTCAATATCAAAGTGAATTAATCTTCAAAATCATTTTGTTAATATAAACCATGTGATCAGGTATGTGGGGGGAAAGTACTAACAAAAACAGGGCAACAAAATTTGGGTGAAATGTCTGGTTCTTAAACCACTGTGTACAGGTTATTTATGATATTTTCAAATTCATTTCAGATTATACCGAAATGTATTTGATAAGGCGTATGGTGCTGCCAGTGGGGACAAGGAGCTACACGACTTGAAGGATGCGTTAAAGGACTACAACAGTGCGCAAGGAAAGGAGTGTGGAAAGATTGCCCAAATCGGTGAAAAACTGGTGGTTGCTCTGTGTTCTCCGTTAACGAAGAGAGTGCACAAGAGACACAGGTAACTCGTGATGTCTATTGATGCCTCTGGAGGTATGGACCGCTATAATTGTAGGGTTTTCATGCTACTTACCCATAGTTGTTGTGGAGGCTTGCCATTGGGATGCAATGCAGCTCCAAAACGGGTAAAATTCCAACTTAATTTCTCCTCAGCTACCGCTGAGAACCAGGCTATCGTCAAATCAGAATTCTTCAGATCCACAAACAAAACTTAGCAAAATAACGCTAAGTAATCAGATTTGACGCGTACTTGTTACAAGTTATCATAGGACTGTTGTATTCGGCCAATCATTGGCTTATATGATGCTTGATTAATTCTGGTTCAGGGGACATTTATTCGCTTCTTCTTGAAAGCCGGGCAATTACTACAAAATAATGCCCTCCATGTAACCGAGTCTCGACCAATCAGAATTCCTTAACTCTCTTAGGTATTTATTAATGTCTTGTACAACTAACTCAAAATTGGCGCTGTAACATTATTGCCGAAACAGCCCGGTGTTCGTCACCAACAAACTCAAATCTTATTTATTATACAACCTGCGCCGAGGTGCCAACAATTTTAAAATAGGCTTTAAAAAGCCCCAGATTGCCGGAGCGCTAGCGCCAGGGGGTTGAAACCCCCCTGGGCGTGCCTAAACATGGGGCTTCTTATACTCAGTGCCGCCAGACCCCTTTTCGCCGGTGGCAGGGTCACTCGACCACTGATCTCTACAAACTGGATAGGTCGAGCGGCTCTGCACGTGAAGCCATTGGCGGCCATATTGGGATATTCAAAACATTGCAGGCGTACACACGTTTGTGTAGCGCACGACCGACAAAACTCATTTAAAAACAGGAAACGAAGTTAACGTCGCAAAAACGATCCAGTTTGATTAGGAAAATTAAGTTAAACATAATAACACCCAATAATGAGATGTATACGCCAAGTTTGAATATTAAAAAGCCCTATTTTCGGGAAAAGATATGAGACCAACATTTTGTTTTAACATTTTCAACATCATAACCTTATGCACAAACCATAGGAAAAGGAAAAACGAGGCTTTTTTGGATCAAGGAAATTCTTAAATTTTTGGGTTTAATTTTATATCCAGACACTAAAAAGTGCCAGTTTTATAATAAAATAAATTAGAAAATTTCAGTGCGCGCACGTGCGATCACTGAATTGTTTTGAATATCCCAACATGGCCGCCGGTGACTTCACGGCTCGCTATCCCATCAATGTACGATCGACCTATCCAGTTTGTAGAGATCAGTGCACTCGACCCGGGAATATTTGGGTGCCAGTCCGCCACTTTGTGTGCTGCCCTCTATTGACTAAAATGATTACGGCAGATTTCTGAACCAACAGGTTGGGGCAAGAGAAACCTCGTTACCATGGCTACGATCTTGCTGTGCCATTTTATTCCATCATGCCTTGCGCATTCTTAACCCCTGAAATAACGTTCATGCATATGACGTCACACGAACGTCGCACTTCAAGACAGTGCCCCCAATGAGGTCTTTGCGTAATCACGGCAATGTACCGTCTGCACTTTGTTTGACCTCAATAATGGCCGCTCGGCCCGGTTGACGTCACGTTATTAAGCAAGGATTTATATTAAAACTACGTACCTCTGTCGTCCAAATCTATAACGTTAGAAACGGGTTTTGCCCCCCCCCCCCCATAATAAAAAGGCTTCCCAAAATCCATATCGTACAGGTAAGGCGCAGACTTGGAAAAAACAATCATACGTGGCGTGCGTTCAGGAACACGCGCGCGCATTACATTCAGGGCGTGCAGTTTACGAAACGCGCGCCGTACGCACTAAATAGCCAGTCAGCGTCGTTTACGCATTCCTCATGGCCAGGGGTTAGTGAAGGAACGCGCACGCGCCCATGGAGTCGAGGCTGGGGGGTTAGTGAACAAACGCGCACGCGCTCATGGAGTCGAGGCTGGGCGAAAAAAGAACGCGCACGCGCCTATGAAGTCGAGGTTGGGGCAAGAGTGTTTGAGTAATGTTCAATCCCAGAGAGCCCATTTCGTTAAGTTTTGGTATAATGGACATGACCTCTTTGAAGAGGTTTGCCGAGTTTTGTCTTAGAAATTCGCAAACAAATCTTTCGAGACTTGCGGCATTCAATCAGAAACAAGACACTTATTTACCCAGCCTTGCCACCCTGGACGCGACTTTTTTTAACGTACCACCAACGAGCTATAACATATAGAATTGTGCGGGAGGGCACTTTATACGAAACGATATAATTATTAAACCCACGCAACCTAGCGAGACATTGCTGTACTGTAGTGGATAATGCACAGGCCGGAGGCGCGAGATCGAATCACATGAAAACCCATTTAATTTTGTATTACTTGTTTTTTGTTATGTTTTTTTTATAGGTTTGTTTGTAATTTTCAACATTTTCCTTTTACTAATTCGTGGTTTAGAGGATTTTTTTCCAAGGGAAATAAAGTCCGATAACCTGACTTGCAACTCGCATATGCTTTAGTATACGACCATAGCTTGTTAGAGGTACGGAAAAAATATCACGTCCGGTAAGCTTTGCGCGCCTTGATTTAAAGCTACTTACAGCTGCCAATCATAATACCCAGCACGATATGAGTGCAACGGACCCCTTCTCCTGTTGTCCCCGTACATACACTTTCTAGACTATTGTTACCTAACGCACCGCCCCTAAAAACTTTTCGAAAAAGTGATCCATACCTCTCCTCTCCTTCAACTATAATATTGCGAGTTGGTCATTGAACCCGTTCTTTATAATTCTTAATAGTTCAATAATGTACGACTTGTCACTGATCTTTCTTATGAATATACATTCACGCACCAAAATATTGCGAACCGCTACACCGATTAGTATTAAGTGTCTTTAAGATTTTTGTCCTCCAAAGCCGCCAAAAAAAACACAAAATGGCTGCCAAATTACCTTAAATTAGATTTTGTTTATACTGCCTTTTATTTAAAATATTCTTGACGTTATGAAATTTGTTCGTGCTGTTTTATAATAATGTGCCAAAATAAACCAACGACGATGGTACACCACGTCACGAGATGACCTTATAATTTACGCATGTATGCCCGCCTCTCTACGCGGACAATAGGCCTATAGAGAGTTGAATTATCGATAGCCAAATAACAATGTTGTCAGTGGATCGTAAACTAATTATGAAAAATTGGTCCTTATTAAACTTACGCAAGACTGAGAAAGCAATATCTGCGGTGCGCAGCCTTTAAATTGGTAAATGAACTTGAACAACCGTGCGTGCACGGTTTCCCTATAGTAACGTTTACAGTAATTATCAGTACTTGAACAAAAAGCAACCATGTTTGTGTTAAAACCATTGCACCAGTTATTTAAGACACAAATTAAGCCTAGTATAGGAAGACTTCATGCGCCCGTGTAAAAAATAATAATCGGCGGCTCCCAGGGTTAAGACAAATGCAGTGTGATGCTAATTGACATGTCCGTCGTCACTTTCTCTAGAGAATGAGTCATTGTCCAAAACTATTGTTTTAATGTTTATTTTGCTCTCCCTCTTTTTATTGTGGATCTGTTAAAACAAGCACTAGCTTTTTCGTTAGGGGTATTTGCTTCTTCTTTTTTTTTTTTTTTTTTGGGGGGGGGGCTCCTTATATAAGATCGAGGGACTCCCCTCTCAGTCCCCCATACCCATACGCTCTCTAAACTATTGTTACCTAACGCCCCCCCCCCCCCCCCCCCCCCTCCCCCCCCCCCCCCCCCCCCACCCTAAAAAAAAATAAAAAAAAAATAAAAAAAATAAATAAAAATATACAAATAAACCTAAACAAAATTCCTGAAAAAAATCTTCTCGCTAAAAAGGGGGTTCCCTCCTCCGTATCTTGCTTCATAATGTAAAGGGGGGTTGGTGATGTTAATTGAAACCGTGGTTCATTGAACAATGTTAATGCAGCGTTTACAGAACGTCAGTGTGGTTGGTTGAACCATGAAGGAAGGAAAAGAGACCGTGTTTCACAGAACAACGTAAAGAATGTTAGAGAGGTTGATTGAACCATGTATATCTGAACTACCTCGTTTGGGGAGGTTAGCGAGGTTGGTTAAATGTTTTTGACTGAACGTTGCTAAAGAATATTTAATTTACACAAAAATATTATGACCTCTTCATAACCTCGTCTTAATTTAACAGGCTACTTTAATGTATCAAAGTATCGCCGTTGGAGGCTCCAAGGAGGCAGAATGATTGCCTAGGTCGTTCAAAGGTCGTTCATGGTCGCCGTACATTTTTGAACATGTTTAAAACATTCACACAAAGGTCGCCGAGGAATTGGTTGCTCAAAGGTGGCTTAAGGGAGGCAGAAGGGAGGTTCAATTGCAGAGCGGAGGCACAGTGGTCGCCCATTGGTCGCGCTCGTAGATCGCCATTAAAATGGCCTAAAATTGCATTTTTGGTGGCTCAAGGGAGTGTCGCTGTAGCAGGACTTTCTGGGTTTAGGCGACCATTTAGCGTCCTCCACCCGATTTCACTAAACTTTGCGACGCGTCGCAACTCGAGTTACGAAGAGTAAAGGCCCAGTCACACCGGATCGTACGATTTCTGGATCGTGCGATTGGTGCAATTTGGCAGAGATACGACCAATCGCCAATGTTTGCGACGATCTCCGCATAGCGGTCGTATGCTGTGATTGCTCTTAGGACTGGTACGTACGATTGGTGGCACGCTTGGTCGTGCGATCACAAGCGATTATAGAACATTGATCGCAAAATCAGTCGTAGGTAATCGTGCGACTAGTCCCAGGTACCCACGATTGATCGTACGAGCAATCGTGTATACCTGCGACCATTCGCACGACCAGTCGTGTATACCTACAATCAGTTGCACGACTAATCGTCCGACTGTGGAACCCGCGATCATCCATGACTGGTGGTGCGAGCATACACGACTGGTGGTACGACCATGTAAGACCTGTCTGCAACCTCTTACGATTTAGAATCGCAGGTCAGGAGTTTTGAACATGACCATCGACCTTGCTGCGACTGATTTTGCTGTGGCGATGACCCACGACCTCTGCGACCAGTCGCATGCTCTTTGTACGATTTGCCCAGGATTGCAACATTTTTCGGTCGCAGCTAGGTCGTAACCTGGTCGCAATCCCGGTGTGACTGGGCCTTAACGCGTCGCATCTCGCGACGCGTCGTACGATCTATTTTACTAAAGTTACGATGCGTTCAATGCGTCGCAAATACCTTGACAACGGCAAGTAACACGTCGTATAAGTTACTTTGGGTGTATTTGGGTCGTCGTACATAAGATGCGTCTTTTATTAGCCAGTTTTACGCCATAAAAATGTAATAAACGAGACTAGAATACTCGGACAATGTATGGGAAGTTGTAAATTAAACATTAATCGTAGTCATATGAATAAACCTTGAATAGTGCACTTAAAATTTGCTAGAGGTCCACAGCTAGCTTGTTTTTCGTTAAAAATGTATCATACGTCAGCCATTTTGATTAACATTTAAGCTTTTTAAGAAGAGGTTCGACGAAACTTTGCTGAATACCAGACGGCTATTTACTGTGCGTTGAATAGGTACACACAGCAGTCACTGTTTTGTGCTATAAATACACCTACGACGCGTCGCACGTACGACGTGTTTCGTGAAATGGATTTCACGACGCGTCGCAGCCCTGCGCGTTGTAAGTTAAGAAGAATTTAGTGAAATGTGTCGCAAGTGTCGCGAAATGTCCGCACGAATGTTGCCCGAGATTAGTGCAACATTCGTGTTCGCATTTTAGTCGCTTGTTCTTCGTGTATGTGGACTGGCCATAGTTCGGCAACGCTACACACGACATTCGCACATACGTTGTGAGAACCACGCACATACTGCATTGTCGCGACACATTCGGGGAGAAACTTCTCCGAATGTTGGATTTTTTCGGCATTCGCATCCGTCGCGAATCGTTCGCGTGCCCGGTGAAAACCCACCCTAAGCGCGACGTCTGAACTCACGGCCTAACTCACGGCCGCAAGTAATTACTCGCGGCCTCGAGCTATTAAGTTGCGGCCGCGAGTAAGTATCGTTTTCTTGGATGCCATCTGAAACAATTCTGATCTTGCTAACACTTGTTCGTGTTCTTCAATTTGAATATAAGGTCTCTAGTTAGGTGGTATTTTGTGACGTTATTATTAAGATGAATGCAAACGAAATACCTTGAGTATTAAGTCTAGCCCTTGGCGGGCCGCATACAGCATAATTGTTTTGCCAAACCGACGAAGCTGTGATGCTTCTATCGGGGATGCGATTATCTTCCATTCCGAGTGGTTTGGAGCACGAAGAGTTTCCTGCAGTGGCGCAAACAGGGGCAAAATCACTCTACTGCACATAAATTATACAGAAATAGAATAATAATACTATAAGATCGGTAGCGTACGCACGCTGAAGGAAAGATACAAATGCGCCAAACGTGACGTGCGATCGCAACGCAGTTTACGCATCGTGAACGTGCATTGTGAATTACGATCCAAACCCGATGGACCTTGTCATCCTATTTTCAGAGATTTCCCCAAAAGCTTAATTTTCAATTGGTTAAAAGCTGCAAAATATGGCAGGAATTTGTTGTTTACTTGCGCAAAACTGCAGGTTCTGCCTGGGCTTGGCTTAACGGGTGATTCTAAGTTAGCTCGTCTGATTACGTTTTAACGGATGAAGCGCCCACCATCCCGGAGTAGTCGTTAGAATTGCCTGACCGGTTGGCCATTGCAAAGGTAAAAACAGAGGAGGAGTTGGATCTCATTTTACGCAAGCGGGTTGCTGGCGGAGGTCCCCCCGTTGTTTATATTGTTTCAGTCTTCTCATCTGATATCATTATGTGGAGCATTTTTTTGTTTTAATGCACCTGTTTGCTTGGGGGAGGGGGAGGGTGGGGCTAGTGTACTCACCAGTGCAGTTTAGCCATGTTTGTATTTCGAACGGACAGCTGCTGACCAGAAAGGTGTCATAGTACGTCACCTTGTAGGGTCTGTACGGTCCAAAGGTGCTGAAGCCACCCATTCCGATCTCTGTGCAATCACACGGGTCTTCGGCGTGAATCAGCCAGCGGTAGCGGCTCGTCTCTGGGTCGAGCTCCTGGTTCATGGTGCACGGCATTGCTTGGAAATGGAAGGACGTACACATACAAATACTTGTTTCGCATGCAGTCTGTATATAAATTCACGTCAAAGAAGAACAATTTTGTAATAATTCATTTTAATAAGCCTTTAAGTTTATTAAAATGAATTATTGAAAACATTATTCATTCGCGAGGATAGGCCTATTAAATAGGCCTATCCTCGCGAGATATGCGTTAAGTTCGACTTTACGTTTGCTATATTATGTAATTTTTTTAATTAATTTGATTAATACGTTTTTTTTGTTATTACAGCTCAACTTTGTTGTATTTTAGGGCGTATCTATTTCGTTGTATTCACACATTTGTGGATTCGAAAAATGATTTAGTGCAAATTATAAAAGGGGCACTATCCTGAAATCCCCTGGGCCTATCCTATTTTAAACCCCTGGTTGAAAGGAAATCAACCTAATGTCTTAATTGTTTTCCTCAGACTAGACAGAGTACGCATATTTTTTTCGTGTCGTTTTCATTTAATGTGGCCCTCACACCGGCCTTAGGGGTTACGACGTTAACGGCGGCGTTGCGGTGAACAAATCATGCACAACCGGGAGCATCCCTTGTAGCACCTGGGACATCCTCAATGCTTCCTAGAACATTCGTATGGGTCCTTAAGCGTCCGGGAGGGGTCTCAATTTCTTACGAGAGTTTTGGTTCAGACCAAAACCCTCGTAAGAAAATTATGGCAGTGCTACGGAAATCTAGACCACAACGTCTCCTTAACGCCTCCTCAACTCTTCCGCAACTGTCGTAACACCACCGTAAGACTCCGTAAGGTCATCTTAATCATCGGCAAGGATTCGTAACAATTAGCCCTCTCCCGATACACTACGGCTGCGTCACGATTCCTGAAGGAAGCCCAAAGTCCCTAACGTTTCCTTAAACCCAGAGGCCGTAGCAGTCCGTACTAAACCGTAATAAACCGCTGTGAATCGGGGATATCTTCAAAACAACCGTATTTCCTCCGTAGGGTTCCAGAATGAACCCGCACGCAACCGGTACGCAATCGCGAGGGTCCGTGGGGAATCGGGAGGTAAACCGTTACGCAGCCATAAGAAGTCGTAAGAACCCTTTGTACTATTAACGTAACTGCAACATTTTCTCCCGGGTGTTCACGATTTTGCTCAAAAAATCGCAACGCTGCCGTAGAAAGAACATTTCTTTTGAAAATGTGTGATGTAGCCTGCATGTATCATACTGTAGGTAAATATCCAAAGCATGTTAGAGTAAATTAATTATTTGAAACAAGTAGGTGTTTTGTGGTTTTGTTTAAGGTAAATAAATTAGTTTTGTTGGTACCTTGTTAATGATGCAAATAACTGTTGTGTATTTATGTTCAGGAAATGACAATATTTAACAAGGTTTAACACATAGCACCGGGCATTTCCAACATGGCAATAATGTAATGTTCACACTTCAAATTATTAATAATTATTGCTGGTGAAAACACAACTTTACATCGAGTCATTTTGATACATGTTTACAGTTTACATGTACCTGTACTTGCCTCACACAAAAATGCATAGATAATTAAACTGTATTACAATATAGTTCAGTCAGAATGGTGCTTTTAACAAAATGGGATCTACATGTACGGAATAGGCATCAAGCCCAAAACAGTTTTGAGTATTTGTATACACGTCGTCACCGTTTTCACGAAGAGGCGAACTTCATGAAAAAATCGTCTATTTATCGAAAACAAAAATTTGGATGAAAACGATTAAATTTCTACAACCTGGTGAAGTTATACATCCAAAAAATCATTAAAATCCTAATTAACCTAATTAACGAATGGGCGAATTGGTCCTCAAGTGCCCTTTTGCGTTTTCACGAAGAGGCAAATTCGAAATAGCGTTGACTTCAACGTGTTTATGAAGGGGCACTTTTAGACAGGGCCCAGACCAGGAAAAACTAAGGGTTTTTCCTGTCAAGGTTTTCTCAACGGTTTCATCATCCTGAACCTCAACCATTTGATATTAGCTTTGGGGCCACCCTGATTTTTGCCCCTAATTCAAAATGGCCGCTAAAATTACATTAATTACATATATACTGCTAATTACGTTTAATATCAACGTTTTTTTTTAGTGATTCTGTCATCTTGAATGTACCTCAGTTGAATTTAGCTCAAGAGCCACCCAGAATTTGGCCTCAAATCCAAGATGGCCGCCAAAATCTAAAATGGCTGTCAAAATTACATAAAACACATATAGGCCTATACTGCTAATTACGTTTAATATCAACGTGTTTTTTGTGTGATTCTGTCATCTTGAATGTACACCCATTAAATTTGGCTCCAGAGCCACCCAGAATTTGGCCTCAAATCCAAGATGGCCGCCAAAATCTAAAATGGCTGCCAAAATAACGTAAAATATACTGCTGATTAAGTTTAATATTAACGTGTTTTTGTTGTTGATTTTGTCATCTTGAATGTACACTCATTAAATTTAGCTCCAGAGCCACCCAGAATTTGGCCTCAAATCCAAGATGGCCGCCAAAATCTAAAATGGCTGCCAAAAATACCCTAATCAGGTTTATACTGCTTCTTGTTTTTTTCTGTTAGAGTTTTTTCAGTGATTTCGTCATTTTAAGCCCAAGACCATTAAGATTAGTCTGGGGAATACCCAGGATTTATCGTCTAATCCAAGATGGCTGTCAAAATGGCTGTCAAAATGGCTGCCAAAATGGCTACTAAAATGGCCACCAAAAGCATCATACTTAAATTTAAAGTACATCTTCGTTTTGTCCTGTTAAGGTTCACTAAAGTTGGTTTCATTGTGGCGTCCTGAACCTAAGCCTTTTGAAATTAACTTGTGGCTACCCAAGATTTGTCCGCCCAAATTCAAAATGGCTACCAAAATTACCTTAATCAGATTTAAACGGTCTCTTATTTATCCCCATAATGTAGTATTAATTAATAAGGACCTGGCTCAGACATGTATGCACATTATTTAGGAGAGGATAACTCAACTGTTCTAGGCTGATATGACCCCAAGGAACAACTTGGGATGTGTGCCAAAATCTCTATCCGGGGTAAACAGCCCGGAAATGACCACGCCCTTTTTTAAATGACCACGCCCTTTTTATCGGAAGTGCTACTCCCGACATAGCTGTATCTTCTAAACCATTGAAGCTAGACATTTTCTGATGTGCTCAAGATGTTCATTTGATATTTTACAAGAACATTTCTAAAAACCGTTCGGTCAACTTATTACCATACAAAAAGATACATACACCGGGAATTTCCATATATATTTATTAATTAAACTTTCCAAACTTAGAGCAAAGTTGGAACATTTGTGTCATCTACTAGAGTTTAACTGACGATTCGGAATTTAAACAATACAAGGATGTTTTTTAAGAAAGAAAACAAGCATTTAATTATTATAAAGTAACACAACAGAGCCCAGGTATGAGAATTATGAGCAGTGTTCATTCAGTGATGGGTTCTTACAACAATCACCTCCCTTGCATTTGCAGTACTTGCAACAATGGATCCAAGCAACTCGCCTTCTGGTTTTGAGATCACAATCTCGGGGACTAATGAATTACCCCTTCTTACAAAATCATAAAACGCAGCATTCAAAATCAAGGTTCACTTTCCTCTTCTTCCCCTCTCTCCATTCTTGATGCTGTCCTCTCTGTAAGTGTCAAAAGACATGGTGAGTTTTGGTCATCTTCCATCAGCAAAACTGCTTTCCAGGCATTCTATGTTGAGTGGCGCACCATCAGATAACAAGACACCAAACCTCTATACATTGGTATATCACAAAGAGAATGAATTGTTTCAGCTGTGTGTGCTTCTCCATTCCTTTGGCTCAACTGCACACACGAGGAAGCTGATGACAGGATGATGTTCCATGTGCAAGACATTTTAAGTCACCGGACAGGACCTACATCCCTGACTCTGCCACCAGGCAAAACAGATGTGTCATCAGGTCAATTTGGGAGATCTTGGCCTCCAAGAGTTCTGGCTCATCCACAACTCAAGAGTGAAAAGATCAATATTAACACTCCACGATATCTACATAACGCTGGGAGACGAGCTCACAAAGTGTTTTCCAGCACTCCATGCGCTGACTGGATCCGATACAACCAGCAAGATATCAACTAAACCTGCAGCCCTGAATGCTGTGTGTAAACCAGAAAATTTCTTCCTGATCCTGAATTTCGACTGTCCAAAGCAAACAGAAAATGCAATACAGATGGCAGAAACATTCTTGGTCAAGTGTCTCAAACCATCAACAGACCTGCAGACATGTGATGGTCTGCGTCTCGCTGCATTTGATAGCAATGCCCTCAAGATAGACTTTCAGAAAACCACTTGCACCTCAACTAATGCAAGGAAATACATCATGAAGAGCCTATTACCAACAGCAGCTGTGGGTCCAAGCCCCATTTAGAGACGCCACCTTGATTTTGAATGCCGCGTCTTATGGTTTTGTAAGAAGGGGTAATTCATTAGTCCCCGAGATTGTGATCTCAAAACCAGAAGGCGAGTTGCTTGCATGTCTGAGCCAGGTCCTTTACTAAATTATGGGGGATAAATAAGAGACCGTTTAAATCTGATTAAGGTAATATTAGTAGCCATTTTGGATTTGGGCGGACAAATCTTGGGTAGCCACAAGTTAATTTCAAAAGGCTTAGGTTCAAGACGCCATAATGAAACAAATTTTAGTGAACTTTAACAGGATAAAACAAAGATGTACTTTAAATTTAAGTAAGATGCTTTTGATGGCCATTTTGGCAGCCATTTTGGCAGCCATTGTGGCAGTCATTTTAGCAGCCATTTTGACAGCCATTTTGACAGCCATCTTGGATTAGACAATAAATCCTGTGTATTACCCAGACTAATCTTAAAGTCCTTAGAATGACGGAATCACTTTAAAAAATCTCACAGAAAAAAAACAAGAAGCAGTATAAACCTGATTAGGGTAATTTTTGCAGCCATTTTAGATTTTGGCGGCCATCTTGGATTTGAGGCCAAATTTTGGGTTGCTCTGGAGCTAAATTCAATGGGTGTACCTTCAAAATGACAGAATCACACACAAAAACCGTTGATATTAAACGTAATTAGCAGTATATATGTATTTTATGTTATTTTGGCAGCCATTTTATATTTTGGCGGCCATCTTGGATTTCAGGCCAAATTCTGAGTGGCTCTGGAGCTGAATTCAATGGGTGTACATTCAAGATGACAGAATCACACACAAACTAGACATGTGTTTGTGGACAAACACAGAGCTGTTTCGAGTGTCTTACATTACTTTCAATATGTGTGTGTGGTGGTCTATGTGTGTGCCAAGTCTCAAGTCGATCAAATTTACGAAAGTGTCAAAGTCAACAGTCTAAAGAAAAACGTGTACAAAACCTATGGGGGAAAATTGAACCTTTAACGTGACGCTCCGTGACCTTGAATGACGTAATCGTGCCGATTTTTTCTAGGACCGTCTGTGGATGGTGGTCTAAGTGTGTGCTAAGTCTTAAGTCGATCGGATTTACTAAAGTGTCAAAGTCAATAGTCTAAAGAAAAACGTGTACAAAACCAATGGGAGAAAAATGTGCACATTTAACGTGACGTCACGTGACGTTCAATGATGCAATCGTGCCAAATTTCTTTCAGGAACATCTGGGGGTGGTGTTCTAAGGGCATGCCAAGTTTCAAGTCGGTCGGATTTACCGAAGTGTCCAATTCAATAGTCTGAAGAAAAACGTGTACAAAACCTATGGGGAAAATTTCACCTTTAACGCGAAGTCACGTGACCTTGAATGACGTAATCGCGACGAATTTCTTCTAGGACCGTCCTTGGGTGGTTGTCTAAGTATATGCCAAGTCTCAAGTCCATCGGATTTACCAAAGTGTCAAAGTGTATTGGCTGAAAAAACGTGTACAAATCCTATGGGAAAAAGTCTGAAAGTGGAAAAAAAAAAAAAAAAAAAAAACTAGAAATGTGTTTGTGGACAAACACAGAGCTGTTTCGCATGTCTAAAATGACTTTCAATATTTGGGTGGTGGTCTAAGTGTGTGCCAAGTCTAAAGTCGATCGAATTTAGTGCCAAAGATATATTGGTTGAAAAAAACGTGTACAAATCCTATGGGGAAAATTAAACCTTTAATGTGACGTCACATGACACCCGATGATATCATCACAATGTCATCTTAATATTCGTCTATAACACATCCCGGAATACCTGAATACCAAGTTTGACCCTAATTGGACCTGTACTTTCAGAGATAGAGGGTCTTAAAAACTACACCTTTAATGTGACGTCACATGACCCACGATGATGTCATCATGACGTCACCTTGGTTGTCGTCTATAACACATCCTGGAATACTTGCATACCAAGTTTGACCCCAATCGGACATGTACTTCTAGAGATAGAGGGTCCTTAAAACTGAACCTTTAATGTGACGTCACATGACCCACGATGACGTCATTGTTACGATTTTTCCCTTGGCCCTCCTGGGGATGGTGGGCGAGGTGTGTGCTAAGTCTGAAGTCGATCAAATTTACGAAAGTGTCAAAATCAATAGTCTGAAGAAAAACGTGTACAAACCTTATGGGGAAAAAAATTGCACCTTTAACGTCACGTCACGTGACCTTGAAAGACGCAATTGTGCCGAATTTCTTTCAGGGACATCTGGGAGAGGGGTTCTAAGTGTATGCCAAGTTTCAAGTCGGTCGGATTTACCAAAGTGTCAAAGTCAATAGTCTGAAGAAAAACGTGTACAAAACCTATGGGAAAAATTTTACGTTTAACATGACGTCACGTGACCTTGAATTACGTAATCGCGACGAATTTCTTCTAGGACCGTCCTTGGGTGATTGTCTAAATGTATGCCAAGTCTCAAGTCGATCGGATTTACCAAAGTGTCAAAGTGCTATGCCAGAAAAAACGTGTACAAATCCTATGGGAAAAAGTCTGAAAGAGGAAAAGAAAAGGAAAAAAAAAATATATGAGTGATGTTCTAAAGGTATGCCAAGTCTCAAGTCGATCGGATGTACGAAAGTGCCAAAGTCAATAGTCTGAAGAAAAACGTGTACAAAACCTATGGGAAACAATTGAAACTTTAACGTGACGCCCCGTGACCTTGAATGACGTAATCGTGCCGAATTTTTTCTAGGGCCGTCTGTGGATGGTGGTCTAAGTGTGTGCCAAGTCTCAAGTCGATCGGATGTACTAAAGTGTTAAAGTCAATAGTCTAAAGAAAAACGTATACAAAACCAATGGGAGAAAAATGTGAACCTTTAATGTGACGTCACGTGACCTTGAATGACACAATCGTGCCGAAGTTCTTTCAGAAACATCTGGGGGTGGTGTTCTAAGTGTATGCTAAGTTTTAAGTCGGTCGGATTTACCGAAGTGCCAAAGTCAATAATAATAATAATAATAATAACAGGCATTTATACTGCGCTTTTCCAAAACATGATCAAAGCGCATAACAAAAGAAAGGATAAATTAAAACAAACTAGAACAAAACTTAAATCTACTATTTAGGAAAAAGATAAGTCTTAAGTTTACTCTTAAATGTAACAACACAAGTAGAGTCACGGACACTAATTGGGAGACTGTTCCAAAGTTCAGCAGCAGAGTGTGAGAAGGCGTGTTTGCCATAAGATAAACTTGAGTTGTGAGTGTTAAGCCGAGTTCTATCGGAAGAAGAACGGAGTCCTTGACGATTGCTTTGGTGAAGATGAAACATATCAGAGAGATAAGGTGGGGCAATGTCCTTCAAACATTTAAAAACATATAGAAGAGTTTTGAACTGGATGCGTTTCTCCATGGGTAGCCAGTGTAGTTTAGCAAGTAAGGGAGATCCATGAGCTCTCCAACAGTTAACAGTGAGAACAAGTTTGGCAGCTCTGTATTGGATACTGGTGAGGCGTTTGAGATGTGCTTTGGTGATTCCAGATAACAGGGAGTTACAATAGTCGAGACGAGAAGTGACAAGACAGCGAACCACATGGTGACAAGTATCATGATCAATGTATTTTCGAATCCTTGCAATGTTGCGCAGATGGAAGTTAGTAGAGCTACATACTGAATTAACTTGAGATGACATTGACATGACAGGGTCAAACATGACACCCAAATTCCGAATATTAGTTGAGGGGGTTACCGTAGAATTTCCAATGTTAAGAGAAACATCTTTAAAATGTGACAAGTTGTTCTTAGAGGCAGCAACAAAGAACTCTGTTTTCTCAGCATTCAGTTTTAATTTGTTAGTCTGAAGAAAAACGTGTACAAAACCTATGGGGAAAATTAAACCTTTAAAGTGACGTCACGTAACCTTGAATGACGCAATCAAGCCAAATTTCTTCTAGGACCATCTGTGGGTGGAGGTCTAAGTGTACACCAAGTCTCAAGTCGATTGGAATCACCAAAGTGCCAAAGTGTATTGGCAGAACAAACGTGTGTAAATCCTATGGGTAAAAACACTGAAAGTGGAAGAAAAAAAAAAGGAAAAAAAAAAGGAAAAAAAAAAAGAAAAAAAAAAACTTTAACGAAAACAAAAGCTGTTTCGGTGGAAAACCGAAACAGCTAAAAAAAACTTTAACGAAAACAAAAGCTGTTTCGGTGAAAAACCGAAACAGCTAAAAAACGTTTATATTAAACGTAATTAGAAGTATATTTTATGTAATTTTGGCAGCCATTTTAGATTTTGGCGGCCACCCTTGATTTGAGGCCAAATTCTGGGTGGCTCTGGAGCTAAATTCAAGGGATGTACATTAAAGATGACAGAATCACCAAAAAAACCGTTGATATTAAACGTAATTAGCAGTATATATGTATTTTATGTAATTTTGGCAGCCATTTTAGTTTTTGGCGGCCATCTTGGATTTGAGGCCAAATTCTGGGTGGCTCTGGAGCTAAATTCAATGGAGGTACATTTAAGATGACATAATCACTAAAAAAAACGTTGATATTAAACGTAATTAGCAGTATATATGTAATTAATGTAATTTTAGCGGCCATTTTGGATTTTGGCGGCCATTTTGAATTAGGGGCAAAAATCAGGGTGGCCCCCAAGCTAATATTAAATGGTTGAGGTTCAGGATGATTAAACCGTTGTGAAAACCTTGACAGGAAAAACCCTTAGTTTTTCCTGGTCTGGGCCCTGTTTATTTGGTGCGCGTAGTGACTTTAGCGTTTTCACGAAGAGGCGAATTGGGCGAATTGGGCGCGTAATGCCTTTTAGCGTTTCCACGAAGAGACAAATTGGCGGCGCAATAGGGAAATGTATACATTCTGACTCTGACTCGAATTTGCTAATGTATCGCTTTTTCGTTTTCACGAAGAGACAATTATATTAATTGATTAATTCTGCAAAACTAATCACCTATTTTTCTTAACGTTTGCTATATTTAAGAAGATTTAAATCTCTTCTTTCCTATGATACCTTAATCTTGTATATTCTATGGATATTTATGTTTCAAACTGCCAAACGAAAAAAGGACGAACTTTACAAGCGATTTTCTCGAAAGTTTGTTCAGACCGTGAAAGGCTCAATTTGTCTCTTAATGGTGACGACGTGTGTGTGGAGGAACCCTTGCGCTGTACGGCCGTGTTTTTTTTACACGAACACCGACGCGTCCGGACTAATTTTCATGGTCTCTTGTATTTCGTGTAATACCCCTAACATGCTGTTCGGTTTTATGGCTTTATATGTCAACACAGTACTTTCCCAGTGTCTGAAAATATTCCGATCCCAGTTGGTGTTGTTGAACCGGGCAAGGCAACAATAGCATGATTGATTGATTGGGTAGGTCTGGCGGTAAAATCCAGACCTCAAAGGCCCCTTTATGTATACAATGTAATGGGATACTCGTGGGGCAGCACTTTGCTTTGCAGAAAGCTGGGTCACCGGTTCAACCAGGGTTCAAGCGGCACTTACCATGTTATTTGGCTTGCTTTCAACTAGGAATACATGTAATACGAGATTTGTTAAACTCAGGATGAAAGAGTAATTGTTTTTTTGTTTACGGCGAAGCGACTATGAAAAGTAGTACAGTGGCACAGCGTTGGTTGTTTATCTGTACTTGTTCCTTGTTACCCAGTTTGCGCCAGGATTAAAACACAAAGTATTGGACCAGGGCGTTTTGATAATGCATCTACTACCGGTACAATATGTCGCCTTGGGCATTTTCTCTCTCTACTAATCTGGGCGTGATATCAAGTCATCCGGTAACCGCCATAATTTCTGACGCCTGTTTAGACGTCAGCCGTGGAACTACACACAGAGCCGGGACAATTTTACGTAATAAAACATATACAAATATTTGCAAGACCACCTGAAAAAAACCTTCCAATTATTTTAAAGTAGACTTAATAAGAAACAATGGTGGATAATTGTGTATGTCAGTAACTTACTGGACGTAGCTGGTATGAATGTAATGGAGACAATAGAACTAGGGTGTTTATGGCCTTCATGTAATCACTGAAGCATATTACCACGATATAGCATGTATACACGTCCTTCACTTTAATAATCAAACCGCTCTGGCTGACGGATTAACGCGTCATCCGTGGAAAGTACACGATTGTTTGCGGCCTTACCAGGCCCGTAGGAACCTATACGGCTAGTACGGCTATGGCCGTACCAATACTTTAGATGTTTTGGGTTTGTTTCGGTTTTTTTCTTCTTTCACCCCCCCCCCCCCCCCCCCCCCACTCCCCCCTAACAATTGTTCCATTGTCGGCAGCATCCTTACTGAGCAAACCCAGAACACCAAACTGTATGGTAATTTTTCTGCCCGGAAGGAATTTCCTGTGGTGTTCCCCAAGGTTCAAAACGCAAATATTTTATGAGGGACCTTTTTATTGTTATTATTAACCAGAATAATTAAATACATGTAGATCACGTTTATTTGTTGTGTTTTTCACAGCTGTCACCAACACACTCCTTTTAAAAATGACTTCAAAGCTCTAATGTCAAGTGTAGACCCTGTTTTTGTTTAAATATTGTTAATTACATCTACATGTTAGTGTATTTGTTTTGCATCTAGGTCAAGGTAAAAATGGGAGATTTGTATGCCTGGTTTTGTTGTTGTTTTGTTACATTTACTTTTGGGGGGATTTTAGTATAATGAAGCTGTCTGCTTCTGAGATGGGCATTAATAATAATTACGTTTAATACTGTTATAATTTAAACGTGTTTTCAGTGAGTAGTATTACCCCCCATTGGCCCAGTTCCAACCACCAGCAGGGTTCACAAGTGCTGGATATGATTGCCCCAAAACGGCACATTGGTTTTTTTTATAGGCAGGTGCACCTCAAAATTTTGCTTGAGCTCACAAAATCTCATTAGTAAATGAGGTCGCCTTAATTATGAGCTGTTATAGTGCCCCGACCCAATTATGTTCAGGGATATATTTAACAACATAATGTTATACACTTTTTTCACAAAAATGTGTGCAGCAATTTATGTAGTTTTTACATGAAAGTTGGATGAAAGTGATAATTGTGAACGTTGTGTTTCAGAATTAAATTCATGATGGTGTGTTTCAGAGTTCAGAGCCATACAATCACAGAACATATACCGGTTTTGGATGCGGTGTTTAAGATTATTTGAATTAAAAGTTACATATTAAAGTCATGATTTCGAGCGCACGAAATGAAGTATTTCGAGCGCACGAAATGACTTCGAGCTCACGAAAAGATTTATTTCGAGTGCACGAAATCATTTCGTGGGCAAGAAATGATTTCGAGCGCACGATTGTTATTCGTCATAATTATGTCCCTTTAGGGGCTCCGTACAGGCCTGTTTAGGAAGCTCAAAAACATTGGTCAGGCCCATTTGAGAAGCGGAGTTAGGAGTAGATGCGAGCCCGAAGCGCGAAGCCATTATGGCGTTGTGTCCGGGGCCGCTTAAGGGCTTCGGGAAATTGTTCATTCTATATGCTCTGTGGTGCAATATGACGTAATTCCTGGCCACTTTTCCCTCGCTTTTTGAGCAAATTATGAAAATCATTTGTATTGATTTACTCTCTAATAATATTTCAAAATATTTTCATATTTCCATCTTCAAAATAGGGAGGGGAAGGTGCTGTATGTATTGATGCATGTGGCACTATAGTTGTGAAAAAACACGCTCTTTCCTGAACACTTTAATACACAGAAATTATATTAAAACATTAATATCTTTGCAAGTCTGGGTATTTAACGTCACCTCAATTATTTTCACTTATAGCATATCCCGTTCTACCTATACATACTAAGTTTAAACTCAATCTCTGGATATAATCCCTTAAAGTTGCATATTTAGGATGGTGTCACATGACATACGATGACGTCATCATGACCTCACCCCTCGGGCAAACACTTTGCTGGATTATGTCTTTGTATGACAACGATGGATGTCCAAAGTGGCTGGGAGAAAAGAAGAAACAGAAGCTAGAAAGAAAAATCCAAACAAAAACAAAGGCAACTTAACTCCTATAATCTTATGTAGTGATTGAGTTGTGCCCGAAAACATAATAATAGTCCAACCAACCAATAAATAGTTCAACAGAAAATGGGAGGTATTGCGTCCCCGATTCGAATAGGGCTTAGCGTACTATTATACTAAAAAAAACACCTGAGATTCAGGGAATTGCTGCAGGTGATATGTATGAGATCTTACCGGCCACTGATGATAGCATCATAACCAAAGCTGCTGCTTCCTCCATTCTCCAAGATGCAGGTTAATTCTGAGCACGGTTCGTCTGGTTTTGAGGCTATGTGACACACAGTCAGTTAAGTTAATAAGCGATCCAAACACTGCAGAGCAATAAAAACCTCCAGAAGGGAGCCTACTCGTATCATAGCTCAAATCCGTATAAAGAAATGATCGGCAACCTATTAAATTTGATCGTATAATATCACCGAATACACATACCACCATGCGGATGGCATCAGCATCCAATCAGGAACGAGCAAGACACAATGAGACGAGGTCTGAACACCATGGTAACATGGCTTTCGCATGGATGGCGTGCTTCACATTTTGTAGTGTTTATAGAATCCTCAGGAGGCCTTGAAAGGGCCTTCTGAAATATCAAAACCACTTTTATTAGTGACTTTACCTGCAAAATTATTATGTCACAGGGGCCCTTCTATTTTGCTTATGTGGACTGGTTTTTTATTTCTAAATGTGGCATTTTGACGATTTACACAGTTTATTCGGTGTCTTACATTTTGCTTTGTAAAGTTAACTTTTCTAATCTATAATCAATTTGTGTGTGTAATTAATGTTGTCGACTTTTTTACAAACACAATAAATGACACATTACGTTTAGCTTGTATTACGTTTATCTATGTAGGCCTATATCTACTCACAATACTTTACCGTTATAGTAGTATATTTGGCCCAAATCGTGAAAGTCGTTCTCATTCACTCCCCAAGCTTCGAATTTCCTTATTCCACTGTTTCTATAAGTTCGATTAAAAGTTCGTGGGTTTTGAGCGGCCATGTTTTTTTCAATGCATTTTCAACGAAAAAAAACATGGCCGACCAGAGAATTTTTATTGGAAATTATAGAAACAGATTTTTTCCTGGACTTTTGTCAGAACTGACATGTCAAAATCTGTTTTCGTCAACACAATTGATTTACAAAAATTCTATTTTTTTAAAAATCGATTGGGTAATGAATGCTCTAGAGGCCAAAACGACGGCGACAAACCATTCTGACAGCGAATATAGGCAAGGCACAGACTGGGCCTAGGATGTACATGTAGGCCTACTGTAGCTAAAGTGTAGTGTCAATGTGGGCCTCATTCATAAGTCTTTGTACAATATTTTGTATCTCAAATCCTGTTTCGCAGAAGATATTACCAAGCGAATACGACTACCACATTTGCAGTTTCGAACCGAAGGAAAACGGTTTCCAGGCTGATGAGGAAAGTGTCAAGTGAACTGCAGCGTTCCAAACTTCCAGCAAAGAAACGTAGAGAGTGCAAGCTACAGAACTATCGCAGGTTTAGGTCAACACAATGGAAGTTTATTATCGTTGTCAACACAACACCACTCATATAGGAGAGACTGTTAGAAGATCAACAAAGAACACCAACTGTTAAGCTACAATGGTTGTGACAGTAAAACGGACTGGAAAATACCGTAGTAGGCAAGTATTGCATCTAAAATAAATGTTGTCCCATAGGTTTAGGGGCATTCAATGTATAGGTAATATCAAGGGTTAAATGAAGATGGCGAGAGGTCTGAGAAGAGAAGTTAATGCTGAAGACTTTCCTGTGTGACATTTGCTAATATACATGCCCTACATGTACCCATGTACCACCCATGTACATTTCTGCTAATCTGTCCATCTAACCCCGATGTTTCCGTTGGTTGTTAGATTCGACCCCATCCACAATCATCTGATTGAAGCTGCTGACACCCTGAAGTTTCGATATGTCACAGAAGATTGTAACGCGAAATTCAGAGGTCTATTCGAAAAAAGGTCATTAGCCAGCTACAGCCTTGAACACACACAAACTTATTTGCAAATGGAGTTCGGTGCTGATTACGTTTATGAAGCTGGTGACCGAGCCAATTGCCCTGACTTGCAATTCTGCCACAGGTGAGAACAACATTTTTGGTTATGAGTACTAATGGTTACAGAATGCTATGCTCAGATTTTGTCGCTGTATATGACTAGCGCCCTCTGTCGACCAATACTCTACAGTGTTACTACCGTATTATTCGCGTACCACGACGTCGACACTCGGGTGATGACTTCGATCATTCCACGGTGATACAAAAAGTGAACCTTTAATATCAGAGTTTTAATTCATTCTTTACAAATTGGAGTTATCACCTTTCAAATTTTTAAAGAATGTATCCCTACTTGCTATTTTACGATTGTTCACACAGTTTTCTTTATAAATAAAGAAATCCAGAGAGCTCTGTTAGGGAAATAAATTATGTTGTCATCAGCTTCTTGTCACTATAGCTTCTTGTCGCAGAGCATTAATTAGTTCGTCGAAACTGTTGACGAGGGACGAATGATTCGTCATGAGTAATTGTTGATGTCATGTCCTGTGTTCGCACTCATGTGCCAACTCTTCAACTTTAGTTTGTTGTAACTCTTTAAATTGTGTAATACACGACGAGGCTCAGAGCTTCTGGATGCGGGTTGCTGGGTAGGAACTTCGTCTAAAAGAACTGAGTAATGATTTATCAAGTAGATCATCGAATAAGATAAGATAAGATAAGACTTTATTCAACCAATGCAAAAAGTTAACAACTATTGACATCGGAAAATGGCTTATTCCTCGAGCTTAACAATATATATTTATATAATAAACACAAATTACACAATACACATATACTAGACACACAATACAAACCTCAATAAAAACAAACTAAGATTAAGTCCCATTGTATACACGAACTGCAGAAGGATAAAAACTCTTTGTAAAACGCTTACTACCATAAAGAGTCCTAAGACTTCGGTAGGAATGTGAAATAATCAGTTGCTGAATGGAACTTGTCCTCCTTGAACCGTTTGCACATTCTGTCATTGTAAATAGATTCCAGTGTTGGTAAGGTAGTGCCAATGATCTTCTCTGCGGTTCGACCAACAGCGTTTAACTTCTGACTGATGAAACAATTATGCTATCAATGATAGCCCGGTAAACATTGACTAAAATACACTGACGAAACCCAAATGGATTTAATTTCCGTAAAAAAAAAAAAAACGCTGACGAGCCTTCTCTTTCTGACGGTTGCTAGTTTTATTTGCTTTAACTCGTTTGTCCACTTTTATGATTCCCCTCCCCCTGAAATATTGGTGAACGATAGTTTTCCCTACAAATTTAATCCCACAATAGTTATGCCGCTGTTTCCTCCACGGTCCATTGTGGTCCAATATAGAAACTATATATTTTGTATGGCAAAATTTACCGAAGTCAGTACGAACCCGGTGTTACATTTTACTTTTTGATAGGGAGTCGGGTTGGTGTAGCGGTTCTTTCCTCGCCTTCCACCACTATGACCCGGGTTCGAATCCGGCCTGGGCCAATATGTGGATTGGGTTTTCAGTCCCTGCCTGACTTCGTTGGTTTTTCCCCAGGATATTCTTCTGGGGTTTTCCTCCCACCTCTAAAACTGTAACTTCTTTACATTAATTGTTGAATGAAATAGAAAATTGTTGAATGAAATTTGTTCCCGCCGTGAATATGGCCATTGATGCTGGTACGGCGTTAAACCCTAAAAACTCACTCACTCACTACTTTTTGATATGTCTGTAAACTTCACACTTTGGTAGGTCTTTGAACATATCTTCAGCCATTGTGTATCTACAGAAAAAAAGGTGAACAGTCAATATCTTATACAAATGAGACGAAATGCTCTTAATAGTAAAAGATAAATCTCTCCCCAGACAAATTATAATAATAAATAAATAAAAGAAGCGTACTGCGGTGCTGTAATAATCTAAAAAGTTACACATGACATTTCAAATAAACCTAATGTTTGGCACTTTATAATTAGTTTACAAACAAAACATAACATATTAAACTTTCCTAGTTATTTCATGCACCCAATTAAACTCGATATGCACATTGTGCCTAAGATATACGTGCAGATGCGAGCGTATGCTGTACACACGAAAAAGATATTTCACTTATTCGTGGATTGTAAACAGAGGGCGCTGTTTTTCTCTCAGCCGCTAGTTTTCTAATGAACAGCCCCCCACCCCCCCCAAAAAAAAAAAAAAATAATAATATATATATTTCCAGACTCAAAGTGATCATGCGGGATTTTTGCGCTATTTTCTCTTTACTAACATTTTGGTTTTGTATATTTGTTACTTAAATTAGCAAAATACGTTTGTTGTCTAAGCTTAACCGACCTTTCGCTGTAGGTTTTAAAATAAATCATACATCAAATCCCCCCCCCCCTCTTCTTATGTGTTGACCATTGTGTTCCCGGAATCTCAGGAATTCTTGTTATGTTTTAAGGGGGGTGGTGTTAGGTAACAATAGTGTGGAGTGTGTATAGGGTATAGGGATAGGAGGGAGGGGGGGGGGGGGGGGGGGTACCCCTCTGTTACATTTCGTGCTGGGTATAGTCTTATATCTTGCTTAATAATATGCATGGCCAATCACGACAAACGTTAACGATAGTCGGATTCGAACCACAGACTTTTCGATTCATACCCCTCCTCTCTTTCAACTATAATATTGGCGAATATAAAGTATAGTATGAGTTTCCATTGCTCTTTCTCACAAATATACGATCACGCACCACCAAGCTCCTGAACAAAATATTGCTAACCGCTACACCGACTAGTATTAAGTGTCTTCCTGAATTTTGCCCCTCCTTAAAGATAGCCGCCAAAAAACAAAAATGGCCGTCAAATTACCTAAAATTTGATTTATTTTATACTGCCTTTTAGTTTTAAAATGCTTGATGTTTCGAAATCTGTTCATGCTGTTTTGTAATAATGTGCCAAAATAAACCAACGACGAAGGCAAGCCACACGAGATGGTATTATTTACGCATGTATGTCCGGCTCTTTACGCGGACAATAGGCCTATAGAGAGTTGATTTATCCTTCGCCAAATAACAATGTTGTCAGTGGATCGTAAACTGTGAACAATGGGTCCTTATTAAACTTACGCGCTTGACGGACAAAGCAATATCTGCGCTGCGCAGCCTTTAAATTGTAAATGAACTTGCACAACCGTGCGTGCACGGTTTCCCTAGTAACGTTTACAGGCATTATCAAGTACTTGAACAAAAAGCAACCATGTTTGTGTTAAAACCATTGCACCAGTTATTTCAGACATAAATTAAGCCTACTAGGGATTGCAGTCTTTAAAGTCAGTTTAGGGCAAATGAGAATGCAGTGGGATGCTAATTGATAACGTGTCTGTCGTCACTTTCTCTAGAGAAGAGTCATATTGTCCCAAACTATTGTTTTTAATGTTCTTTTTTCTCTCCCTTTTCTTCTTATTGTGGATATGGTCTGTTGAAACAAGCACCATCATTTCCGTTATTGAAATTCGGGGGGGGGGGGGAGGGGGAGTTGCTCCCAAATATGAGCAGGTCATAAAGCAAGTCTCGAAACTAAGCAAATGAATCGTGAAAACAGAAAATAACAGAAACTAATATTTGCTTCTTTTTCTTTCTATTGTTTAGGGGTGTGGGGGGGGGGGGGGGGGGGGGGGGGAAGGCAAGAGGGGAAATACAAAAAACTATTTTTGTTTGTCTTTAAACTTAAATTTACTTTACCCACGTTGTTCTATTGTCTACACTTGGAACATGTTGAATTCCCATGAAAGGTTAGCTATAAAGCAAAAAGCGAATACAAAACCAAAATGTCTTACAAAGCTAAAGCGAAGTGATTCTATCTAAAAGTTGACCGTAAAGGTAATTCTTTAGAACAGCCAGTCCGCAGTGCACGCGATAATGAGGTCAAATCCCGAAGTTTCTTTGCACGGCCTACGTCACGAATCGGCCGCGAGATTTGCACGCGTTTTTTGCGGGAGTTCGACCGATCTCATGAAACGAACTACACATTCTAAAAGAAGCAGTGGGCTTCCAAGATGGCGTGGTAAGTAGACGGTGCACGTTTTTCCGAGTCGAATGATATAAAATTTGTCAGGTTTAAGAAGTTTTGTTGCTTTTTTTTTTTACTTGTAAGTCGAGGTATGATTTTGTAGACAGTTTGAGTTGTGATTTTATTTGCTGCGCCCTGACCCAGCTAGAAAATATTAGAGAAAAAGACCACTGCAAATCGACAGAAAAAGCGATGATCTTTCGTATGGTACAAAGTTTAGCTAATGGCGACATCGAGTTTTGTTTCTTGAGCCACTTATTCCGAGCGAGATTTCGCTTTTTCGGCGGATTTTAAAGGGGGTTTCCACATTTGCGCATGCGCTATGCATATGTACATGTACGTGTACGTTTACACATGTACATATGTATGCCCCAAGTACATCCGGGTATGTGCAATACTCGCCATCCACCAATCACAAGCCTAGAAATCCATGTGCAAAGATCTGTTTCAGTCTGCCGGTAGTTTGTGGCGAAAACCTTGCGCCCTGACCCAGCTAGACAAAATTGTGAGTATAAAGGTATATTTTCATGTAGAATATGAAGTAACCTGTTTGTCCAGTGAACATTTGGGCTGTGGGCACACACAAAAAAGAGAGATTTTGACGTATTTTCTATGATCGCGATTATTTTCTTTTTTGAACCAAAATTCGTCCCAAAATTTCTCATTTTAATCGATACAAAATCGTATTCAAACTTCAACAGTTTGAAAGATATACTCTTCATCTGTGATTTTATATCAACAAAGTGATCATACATGCCAAAAAAGCTGAGTATTTTCCCACATTCCACAGGCTATTCCAGCTCATTAAATATGCAAGGCGAGGTCACGCACGGGAATTTATGAATACGTTGCAAAGAAAAGAAAGCACGTTCGCGTGCACTGCGGACTGGCTGAGAAATAACACGAATTCACAATGATTCTCATTTGCATGTTTTTTCATGCGGTAAGTTATCTAAACAGCGCAAGATATAAACAGTTGCAAGATAATTTGTCTGTATCGTCTGATTAATTCAGTTACTAACATCCTAAATAAATGTTTAAAATAGTAACTGTTTATTTCGAAATGATTACATGTTAATTTAATGTAAACCATACGATTCTAATATACAACCAATATTTACAAGTATTATGCTGTTTTTGCTTTACAATAGAGCAATATTTAACGTTAAACCAGAGTCAGTTACTCGACTCGAGTCCGAATTTGTGGACAGTCACTGCAGCAGGCAAATGACTCGATTCATCACCAGAAGACTCAACTTGACTTGACGGCTCGACTCGACTATACACTGTGGCACGACTCGACTCGACTCGACTTGATTCGACTATACACTGTAGCACGACACGACTCGACTCGACTATACACTGTGGCACGACACGACTCGACTCGACTATACACTGTGGCATGACACGACTCGACTCAACTATACACTGACACGTCTCAACTATGCACTGACACGACTCAACTCGATTTCCTTACAGATTGACTCGACTCGCCTCGAGTCACTTTTTGTTTAAATGACTCGACTCGACATTGTAAGTAGTCTGACTACTAGCAGCCAATCACTTCGAACCTCATGCTGCAGTGGGTTTCGCAGGCAGTGGGGTAAATGCGCAGGATTCTGGTGCGCAAGGCAGACGGGAATCGAGTGGTTACCATGGTGTTCCTGTCCTTGTTACCAGGGAACTGTAAACAAAAAGAATACAGGAATGGTGTGTATGTTGAAAAAGGTTTAAATTTAGATATGTATTAGTGAGTATACGTAATGGCGTATAATAGTTACCATAAATCTGTTGCCATTTTCCAGTTTTAAACCTACATGTATTGGTGTGCCGTCTGCATTAGTCACGTGATGCCAGGACTGACTGTCATCACTGTACGAGGCCACTTGGTACTCCGTCACAAATTGGTTGTAAGTTAAATCTCCGCGCCCCTGGGTGATCAAACCAGTGATGGTGACTGCACCAAGGAAGTCAACCTGTATCCATGGACTGATATCAGTGGATCCACCGTAACACCATGCTGCAGCGTACCCTGTTAAACATTAACAACTTTGCTTAATGTTTACGCTTAAAGTTCTTTTTTTCCCAAAATTTTTGAATTGTTTTTGAGTATGATGTTCTAATTTGTTTGCCATTGAAGCAATGATTTCTACATACAAAATATAAATGTGTTTCGTTTATTCAAAGCACAGATTGAAGCTATACTAATTCAATAACTGTATTGGAAACAAAAAACCTTGATACTTTTTGTTCACTGTCTTATTATGATCCATCTGTGACGCGAAGCTCGTGTGTGTCAGAATGCTGCTTGTCCAAAACAGGTTGATATTGGGTATACCACATATAAAATATGTTCTAACGATGGAAATTGATGCTATATCATCATGACGTCATAAGTGATATTTTGAAACACTCCCAGATAGCACAAGCCGATATATTAACGTTGAAAGTGGTTCATTTAGTTGATAATGATTTTGGTTTAACAGTTAACGTTAAACAAACGTTCACTTAGTCAGTTTGGTAAAAGTTATCAATTCGTAGATTTAAAGGTAGGATACACCATTGGTTATTGTTTGAATTATCAGGAATGGGCGGATTTGGGGGGTTGTATTTTATAGTAAATATCGTTTAAATGTTTAAAGTTTTACAATCATGGATGCCAACAAAAAAGCAAGGAAAACGGCGTTCGTTTTCAATTTAAAGTTTTTGGAACAAACTATTACAAGATATATCTAGCGCCAAAATATGGCTGGATGCCTAGAATCATTATTTACTTAAAAATAAGTAAGACATTTCTTAATAGGCGACCATTAGGCGTCCTGGCCTATCATGAAACAATTAGATGCCATCTGAAACGTTTCAGATTTTGCTAACACTTCGGTTCGTGTTCTTCAATTTGATTTTAAGGTCTCCAGTTAGGTGGTATTTTGTGACGTTATTATTAAGATGAATACAAAAGAAATACCTTGAGTATTAAGTCTAGCCCTTGGCGGGCCGCATACAGCATAATTGTTTTGCCAATACGACGAAGCTGTGATGCTTTCATCGGGGATGCGACTATCTTCCATTCCGAGTGGTCTGGAGCACGAAGAGGTTCCTGCAGTGGCGCAATCAGGGGCACAATCACTGTACTGCACATACGTTATAGTTTATACAGAAATATAATAATAATACTACGTTCGGTAGGAAGGGCGCACGCGCATTCCTGCCAGGAGGGTTATGTGCTGGAGGAAAAATACAAATGCGCCAACGTGACGTGCGATCGCAACGCAGTTTAAGCTTAATTTTCGATTGGTTACTAGCTGCAAAATCTAGCAGGATTTGGTTGTATGCTTGCGCAAAACTGCAGGTTCTGCCTGGGCTTGGCTTAACGGGTGATTCGACGTTAGCTCGTCTGATCACGTTTTAACGGATGGGGCGCACACCATCCCGGAGTAGTCGTTAGAATTGATTGACCGGTTGGCCATTGCAAAGTTTAAAACAGAGGAGGGGTTATATCTCATTTTACGCAAGCGGGTTGCTGGCGGAGGTCCCCCTTTGATTATTGTTTCAGTCTTCTCATCTTATATCATTATGTGGACCATTTCCTTTTTAGAAATGCAACCGTTTGCCGGGGAGGAGAGGGGGTGGGGGTGGGGGGGGGGGGGGGGGGGGGGGGGGGGTGTTAGTGTATTCACCGGTGCAGTTCAGCCATTGACGTATCTCCTCAGAACAGCTGCTGATCAGAAAGGTGTCATAGTACGTCACCTCGTAGGGTCTGTACGGCACGAAGGTGCTGAAGCCACCCATTCCGATCGCCGTGCACTCACACGGGTCCACGGCTTGAATCAGCCAGCGGTAGCGGCTCGTCTCTGGGTCGAGCTCCTGGTTCATGGTGCACGGCATTGCTTGGAAATGGAAGAACGGACACATACAACTACTTGTTTTTTATGCAGTCTGTATATATATAAATTCAGGTCAAAAAAAGACATATCGCGAGATATGCGTTGATCTATATTATGTAAGTGTTTTATTTTATTTGATAAATACGTTTTTTTAGTTATTACACCTCAACTTTGTTGCATTTTAGGGCGTAACTACTTCGTTGTATTTCCAAATTTGTGGAATTAAGCATTTCGTTCGAAAATCCCCGAAAATGTTGTGTTTTAGATTGTTTACTTGGGCCTATCCTATGTTTGACCCCTGGTTGAAAGGAATTCAACCTAAATGTCTTATTATTGTTTACCTCGGACACGACCGGAGTACGCATACTTTTGTTCGTGTCGTTATCATTTACTGGGCATGTATACGATGCACGTCGTTTGTGTTCATAAACACAGTACCGATGCACAAATGGGGTCTCTTACACTTTCCGGCTAGACTAACGAATACACCCAAACAGTTTAGGGTACATGTCAATACCGCAAATGGAGGGCTTTCATGTAAGTACACACTCACATACTGAGGACACCTTGCAAACCGAGCGCGTCCTCGGTATGAAATATTGTGAAAAATGGCACTTTCGTGGCCGTTTTTGACTGTTGATTAAATATCAAAGCGTTTGGGAGGAGTCCTCGGTTGACGCATAAGACCTGACGTGAGGCAGTATGCACATTTTTTACTCCGTCAAATAAAACGCAAACAGTATTAACCTGAATGGCATAGCGCCCTCCTTTGGTTGCGCGTGTGACAACAACGTAAATACATGTATACATGTACAGTACATTACATGTTGTTTATATGTACATTACATAGGTAATAACAGTGCGAGAACCCGGTTGTTACTGCGTGGTAATGACCGGGTTGGGGGATGACCGCTGGTAATGGATCGAGCCGAAGGCGAGGTCCATTACCAGCGGTCATCCCCCAACCCGGTCATTACCACGCAGTAACAACCGGGTTCTCGCACTGTTATTACCTTTAATAAATACCTTTTTAACGAGAAAAATGGTGAAAATACTCCGAATTTCGCGACTTCGCGGCTTCTTTTACGCCGTTTTACAAACGCAGCTTCGTTTTCGTATTTTGGCTTTGTTCATGTAGTTTAGCAGTGGTAGGCCTACAGTTGTTTTCCTAGTTCCGGATTTTTTCTAGTTCCAGATCGCTTCAAATAAAAACCTACCTTGTTATGGCTTGGTCTCCAATACTATTTGTTTAGATGAAGTGCATTTTGAAAAGAAACATACAAGCTTCTTGATACATAAGTAAAAATAAGTCGAAGTAAAAGTCTCAAATCTGCCAAAGACTGAACGTTCATTTTGTTTTTCTAGTTCCGGATCGCCCGTAAAATACATGCATCAACAGCACGCGCGCAAGCGATTTCATATGACGTGTTCTAATGGACCATGGAGAAATGTCTCCATGGTGGGACAAAGTTTATCGGATATCGTTGCCGCGCGCAACACACGTACACGGACAAAACATTTCAAAGCATTTCTTTGCAAGTCCTTTTTTAAAACTTTATTGGAAGTTAAAGTATTTGACATTTATTTTAAACTGTATTTATATAAATTAATGAATACTTTATCAGAAATATAGGCTTGATTCGGGTTGGTTCTAGCGCGATAATTGTTCATGTACGTACATGTACGAAGCAGTTTTTTTACTCGATCCGGAATTGGTTAAACTGATCCACAACTAGAAAAAGGGATGTCGGTATATTTGACGTCGTACAGTATGTATTTTAAAATAAAGAAGAGCATCAATATCGAAACAAAAACTGTAGTTTCTCCATCACTCAAGGTAAACTACTAAACCTATTTCATTTAAATTTCGAGGATTAGACTTGCCGAAAACAGCCTGAATATTTTTTGCGATCCGGAACTAGGAAAACGTCTGTAATGTGGCCAGAGTGCAGCCCAAAGCCGGGGTTTAGAAAACGGCCCTTGGAAAACCCATGATGTTACTACATATAATGACCGGCACGTGATCGAGTCTCGGCCAATCAGAAGCCTTCAACTCTCCTAGGTATTTATTAAATGTACGTTACATGTCTCTAATTAAACTAGTCCAGACATGTTTTAACTATTATAACGTTGTTTTGGCCTAAGTGCATATTGTAGTTTATGCGAAGACGTGGTCATTTGCAGCTAGCTAGGTGTACCATGGAGCTGGAATAAATGGTAAGTAGAGCAATTGTATTTGGAAGCTTGCATAACTCACTCTATGACATATATGACATGCTAATTTACGTTGTAAGGTAATTTGTAGTTTATATGGCCTCGATCTCTCACTCTAGTCTATAGGATGATGTGGGAAGTGAATATGCCTAATTTCAGAATAATATAGAAGTTATAACCAAATGTAACTGCTTTATTTTGCCAACGCAAGCATGAGTTGTTGAGCACCGTGCGAACAAGAAATAGTTAATTGTAGTTATTGTATAAATAATAAAACAAATAAGTAGCCACAATTATTAATATTTACTTGTATTATCAGTTTAATGGTATATTGTTGTTGTATTGTTGTCTTGTTACAGCTAGCTAGCTAGTCTAGGTGTGGCTGACAGAACTACCATAACAAACATGAAACGAAGTAGTCGTCTTGATGGAACCTTGACAAATCACCAGCATCATGAAGGGGAGAACGTAATCGCACTGTGGCCTCCAGATTCATCATGGTATCCTGCCGTAATAATCTCCTTCACCAAAGGTAAGTGCGGAGCCTCTAAAAGGACATATGACGAAAACAAATGGAATGCCCTCTTAATTTGTGGGTTCACGTTAACGTTGCGTCAAGACCGTGCTGTAAAACATATTTACTTAACCGATTTCTAACAATTGCACAAAATGATTTCGAGCGCAGGAAATTAATTCAAGCGCACAAAAAATATATTATTTCGAGCACACAAATTTTTTCGAGCTCATGAAATTATTTTTTTCGAGCGCACGGGAAATGATTTCGTGGGCACGACATGATTTCGTGGGCAAGAAATACAAAACTAAATTTATTTTGTCACGGTGATTACTATTCGTCATATGTCCCATTAGGGGTTCCGTAGGTAAGAACTGTAATCCATAATGTAGAATCCCATTTGTCACACATAAATTAAGACAGCTGTATACCCTCTTACATCCCCCCATGACATGTACCAAATGTAAATAAACAATGCCATTTTTCCTAAACTTGATTCCTCCCCCCCCCCCTTCAGAACCAAAAATATATATGATCTGTAAACAACAAATACTTTTCAACATTCCACTCCCAATTGCATGTAATCCCTTTAAAGTTTAATTAGTTGAATTTGTGGCTTTCTTATCAGGAAAGTACTGCGTCCGATACACTGATGATGTGACACGCTGCCTATTTGAGCACCAGGTGAGAAAATTACCATAGAATGCATTAATTAACAACAGACAGGTTAGGAAGAATACAAATTAAATGCGTAATTCTTCCAAATAGGCACTTGGGGAGACAAATTAGCGTAAGTTTTTAGGTAATAAGGAGACAGTGGCACTTAGGGAGACATTTTAGTGTCTCCCTAAGTGTCTACCTACCCTAAAAAAAGATGGTGTTAAAATGGATAGTATATTTTAGAGATAACCCAAAGAAATTGTTATTTGTTTAAAATTAAATGTGATTTTGATTTGATTTCTATGCCAGGTGGCCCATCCGATTTTCTCTAGTCCGCACTTAAATGGTTCAGACAGTCTACAAAGCAGTTCCAGTTGGGATGATGGCCCACAGGCTGATTCTGGTACAGGACCTGCCGTTTGCCCTGCTCCATATGAGGTAATTCACACACACTCAACTTGTTTTCAGAACCCTATCAAATATTCACTCTGGGTGCCCAGAAGCCAGAAACAAATTTATAAATCAAGTGTTTTTTGCAAGCACCCCCCCCCCCCACACCCACCCCTCCCCTCCCCCACACCCACCCCTCCCCTCCCCCACACCCACCCCTCCCCTCCCCCACACCCACCCCTCCCCTCCCCCACACCCACCCCTCCCCTCGCCCTCTCCTTCAGAGGGGCAACTAGTCCGAGGCAATTAGGCATATGCGTCTACCCCTAAATAAAATAACAGTGGTGTTTTTTTTTTTTTTCACTCGTTCTAAATCATAAACGTTTTCTGCATCCGGCAACATAGAAAGTAGTAAGATTTTGATTCATTAGTGAACTTGTTTTCTGAACCCTATCAAATATTCACTCTGGGTGCCCAGAAGCCAGAAACAAATTTGTAAATAAAGTGTTTTTTGCAAGCACCATCCCCCCCCCTCCCCCCTCCCCCCTCCCTAAGTATTTAATTAGTGAACTGTTCAGTCTTAGAAGTCTTATAATGAATGCACATGACACAAATTCTCATTTGAATTACATATCTTTTTATGAAGAGGATAAATACCGGTATGTCGTCATTTAAGTTGCACATCAAGGGCGAATGTTGTTGCTTGTGATGGTGTTAAAATGGATAGTATATTTTAGAGATAACCCAAAGAAATTGTTATTTGTTTAAAATTAAATGTGATTTTGATTTGATTTCTATGCCAGGTGGCCCATCCGATTTTCTCTAGTCCGCACTTAAATGGTTCAGACAGTCTACAAAGCAGTTCCAGTTGGGATGATGGCCCACAGGCTGATTCTGGTACAGGACCTGCCGTTTGCCCTGCTCCATATGAGGTAATTCACACACACTCAACTTGTTTTCAGAACCCTATCAAATATTCACTCTGGGTGCCCAGAAGCCAGAAACAAATTTATAAATCAAGTGTTTTTTGCAAGCACCCCCCCCCCCACACCCACCCCTCCCCTCCCCCACACCCACCCCTCCCCTCGCCCTCTCCTTCAGAGGGGCAACTAGTCCGAGGCAATTAGGCATATGCGTCTACCCCTAAAGAAAATAACAGTGGTGTTTTTGCTTTTTTTCACTCGTTCTAAATCATAAACGTTTTCTGCATCCGGCAACATAGAAAGTAGTAAGATTTTGATTCATTAGTGAACTTGTTTTCTGAACCCTATCAAATATTCACTCTGGGTGCCCAGAAGCCAGAAACAAATTTGTAAATAAAGTGTTTTTTGCAAGCACCATCCCCCCCCCCTCCCCCCTCCCCCCTCCCCCCTCCCCCCTCCCTAAGTATTTAATTAGTGAACTGTTCAGTCTTAGAAGTCTTATAATGAATGCACATGACACAAATTCTCATTTGAATTACATATCTTTTTATGAAGAGGATAAATACCGGTATGTCGTCATTTAAGTTGCACATCAAGGGCGAATGTTGTTGCTTGTGATGGTGTTAAAATGGATAGTATATTTTAGAGATAACCCAAAGAAATTGTTATTTGTTTAAAATTAAATGTGATTTTGATTTGATTTCTATGCCAGGTGGCCCATCCGATTTTCTCTAGTCCGCACTTAAATGGTTCAGACAGTCTACAAAGCAGTTCCAGTTGGGATGATGGCCCACAGGCTGATTCTGGTACAGGACCTGCCGTTTGCCCTGCTCCATATGAGGTAATTCACACACACTCAACTTGTTTTCAGAACCCTATCAAATATTCACTCTGGGTGCCCAGAAGCCAGAAACAAATTTATAAATCAAGTGTTTTTTGCAAGCACCCCCCCCCCCCCCACACCCACCCCTCCCCTCCCCCAAACCCACCCCTCCCCTCGCCCTCTCCTTCAGAGGGGCAACTAGTCCGAGGCAATTAGGCATATGCGTCTACCCCTAAAGAAAATAACAGTGGTGTTTTTGTGTTTTTTTCACTCGTTCTAAATCATAAACGTTTTCTGCATCCGGCAACATAAAAAGTAGTAAGATTTTGATTCATTAGTGAACTTGTTTTCTGAACCCTATCAAATATTCACTCTGGGTGCCCAGAAGCCAGAAACAAATTTGTAAATAAAGTGTTTTTTGCAAGCACCACCCCCCCCCCTCCCCCCTCCCCCCTCCCTAAGTATTTAATTAGTGAACTGTTCAGTCTTAGAAGTCTTATAATGAATGCACATGACACAAATTCTCATTTGAATTACATATCTTTTTATGAAGAGCATAAATACCGGTATGTCGTCATTTAAGTTGCACATCAAGGGCGAATGTTGTTGCTTGTGATGGTGTTAAAATGGATAGTATATTTTAGAGATAACCCAAAGAAATTGTTATTTGTTTAAAATTAAATGTGATTTTGATTTGATTTCTATGCCAGGTGGCCCATCCGATTTTCTCTAGTCCGCACTTAAATGGTTCAGACAGTCTACAAAGCAGTTCCAGTTGGGATGATGGCCCACAGGCTGATTCTGGTACAGGACCTGCCGTTTGCCCTGCTCCATATGAGGTAATTCACACACACTCAACTTGTTTTCAGAACCCTATCAAATATTCACTCTGGGTGCCCAGAAGCCAGAAACAAATTTATAAATCAAGTGTTTTTTGCAAGCACCCCCCCCCCCCCCCTCCCCACACCCACCCCTCCCCTCCCCCACACCCACCCCTCCCCTCGCCCTCTCCTTCAGAGGGGCAACTAGTCCGAGGCAATTAGGCATATGCGTCTACCCCTAAAAAAAATAACAGTGGTGTTTTTGGTTTTTTTCACTCGTTCTCAATCATAAACGTTTTCTGCATCCGGCAACATAGAAAGTAGTAAGATTTTGATTCATTAGTGAACTTGTTTTCTGAACCCTATCAAATATTCACTCTGGGTGCCCAGAAGCCAGAAACAAATTTGTAAATAAAGTGTTTTTTGCAAGCACCATCCTCCCCCCCTCCCCCCTTCCTCCTCCCTAAGTATTTAATTAGTGAACTGTTCAGTCTTAGAAGTCTTATAATGAATGCACATGACACAAATTCTCATTTGAATTACATATCTTTTTATGAAGAGGATAAATACCGGTATGTCGTCATTTAAGTTGTACATCAAGGGCGAATGTTGTTGCTTGTGATGGTGTTAAAATGGATAGTATATTTTAGAGATAACCCAAAGAAATTGTTATTTGTTTAAAATTAAATGTGATTTTGATTTGATTTCTATGCCAGGTGGCCCATCCGATTTTCTCTAGTCCGCACTTAGATATGGTTCAGACAGTCTACAAAGCAGTTCCAGTTGGGATGATGGCCCACAGGCTGATTCTGGTACAGGACCTGCCGTTTGTCCTCCTCCATATGAAGCCTCAAGTGCCGAGTCACAGAGATCATCAACCGGTCACATAACAGTCATGGAGACCAGCAATGAAAGTGGGCACAGGAAATGGGACAAGAAACACTTTTGCTTTTACTGTGAAGTACCTCAATCTAAGTTGCCCTGTCATCTCCAGTCATGTCACAAAGAAGAGAGCGAAGTTGTAGAGATTGCGTCTGAGACCAACCCAAATGCCCGTAAGATACTTCTGTGGAAAATCTGCAATGTTGGTAATCATAGGCACAATTGCCAAGTCCTTCGGAAAGGCCGGGGTGCACTTATTGTAGGATATAGGCCTAATCATAAGGTAGCTCCACATGCATACGGACCGTGCATATATTGTTATGGCTATTATGTGCGAAGTGATCTCTGGCGTCACCAGTGCCCACTGAAACCTGCACTCCCTGCACACTCGCATGGTAGCACTACCACAACTCCTCTGCGTAGACGTGTTGCTCACAAGAGTGATTTGTTAAAGCCTCCACCTGTCGGTGTGTCTTTCCAGTTGAACCAGGTTCTTATTCCGATGAAGAGAGATGAGGTGACTCTGCTGGCCAAGAATGACACTTTGATTGTGGAAGTAGCCAAGCGGGAATATGCGAAACTCGGGCACGATGTAGATCAACATGGCTACATCCGAAACAAGATACGGGAATTGGGTCGTCTTGTCATACAACTCCGCAAGAATACACACCAGCCAAATGCATCACTTGAATTATTTGTCCACCCCCACTACCTGAATGATATCATCAAGGCTGTTCACGGTATTGCTGGCTTTAATGAAGACAAGCAGTTGTATGATGTTCCGTCTCTAGCTTTAAAGATTGGACATTCCATCAAGAAGTGTGCACTCATACTTAAAGGAAATGCTCTAGAGTCTGGCCAAAAGCAAAAAGCGCAACACGCTGAAGAATTTCTGCAGTTGTGCGAACTGACCTGGCGAGACCGTGTATCCACCCATGCACACAGAACACTGTATCAAGAAAAGCGCAACAAACCTAAAATTCTGCCGACAAATGCTGATGTTGTGAAAATGTCGGCGTTCCTCCATGAAGCTGGCAACAGGGAAGTGGAACTTGTCCAGGATGCTCGGGGCGAACAAATTGGACCAGCTTGGAAGAGATTGAATGAAGTCGCACTGTGCCACCTTATTATGTTCAACCGCAGAAGGCAAGGGGAAGTATCAAAGATGAAACTAGAAGACTTTCAGAAGCACACAACAGCTAGTGTCAACGGGGAATGCCTGCTGACTGATCTTGAACGGCATCTGTGCAAGATGTTCAGAGTTGTCGAAATAGTTGGCAAGAGGGGTCGAACTGTTCCTGTGCTTCTCAGCAATGAGGTGGTGGCGTGGTTGAGTGCTCTGATTGCAAATAGAAATGAAGCTGGAGTCGCCCACGACAACACCTACTTGTTTGCACGATGTTCTTATGGAGGTACAGGTCATATAAGAGGATGTGACTGTATAAGAGTGTACGCAGACATGGCGGGCCTTGACAATGCTGCCAGCATCCGGTCTACAAAACTTCGTAAGCACGTGGCAACCGCTTCGCAAATTCTTGCCTTGAAGGAACATCAACTTGAAACACTTGCAAACTTCATGGGTCATGATTTGCGTGTCCATCGTGAATACTACCAGTTGCCAGATACTGTGCAGAGGGTCACCAAACTTTCTCGACTTTTTCTCAGCTTGGAGAGGGGAAACTTGCCTTCCCAGCAGGGCAAATCCCTGGATGAACTGCATGTCACTGGTGGTAAGGACACAGTCGTTTCAAATTATTTACTCAACAGCAAAAGAAAGACATTAATGATTGCTTTTGTTGAAAAATACTTGATCAGTAATTACTATTCACTAATACATCTTCATGCAACAGCGAAAGAAATGCAAGAAATAACATTTTGTTATCAGTTCACAATATATGATAACAAATGGTATACGTGTTTTTGTGCATTTCTTTTGCTATTGCTCCTGCATTACATCAGCTCCAGCAGAGATTGACCAACTGTCAGGTATGTGTGCATTAATCTAACAAAAACTGCTCTTTGTGACTTGCAGAAGGCTTCACTAGTGACGAGGACAGCGATGATAGCAGTGACAATTCCTGTGATGTGCCCAGTGAAAACAGTAAGTTTAGGCTTTTATGTGTCTGTATTTTAAGTCGGGCTGTCTTTCAAAAAACAATTGTCTGTCTGTCCATTTGTTTGTTCATCTGGCTATCGGGCTGTCTGAATTAAAAGTGCCTAAATATCTGTGTTTTATATCGACTTGTTTCCTATTTGACATTAGGTACTCGACAGGCTCCTATCAGTGTTCCATCTGGAAGTCTGGCATCTCTGAACAACTCGAGACGAGTGAAACGTCGTCCCTGGACTGCCGAGGAGAAGGGAGACGTTACGAAGGGTTTGCAGAAATTCTTTCTGCTGAAGAAGCTTCCTGGCAAACGAGACATCGAAACATTCTGTCCTGTGGCACTGCAGACACGAAGCTGGAGGAACATCAAAGACTTTTGTCGGAACAAAATGAAGCTTCATCAAAGCTAAGCAGGGTGTTTCGTCAGTTCACATACATGTACGGATGCGTCAGAGTACTTGACTATTTAGAATTTGCAATCGCAATGATGACTTTAGAATGCACATCAATATGAAACCAATGGACAACCAGCATTTTAGTGTCGTGTCCTCACTTTGATAGGTGTAATTCACACACACTCAAGTGTCCTCCATTGGATAGAATGACAAGTATGCCCTCAGTGTGGTAGTGTCTACATGTATGCGTGGTCACAAAGGTGGATCCAAACAAAATGTGTAGATGCTTATATCCTACTTTTAAATGCTTATTCTGATTAAAATAATATCGCCTAATTAGGCGCTTCCAGGACACAGTGTCCATTTAGGCCTAAGCTGTATTTGTGTATTCTGTTTAATATAGGTTTATTTTAAAACATGTTTTACATAAATTCAGCAACTCTCCATTAAATATTGTCCGAAAAAAAATCGACACGCTTTTACCAAACCAAAACAATTAGTCATTTACACTCTAAAAACTGGTTGAAAAAAGCCAATATATTGGTCGATTTCAACCAATCCAGTTGGTAGATAATGTGGATAACCAAACTATTGGTTAAAATAGCCAATCTGATATTGGTTATAACACCAACAAATGCAATGTTGGTTAATTTAACCAATCCACAATGATAGGACTCCACTACCAATTTGTATTGGTTACCACGTAACAAATCCATATTAGTTATAGCACTAACCAATACATTCATATTGGTTAAGACGCAACCAATTGCATTCATATTGGTTAGCACGCAATTGCATTGGTTATATCACCAACCAATACAATATTGGTCAATTCAAACATTCTATAATGGTTAGGCTGCAACCAATATGTATTGTTTCCTACGTAGACAAGTTACGTAATGAAATAATACCAATGGAATTAACTTATTACACATTGCAATTACGCACACGTACAATAATAATCTATTCCTATATTACCTACTGAACACTTACTACAAACTTAGCCGTTGTTAGTTTTATAGTTCGCGTTTTTGTCCACGACGAAGTCACAGCTATAGTTTTTATGGATAATGTCAACATTTGAATACGAATGAAATGTAATGTGAATTTTTCGCTATGTTTGCACAAAAATCATAAATTCAATAATGGAATCGTTTTAATAATTACATATATTATGGTAAAAAAGGTGCATTTTGGACTAAATACTACAATTTAACATCGACTATTGTAAAAACAAATTTTCTCACTTCTGATTGGTCAGTTGCTGTAGGTACATGTCCTACAAGCTCAACCAATATGACTGGTTGAAGGCCAACCGACATATTGGTTATAAATGACCAATAGATTGGTTAATACCTTGGTTACAAACTCAACCAATATGACTAGTTGAAGGAAAACCAATATATTGGTTATGAATGACCAATAGATTGGTTGATACCTTAGTTGCAATCTCAACCAATATAACTGGTTGTAGGACAACCAATATATTGGTTATAAATGACCAATAGATTGGTTGATACCTTCAACCAATATGACTGGTTGACGTGCAACCAACGCAATGGTTATGTTTTAATCAACACATTGGTTAAAAAGTGTACCATTCGTTTGCAAAGTTTGGTAAATCTATTTAAACATTAGATCGAGAATATTCGTCATTACAGAGATTAAACTTGTCTGAGCTGTTTGCTCAGACGAATTTGATCTGCAATGACGAATATTTTGGACCTGGTGTTTAAAAAGGTGGCCAAACGTTGAAATTGAATAATGAGTTACTCAATTGTTTTGGTAAAAGCCTGTGAAATGTTTCCTCGGACTAAATTAAATGCGTTGTTGAATTTGTATATTTATTGTTTAATTAGCCGGAAAAAAAACCTATATCCATGCTTGTGTCGTGTTGATGTGACTTAATAAATTGAGTACAAATCACTTTTTTAATGTGTTTTTTTTACTGAAAGTATTAGGGTAAAAGCAACTAACATCCAGTTTTAAGTAAACTGTAATAATTAAATTAGTTATATAAACTCACCACAACAATTATTTAGACACTTAAAATGATCCAATAGTTAACGGCCCGAAAGGGTATGGATTATTCGAAGCAAATAACTCGCTGCATAATTTTTGTTCTGCGTATTTTGACACCTTGATTGTTTAGATACTGAGTTATTATCATTTCAATGGCCGTAGTAGGTGTTTTGCGTTTTTTTAAAGGTAAATACATTAGTTCATTTGTACCTTGTCAATGATGCAAATACCTGTTGTGTATTTATGTTCAGAAAAGAACATTTCTAACACATGGCACCGTGTATTTCCAACATGACAATAAAGTAATGTTCACACTTCAAATTATTAATTATTGCTGGTGAAAACACAACTTTAAATCGAGACATTTGATACATGTTTACAGTTTACATGTACTTGCCTCACACAAAAAATACATAGATAATTAAACTGTATTGCCCCGGTGAACATAGTTCATTCGGAATGGTGCTTTTAACAAAACAGTTTTATACGGAAGGCCGTTAGGGCCAGGTACCTCTTTCTCTTTCACAGAGGTGCGTTCCTTTTTCGCGGGTGTGCGTTTCTCTTCCATAGTATCTGTATCTGTACCTGTATGGTACTGCAACAATCTCCACACGGGATATTACTATAGCTGCATGCGCAATAGTGGCGAGCGGACGAAACTAATGGTGGGCCCCCCCTCAGGAAAGTTGACATCTGTATATTATTAATCTTGGACTTAAAGGTTTCAATTGAAATATTTTCCCTAGTGTTGACAGGCAGTATATTCCATTCCACAGTTGTTCTTGGTAAGAAGGAGAATTTGAGACAGTCCTTTTGGGGGGTAGGTTGATTGAACGAGATTGATGAAGATTTACGTGTAGAGATCCCCCTTTCTGGTTTGGTCTGAAGTTGGTCTGTATTCATGACTACATGTTCTATGTGGTGGACGGACTTGTAGAGTAGAGTTAGTCTTGAAATAGCTCTTCGTTCTTTCAGTGACTTCCAGCCTAGTTTGGATATCATTGATGACACACTGGAAGTTCGGCGGGAGTCCTTGCAGATAAATTTGGCTGCTCGACGCCTTCCAGCCTGTCTTTGTGATTCTGATGGTAGGGGTCCCATAATTATACTGGCACAGTATTCAGGTTTGGGTCTGACAAGGGTTTTGTAAGCAGTCTCGTTGACTGCTGCTGAGCAGCTATAAAGATTTCTTAGCAGGAGGCCGAAGACTTTGTTTGCCTTTGAGGTTGTACTGTTGATGTGATCTGTCCAAGTCAGTTTGTGATTTATCTCTACCCTAAGGTAGGTGTGGCTTTTGACGGTCTGGTTTATTTTCGATGAAGTACGTTGACTGAATGGAGATCTTTTTATGGGTTACGTGCATGGCGTAGCACTATTGAATTTCATTTGCCAACGGGACTCCCAGTTGTTGATGTCATCTTGTAGCTTCTGTCTGTCCTCGCTAGAAGATATCTTGCGGTACAAGATGCAGTCGTCTGCGAATAGTCTTACTTGTGATGATATTCCTTCTGGTAGGTCATTCAGGTTCAAGATGAAAATCAGTGGCCCAAGGACCGTACCGTGGGGCACGCCAGACGTAACACTTGATGATGAGACTCCTTCCAAGACAACTTGTTAGTAACGCTTTGTGAGGAAGCTGCTGAACCATTTATGTAATGATCCGGTGACCCCCGCTTGTTGAAGTTTCAGTAGGAGTCTTTGATGGGGAACAAGGTAAAAAGCCTTGCTAAAGTTCATCAATATTACGTCTGCCTGTCCCTGCACGTCAACAATTTCAGCAAGATCATGGATGGTAAGGGCTAACTGGGTTTCACAAGATCGACCCCTGCGAAAACCACGTTGTTCATAATTAAGGAGAGCATATATTTCAAGGTGGTGCATCATATGTTGGTATGAATAACATGTTCAAAAATCTTGCAAGGAACCGATGTTAAGGAAATGGGTCTGTAATTTGAGGGGTCAGAGCGGTTTCCCTTTTTAAAGATTCGAGACATATTTGCCGTAAGCCAGTCTACTGGCAGCTCACCGGCATCCAATTAGGACTTCTGGTAGATATGGCGCAAGAAGAGGTGCAATACTGTTTGCGCACTCCTTCAACACTCTGGGCGTGATGCTATCAGGAACCGGTGCTTTTTGTGGCTTCAGTTCTTCCAAAAGCTTTAAAACACCTTCAGTAGTAATGTAAATGGGGGGCATTGACGGTGCAGCCTCTTTTTTTGGAGAGGGGAAGTTTTGGCAATCTTCATTGGTGAAGATGGACTGGAATTTATTGTTCAGAGCTGTTTCTTTTCCAGGGGAGTTGTGGCAATACCATTTGTTGTATTAAGAGCTGACACAGTTGATCCTTGTCTTAAGCTCTTGATATTTCTCCAAAAGGGCTTTGTATTACTGCTTATCAGGCTTTCACCAACCAAGTGATTCCTACGTGCCTTCCTTAATTCACGGTCTGAAGAGCGGCAAAGATTTATATAAAAAAATCCAGTCGGAGTCTACACCTGTCCTACGGGCCTTAGGCTCTACGTTTGCGCCTGATAGTTCTTTTGTGGGATTGCTTGAACCATGGCTGATTTACAAATGGTTTAACCATTTTTGAAGGGATGTAACGCTCCATTGCAGAAAGCAGGAGATCTTTAAAACCCGACCAGAGTTGGTCTACCGATAAGTTTCTGTACACCTCCTCAGTGATGGTATCAGCATAGTTAATTAGGTCCTCGTTAATCTAAGTAATGTTCACACTTCAAATTATTAACAATTATTGCTGGTAGAAACACAACTTTAAATCGAGACATTTGATACACTGTGGACGTACAGGAAGCTCCGTAACATCGCCATGGACGCATTAGGGGCGCCATATTCGTACTGGCAGCCCCGTGTGGACGCAGTATGAGCGTGAAGAAGCCCTATACGACGTAGTAGAAGCGCAGTAGGAGCGCGGTAAGAGCGTAGTGAGAGCGTGACAAGCGTACAGCGGTCGTACTTCAGACGTACTTCAGTCGCAGATTGGGCAGACGGCGATATCAACTCGCTCTTGCTACGATCATGACACGCTCAGTTAGACTTCACTAGTACTACGTCCCAAGTACGTTCTTTGAGATCCCACTACGCTCTCACTGCGCTCCCACTGCGTTTTGGACCAGGTCGCCGACCCTCCGCGATTGTTTTGAGCAGGCTAAAAACAATCGCCGTGGTTTGGCGACCATGGATACCCTCCGACGACCTAGGTAAACTCCACTACGTTTTCACTACGCTCTTGGCGATCCTACTGCGCTTCTACTGCGTTTTGCAACCTTTTTTGTCGCCGTGGGAGCGCAACGGCAGCGTAGCTCCGGTGTGACAGGGGTATAACATAGGGCAAGGTAGCTCAGTTGGTTGAGCGCCGATCCAGTATCCCGGAGGTCGCAGGTTTGAGTCCCGCCTTGCCAATGTCATTGTTTACTTTGAAATTTATGCAAATGTACATAGTCAGTTTGCCTTGTGGTTTATTTGTGTATTATAGATAAAATGTCATATCCTCATTGAGTGATCCCCACAATGTCGCTTCCCAGGTTGTATCGTAGCATTGAGCGTGATCCCTGTCCACACGGAATTATGGTGTTTAGAACTTCTGACTAGCGCCTCGAACAAAGATACTGACAATATGGGAGACCGCCATAATACTAGGGTAATTAGCTCAGTTAGTAGAGCACTGGTCCGGAGGTCGCAGGTTCAAGTCCCGCCTTGCTAATTTCTTTGTTCACATTGAAATTCCTTCAAACTTATTTGCATTAATACGTCACCGGTTTCAGGAAGGGACAGACATGTAAAGTTTTGAGATAATTGCAAACAAAACAATAGTTTCTTAACTAAAATAATCAGCAAAGATATCCGTTTCTTCGTGAAAACGAATTTTTAAATTTACTTACTTTAACAACAAATTACGCCATTCGATAAACATGATTTTGTGCACAACAAGCGCGTCTCTTCATGAAAAAGTATTGGGATGCCTGCCCCTTTAATGTTAACATTAATGTTAAGACATTACACAGGTTTAGCTCCTATAGAAGCAAGCCAGAATTATTGAGTGAGATGTTTTAAAGGTAGGATACACCATTGGTAATTGCTTGAATTATCATGCTCGGGTGGATTATAGGGGGGGGGGGGGGTGTATTGTATAGTAAATATTGTTTGACTGACTTGTCCAAAGTTTTACAATCATGGATACTGAGAAAAGCAAGAAAGAATGCATTCGTTTTCAAGCGGCGTTGGGTAGTTGCTCTTATGTTGTCCTTTTTTCCCCGCGATTGCCGTCCAATTACAGGATATATAGCGCAATCATTTTTCTGGATGCCTACAATCATTATATATATTTCAAATACATGTAAGTAAGACGTTTCTTAATAATTTGGTAGTAATTTGTTTAGATATCTTCAAATGGTGTATCCTATCTTTAAAGCAAAAAAATTCGATATTGAAAACATTGTCATTTTGGACAAGCTCGTCCCTTTATACATCAAACCTGTGTGAATTAATTTCACCAGAAATGGTTTGGAACCATGCGTCAGCAAAGACAACTCACAAGACCCAAACATGTGCATTATGTTTTCTGTTTCCCTCTAAACAGAAAACGTAATATCAATTGAGCAAAACGTCAACACAGTAGGCCTTGTTGTTAAACATCCTATTTAAAAGCCCCTGTCACACTTGTCCGAATCGTCACTCCGTTCATGTTCCGAGTAAAAAAATGTGGAATCGGTGTTTAATCGGAGTGAACTCAAACGGATTTCCCTCGGTTTCCCAACGCTATATACTCGTGTACGTTCGGTGATGCACTGAGGAACTCGGAGAAATTATTGAACCTGTTTAATAATTTCTCCGAATTGTCGCGGCAACCTCAATACGGACGGTATCCAGTATACACACGGAATATGCACGGAACGCACGGAATACACACTGTACTCATTCGTTGCCATTCGTTAAAATGCGGAATAGGTACGGAAGAGTACGGAACAGGCCTCCGATTCCGATCGATAACCGTATGTATTCAGAGTTCATTCCGAACCCACACCATTGCCGATCAAAAAATATAGACGGATTGCAATCGGAATAGCAACTTATTAGATCCGGAATAAGACCGGATTATGATCAGTGTATTTTCATTTCTGGCTGGTTTTTTTACATTTCTCTCCGAACGTGTCCGAATTAATAATATTTCAGATCGGTTTATGAACGGAATTATAGATTCGGACAAGTGTGACAGGGGCCTAACACAATACGCACGCGTATCGGGAGCGGTGGCCGGCCGAATAGTGAAACACAAGTCATGTACCGGAATCGCCAGTGCACGCTACGTTCGCATACCAACACAGCGTCGCCGGCTAACGTAAAAATGAGTGCAAAAATGCAGCGTAACTTCGGTACGCACGAACTTCCCAAAGTTAACCTAGACCTACACAGACTGTCTTCACTGCTTTTACCACATCCTACCTTCAAACTTTTCAATATAGTATTGAAAACCCAGTATTCAAGCAATTTCTCCTTCGTTTTAACGCCGCGTTGTCAACAAAGTTGCAATGGCGGCCGCTTCGTGTCAAAATTCGCGTGGTGGCCGACATGTCACGCTGCGTACATGTACATGTACATCCGCGAACAATTATGTAGCCATAAGTTTGCTTGTAAAATGTGAAGTAACATTTCTTTCTCACAAAAACACTCATTTTATTTTTTAACTACATTTTAACTTAACTTTTAACTGAATTTACTTTTAAAAGCATTCTTATTCTTATTAATAATAAAGTCATGATCGGCGCTTCGCCGAACCGTGTATTAGTACACAATGACGTGATAGCATGACAAACCTCAACCAATCAGAATGCGTAATTAATTTCACCACAATTTTCGTGGTCAAAATGACCCCAATAAACGTAGTTATTAAAACAGAAGTTGAACAGTTCGGGGTTATTTCGACCACGAAAGTTGTCAAAAAATAATGACCACGGGATTTGTAACCCCGGAGTTTTAAGAGTGTAGTAGTAGCACCGCAAATTAGCAATTTTGTCAACTATACATGTTGCAGTCATGCAATAAGGTTGCCCCCCCCCCCCCCCCAGCGGCTTTCTTCAAACCCAAATTAATGAAAATGTATATAGGCATGGTCTATCCTTGAAGCAACGCATTTGTCCAAGCTACTTAAATTCCCTGCTGACTCGAAATTGAACAAAGAAATTGAACAAAGAAGACAAATTCCACGGCTTGATGAGCACCTTAGCAAAAAAAAGCTTAATTTAAATAAATTAAATTATGCTGAATAATTATGTAACATATCTTTGCATTACTAATACCAAAAGCCTAATATAACGACCGGACGGCATCTAGACAACGATTGGGCGAGGCCCCGGTGGGCGGGGGGGGGGGGGGGTATTGTTTTGCACGGCTTTTGATTGGATATGAGACGTATCATGACACCGTCTACCATGTCGTTTGAAACCGTCTAAAACGAAGGAACACTATAGTGGACCGTAGTTCTGAACGTACTTAGACCTTTGGAAAAGCCATGATTTGGCCGTAGTTAGCCCAACAGTTTTCAACATGTTGACAATATTTCTATGGTTACCTTGGATGCCTGTACTGTACTGTGAACCTAGTATATACGTAGTTAACCCTAGTTGACCTTACCTGACCCTACTTGACCGTAATGTGGACCGTAGTTGACCGTAGTTGACCGTAGTAATCACGGCACTACGGTTGAAGTACGGTAAACTACAGTCTACTACAGTCAAATGAACTACGTTCAACTATACGTTCACTAAGTTCATGACCGTAAGATGTGACCACCGCTTTATTGTAAAAACTTGATAAAGGTTTAAGGTTGATAACATTTTGAAAACAACGGAGAATGTAGGCCTAAATCTTGACACGATGGACGCCGAGCTGACCAACACACTACCTACCACAAGCGTATGCAACAAACTAAATGCATGAAACAATGTGCCGCGGTAGAACATTTTGCAGAAACACGCTACGCTGTATCGCTCAAGGACGAGCGTTACTACCACGAAATAAGTAATACATGTACATTAAAACAGAAAATACAAAAAACAGAAAAGGGTGACCATGATCTAAAAATTAACCTGCAGAAAATGACTTTCTTCATCGACGTTTGTTTGCCGGGCATTGTTACGTCTTACGATGTCAAATTTGGTGTAACGGGAAAATACATGCAGCATGTCGGCCATGGACTTGTTCTGATCCTTAATTTTGTCCATTGAAGCGTGCGGGGGGAACCAGTCCACAATGCTGCCTGCATTATGCATTATTTGCATGGGGCGAGCACATGGCTTTATGGCAACCATATCACTGTACCGCGCCGTACCATGTACGCAAAGCCTTGTTGATTTATCGGGGCTTAATTATCGGGGCATATTGGGGCAAAAACAGCGGAGTTTTGGCTCCGAAAAAAAGCAATTGTAAGTAATCAAACAAAATACACAGACAGCAGAAATATAACAAGCGTTTAAACATAACAAAAACATTGTTAAGAAGCATGTTTTTTAAGACAAATGTTCCACGTTATTGCAATTTTGCGCGTGGGTCAATGTGATTAAAGTAGCAGGTCAGTTGCGTTACAACAGCACTTCACGGCTCATCGCCGCTGGGGGAGATTGTTATCTTTGGCGCAACTTATTCTAATCCACCACTTTTTGGAAGCGCAAGTTCCACCTTATTGGTGGCGTTAGTTACGCCATGCGGGTGGATAGAGCGTTCCAACGGACTGAGGGAATAACTTAGTATTTTTAGATTAGCTTAACTCACGCCTCCGTCTGAACGTAGCATGTATACACGTCCTTCACTTTAATAATCAAACCGCTCTGGCGGCGCTGACGGATTATAACGCGTCTCATGAACTGTTTATCAGTGATCCGTTTAGAATTTGAGATTTGTTTATCTGACGCAAACTGGTTAAGACATACATTTTAACAAAATAATGATAAAAATGGTCCCATGTACTTAAACAGAGAACAGCACAACCCTCTACACACTGACTGTATGTTTCACAAAGCTCTGATACATGTGTAAAAAGCATGACTTTGATATGTAACTTTTAACTCAAATAATCTTAAACACCGCATCCAAAACCGGTATATGTTTTGTGATTGTATGGCTCTGAACTCTGAAACACAACATCATGAATTTAATTATGGAACACAACATTCATAATTATCACTTTCATCCAACTTTCATAGGTATAAAACTATAAATTGCTGCACACATTTCTGTGAAAACAGTGTATAACATATGTTGTGAAACTTGTTGGGAAAAAAAACACGCCCTTTCCTGAACACTGTATACAAGTACACGATATACAAGTTAAAATACTTTAACATTAAATCCTTTAAAGTATACATCTTTAGGATGACGTCACATGACACACGATGACGTCATCATTACCTCACTCCTCGGGGAAATACTTTGCTTTAGGGACTATGTCTTTGTATAACTTTGTAAGACAACGCTCGATGTCCAAAGTGGCTGGGAGAAAAATGATGTTTACAGGGTTTATGGGATTTGGAATAGCACAAAAAGAAGAGAAAGAAGCTAGAAAGAAAAATCAGAACAAAAACAAAGGCAACTATATAATCTTAAGTAGTGAATGAGATGCGCCCGAAAACATAATAACGGTCCAACCAACCAATAAATAGTCCCACAGAAAATGGGAGGTATTGCGTCCCCGATTCTGATAAGGCTTAGCCTGGCTACTACTATTCTAAAAAAACAACCCTGAGATTCAGGGAATTTCTGCGGGTGGTATGTATGAGATCTTACCGGCCACTGATGATAGCATCATAACCAAAGCTGCTGCTCCCTTCATTCTCCAAGATGCAGGTTAATTCTGAGCACGGTTCGTCTGGGTTTGAGGCTATGTGACACACAGTCAGTTAAGTTAATAAGCGATCCAAACACTGCAGAGCAGTAACAACTTCCAGAAGGGAGCCTACTCGTATCATAGCTCAAATCCGTACAAATAAATGATCGGCAATCTATTCAGTTTGATCGTATAATATCACCGAATACTCACACCACCATGCGGATGGCATCAGCATCCAATCAGGAACGAGCAAGACACAATGAGACGAGGTCTGTTTTCCTGGTGCTGGGAGAACACCATGGTAACATGGCTTTTGCATGGATGGCGTGCTTCACATTTGGTAGTGTTGATAGAATTCTCAGGAGGCCTTGAAAAGGCCTTCTGAAATATCAAAACCACTTTAGTGACTTTACCTGCAAAATTATTATGTCACAGGGGCCCTTCTATTTTGCTTATGTGGACTGGTTTTTTCTTTCTAAATGTGGCATTTTGACGATTTACACAGATTATTCGGTGTCTTACATTTCGCTTTGTAAACTTAACCTTTCTAATCTATAATCAATTTGTGTGTGTAATTAATGTTGTCGACTTTTGTAAAAACACAATAAATGACACATATTACGTTTAGCTTGGGTCTCTATGTATATCTACAATACTTTACCGTTATAGTAGTATATTTGGCCCAAATCGTGAAAGTCGTTCTCATTCACTCGCCAAGCTTCGAATTTCCTTATTCCACTGTTTCTATAAGTTCGATTAAAAGTTCGTGGGTTTTGAGCGGCCAATTCTTTTTTCAATGCATTTTCAACGAAAAAAAACATGGCCGACCAGAGAATTTGTATTGGAAATTATAGAAACAGATTTTTTCCTGGACTTTTGTCAGACCTGACATGTCAAAATCTGTTTTCGTCAACAACATTGATTTACAAAAATCCTAATTTTTTAAAAATCGATTGGTTAATGAATGCTCTAGAGGCCAAAACGACGGCGACAAACCATTCTGACAGCGAATATAGGCAAGGCACAGACTGGGCCTAGGATGTACATGTAGGCCTACTGTAGTTAAAGTGTATAGTGTCAGTGTGGGCCTCATTCATAAGTCTTTGTACAATATTTTGTATCTCAAATCCTGTTTCGCAGAAGATATTACCAAGCGAATACGACTACCACATTTGCAGTTTCGAACCGAAGGAAAAGGGTTTCCAGACTGATGAGGAAAGTGTCAAGTGAACTGCAGCGTTCCAAACTTCCAGCAAAGAAACGTACAGAGTGCAAGCTACAGAACCATCGCAGGTTTAGGTCAACACAATGGAAGTTTATAATCGTTGTCAACACAACACCACTCATATAGGAGAGACTGTTAGAAGATCAACAAAGAACACCAACTGTTAAGCTACAATGGTTGTGACAGTAAAACGGACTGGAAAATACCGTAGTAGGCAAGTATTGCATCTAAAATAAATGTTGTCCCATAAGTTTAGGGGCATTCAATGCATAGGTAATATCGAGGGTTAAATGAAGATGGCGAGAGGTTTGAGAAGAGGGGCCGATGCTGAAGACTTTCCTGTGTGACATTTGCTATACACGCCATACATACCCATGTGCCACCCATGCATGTCCATGTTCTCATCCATCTTTTCTAACCCACAGGGCCAAATGCAAGGATCCCCACCGGCTCCCGATGTTTCCAATGGTTGTTAGATTAGACCACATTCAAAATTATCTGATTGAAGCTGCTGACACTCTGAAGTTCCGAGATGTCACAGAAGATTGTAACGCGAAATTCAGAGGTCTATTCGAAAAACTGTCATTAGCCAGCTACAGCCTTGAACACACACTTACTTGCAAATGGAGTTCGGTGCTGATTACGTTTATGAAGGTGGTGACCGAGCCAATTGCCCTGACTTGCAATTCTGCCACAGGTGAGAACAACATTTTTGGTTAAGAGTACTATGGTTACAGAATGCTATGCTCAGATTTATAGAAATTTGATACATGTACCTGAAATATTTTAAATACCGTATTTCAATTGATAATGATGGATCCAATGCCGCCGTCTTGTTTACATGATCTTGACTAGAATTGACTTCATTCTCCAACTTCAAAGATCCAAAGAAGATATAATATTGATTGTTTTGTGCCTTTTAACACAGTGCCAATATGCCTGACGCCGCCCATCACATTTTCACAACGTTTCCTGCGACATGACGTTAAATTATTAATGTTAACGCCCTGTTGGCGGGCGTTTTGACGTCGCGTAACTCTTGGTTTGATGCGAGACGGCATGATTGTTTACCTTCGGGTGCTGCCCTCTTTTAGAGTAATACTGGAGTCGTGAATGACCAACTTTGGATCCCTGTGTTTATCAGTACAGCATTGAATCTGGTCTGTTTAAAAACACACCCAACATTAACTCCAATCTCCATTCCAAGCCAATCCCATATAAGGTAACTTTTGCAATATCATGCAAAGGGGGTACTACTAGGTCGATTGCAAAACTATTACGGACGGATACGTAAATGACCTACAGAACTACGTATCCTCCCAAAATCACTGTAATGAATAATTATTAGCTATCGGTAGCGTATCCGAGTATGCAATTGGCCAGTGATGGTCCAGCCTTTGACAAGTAGGAGCGCTTGGCAATTACCATAATGAGACAAAAGAAAAAAATAAAGATAGAGAGGCCCCCAACTCTCGCTAGCCACCTGGAAATTTCCATAATAATACCCTTGTGATAGTGTACGGTAGGATAGCTTCATCATTGTTATCACTGGAAATGGTTTTCACCGCGTCTATTCCTTTTAATCTTTTACAAGCCAGATGTGATTGAGTATCGCCAAGTACAGTAAACTTTGAGTGTATCGCCACGATGGCAGACAAAGCAGTTGCACGGGGTCGCTTTGTAATGAGTGACCAAGAAAAGAGAGTAATTCGTAGAGGATGGCTGGTACACAGAAATAACTATGTCCGTTTGTTGGCTTATGTTAGGGACAGACTTTGTTATCCTCAACGCGGTGCTTAGACCACAGGGCTTGGCTGCAAAATGTGCTCAGAAATCAATTTCCTTGGCGCACCTCTTGAATCTAAGTGGAATCACTGCAGTCTGTTAGCTGGGATCATGTGGATCACGAAAAACAAAAATCCCCAATTAAATGTTCACCAGTTAATTAAATATTTGCATTTTAATCACCTGTGTATAACTATTGACCAGGATTGGAAATGGGAAAAGATTGCTTATTGCAGTTGCTTGCTCAAAAGGGAATCTACAGAGACAAAATTCGATTACAGAGGAATTAGGATGTGTTTTAATGTCTTAATACAAATTTTGTTCATTGCCATAATTTAAACTTTTTAATAGTGTCATTTTTTTTATTGTTATTGTTTGATTTTTGTATTATAATTGTTTAATCTTTTTTTTTTTTTTTTGGGGGGGTTAAAAATCTAAATGTAAATTGTATGAAAAAAATATATACACGACCGGAGATTTTTTTTAGCTTTAGTCTTTGATACATGTTTATTCGTGACGGTAAAACTGAAATTTGTCCATGTCTTTAACAATGTACTTGTGAGTGGGTGAACAACAACTCGTACCGATTTACATTTAATACACAATTCTGTTATAACAAACATTTTGCCCATTTCCAGCTGAATTTATATTAGGGAGAGTCAGATGGAACGCAGACTGTGTGATACAATGTTTCTGTGGTGACAAGATCCTTCCCTTCGATCTGTGAGAGCAGCCACTGATCTTCTTTTTTCCTCGCTGCTTCCAGAAGCTTTCCTACAGTTAGCGTCTGGCATTGTGAATGTTTGTCAAGGACAGTTGTTCGGGTCTTTTTGTCCAAACTCTACCTCTGTTCTCTTTTTTTAACGGCATATACTCAACTACATCACGTACTGTTGACAATGCGGATTCCTGCGGTACATCAACCAGTGCGTGTACGATTGGAATGCCAATATGATCATCTCATCTCTGTTCATTTTGCAACAAATGCAGTCAACAGCAGTGGTTAATTGTCGGAGGACGTTGTCTGTAATGCTGTGGAATGGAAAGGGCGTTAAACAAGTAAGACACACCCACACACGCACGCAATCATATAAACCCTTTGTTAGAGCCCAGTAAGCGCCATCCAATCAGCATGCACATTGTGATACCTTATCGGGTACGTAACCTACGTATCCATCCGTAGTAGTTTTGCAATCTCCCTACTGCAGCGATCATTTTGAGCGGTCGTGCTTCGACCTATAGAGCGCCTAGAGGGACCCCATCTTTATCCTCGTTCGGGTCCGTGTCTGAATAAGAAATACTGTGATTCGAATCAGACGAATCAGTACTGTTTTCGTCGGATTCACAACAAAACGAGGAAGAACTTTCACGATCGTCCATGTGAAATTCGATTACCAGTGGGTACGTACACACAACAATGTGTGCGACCGTACCCGTGGCCACGCGAATGCGTCTCGTACCTAGACGTCACGTACCGACTTTCGAGAATTTGTCCGGGTTCTGCCTCGGTTTACGTCACTCATTTCGAATGGCCGCGAAATTTAAAAAGGGGGGGAGGGGTCAATTTTTGGACGGAAATTTACCACACTAAACGTACACTAGAACCAGTTTTGCTTTTCATTCACATTTTAATACACATCAATCTATTAATTTAAAACAACAATTTCGTAATGAAAATGTTACACTGCATGTTTCCTTTAAGCAAATGTGTTCATGTTTAACAGGGTACGCTGCAGCATGGTGTAGCGCTGGAGCCACTGATATCAGTCCATGGATACAGGTTGACTTCCATGGTGCAGTCACCATCACTGGTTTGATCACCCAGGGGCGCAGAGATGACAACCAATTTGTGAAGGAGTACCAAGTGGCCGTGTACAGTGATGACAGTCAGTCCTGGCATCACGTGACTAATGCAGACTGCACACCAATACATGTAGGTTTAAAACTGGAAAATGGCAGCAGATTTATGGTAACTATTATACGCCACTACGTATACTAACTAATACATATCTAAATGTATACCTTTTTCAACATACACCCCATTCCTGTATTTTTTGTTTGTTTACAGTTCCCTGGTAACAAGGACAGGAACACCATGGTAACCACTCGTTTTCCGTCTGCCTTGCGCACCAGAATCCTGCGCATTTACCCCACTGCATGGTACGACCACTGCAGCATGAGGTTTGAAGTGATTGGCTGCTAGTAATCCGACTACTTACAATGTCGAGTCGAGTCATTTAAACAAAAAGTGACTCAAGGCGAGTCATTCGGTCAAGAAATCGAGTCGAGTCGTGTCAGTGCATAGTTGAGACATAGAGAAAGGAACAGTGTCGTGCCACAGTGTATAGTCGAATTAAGTCGAGTCGAGTCAAGTCGTGTCGTGTCACAGTGTATAGTCGAGTCAAGTTGTGTTGTGCCACAGTGTGTAGTCGAGTCGTGTAATCTCACAGTGTATAGTCGAGTCGAGTCGAGTCGAGATGTGTCGTGTCATAGTGTATAGTCGAGTCGAGTTGTGCCGTGCCACAGTGTATGATCGAGTCGAGTCGTGTCACATGTATATACACCAAGTTAAGTCGAGTCATGTGACAGTGTAAAAGTGTAAAGTCGAGTCGAATTGAGTCCAGACTAAACAAGAACAATGTCATTTATTTGTATTTTTAAAGCAATCACACGAAAGCAATGATGAAACCTCGAATTGAAAAACGTGTTTCAAGTCCAGTTTCGAGATAGTACTTTGTGTGCAACAGAACCACAAGGTGGGAGTCCGTGACACGGTGTATGTGTGTACACGATATCGGCTGCATGTTTACCGTACTGTATTTGCGAAGTGACGCGAACATGCATTTTGCACCGTGTAAATCATTGCCAATATAATTATTGTCTGCAACGTTTTGATTTTATTTTTAAGGCTCGAGTGTTATTAGCTTTTGCTCAAGTCAAGTTGAGTCTTCTGGTGATGAATCAAGTCATTTGCCTGCTGCAGTGACTGTCCAAAAACTCAGACTCGAGTCGAGTAATTGGCTCTGGTTTAACGTTGAATTTTGCTCTATACTGTATCATCATCATCATCATCATCATCATCATCATCATCATCATCATCATCATCATCATCATATCATCATACTATAATTCGAGCAACGTTTGTCTGTCTGTTTGTTTCGCTACTCCTCCCAAGTCCTTGGTCCGATCTCGCCCAAACTTGGTGGGTGGATGTAAGTTCACCCCAGAATTGCCCTTGAGGGGTTCATTTTTGGAAAGGTCAAGGTCACTGGGGTCAAAGGTCAAATGTTCGTTTTTCGCTACTCCTCCCAAGTCTTTTGTCCGATCTCGCCCAAACTTACGGGTACGGGTACGTCACCCCATCCCCAACTTCCCTTCTTCCGGTCATATGTCAAGGTCACTGGGGTCAAAGGTCAAAAAGGTCAAGGTCACTGGGGTCAAAGGTCAAATGTTCGTTTTTCGCTACTCCTCCCAAGTCCTTGGTCCGATCTCGCCCAAACTTACGGGTACGGGTACGTCACCCCATCCCCAACTTCCCTTCTTCCGGTCATATGTCAAGGTCACTGGGGTCAAAGGTCAAAAGGTCAAGGTCAGTGGGGTCAAAGGTCAAATGTTCGTTTTTCGCTACTCCTCCCAAGTCCTTGGTCCGATCTCGCCCAAACTTACGGGTACGGGTACGTCACCCCATCCCCAACTTCCCTTCTTCCGGTCATATATTACACCCACGGGTACTTTTGACTAGTAGCGAAAACAGAAACATACTTGTAAATATTGGTTGTATAATTCTTATAATCGTATGGTTTACATTAACTTAACAAATAATCATTTCGAAATAAACATTTACTATTTTAAACATTTATTTAGGATGTTAGTAACTGAATTAATCAGACGATACAGACAAATTATCTTGCAACTGTTTATATCTTGCGCTGTTTAGATAACTTATAGTATGAACAAACATGCAAAGGGGAACCATTGTGAATTATTGTCATTTCTAAAGAATTAATAATGCCTTTACGGTCAACTTCTAGTTAGAGTCACTTCGATTTAGCTTTGTAAGACATGATGGTTTTGTATTGGCTTTTTGCTTTATAGCTAACATTTCATGGAAATTCAAAATATTCCAAGTGTAGACTATAGAACAACGTGGGTAAAGTAAACTTAAGTTTAAAGATCAACTTGTTTTTAATTTTCCCTCTTGCTTTATGACCTGCTCATATTATAGTCCAGGCAAAATACATAATTTTGTTTTGTTGACCTCAAACAAATTGCAACAAATTGTTTTTCACCACGGTGCACTTCTATAAGGTCCCTAGAATGACATAGGCCTACTAAAAATCTACAAAAATCCAAGTGGTGCAGATATGTCTAATTTGCATAAATCGTTAATCCCTGCCGTGTAATATGTTTATATTCCCATATTCGGGTAGGCCTATATATTTTATTTTTATTTTTTGAAAAGTTTATTTTGGCGATTATACTTAAACATTCTTACTTCAATAACATTTTCTAAAGCATGTAAGTGACTAAATAATTATGAAAATATAGTAATGGTTCAAAATTACTACAATTATCCCCTATCATTTGCACGCATTTACCTTGTCTCCATATATCATCAAGTAGTAAGTATTGAAGTGCTTCAAATTCACCAAGTTGCTTACTGGCACAGTTATCCTATTACAACATTATGGAAAATCATATGGACAATGATAACATTGTGATATTTAGCCCAGCAAACAAAAACTTGGAAAAAATGATGTGTCCCTAAATTGGGCTAACAAGTAGGTGAAGGATTGCCTAAGGTGAAAGACTTGAACAAGTTCAAGGAAAACCCCCAAATTTAAGATTTTGTTGCTTACAATAATCATATCTACGTTAAAATGTATTTGGGGGATTTCCTTGAACTTGTTCAAGTCTTCCATGTTAGGCAACCCTTTAACTACTTTTTAGCCCAATTTATAGACACACCATTTTTCTCCAGTTTTTTGTTTTCTGGGCTAAATATCACAATGTTATTATTGTTCATATGATTTTTCATAAGGTTTTAATATGATAACTGTGCCAGTAAGCAACTTGGTGAATTTGTTATTCAAGTAAGGATATGTAAGTAGAATCACCAAAATAAACTGTTCAAAAAATACAAATAAAATAAATACCCAAATGTGGGAATAAACATATTACATGGCAGGGATTAACGATTTATGCAAATTAGACATATTTCCACCACTTGGATTTTTGTAGATTTTTAGTATGTCATTCTAGGAACCTTTTAGAAGTGCACTGTGGTGAAAAACAATTTGTTGCAATTTGTTTGAGGTCAAAACTTATTTTTCCTGGACTATTAAGGAGCACCCCCCCCCCCCCCCCCCCCCCCTAAAAAAGAAAGAGGAAGAAGCGAATATTATTTTCGGTTATTTTCTGTTTTCACGATTTATTTGCTTAGTTTCGAGACTTGCTTTATGACCCGCTCATATTAAAGAGCACCCCCCCCCCCCCACCCCCCAACAAAAAAGCAAATTTTCCGGAAAAGCTAGTGCTTGTTTTAACAGACCATATCCACAATAAGAAAAAGAGAGAGAGAGAAAACAAGAGTATTAAAAAAAATAGTTTTGGACAATGCCTCATTCTCAAGAGCAAGTGACGAGAGACATGTCAATTAGCATCACACTGCATTCTTATTTGCCATAAACTGAATCTTACTCAAGGTACTTATTAACTCACTATTTAAAGGACTGCAATCCCTATAGTAGGTTAATTTATGTCTGAAATAACTGGTGCAATGGTTTTAACACAAACATGGTTGCTTTTTGTTCAAGTACTTGATAATGCCTGTAAACGTTACTAGGGAAACCGTGCACGCACGGTTGTTCAAGTTCATTTTACCAATTTAAAGGCTGCGCAGCGCAGATATTGCTTTCTCAGTCAAGCGCGTAAGTTTAATAAGGACCCATTGTTCATAGTTTACGATCCACTGACAACCTTGTTATTTGGCGAAGGATAAATTAGTTCTCTATAGGCCTATTGTCCGCGTAAAGAGCCGGACATACATGCGTAAATAATACCATCTCGTGTGGCTTGCCTTCGTCGTTGGTTTATTTTGGCACATTATTACAAAACAGCATCAACAGATTTCGAAACATCAAGAATTTTAAAACTAAAAGGCAGTATAAAATAAATCAAATTTTAGGTAATTTGACGGCCATTTTGTTTTTTGGCGGCTATCTTTAAGGAGGGGCAAAATTCAGGAAGACACTTAATACTAATCGGTGTAGCGGTTAGCAGTATTTTGTTCAGGAGCTTGGTGGTGCGTGATCGTATATTCGTGAGAAAGAGCAATGGAAACTCATACTATACTTTATATTCGCCAATATTATAGTTGAAAGAGAGGAGGGGTATGAATCGAAAAGTCTGTGGTTCGAATCCGACTATCGTTAACGTTTGTCGTGATTGGCCATGCATATTATTAAGCAAGATATGAGACTATACCCAGCACGAAATGTGGCAGAGGGGTACCCCCCCCCCCCCCACCTCCTATCCCTATACCCTATACACACTCCACACTATTGTTACCTAACACCCCCCCCCCCTTGAAACCTAAAAAGAATTCCAGAGATTCCGGGAACACGATGGTCAACACATAAGAAGGGGGGGGGGGGGGGATTTGATGTATGATTTATTTTAAAACCTACAGCGAAAGGTCGGTTAAATAAGCTTAGACAACAAACGTATTTTGCTAATTTAAGTTTAAAAAAAAACACCAAATGTTACCCCTTTTTTTTTAATAGGCCACCATGGGCCTGGTCTTTGGTCAATTTTTCTGTATAAACCGATAGAGTGACTCCTCGTTAGTAAGGAAAAAATAGCGCAAAAATCCCGCATGATCACTTTGAGTCTGAAAATTAATAATTTTGTGCAGGCCTGTTCTTTAGAAAACTAGCGGCTGAGAGAAAAACAGCGCCCTCTGTTGACAATCCACGAATAAGGGAAATATATTTTTTGTGTGTACAGCATACGCGCGCATCTGCACGTATATCTTAGGCACAATGTGCATATCGAGTTTAATTGGGTGCATGAAATAACTATAGGAAAGTTTAAGATGTTATGTTTTGTTTGTAAACTAATTATAAAGTGCCAAACATTAGGTTTATTTGAAATGTCATGTGTAACTTTTTAGATTATTACAGTACCGCAGTACGCTTCTTTTATTTATTTATTATTTACTTTATTTTATTTTATTTTTTTTATTTTTTTTGGGGGGGAGATTTTCTTTTACTATTAAGTCTCATTTTTATAAGATATTGACTGTTCACTTTTTTTCTGTAGATACACAATGGCCGAAGATATGTTCAAAGACCTACCAAAGTGTGAAGTTTACAGACATATCAAAACGTAAAATGTGACACCGGGTTCTTACCGACTTTGGTAAATGTTGTCATACAAAATATATAGTTTCTATATTGGACCACAATGGACTGTGGAGGAAACAGCGGCATAACTATTGTGGGATTAAATTTGTAGGGAGAACTATCGTTCACCAATATTTCAGGGGGAGGGGAATCATAAAAGTGGACAAACGATCTAAAGCAAATAAAAATAGCGACCGTCAGAAAAAGAAGACTCGTCAGCGTTTATTCTTTTTACGCAAATTGAATTCATTTGGGTTTCGTCAGTGTATTTTAGTCAATTTTTACCGGGCTATCATTGATAGCATAATTGTTTCATCAGTCAGAAGTTAAACGCTGTTGGTCGAACAGCAAAGAAGATCATTGGCACTACCTTACCAACACTGGAATCTATTTACAATGACAGAATGTGCAAACGGGTCAAGGAGGACAAGTTCCATCCGGCAACTGATTATTTCACATTCCTGCCGACGTCTTAGGATTTGTTATGGTAGTAAGCGTTTTACAAAGAGTTGTTATCCTTCTGCAGTTCGTGTATACAATGGGACTTAATCTTAGTTTGTTTTTATTGAGGTTTGTATTGTGTGTCTAGTATATGTGTATTGTGTAATTTGTATTTATTATATAAATATATATTGTTATGCTCGAGGAATAAGCCATTTTCCGATGTCAATAGTTGTTAACTTTTTGCATTGGTTGAATAAAGTCTTATCTTATCTTATCTTATTTGATGATCTACTTGATAAATCATTACTCAGTACTTTTTGACGAAGTTCCTACCCAGCAACCCGCATACAGAAGCGCTTAGCCTCGTCGTGTATTACACAATTTAAAGAGTTACAACAAGCTGAAATTGAAGAGTTGACACAGGATTGCGAACACAGGACATGACATCAACAATTACTCATGACGAATCATTGGTCCCACGTCAGTTTCGACGAACTAATTAATGCTCTGCGACAAGAAGCGTGTGACAAGAAGCTGATGACAACATAATTTATTTCCACAACAGAGCTCTCTGGATTTCTTTATTTATAAAGAAAACTGTGTGAACAATCGTAAAATAGCAAGTAGGGATGACATCCAACAGTGTTTAGTAATTCACAGCCTTTTTTATTCGTAAAAATAGCCCAGTAAATATTAAAATAATAACCCGTGTATGCCGCACATCAACGTTATTATCAGATTCGAGGATTCTTGTTTCTATTTAATTCATTAACAAATAAAAACAACTTTGAAGCTGATAACTCCAATTCGTATCACCGTGGAATGATCGAAGTCATCACCAGAGTGATGACGTCGTGTTACGCGAATAATACGGTAGTAACGCTGTAGAATATTGGTCGACAGAGGGCGCTAGTCATATACGGCGAAAAAAGCTACGGAATGCTGAAATTTTCATCGGTTTGAAAAAGAAACACGTGCAGACGAATTGTAAGCATGTTTGGATGGTAAATAAACGCTTTTGAATGTTTTTGTATTGGTATATTTCCTGTTGATACGAGAAAATCGGTCATGTCTGGGTCGTATACGGTGTTAAACCACTGTGCTGTATGTTCACTGCCGTATACCACTACGCTACTTGCTATCATGGTACATGTACTAGTAGGGAGATTGCAAAACTACTACGGATGGATACGTAGGTTACGTACCCGATAAGGTATCACAATGTGCATGCTGATTGGATGGCGCTTACTGGGCTCTAACAAAAGGGTTTATATGATTGGGTGCGTGTGTGGGTGTGTCTTACTTGTTTAACGCCCTTTCCATTCCACAGCATTACAGACAACGTCCTCCGACAATTAACCACTGCTGTTGACTGCATTTGTTGCAAAATGGACATGCTGCGAAAAGTTGCTGCTGTTTGTACGGCCGAAGTGAGTACTTTGCCGCCGCCATATTGTGGACAATTCGTAACTGAAATCGTTGAATTATACTCAATCTTGGGAGTGGGATTACCCATGGTGCCCATTGTACCGCCAAGGTTTAACGAACTGGTATTCACACAGCCAACAATTGAATTTCGAGGAAGGGACGTTTTCAGCACTCTGCAGGACCATCCTAAATCTTTTTGGCGAGAGACTGGGGAGACCGTAGCCTCTTTTAGCCAGCTGTTAGAGTTCATACGAACTTACCTTCAGGAGGGGGAGGGCAATGGAAGGAACCCATTACTAGATGAACAGAACCGACTATGACATTAATCTGGCTCCGTAAATATCCGGACTTTAATTCGCTTTCGGTTTTGTTTGATGTCAGTGAGAGCTAGACCACAGGGCATGGCCGATTATCTCGCACCTCCTTGACGCATATCGTGAATCTATATACATTTTACTTTAAACTACTTAAGAAGTTGTTGGGAAACTCACAAATAAAATCCCCAAACGGTCTGCGAACCAGTACTCGATAAAATCTCAATTTAAAATTCATGTTTTCCAACGACCAATCAACGAGGCCCTTCTGTGGTGGTGCGGCACGTTTGTGCGAATAGTGGGAAAATGGACCAATAGCGGGCGTTGTAAAATAGAGCGAGCGTAGGCGCTGTTGACACGAGCTGCTCAGATGATAGCGATTTGAACAAGAAAAAGTATATTATGCACGGTTCAGATGCAGATTCCAGGGTTTTGTTGTTCTCTGAAAAGAGTTTAAAAAAATTCCACGCTTGTGCCGGTAGGTGGAAAAATGTATCCAAGCAAAAATCGCCGAAAAAGCGGAGATGATCATATTGGCATTCCAATCGTACACGCACTGGTTGATGTACCGCAGGAATCCGCATTGTTAACAGTACGTGATGTAGTTGAGTATATGCCGTTAACAAAAGGGAAAAAGAGGTGGAGTTTGGACAAAAAGACCCGAACAACGGTCCTTGACAAACATTCACAATGCCAGACGCTAACTGCAGGAAAGCTTCTGGAAGCAGCGAGGAAAAAAGAAGATCAGCTGCTCTCACAGATCGAAGGGAAGGATCTTGTCACCACAGAAACATTGTATCACACAGTCTGCTTTCCATCTGACTCTCCCTAATATAAATTCAGCTGGAAATGGGCAAAATGTTTGTTATAACAGAATTGTGTATTAAATGTAAATCGGTACGAGTTGTTGTTCACCCACTCACAAGTACATTGTTAAAGACATGGACAAATTTCAGTTTTACCGTCACGAATAAACATGTATCAAAGACTAAAGCTAAAAAAAAACTCTGGTCGTGTATTTATTTTTTTCATACAATTTACATTTAGATTTTTAACCCCCCCCCAAAAAAAAAAGATTAAACAATTATAATACAAAAATCAAACAATAACAATACAAAAATGACACTATTAAAAAGTTCAAATTATGGCAATGAACAAAATTTGTATTAAGACATTAAAACACATCCTAATTCCTCTTTAATCGAATTCTGTCTCTGTAGATTCCCTTTTGAGCAAGCAACTGCAATAAGCAATCTTTTCCCATTTCCAATCCTGGTCAATAGAGGGCGCCCGTTATACACAGGTGATTAAAATGCAAATATTTAATTAACTGGTGAACATTTAATTGGGGATTTTGGTTTTTCGTGATCCACATGATCCCAGCTAACAGACTGCAGTGATTCCACTTAGATTCAAGAGGTGCGCCAAGGAAATTGATTTCTGAGCACATTTTTCAGCCATGCCCTGTGGTCTAAGTACCGCGTTGAGGATAACAAAGTCTGTCCCTTACATAAGCCAACAAACGGACATAGTTATTTCTGTGTACCAGCCATCCTCTACGAATTACTCTCTTTTCTTGGTCACTCATTACAAAGCGACCCCTTGCAACTGCTCTGTCTGCAAGAGTGGCGATACACTCAAAGCTTACTGTACTTGGCGATACTCAATCACATCTGGCTTGTAAAAGATTAAAAGGAATAGACGCGGTGAAAACCATTTCCAGTGATAACAATGATGAAGCTATCCTACCGTACACTATCACAAGGGTATTATTATGGAAATTTCCAGGTGGCTAGCGAGAGTTGGGGCCCTCTCTATCTTTATTTTTTTCTTTTGTCTCATTATGGTAATTGCCAAGCGCTCCTACTTGTCAAAGGCTGGACCATCACTGGCCAATTGCATACTCGGATACGCTACCGATAGCTAATAATTATTCATTACAGTGATTTTGGGAGGATACGTAGTTCTGTAGGTCATTTACGTATCCGTCCGTAATAGTTTTGCAATCGACCTAGAGGGACGAAAATCACTATAGGCCCGGACCACTTCGCTCTGGTACTTTGGCTGTCCAAATCCTCCGATATTTAGGACCAGCCGGAAACAAATAGAGGCTTACTCCATCTTTAGTAGTTTTGCTACACCTAGCAGCTACACACCTAGTCGGCATGACCGAAAACTGTTGTAATTTTACCCGTTATTCAGAATGAAGAACCATGTAAAGACGGATACTTGTTGCAATGCGCGCAGTCAGTTTACGATAGGCCGGGTAGCAGCGCGGCGAGTCTCTGCCTCGATTTTCGTCATACCCCTCGCGAGGTTTTATGTTAATGAGGCTTCCCTTCGAGGGGCGCAGCGGTTTGACAAAATATTTCAAAAACTATTTTCCCCCATTTATCACAGAAAATAAACACAACCACACACATAATGTTGTTGTCAACATTAAACTCTATTGATTTAAGCAACAAACAAACTTATTACATGTTTCCTTTAATGTTCACTGTCTCATATGATCCATCTGTGACGCGAAGCTCGTGTGTGTCAGAATGCTGCTTGTCCAAAACAGGTGGATATTGGGTATACACATTATAACATTTGTGCTATCGATGGAAATTGGTTATATCATCATGACGTCATAAGTGATATTTTGAAACACTCCCAGATAGCACAAGTCGTTATATTAACGTTGAAAGTGGTTTATTTAGTTGATAAGGATTTTGGTTTAACAGTTAAAGTCAGTTTTGTAAAAGTTATTAATTTTTTTATTTAAAGGTAGAATACACCATTGGTAATTGTTTGAATTATCAAGAATGAGTGGATTTGGGGGGTTGCATTTTATAGTAAATATCGTTTAACTGACATGTCCAAAACTTTACAACCATGGATGCCGAAAAAAAGCAAGAAAAACGGCGTTCGTTTTTAACTTCAATTTTTTGAAACAAACTATTACAAGATGTATCTAGCGCCAACATTTTGCTGGATGCCTAGAATCATTATTATTTACTTTAAAATAAGTAAGACATTTCTTAATAATTTGGTAGTAAAATGTTTCAATATCTGCAAATGGTATATCCTACATTTAAGTATATGTTGTTTTAACGTTTGTCGCGACACATTCGGGGAGAAACTTCTCCGAATGATGGATTTTTTCGGCATTCGCATCCGTCGCGAATTGTTCGCGTGCCCGGTGAAGACCCACCCTAAGCGCGACGTCTGAACTCACGGCCTAACTCACGGCCGCAAGTTATTACTCGCGGCCTCGAGCTATTAAGTTGCGGCCGCGAGTAAGTATCGTTTTCTTGGATGCCATCTGAAACAATTCTGATCTTGCTAACACTTGTTCGTGTTCTTCAATTTGAATATAAGGTCTCTAGTTAGGTGGTATTTTGTGACGTTATTATTAAGATAAATACAAAAGAAATACCTTGTTTATTAAGTCTAGCCCTTGGCGGGCCGCATACAGCATAATTGTTTTGCCAAACCGACGAAGCTGTGATGCTTTCATCGGGGATGCGACTATCTTCCATTCCGAGTGGTTTGGAGCACGAAGAGGTTCCTGCAGTGGCGCAAACAGGGGCAAAATCACTGTACTGCACATAAATTATACAGAAATAGAATAATAATACTAAGATCGGTAGGGCGTACACACGTGCACGCGCTTTCCTGCCACGAGGGTTATGTGCTGGAGGAAAGATACAAATGCGCCAAACGTGACGTGCGATCGCAACGCAGTTTACGCATCGTGATTGTGCATCGTGACTACGATCCCAAGCCGATGGACCTTGTCATCCTATTTTCCGAGATTTCTCCAAAAGCCTAATTTTCGATAGGTTATTAGCTGCGAAATCTGGCAGGAATTGTTTGCGCAAAACTGCGGGGTCTGCCTGGGCTTGGCTTAAAGGGTGATTCGACGTTAGCTCGTCTGATCACGTTTTAACGGATGTAGCGCACACCATACCGGAGTAGTAGTTAGAATTGCCTGACCGGTTGGCCATTGGAAAGTTAGAAAAAGAGGAGGGGTTGGATCTCATGTTACGCAAGCGGGCAGCTGGCGGAGGTCCACCTGTTGATTATTGTTTCAGTCTTCTCATCTTATATCATTATGTAGAGCATTTCCATAGACCATTTTCTTTTTAGAAATGCACCCGTTTCCCGGGAGGTGGTGGGGGGGGGGGGGGGGGGGTGGGGGAGAGGGGGAGGGCGGGAAGGGGAAGGGCGAGGTGGGAAGAGGGAGGGAGGAGGGGGAGGGGGCGGGGGAGGGGGGGGGGGAGGTAGTGTACTCACCGGTGCAGTTTAGCCATTGACGTATCTCCTCAGAACAGCTGCTGACCAAAAAGGTGTCATAGTACGTCACCTTGTAGGGTCTGTACGGTACAAAGGTGCTAAAGCCACCCATTCCGATCGCCGTGCACTCACACGGGTCCACGGCTTGAATCAGCCAGCGGTAGCGGCTCGTCTCTGGGTCGAGCTCCTGGTTCATGGTGCACGGCATTGCTTGGAAATGGAAGAACGGACACATACAAATACTTGTTTTTCATGCAGTCTGTATATAAATTCAGGTACAAAAAAAGACATCGCGAGATATGCGTTGATCTATATTATGCAATTTTTGTATTGAATTTGATGAATACGTTTTTTTAGTTATTACACCTCAACTTTGTTGTATTTTAGGGCGTAACTACTTCGTTGTATTCACACATTTGTGGAATTAAGCATTTCGTTCCAAATTAGATTTAGTGCAAATTATTAAAGGGGTACTAAGTCCTGAAATCCCCGAAAATGTCGTGTTTTAGATTGTTTACTTGGGCCTATCCTATGTTAAACCCCTGGTTGAAAGGAATTCAACCTATTGTCTTAATTGTTTACCTCGGACACGACGGAGTACGCATACGTTTTTTTTTGTTTTTTTTCATTTAATGTGCATATACGATGCACGTCGTTTGTGTTCATAAACACAGCACCAATGCACAAATGGGGTCGCTTACAATTTCCGGCTAGATTAACGAATACACCCAAACAGTTTAGGGGTCACAAAGGTGGATCCAAACAAAATGTGTAGATGCTTCTATCCTACCTTTAAATACTTATTCTGATTAACATAATATCGCCCAATTGGGCGCTTCCAGGACACAGTGTCCTTTTAGGCCTAAGCTGTATTTGTGTAGACCTATTCTGTTTAATATATTTTTTTTTCAAAACATGTTTTACACAAATTCACCAACTCTTTCATTCAATTTTGTCCGGAAAAAAATCCACACGCTTTTACCAAACCAAACCAATTAGTCATTTACCATTCGTTTGCAAAGTTTAGTAAATCTATGTAAACATTGGATCGAGAATATTTGTCATTACAGAGATTTAACTCGTCTGAGCTGTTTGCTCAGACGAATTTGATCTGCAATGACGAAAATTTTCGACCTGGTGTTTAAAAAGGTGGCCAAACGTTGAAATTGAATAATGAGTTACACAATTGTTTTGGTAAAAGCCTGTGAAATGTTTCCTCGGATTAAATTGAATGCGACAGTTGGTGAATTTGTAGAAAGAACATTTCTTTTGAAAATGTGTGATGTAGCCTGCATGTATCATACAGTAGGAAAATATCCAAAGCATGTTAGAGTAAATTATTTATTTGAAACAAGTAGGGGTGTTTGGTGTTTTTTTGTTAAATACATTAAATTGTTTGTACCTTGGTAATGATGCAAATAACTGTTGTGTATTTATGTTCAGGAAAGGACAACATTTAACAAGGTTTAACACATAGAGAGCACCGTGCAATTCCAACATGACAATAATGTAATGTTCACACTTATTGCTGGTGAAAACACAACTTAAAATCGAGACATTTGATACATGTTTACAGTTTACATGTACATGTACTTGCCTCACACAAAAATGCATAGATAATTAAACTGTATTACATTATAGTTCAGTCAGAATGGTGCTTTTAACAAAATGGTATCTACATGTACGGAATAGGCATCAAGCCCAAAACAGTTTTGAGTATTTGGATACACATGTGTGTGTGTGGAGGAACCCTTTGGTACATGTCAATACCGCAAATGGAGGGCTTTAATGTAAGTACACACTCACATACTGAGGACACCTTGCAAACCGAGCGCGTCCTCGGTATGAAATATTGTGAAAAATGGCACTTTCGTGGCCGTTTTTGACTGTTGGTTAAATATCAAAGCGTTTGGGAGGAGTCCTCGGTTGACGCATAAGACCTGACGTGAGGCAGTATGCACATTTTTTTCCCCGTCAAAAAAAACGCAAACGGGATTACTCTGAATGGCATAGCGCCCTCCGTTGGTTGCGCGTGTGAAAATGACGTAAATGTAAACATGTATGTACAATTACATGTGTACATACATGACAACATACTCGTTTAGACATGTCTTAACTATTATAACGTTGTTTTGGCCTAAGTGCATATTGTAGTTTATGCGAAGACGTGGTCATTTGCAGCTAGCTAGGTGTACCATGGAGCTGGAATAAATGGTAAGTAGAGATATTGTATTTGGAAGCTTGCATGTTACTCGCTATGTATGACTATGAGTATGACTGAGACTGAGTATGAATGTAGCAGAGTATGACATACCCGTCATCTGGGGTGACTTTGATAGTTTTTGGCACTTCTGATATCTTTTGAGTAGGATAAATGGGGTTTTCACCCTTGATTCTTTCAACTAATAACAATGTGCCTCTTGGCTATCAATAGACCAAATCATTTCTTCATCAGATTGTGTTTTCATATTTTTTTTAAAACCACAACAAAATATCAAAGTCACCCCGTTGTCGGGGTGACATTGATAACCAATGAATAAAGCCTATGTTATCAAATTAACCCTCTTATTGGGGTGACTTTGATAATTTTAATTCGTTTTAAAAAAACACAAGCTACAAAACTATTCAAACAATACAAATATTTGGGTTTTCTGATAACTTTAATGGTTTGATAGCCCCTCGACCCAGCCTTCCGTTTATAGACCCGTGGCATGATTGTTACGGTACATCAGAGCTCAATCAGTATCTGCGAAGACAGAAAAGACAAATACTATCATAAAAACACAACTACACAGAGTTTTGGACACTTTGTTGTTCAATTTTGACATTCGGGGTGATTTATCAAAGTCACACTGAGTATCAAAGTCACCCCAGATGACGGTATATGACGTGCTCATTTACGTTGTAATGTAATTTTTAGTTAAATGGCCTCGATCTCTTACTCTAGTCTATAGGATGATATGGGAAGTGAATATGCCTAATTTCAGAATAATATAGAAGTTATAACCAAATTTAACTGCTTTATTTTGCCAACGCAAGCATGAGTTGTTGAGCACCGTGCGAACAAGAAATAGTTAATTGTAGTTATTGTATAAATAATAAAACAAATAAGTAGCCACAATTATTAATATTTAATTGTATAAGCCAATTTGGTATTCCAACTGCACATGCGCACATTTTCCCTTGACGATTTTTCTTTCGATATAAACATTTCATCGATTGCGTGCAAAAGCATAGCGGGGTACCAGCAAATTTCAAGAGATCGTCGTGTTTTAAAGTTACTAAGTAACATATTTTTGTTTACGTTTTGGTGTTTTCAGCCGCTTTGTGTGGCCAAACTTTTGTTCGAACAAATATTATTTATTTTTTTCGATTTCACAAGAAAATGTAAAAAATGCGGATTTGGTTACCGCGTCCCCCATAGCCTTGTGTGCATTTGTCTGCCGTGTTTGTATCACTTGACCTCCTTGAGAAAAATTGTTGAATCTTGTTGTGCACATGCGCAGTCGGAACTCCAAAGTGGCTTATTATCAGTTTAATGGTATATTGTTGTTGTATTGTTGTGTAGTCTAGGTGTGGCTGACAGAACTACCATAACAAACATGAAACGAAGTAGTCGTCTTGATGGAACCTTGACAAATCACCAGCATCATGAAGGGGAGAACGTAATCGCACTGTGGCCTCCAGATTCATCATGGTATCCTGCCGTAATAATCTCCTTCACCAAAGGTAAGTGCGGAGCCTCTAAAAGGACATATGACGAAAACAAATGGAATGCCCTCGTAATTTGTGGGTTCACGTTAACGTGAACCCACATTAGGGTTGTGGGTTCCGTAGGTAAGAAATGTAATCCATAATGTAGAATCCCATTTGTTACACATAAATTAAGACAGCTGTATACCCTCTTACATCCCCCCATGACATGTACCACATGTAAATAAACAATGCCATTTTTCCTAAACTTGATTCCTCCCCCCCCCCCCCTTTCAGAACCAAAAATATATATGATCTGTAAACAACAAATACTTTTCAACATTCCACTCCCAATTGCATGTAATCTCTTTAAAGTTTAATTAGTTGAATTTGTGGCTTTCTTATCAGGAAAGTACTGCGTCCGATACACTGATGGTGTGACACGCTGCCTATTTGAGCACCAGGTGAGAAAATTACCATAGAATGCATTAATTAAAAACAGACAGGTTAGGAAGAATACCAATGAAATGCGTAATTCTTCCAAATAGGCACTTGGGGAGACAAACTAGCGTAATTTTTTAGGTATGGAGACAGTGGCACTTAGGGAGACATTTTAGTGTCTCCCTAAGTGCCTTAGAAGTCTTAGAAGTCATATAATGAATGCACATGACACAAATTCTCATTTGAATTACATATCTTTTTATGAAGAGGATAAATACCGGTATGTCGTCAGTTAAGTTGCACATCAAGGGCGAATGTTGTTGCTTGTGATGGTGTTAAAATAGATAGTATATTTTATAGATAACACAAAGAAATTGTTATTTGTTTAAAATTAAATGTGATTTTGATTTGATTTCTATGCCAGGTGGCCCATCCGAGTTTCTTGAATCCGCACTTAAATGGTTCAGACAGTCTACAAAGCAGTTCCATTTGGGATGATGGCCCACAGGCTGATTCTGGTACAGAACCTGCCGTTTGTACTGCTCCATATGAGGTAATTCACACACACTCAACTTGTTTTCAGAACCCAAATATTCACTCTGGGTGCCCAGAAGCCAGAAACAAATTTATAAATCAAGTGTTTTTTTTGCAAGCACCCCCCCCCCCCTTTCACCCCCCCCCCCACCCCACACCCCACCCCTCCCACCCCTACTCCCAACTCCCTCTCCTTCAGAGGGGCAACTAGTCCGAGGCAATTAGGCATATGCGTCTACCCCGAAAGAAAATAACAGTGGTGTTTTGGGTTTTTTCCACTCGTTCTAAATCATAAACGTTTTCTGCATCCGGCAACATAGAAAGTAGTAAGATTTTGATTCATTAGTGAACTTGTTTTCTGAACCCTATCAAATATTCACTGTGGGTGCCCAGAAGCCAGAAACAAATTTGTAAATAAAGTGTTTTTGGCAAGCACCATCCCCCCCCTTCCCCCCCCCCCCCCCCCCCCCCCCACACACCCACCCCTCCCCCACACACCCACCCCTCCCCTCGCCCTCCCACCCCTCCCCAAAGAAATTGTTATTTGTTTAAAATTAAATGTGATTTTGATTTGATTTCTATGCCAGGTGGCCCATCCGAGTTTCTTGAATCCGCACTTAAATGGTTCAGACAGTCTACAAAGCAGTTCCATTTGGGATGATGGCCCACAGGCTGATTCTGGTACAGAACCTGCCGTTTGTACTGCTCCATATGAGGTAATTCACACACACTCAACTTGTTTTCAGAACCCAAATATTCACTCTGGGTGCCCAGAAGCCAGAAACAAATTTATAAATCAAGTGTTTTTTTTGCAAGCACCCCCCCCCCTTTCACCCCCCCCCCCCCACCCCACACCCCACCCCTCCCACCCCTACTCCCAACTCCCTCTCCTTCAGAGGGGTAACTAGTCCGAGGCAATTAGGCATATGCGTCTACCCCGAAAGAAAATAACAGTGGTGTTTTGGGTTTTTTCCACTCGTTCTAAATCATAAACGTTTTCTGCATCCGGCAACATAGAAAGTAGTAAGATTTTGATTCATTAGTGAACTTGTTTTCTGAACCCTATCAAATATTCACTGTGGGTGCCCAGAAGCCAGAAACAAATTTGTAAATAAAGTGTTTTTGGCAAGCACCATCCCCCCCCTTCCCCCCCCCCCCCCCCCCCCCACACACCCACCCCTCCCCCACACACCCACCCCTCCCCTCGCCCTCCCACCCCTCCCCAAAGAAATTGTTATTTGTTTAAAATTAAATGTGATTTTGATTTGATTTCTATGCCAGGTGGCCCATCCGAGTTTCTTGAATCCGCACTTAAATGGTTCAGACAGTCTACAAAGCAGTTCCATTTGGGATGATGGCCCACAGGCTGATTCTGGTACAGAACCTGCCGTTTGTACTGCTCCATATGAGGTAATTCACACACACTCAACTTGTTTTCAGAACCCAAATATTCACTCTGGGTGCCCAGAAGCCAGAAACAAATTTATAAATCAAGTGTTTTTTTTGCAAGCACCCCCCCCCCTTTCACCCCCCCCCCCCCCCCACCCCACACCCCACCCCTCCCACCCCTACTCCCAACTCCCTCTCCTTCAGAGGGGCAACTAGTCCGAGGCAATTAGGCATATGCGTCTACCCCGAAAGAAAATAACAGTGGTGTTTTGGGTTTTTTCCACTCGTTCTAAATCATAAACGTTTTCTGCATCCGGCAACATAGAAAGTAGTAAGATTTTGATTCATTAGTGAACTTGTTTTCTGAACCCTATCAAATATTCACTGTGGGTGCCCAGAAGCCAGAAACAAATTTGTAAATAAAGTGTTTTTGGCAAGCACCATCCCCCCCCTTCCCCCCCCCCCCCACACACCCACCCCTCCCCCACACACCCACCCCTCCCCTCGCCCTCCCACCCCTCCCCAAAGAAATTGTTATTTGTTTAAAATTAAATGTGATTTTGATTTGATTTCTATGCCAGGTGGCCCATCCGAGTTTCTTGAATCCGCACTTGAATGGTTCAGACAGTCTACAAAGCAGTTCCATTTGGGATGATGGCCCACAGGCTGATTCTGGTAGAGGACCTGCCGTTTGTACTGCTCCATATGAGGTAATTCACACACACTCAACTTGTTTTCAGAACCCAAATATTCACTCTGGGTGCCCAGAAGCCAGAAACAAATTTATAAATCAAGTGTTTTTTTTGCAAGCACCCCCCCCCTTTCACCCCCCCCCCCCCCCCCCCCACCCCACCCCACACCCCACCCCTCCCACCCCTACTCCCAACTCCCTCTCCTTTAGAGGGTCAACTAGTCCGAGGCAATTAGGCATATGCGTCTACCCCGAAAGAAAATAACAGTGGTGTTTTGGTTTTTTTCCACTCGTTCTAAATCATAAACGTTTTCTGCATCCGGCAACATAGAAAGTAGTAAGATTTTGATTCATTAGTGAACTTGTTTTCTGAACCCTATCAAATATTCACTGTGGGTGCCCAGAAGCCAGAAACAAATTTGTAAATAAAGTGTTTTTGGCAAGCACCATCCCCCCCCCCCCCCTTCACCCCCCCCCCCCCCCCCCCCCCCCCCCCCCCACACACACACAAGTGTGTAATGGCCTTCGATCGTGGACGGGGTATTGTCCGACCGTCTTCCCTCTTTTGTTTATACTCTAACGTTTTTTGATGATCGCCATAGGATTTGTACACGGGAAAAGATCGTGGACGTTTTGTCAATCGTGGACCCATTGTTTGACTCCCAATTCTTTTGTCCGACGACCACGATTGCCGGTCATTACACACGCACACCCACCCCTCCCCCACACACCCACCCCTCCCCTCGCCCTCCCACCCCTCCCCAAAGAAATTGTTATTTGTTTAAAATTAAATGTGATTTTGATTTGATTTCTATGCCAGGTGGCCCATCCGAGTTTCTTGAATCCGCACTTAAATGGTTCAGACAGTCTACAAAGCAGTTCCATTTGGGATGATGGCCCACAGGCTGATTCTGGTAGAGGACCTGCCGTTTGTACTGCTCCATATGAAGCCTCAAGTGCCGAGTCACAGAGATCATCAACCGAGGCTACTGAGACCGGTCACATAACGGTCATGGAGACCAGCAATGAAAGTGGGCACAGGAAATGGGACAAGAAACACTTTTGCTTTTTCTGTGAAGTACCTCAATCTAAGTTGCCCCGTCATCTCCAGTCATGTCACAAAGAAGAGAGCGAAGTTGTAGAGATTGCGTCTGAGACCAACCCAAGTGCCCGTAAGATACTTCTGTGGAAAATCCGCAATGTTGGTAATCATAGGCACAATTGCCAAGTCCTTCGGAAAGGCCGGGGTGCACTTATTGTAGGATATAGGCCTAATCATAAGGTATCTCCACATGCATACGGACCGTGCATATATTGTTATGGCTATTATGTGCGAAGTGATCTCTGGCGTCACCAGTGCCCACTGAAACCTGCACTCCCTGCACACTCGCATGGTAGCACTACCACAACTCCTCTGCGTAGATGTGTTGCTCACAAGAGTGATTTGTTAAAGCCTCCACCTGTCGGTGTGTCTTTCCAGTTGAACCAGGTTCTTATTCCGATGAAGAGAGATGAGGTGACTCTGCTGGCCAAGAATGACACTTTGATTGTGGAAGTAGCCAAGCGGGAATACGCGAAACTCGGGCACGATGTAGATCAACATGGCTACATCCGAAACAAGATACGGGAATTGGGTCGTCTTGTCATACAACTCCGCAAGAATACACACCAACCAAATGCATCACTTGAATTATTTGTCCACCCCCACTACCTGAATGATATCATCAAGGCTATTCACGGTATTGCTGGCTTTAATGAAGACAAGCAGTTGTATGATGTTCCGTCTCTAGCTTTAAAGATTGGACATTCCATCAAGAAGTGTGCACTCATACTTAAAGGAAATGCTCTAGAGTCTGGCCAAAAGCAAAAAGCCCAACACGCTGAAGAATTTCTGCAGTTGTGCGAACTGACCTGGCGAGACCGTGTATCCACCCATGCACACAGAACACTGTACCAAGGAAAGCGCAACCAACCTCAAATTCTGCCGACAAATGCTGATGTTGTGAAAATGTCGGCGTTCCTCCATGAAGCTGGCAACAGAGAAGTGGAACTTGTCCAGGATGCTCGGGGCGAACAAATTGGACCAGCTTGGAAGAGATTGAATGAAGTCGCACTGTGCCACCTTATTATGTTCAACCGCAGAAGGCAAGGGGAGGTATCAAAAATGAAACTAGAAGACTTTCAGAAGCACACAACAGCTAGTGTGAACGGGGAATGCCTGCTGACTGATCTTGAACGGCATCTGTGCAAGATGTTCAGAGTTGTCGAAATAGTTGGCAAGAGGGGTCGAACTGTTCCTGTGCTTCTCAGCAATGAGGTGGTGGCGTGGTTGAGTGCTCTGATTGCGAAGAGAAATGAAGCTGGAGTCGCCCACGACAACACCTACTTGTTTGCACGATGTTCTTATGGAGGTACAGGTCATATAAGAGGATGTGACTGTATAAGATTGTACGCAGACATGGCGGGCCTTGACAATGCTGCCAGCATCCGGTCTACAAAACTTCGTAAGCACGTGGCAACCGCATCGCAAATTCTTGCCTTGAAGGAACATCAACTTGAAACACTTGCAAACTTCATGGGTCATGATTTGCGTGTCCATCGTGAATACTACCAGTTGCCAGATACTGTGCAGAGGGTCACCAAACTTTCTAGACTTTTTCTCAGCTTGGAGAGGGGAAACTTGCCTTCCCAGCAGGGCAAATCCCTGGATGAACTGCATGTCACTGGTGGTAAGGACACAGTTGTTTTAAATTATTTACTCAACAGCAAAAGAAAGACATTAATTATTGCTTTTGTTGAAAAATATTTGATCAGTAATTACTATTCACTAATACATCTTCAACAGCGAAAGAAATGCAAGAAATAACATTTTGTTATCAGTTCACAATATATGATAACAAATGGTATACGTGTTTGTGTGCATTTCTTTTGCTATTGCTCCTGCATTACAGAACAAGAAAGAGAAATAGAGAAAAATTAGAAAGAAACAGACCACAGAAATTTGACAAGAGTTGAGTCCACTTTTCTGAATTTACATGCAGGACAACAACCAACTGTCGGGTATGTGTGCATTAATCTAACAAAAACTGCTCTTTGTGACTTGCAGAAGGCTTCACTAGTGACGAGGACAGCGATAACAGCAGTGACAATTCCTGTGATGTGCCCAGTGAAAACAGTAAGTTTAGGCTTTTATGTGTCTGTATTTTAACCAGTTCGCGCCGGATGACGTATATAAACGCAAAAATTTTCCAAAATTCAAAACGAATGACGCATAAACCTGCCAAGTTCAAGTTCGGAAATGTATGTCAGCAGCGCGCAAGGCCGGAAATGCGTGGGTGTGCTTCCCGGCACTATCAGCCTGAACCCGCTTCAGATCGAGTTTCGTAAAAAATAATCCCGCCCGTGGGCTTGGCGATGTTAAAATAATCCCGGCGCAAACTGGTTAAGTCGGGCTGTCTTTAAAAAAACAATTGTCTGTCTGTCCATTTGTTTGTTCATCTGGCTATTGGGCTGTCTGAATTAAAAGTGCCTAAATATCTGTGTTTGATATCGACTTGTTTCCTATTTGACATTAGGTACTCGACAGGCTCCTATCAGTGTTCCATCTGGAAGTCTGGCATCTCTGAACAACTCGAGACGAGTGAAACGTCGTCCCTGGACTGCCGAGGAGAAGGGAGACGTTACGAAGGGTTTGCAGAAATTCTTTCTGCTGAAGAAGCTTCCTGGCAAACGAGACATCGAAACATCCTGTCTTGTGGCACTGCAGACACGAAGCTGGAGGAACATCAAAGACTTTTGTCGGAACAAAATGAAGCTTCATCAAAGCTAAGCAGGGTGTTTCGTCAGTTCACATACATGTACGGATGCGTCAGAGTACTTGACTATTTAGAATTTGCAATCGCAATGATGACTTTAGAATGCACATCAATATGAAACCAATGGACAACCAGCAATTTAGTGTAGTGTCCTCACTTTGATAGGTGTAATTCACACACACTCAAGTGTCCTCCATTGGATAGAATGACAAGTATGCCCTCAGTGTGGTAGTGTCTACATGTATGCGTGTGTACGGCCGTGTTTTTTGTTACACGAACTGCCACGCGTCCCGACTATTTTTCATAGTCGCTTCACCGCCGTTTCTTAAGCGACATACAGTTGTGCGCATGTGTCATTTTCAAATCTAGATTAAATAAAATGCATTATTCATGAGCGGTCCTTCACTTTAATAATCAAACCGCTCTGGTTGACGAATTAACGCGTCATCCGTGGAAAGTACACGATTGTTTGCGGCCTTACCAGGCCCGTAGAAACCTATACGGCTAGTACGGCTATGGTCGTACCAATATTTTAGATGTTTTGGGGTTTGTTTCGGTTTTGTTTCGTTTCACCCCCTCCCCCCCCCCCCCCCCCCCCCACCCCTCCCCCCTAACAATTGTTAACCATTGTCGGCAGCCTCTTTGCTGAGCAAACCCAGAACACCAAACTGTATGGTAATTTTTCTGCCCGGAAGGAATTTCCTGTGGGGTTCCCTAAGGTTCGAAACGCAAATATTTTTTGAGGGACCTTTTTATTGTTATTATTGTAGTGGGACGGCATAAGGAGATCCGGCCCTCTTGTGAAAAAGGACGAGCACCACGGGGGCACGAAATATGGATAGATGAACACGAGCCACAATTGGATTAATCACACACTGGACAGGCTGGAGTTATGCCGATGCTGAAGGTCACATTTTAATTAGAAGACCAATAACAACCTCGGATGTACAGTAGCAAAAACATCGGAGAAAAGAAAACCTCTGGAGAAAAACCCCCATTGCCTGGAATATAACACAGAGATATACAAAAGCTCGGCAAGGTGGATTTAAATGTACACGACTGTACACAACATGTGTGTCATGCAACAAGAAACAAAACATGTGAATGACTTTTACACAAACAACCTTTACTTTATAATTATGTCAAAATATGCGAGATTAACATGACAAAATACTCACTGGGGGTTTCCTTGGCAAGTGCCCTATCCCGCAGTGATCATGGCACTCATGGCGAAGCCATTGCCAGTAACAAATTACAAGGGAAAACTCCGACAGAAATGTATGGCTGCTCAGTCAAAGGACAACTTCCAAAAAGACCGAGAAAGTATCAAGTTTCAAGGTGCTGCCAAATCACTCGTCTGAATATGTATACACTAAGGCAAACACCTCTACAAACGTTCATCCAGACTTCAATGAAACTTCGAATAGTAAGCTTGCAATTACTGGCCTACAATATTAAGATGGAGAATTAATATAAAACTTACAATTACAAGCCCAAGTAATGGATACACCTAAGAACTAAGTTATCATGTTGACGAATATGACTGTTAACCGTCCTCGCGCGGGAAGCACAAAGGTCAACAACAAAGTAAACTGTTACATAGAATTATGCAAATCACCATATACAATGCAAATGAGCTACGTCAATTCTACATAATTATGCATGACGTATGAAAGTTTAGAAACAACGAATGAGGTCGCCCTTGCTCAGGTACGGTTCCTTACATCTTCCCTACTTTAAAACCATACGCCCTCGAATGGTCCAATCATGAAAACATAAAGGGGCGACCGACACAAAGTTGGCGTTGAATTCCTAGAAATACATGTATAATCAACAATTATGACAATTTTGTTACATATCATACTTCACTCAAAACAGAAGCTATAAACCATCACCAAGACAAGTATTAAAATTTGGTATACATACACACACTCAAGTTGATGGCACAACAAACTTTGTAGAACAAGAACACATCTTGTACAATACAAGCCACTCATAGATTGGTTGCAGGTACACACATACATTTTAGTTTCATAAATTGTACACTACTTGCATTCTTGGGGATGCATAAATTTATCAAGTGGCTAGAAAATATTTAAGTTCCCTACAGTAGTCCACTACTCTGTGGAAAATAACGTTTCAGTCACAAAAGTTTGTTTTCGTAAACACACCAGTCATCAGGTATAAATGATCAATCGAACAAATGGACCACAATCTAACCTCAATGTTTAAGATGGACATGTAAATAATTCACAGTCCAACTTATTACATCATAAGTTCATGATCTAGATTTCCATCAGTGAACTTTAATAATACAAAGCTCCAATGTAAATCACTTCCTGTGTGAAAAGTATACAAAGTATCAACATGTAACAATGTACATACAATGGATTCCAAACATTTAGAGAACCACCACACATAACTCCCATGGGTGTATAAGGTTACAACTCGGGTGCTGTTTTCAGACATTTGGACCAAAACCAGGATTCTAAATGTTTCACTTGTAATGAAAAATACTGGGATGCCACAGTTAAATCTTAATCATACAGACAACCCAAAATTGTCTAGACTGATAAAAGTCAAGCCCTCATATAAACCCCTGCATAACTAAAACTCAGTGAGCCATAAAATACAAAGTACATCTCGAGGTGGCATACGCCGTGTCCTGCAACACATGTGAAGCAGGCTGCCTCAAGTACATAAACATTCATCCAATAGAACTGTGATTAGTATAAACATGGTTCAATCAGAACCCCCTACTGCAGTAATTTACAAGCTGCTTATACATGTAATTTGCAGACAATTTAAGTAATGGCATTTGGCCAGAGACCTACATGACCCTTCACAATGTGGTGCTTTGTCAAGCTTTTAGCTGACAATACTGTTGGCCATACCTCAAATGCCCAACCAGGAAATACAAGTGGGGCCCAGGAGTTCCCCACTTTTTCTCCTGTCTTGCCATTTGGCAGTTGCAGTGATGAGTGGCATTCCAAAAATAAACTGAGCTTTTTCTTCAAAAGAGGCAGTAAATGCAGGGTTGAATAATCAGGAAATATATCCAGTTCCTGTGGTTTGCTACAAAGTGACTTATTTCTCAAATCTTCACAAACATGTGCAAACACAATACTACTACTAGGCTCTTCAACAGTCCCAGTTACAACTTCATGGTGATCAGAAACTTCCAAAATAGGATTTATCAAAATCTGCTCTGACACCTCTACCTCTGAAACCTTTTCTACTTTAGTAAGTGCAGGGACAATATCAAATGACTCAGATTTAAAATCTACATTTGCCACACTACTTTCACATGAAATATTAACAGGATTGTCCACACATTGGACACTATTGTCTGAAGGCAGACTCTCAAAATTCTTTACCTGTTGCTCTTCAACAAACTTAAGCAAAGTGGCAGCATGCTCATTGAGTGCTGTCTCTATAGACTGAGCTACATCTAGCTTTGTAACAGTAACAGACTCATCAAATGGCTGTTCGTCAAGTGAGCGCACATTATTAGGATAATTTTCCAATAAACATGAAAACACATCGACAATTGTTTGAGCTAAAAACTGATGTGACTTCACAATAATGTCTGGCAAAACCATGGTTGGCATACATAAGTGTACATAAAATACTAGGCTCTCACAAAATTTGACCAAAACTGTGTCTACACAGATACTACAGGGTCATAATAAAGCCTATTGTGAGTGTTGTCAATCCTAAAAAGGATGAAATGACATAACTAGTACACAGAAAAACCCAACCAAATCATCACAACTATAGACTGAATCATGTCAAAAATAGACAAAATGTCAAGACAATACACTGTACCATCAAATGCACATCAAGTTAAATATCAAAACTCGTTTAACTCAGCGGTATACAAATAGGTAATACGTAACTAGATCATATATCCCAATAACATGTAGGCCAAATGGCTTAATCTGTACAAATGCAGATCTACACACAAAAATGGATACTCAAGTCAAGTCACACACCAGTACACATGGTAAGAAAAATTGTACAATTAGGTTTATGTAGCCTAGGTTACAAGACCGATACTTTATCAAATTTGCTGACAATTTGGGGCCTAGATACAAACAAATGCAGCCCTGATCAATAATAGAAAATGTGAAAGATGATCACGATGTTCCTCGGCTACTTCACCTTCAAGCAGAATCAGCTTATCGCTTGGCGACAGTAAATCCAAACGTTGCAAACAAAATCATTTTGTCCAGCTATCTTGTGACGACGCCGAAGCGGTGCTCAATCCTGTCTACGACGCCATTTTTGTAGTGGGACGGCATAAGGAGATCCGGCCCTCTTGTGAAAAAGGACGAGCACCACGGGGGCACGAAATATGGATAGATGAACACGAGCCACAATTGGATTAATCACACACTGGACAGGCTGGAGTTATGCCGATGCTGAAGGTCACATTTTAATTAGAAGACCAATAACAACCTCGGATGTACAGTAGCAAAAACATCGGAGAAAAGAAAACCTCTGGAGAAAAACCCCCATTGCCTGGAATATAACACAGAGATATACAAAAGCTCGGCAAGGTGGATTTAAATGTACACGACTGTACACAACATGTGTGTCATGCAACAAGAAACAAAACATGTGAATGACTTTTACACAAACAACCTTTACTTTATAATTATGTCAAAATATGCGAGATTAACATGACAAAATACTCACTGGGGGTTTCCTTGGCAAGTGCCCTATCCCGCAGTGATCATGGCACTCATGGCGAAGCCATTGCCAGTAACAAATTACAAGGGAAAACTCCGACAGAAATTTATGGCTGCTCAGTCAAAGGACAACTTCCAAAAAGACCGAGAAAGTATCAAGTTTCAAGGTGCTGCCAAATCACTCGTCTGAATATGTATACACTAAGGCAAACACCTCTACAAACGTTCATCCAGACTTCAATGAAACTTCGAATAGTAAGCTTGCAATTACTGGCCTACAATATTAAGATGGAGAATTAATATAAAACTTACAATTACAAGCCCAAGTAATGGATACACCTAAGAACTAAGTTATCATGTTGACGAATATGACTGTTAACCGTCCTCGCGCGGGAAGCACAAAGGTCAACAACAAAGTAAACTGTTACATAGAATTATGCAAATCACCATATACAATGCAAATGAGCTACATAATTATGCATGACGTATGAAAGTTTAGAAACAACGAATGAGGTCGCCCTTGCTCAGGTACGGTTCCTTACATTATTAACCAGAATAATAAAATACATGTAGGTCACGTTTATTCGTTGTGTTTTTCACAGCTGTCACCAACACACTTCTTTTAAAAATGACTTCAATGCTCTAATGTAAAGTGTAGACCCTGTTTTTTTTTAATATTGTTAATTACATCTACATGTTAGTGTATTTGTTTTGCATCTAGGTCAAAGTAAAAATGGGAGGTTTGTATGCCTGGTTTTGTTTTTGTTTTGTTACATTTACTTTTGGGGGGATTTGAGTATAATAAAGCTGCCTGCTTCTCAGATGGGCATTATTGATAATTACGTTTAATACTGTTATAATTTCAACGTGTTTTCAGTGAGTAGTATTATCCCCAATTGGCCCAGTTCCTATCACCAACAGGGTTCACAAGTGCTGGATATGATTTCCCCAAAACGGCACATTGGTTTTTTATATAGGCAGGTGCACCTCTAAATTTTGCTTGAGCTCACAAAATCTCATCAGTAAATGAGGTAGCCTTAATTATGAGCTGTTATAGTGCCCCGACCCAATTATGTTCAGGGATATATTTAACAACATATGTTATACACTTTTTTTCACAAAAATGTGTGCAGCAATTTAAGTAGTTTTTACATGAAAGTTGGATGAAAGTGATAATTGTGAATGTTGTGTTCCAGAATTAAATTCATGATGTTGTGTTTCAGAGTTCAGAGCCATACAATCACAAAACATATACCGGTTTTGGATGCGGTGTTTAAGATTATTTGAATTAAAAGTTACATATTAAAGTCATGATTTCGAGCGCACAAAATAAAGTATTTCGAGCGCACGAAAAACTGTATTACAAGTGCACGAAATCATTTCGTGTGCAAGAAATGATTTCGAGCGCACGATTGTTATTCGTCGTATTTCCCTTTAGGGGCTCCGTACAGGCCTGTATAGGATGCTCAAAAACATTGGTCAGGCCCATTTGATAAGCGGAGTTAGGAGTAGATGCGAGCCCGAAGCGCGAAGCCACCATGGCGTTGTGTCCGGGCCCGGGAAATTTTTCATTCTATATGTTCTGTGGTGCAATATGACGTAATTCCTGGCCACTTTTTACTCGCTTTTTGAGCAAATTATAAAAATCATTTGTATTGATTTACTCTCTAATAATATTTCCAAATATTTTCATATTTCCATCTTCAAAATAAAGAAATGTGCTCTATGTATTGCTGCATGTGGCACTATAGTTGTGAAAAAACACGCTCTTTCCTGAACACTTTAATACACAGAAATTAGATTAAAACATTAATATCTTTGCAAGTCTGGGTATTTAACGTCACCTCAGTTATTTTCACTTATAGCATGTCCCGTTCAACCTACATACTAAGTTTAAACTCAATCTCTGGATATAATCCCTTAAAGTTGCATCTTTAGGATGATGTCACATGACATACGATGACGTCATCATGACCTCACCCCTCGGGCAAACACTTTGCTTTAGGGATTATGTCTTTGTATGACAACGATGGATGTCCAAAGTGGCTGGGAGAAAAGAAGAGACAGAAGCTAGAAAGAAAAATCAAAACCAAAACAAAGGCAACTTAACTCCTATAATCTTATGTAGTGATTGAGTTGCGCCCGAAAACATAATAATAGTCCAACCAACCAATAAATAGTTCAACAGAAAATTAAATGGGAGGTATTGCGTCCCCGATTTTATAGGGCTTAGCGTACTACTATACATGTACTACAAAAAAAACACCCTGAGCTTCAGGGAATTGCTGCAGGTGATATGTATGAGATCTTACCGGCCACTGATGATAGCATCATAACCAAAGCTGCTGCTCCCTCCATTCTCCAAGATGCAGGTTAATTCTGAGCACGGTTCGTCTGGGTTTGAGGCTATGTGACACACACTCAGTTAAGTTAATAAGCGATCCAAACACTGCAGAGCAGTAACAACTTCCAGAAGGGAGCCTACTCGTATCATAGCTCAAATCCGTACAAAGAAATGATCGGCAATCTATTAAGTTTGATCGTATAATATCGCCGAATACACATACCACCATGCGGATAGCATCAGCATCCAATCAGGAACGAGCAAGGCATAATGAGACGAGGTCTGACGAGGTTGAAGCTGTTTCTGGTGTTGGGAGAACACCATGGTAACATGGCTGTCGCGTGGCTTGTGTGCTTCACATTCGTAGTCCTCAGGAGGCCTTGAAAAGACCTTCTGAAATATTCAAACCACTTTAGTGACTTTACCTGCAAAATTATTATGTCACAGGGGCCCTTCTATTTTGCTTATGTGGACTGTTTTTGTTCCTTTCTAAATGTGGCATGTTGACGATTTACACAGTTTATTCGGTGTCTTACATTTTGCTTTGTAAACTTAACTTTTCTAATCTATAATCAATTTGTGTGTGTAATTAATGTTGTCGACTTTTGTACAAACACAATAAATGACACATATTACGTTTAGCTTGTATTACGTTTATCTATGTATATCTACTCACAATACTTTACCGTTATAGTAGTATATTTGGCCCAAATCGTGGAAGTCGTTCTCATTTACTCGCCAAGCTTCGAATTTCCTTATTCCACTATTTCTATAAGTTCGATTAAAAGTTCGTGGGTTTTGAGCGGCCATGTTTTTTTCAATGCATTTTCAACGAACAAAAACATGGCCGACCAGAGAATTTGTATTGGAAATTATAGAAACAGATTTTTTCCTGGACTTTTGTCAGACCTGACATGTCAAAATCTGTTTTCGTCAACAACATTGATTTACAAAAATCCTAATTTTTTAAAAATCGATTGGTTAATGAATGCTCTAGAGGCCAAAACGACGGCGACAAACCATTCTGACAGCGAATATAGGCAAGGCACAGACTGGGCCTAGGATGTACATGTAGGCCTACTGTAGTTAAAGTGTATAGTGTCAGTGTGGGCCTCATTCATAAGTCTTTGTACAATATTTTGTATCTCAAATCCTGTTTCGCAGAAGATATTACCAAGCGAATACGACTACCACATTTGCAGTTTCGAACCGAAGGAAAAGGGTTTCCAGGCTGATGAGGAAAGTGTCAAGTGAACTGCAGCGTTCCAAACTTCCAGCAAAGAAACGTACAGAGTGCAAGCTACAAAACCATCGCAGGTTTGGGTCAACACAATGGAAGTTTATCATCGTTGTCAACACAACATCACTCATAGGACAGAGACTGTTAGAAGATCATCAAAGAACACCAACTGTCAAGCTACAATGGTTGTGACAGTAAAACGGACTGGAAAATACCGTAGTAGGCAAGTATTGCATCTAAAATAAATGTTGTCCCATAGGTTTAGGGGCATTCAATGTATAGGTAATATCAAGGGTTAAATGAAGATGGCAAGAGGTCTGCGAAGAGGGGCCGATGCTGAAGACTTTCCGGCTGTGTGACATTTGCTAATATACATGCCATACATGTACCCATGTGCCACCCATGTATATATATCTGCTAATCTGTCCATGTTCTAACCCATCTTTTTTAACCCCCAGTGCCAAATGCAAGGATCCCCATCTCCCGATGTTTCCAATGGTTGTTAGATTAGACCACATCCACAATTATATGATTGAATCTGCTGACACCCTGAAGTTTCGAGGTGTCACAGAAGATTGTAACGCGAAATTCAAAGGTCTATTCGAAAAGGTCACTCGCGCGCTTCAGCCTTGAACACACACAAACTTGACTTGCAAATGGAGTTCGGTGCTGATTACGTTTAGGAAGCTGGTGACCGAGCCAATTTCCCCGATTTGCAATTCTGCCACAGGTGAGAACAACATATTTGGTTATGAGTACTACGGTTACAGAATGCTATGCTCAGATTCATAGAAATTTAATACATGTATACCTCAAATATTTTAAATTCCGTATGTCAATTGATAATGATGCATCCAATGCCGCCGTCTTGTTTACATGATCTTGACTAGAATTGGCCTCATTCTCCAACTCAAAGATCTAAAGAAGATATAATATTGATTGTTTTGTGCCTTTTAACACTGTGTCAATATGCCTGATGCCGCCCATCACATTTTCCCAACGTTTCCTGCGACATGACGTAAAATTATTCATGTTAACGCCCTGTTGGCGGGCGTTTTGACGTCGCGTGACTCTTGATTTGATGCGGGACGTCGTGATTTGTTTACCTTCGGGTGCTGCCCTCTTTTGGAGTAATACTAGAGTCGTGAATGACCAACTTTGGGTCCCTGTGTTTATCAGTACAGCATTGAATCTGGTCTGTTTAAAAACACACCCAACATTAACTCTAATATTCATCCAAGCCAATCCCATATAAGGTAACTTTTGCAATATCATGCAAAGGGGGTACTACTAGTACCACGATAGCAAGTAGCGTAGTGGTATACGGCAGTGAACATACAGCACAGTGTTTTATCACCGTATATGACCCAGACATGACCGATTTTCTCGTATCAACAGGAAATATATCAATACAAACAAATTCAAAAGCGTTCATTTACCATGCATCAAAACATGCTTAAAATTCATCTGCACATGTTTCTTTTTTAAACTGATGCAAATTTCAGCATCCTCGAGCTATTTTCGCCGTATATGACTACCGCCCTCTGTCGACCAATACTCTACAGCGTTACTATCGTATTATTCGCGTACCACGAGGTCGACACTCGGGTGGTGACTTTGATCATTCCACGGTGATACAAAAAGTGAACCTTTAATATCAGTGTTTTGATTCATTTTTTACAAATTGGAGTTATCAGCTTCCAAATTTTTCCTCAATTTTAAGGAATTAAATAGAAACAAAAATCCTCGGATCTGATAATAACGTTGATGTGCGGCATACACGGGTTATTATTTTAATATTTACTGGGCTATTTTTACGAATAAAAAAGGCTGTGAATCACTGAACACTGTTGTAGAATGTCATACCTAGTTGCTATTTTACGATTGTTCACACAGTTTTCTTTATTAATAAAGAAATCCAGAGAGCTCTGTTGTGGAAATAAATTCTGTTGTCATCAGCTTCTTGTCACTCGCTTCTTGTCGCAGAGCATTAATTAGTTCGTCGAAACTGTTGACGTGGGACCAATGATTCGTCGAGTAATTGTTGATGTCATGTCCTGTGTTCGCACTCCTGTGTCAACTCTTCAATTTCAGCTTGTTGTAACTCTTTAAATTGTGTAATACACGACGAGGCTAAGAGCTTCTGGATGCGGGTTGCTGGGTAGGAACTTCGTAAAAAAGAACTGAGTAATGATTTATCAAGTAGATCATCAAATAAGATAAGATAAGATAAGATAAGACTTTATTCAACCAATGCAAAAAGTTAACAACTAATGACATCGGAAAATGGCTTATTCCTCGAGCTTAACAATATATTTATATAATAAATACAAATTACACAATACACATATACTAGACACACAATACAAACCTCAATAAAAACAAACTAAGATTAAGTCCCATTGTATACACGAACTGCAGAAGGATAAAAACTCTTTGTAAAACGCTTACTACCATAAAAAGTCCCAAGACGTCGGCAGGAATGTGAAATAATCAGTTGCTGGATGGAACTTGTCCTCCTTGACCCGTTTGCACATTCTGTCATTGTAAATAGATTCCAGTGTTGGTAAGGTAGTGCCAATGATCTTCTCTGCTGTTCGACCAACAGCGTTTAACTTCTGACTGATGAAACAATTATGCTCTCAATGATTGCCCGGTAAAAATTGACTAAAATACACTGACGAACCCCAAATGAATTCAATTTGCTTAAAACAAATAAACGCTGACGAACCTTCTCTTTCTGACGGTTGCTAGTTTTATTTGCTTTAACTCGTTTGTTCACTTTTATGATTCCCCTCCCCCTAAAATATTGGTGAACGGTTAGTTCTCCCTACAAATTTAATCCCATGTAGTTATTCCGCTGTTTCCTCCACGGTCCATTGTGGTCCAATATATTTTGTATGGCAACATTTACCGAAGTCGGTACGAACCCGGTGTCACATTTTACTTTTTGATATGTCTGTAAACTTCACACTTTGGTAGGTCTTTGAACATATCCTCGGCCATTGTGTATCTACAGAAAATCAGGTGAACAGTCAATATCTTATAAAAATGGGACGAAATGCTCTTAATAGTAAAAGAGAAATCCCCCCCCCCCACAAAAAAGCGTACCGTGGTACTGTAATAATCTAAAAAGTTACACATGACATTTCAAATAAACCTAATGTTTGGCACTTTATAATTATTTTGTTTACATTACAAACAAAACTTAACATCTAAAAACTTTCCTAGAGTTATTTCATGCACCCAATTAAACTCGATTAGTACATTGTGCCTAAGATTATACGTGCATAATAGCGCCCGTATGCTGTACACACGAAAAATATATTTCCCTTATTCGTGGATTGTAAACAGAGGGCGCTGTTTTTCTCTCGACCGCTAGTTTTCTAATGAACGGGCGGCACAAAATGATTACTCTTCAGACTCAAATTGAACTTGCGGGATTTTTGCGCTATTTTCTCTTTACTAACAAGGAGTCACTCTATCGGTTTATGCAGAAACAATTACCAAAAACCCTGGCCCATGGTGGCCTATTGGAAAAAAACGTGTTTTGGTTTTGTATATTTTTAACTTAAATTAGCAAAATACGTTTGTTGTCTAAGCTTATTTAACCGACTTTTCGCTATAGGTTTTAAAATAAATCATACATCAAATGAGAGAGTAACAAGAAGTGGCTTCGGGTAAAATAGGTCATTGAAGACAACACGTCAGGTTTGTGGACACCGCACTCCTAATGAAGCGTGTACACAATTTAGATTTGTCATTCAATAAAAAGGGTAGCTGGTAAAATGTCAACATCGAAGTTAATTAATCTTCAAAATCATTTTTTGTGTGTGATATAAAACAGCATTGTTGTTATAGTTAACTAGTTACATTATATCGCTTTAAAGAACAGCTGTTGTCGAGCTGCTATAGGTATAGTGGATAGTGGGATGGGCTATGAATCAAAGATCCCTGGTTTAAATCCTGCTGTAGGTCACTTCGTTTTTTCTAGTCAAATTGTTATATTTAGCATTTTTGTTAATTCTTTCCCCCAAATACCTGATCACATTTCCCTTTTTCGATTTTTTTCCCAAGGGAAATAAAGTCCTTGGACCTGACTTGCAACTCGCATATGCTTTAGTATACGACAATAGCTCGTTAGTGGTATGTAAAAATATCGCGTCCGTATAGCTTCGCGCGCACGGGTAGCTTCGCGCGCTTTGATTTAAGACTACCTATACAGCTGCCAATCATAATACCCAGCACGATTATGCGCAACGGACCCCTCCTCCTTTATTCCCCCGTACATACACTTTCTAGACTATTGTTACCTAACGCCCCCCCCCCCTAAAAAAATGAAAAGAATAAAAGAGAAACCGCAACATTACGCAAGCAGTTCCCTCCGTCTCATACGTAATGAAGTGCGATTGTGGCAGAGAAACACCCACCCTTCTTTTGTGTTGACCATTGTGTTCCCGGAATCTCAGGAATTCTTTTTATGTTTCAAGGGGGATGTGTAAGGTAACAATAGTGTGGAGAGGGGATTGGGTATAGACCATGCCCTGTTACATCTATATTCAAATGTGCCCGTCAATATGCGCACGCATCGTGTTTTACATAAATTTGGTTAAGAGGCGCCATCAGAGGTCACATAATTCAAAGGTGGTCTGACCTGTGGCGTCCCTCCTCAACCAAATTTTATGCAAAACACGATGTGTGCGCATATTAACGGGCACATTTAAATACAGATGTAAACACGTGACGTCAGAAGGCCCATCGTCTATAGGGATAGGAGGGGGGGGGGGGGGGGGGGGGGGTTACCCCTCTGCCATATTTCGTGCTGGGTATAGTCTCATACCTCGCTTTATAATATGCATGGCTAATCACGACAAACGTTAACGATAGTCGGATTCGAACCACAGACTTTTCGCTCCATATACCTCTCCTTTCTTTCAACTATGCTATTGGCGAGTTGGTCAAAGAAACTTCTTGACGTTTCGAAATTTGTTCATGCTGTCTTGTAATAATGTGCCAAAATAAACCAACGACGAGGGTATATACCACACGAGATGGCATTATATTTACGCATGTATGCCCGCCTCTCTATGCGGACAATAGGCCTATAGAGAGTTGAATTTTCGATCGCCAAATAACAAGGTTGTCAGTGGATCGTAAACTAATACAAATATATATCTGAAAAATGTGTCCATATTAAACTTACGCTAGACTGAGAAAGTAATATCTGCGCTGCGCAGCCTTTTGGTGAATGAACTTGAAAAGCCGTGCGTGCACGGTTACCCTAACGCTTACAGGCATTGTCAGTACTTGAACAAAAAGCAACCATGTTTGTGTTAAAACCATTGCATCGGTTATTGCAGACATAAATTAAGCCTACTAGGTACATGTCTACATGTCTGTTGACAATTGACATTTCTCTAGAGAATGAGTCATTGTCCAAAACTATTGTTTGTAATGTTATTTTTTCTTTCTCTTCTTCTTTTTGTGGATATTATATGGTCTGTTAAAACAAGCACTAGCTTTTTTTTTTTGTTGTGGGGGTGCTCTTTAATATGAGCAGGTCATAAAGCAAGTCTCGAAACTAAGCAAATAAATCGTGAAAACAGAAAATAACAGAAAATAATATTTGCTTCTTCTTTTTTTTAAGGGGGGTGGGGGTGCCCCTTAATATGAGCAGGTATTAAAGCAAGAAGGGAAATACAAAAAACCAAGTTCTTCAACTTACATTTACTTTACCCACGTTGTTCTATATTCTACACTTGGAATATTTTGAATTTCCATGAAAGGTTAGCTATAAAGCAAAATACAAAACCAACATGTCTTACAAAGCTAAATCGAAGTGACTCTAACTAAAAGTTGACCGTAAAGGCATTATTAATTCTTTAGAAATGACACGAATTCACAATGATTTTCCTTTGCATGTTTGTTCATACTATAAGTTATCTAAACAGCGCAAGATATAAACAGTTGCAATGTATTTTGTTTGTAATATCGTCTGATTAATTCAGTTACTAACATCCTAAATAAATGTTTAAAGTAGTAAGGGCCAAATTCATAAACGGTAATTTTCCTTTGATCATGATTAACTAGGCTAAACTGTGTATAAACAGTTGATGATCGAACATACAAATCTAGGCCCGAATTCATCAAAAGGGCTTAGATCAGCTGCTGTTTATCTAACGTACATGGTTAGTGACATACGTCTAAGTAACACAAACAATATGCTGCGTATGGATCTGCTGCGTATCATTTAGACGCACAGGAAGAACTGTTTTCCCACCTTTTACACACTCAATGAGACACATTTTGAAATGGCGACCCTCCAACTAGTGTCAACTGAGCTGATCAGCAAAGCACAGCGATATGCGTGTTTTTGAAGATAGATATGCTCTTTTATTCAACATATTACGTAATCCGCTGTGAATAGAATGATGTACGGCTAGACCACTAAACTTCGGCTAAGCAGGAACTTGTACACGGCTGGATAAACAGCCGATTATTTTCTCACTGAATTGCGATGATCTCAGGAGTTTATTCACAGGCGCACTTCTCTGTTTCAGCACCCGTACAATAGTTGTACATGACTAAAATTATCCGGTGATCATCACCGTTTATGAATTTGGCCCTAAAAGTTTATTTCGAAATGATTACATGTTAATTTAATGTAAACCATACGATTTTAATATACAACCAATATTTACAAGTATATTCTTGTTTTTGCTTTACAATAGAGCAATATTCAATGTTACACCAGAGCCAATTACTCGAATCGAGTCCGAATTTGTGGACAGTCACTGCAGCAGGCAAATGATTTGATTCATCACCAGAAGACTCAACTTGACTTGAGCAAAAGCTAATAACACTCGAGCCTTAAAAATAAAATATAAACGTTGCAGACAATTATTACATTGGCAATGATTTACACGGTGCAAAATGCATGTTCGCGTCACTTCACAAATACAGTACGGCAAACATGCAGCCGGTATCGCGTACACACATACATCGTGGCACGGACTCCCACCGTGTGGTTCTGTTGCACACAAAGTACTATCTCGAAACTGGAGGCTTAAAACACGTTTTCCAATTCGAGGTTTCATCATTGCTTTCGTGTGATTGCTTTAAAACACGACTCGACTCGACTATACACTGTGGCATGACACGACACGACTCGACTCTACTATACACGGACACGCCCCAACTATGCACGGACACGACTCAACTCGATTTCCTAACAGAATGACTCGACTCGCCTTGAGTCACTTTTTGTTTAAATGACTCGACTCGACATTGTAAGTAGTCTGACTACTAGCAGCCAATCACTTCGAACCTCATGCTGCAGTAGGTTTTCCATGCAGTGGGGTAAATGCGCAGGATTCTGGTGCGCAAGGCAGACGGGAATCGAGTGGTTACCATGGTGTTCCTGTCCTTGTTACCAGGGAACTGTAAACAAAAAGAATACAGGAATGGTGTGTATGTTGAAAAAAGTTTAAATTTAGATATGTATTAATGAGTATACGTAATGGCGTATAATAGTTACCATAAGTCTGTTGCCATTTTCCAGTTTTAAACCTACATGTATTGGTGTGCCGTCTGCATTAGTCACGTTATGCCAGGACTGACTGTCATCGCTGTACGAGGCCACTTGGTACTCCGTCACAAATTGGTTGTAAGGTAAATCTCCGCGCCCCTGGGTGATCAAACCAGTGATGGTGACTGCACCATGAAAGTCAACCTGTATCCATGGACTGATATCAGTGGATCCACCGTAACACCATGCTGCAGCGTACCCTGTTAAACATTAACCACTTACGCTTAAAGTTCTTTTTTTCCCTCCATTTTTGAATTGTTTTTGAGTATGATATTCTAATTTGTTTGCCATTGAAGCAATGATTTCTACATACAAAATATAAATGTATTTCGTTTATTCAAAGCACAAATTGAAGCTATACTAATTCAATAACTGTATTGGAAACAAACAACATTGATACTTTTTGTTCACTGTCTCATATGATCCATCTGTGACGCGAACCTCGTGTGTCAGAATGCTGCTTGTCCAAAACAGGTTGATATTGGGTATACAAATATAAAATATGTGCTATCAATTGAAATTGATGTTGTATCATCATGACGTCATAAGTGATATTTTGAAACACTCCCAGATAGCACAAGTCGTTATATTAACGTTCAAAGTGGTTCATTTAGTTGATAATGATTTTGGTTTATAGTAACGTTAAACAAACGTTCACTTAAAGTCAGTTTTGTAAAAGTTATCAATTCGTATATTTAAAGGTAGTATACACCATTGGTAATTGTTTAAATTATCAAGAATGGGTGAATTTTATAGAGAGTTGTATTTTATAGCAAATATCTTTTAAAAGTTTAAAGTTTTACAATCGTGGATGCAAAAAAAAGCATGGAAAACGGCGTTCGTGTTCAATTTCAATTTGTTTTAAACAAACTATTACAGGATATATCTAGCGCCAACACTTTGCTGGATGCCTATAATCATTAATTACTTTAAAAAAGGAAGACATTTCCTAATAATTCGGTAGTAAAATGTTTCAATATCTGCAAATGGTATATCCTACATTTGAGTATAGGCCTATGTTGTTTTAACGTAGATTTATGTGGTTACATGCTTCTGTGAATTTAGGAGTTAATTTGTCAACATTGATCGAATGTTATCATATTATTACCAACGATTCTTCTTCCGTATTCCTTTTAGCGTTAACAAAAGCGTTTACATTCGGTTTGCACGTTCAAAGATTGCGTCACCGACACCACGAAGTAGCACTCATGTACACACAGCGCATAGTTTTGGTTTGGAGATAAATGCGTTTATATGTTTGAAAGGTTATTATCCCGCGAATTAAATGTGAATTGAAAACCTGTTCTGGATTTATATAAAGTACTACATTAAAACGCCATGAACGAGTTAATTATGTTTTCATGGATTAATTAATTAGGAAATAATTAAAAATTTAAGAAGAGTGCTACTTCGTGAAAACGAAATCTGCAGGAAATCCGTACAGTGCGCGCACACAAAGCTTCAGTGCTACTTCGTGAAAACGAAATCTTCAGGAAAACCGTACAGTGCTGGAGTTCTGGAGCACCCTTCACGTCTGAGCCCGCCCATGAAGTTCGTAAAAAGACCATAAATAGTTGCTACTACGTCCACTCCGTTCGCACACAGTTTGAGCCCGTTGGGCAACTTTTTCAAGAACGTAGTGACGGGGGCATAAGTTTCGAGTTCTTGGCTGCCATCTGAAACCGTTCAGATGTTGCTACCATTCTGTTTGTGTTCTTCAGATTCAGTTTGATATTATGGTCTCAAAAGTTAGGTGGTAGTTGTAATCTTTTTGTGACGTTATTATTAAAATGAATACACAAAAACATACCTTGAATATTAAGTCTAGCCCTAGGCGGGGCGTGGGTAGTCTTTTTTTTCAAATACGACGAAGCTGTAATGCTTTTATCGGGGATGCGACCATCTTCCATCCCGAGAGGTTTGGAGCACGGAAAGGTACCTGCAAGGCCGGGCGCAAACAGGGGCAAAATCACTGTACTGCACATAAATTATAAAGATAGAATACACATACTAAGATCGGTGGGCTTACGCACGCGCATGCCTGCCAGGAGGGTTATATGCTGGAGTAAAGATACGCATTGCGCCAAACGTAGTTTTCGCATCGTGAACGTGCATCGTGATTTACGTGCATCGTGATTTACGATTCCAAGCCGATGGACCTTGTCATCCTATTTTTTGAGATTTCTCCAAAAGCCAAATTTTCGATAGGTTATTAGCTGCAAAATCTGGCAGGAATTGTTTGCGCAAAACTGCGGGGTCTTCCTGGGCTTGGCTTAAAGGGTGATTCGACGTTAGCTTGTCTGATCACGTTTTAACGGAAGTAGCGCACACCATACCGGAGTAGTAGTTAGAATTGCCTGACCGGTTGGCCATTGCAAAGTTAAAAACAGAGGAGGGGTTATATCTCATTTTACGCAAGCGGGCTGCTGGCGGAGGTCCCCCACTGATCTCTACAAACTGGATAGGTCGATCGTACATTGAGGGGATAGCGAGCCGTGAAGTCACCGGCGGCCATGTTGGGATATTCAATACAATGCAGTGATCGCACGTGCGCGCACTGAAATGTTCTAATTTATTTTATTATAAAACTGGCACTTTTTAGTGTCTGGATATAAAATTAAACCCAAAAATGTAAGAATTTCCTTGATCCAAACAAAACTCGTTTTTATTTTTCCTATGGTTTGTGCATAAGGTTATGATGTTGGAAATGTTCAAACAAAATTTTGGTCTCATATCTTTTCCCGAAAATAGGGCTTTTTAATATTCAAACTTGGCGTATACATCTCATTATTGGGTGTTATTATGTTTAACATAATTTTCTTAATCAAACTGGATCATTTTTGCGACGTTAACTTCGTTTCCTGTGATATTAAATGAGTTTTCTCGGTCGTGCGCTATACAAACGTGTGTACGCCTGCAATGTTTTGAATATCCCAATATGGCCGCCAATGGCTTCACGCGCAGAGCCGCTCGACCTATCCAGTTTGTAGAGATCAGTGAGGTCCCCCCGTTGATTATTGTTTCAGTCTCCTCATCTTATATCATTATGTGGACCATTTTCTTGTTATAAATGCACCCGTTTGCCGGGGAGGGGGGAGGTGGGGGAGAGGGGGAGAGGGGGAAAGGGAAGGGAGGGGTGGGGAGAGGGGGGAAGAGGGAGGGAGGAGGGGGAGGGGGGCGGGGGAGGGGGGAGGGGGGCGGGGGAGGGGGGGGGGGGTGGGCTAGTGTACTCACCGGTGCAGTTTAGCCATTGACGTATCTCCTCAGAACAGCTGCTAATCAGAAAGGTGTCATAGTACGTCACCTCGTAGGGTCTGTATGGTACAAAGGTGCTAAAGCCACCCATTCCGATCGCCGTGCACTCACACGGGTCCACGGCTTGAATCAGCCAGCGGTAGCGGCTCGTCTCTGGGTCGAGCTCCTGGTTCATGGTGCACGGCATTGCTTGGAAATGGAAGAACGGACACATACAAATACTTGTTTTTCATGCAGTCTGTATATAAATTCAGGTAAAAAAAAAGACATCGCGAGATATGCGTTGATCTATATTATGCAAGTTTTTTATTGAATTTGATGAATACGTTTTTTTAGTTATTACACCTCAACTTTGTTGTATTTTAGGGCGTATAACTACTTCGTTGTATTCACACATTTGTGGAATTAAGCATTTCGTTCGAAAATTGGTTTAGTGCAAATTATTAAAGGGGCACTAAGTCGTGAAATCCCCGAAAATGTCGTGTTTTAGATTGTTTACTTCACTCTAAAAACAGATTGGTTGAAAATAACCAATATATTGGTCGATTTCAACCAATCCAGTTGGTAGATATGTGGATAACCAAAATATTGGTTAAAATAACCAATATGATATTGGTTACCTATTTAACCAATCCATATTGGTTATAACACCAACCAATGCAATGTTGGTTAATTTAACCAATCCACAATGGTAGGACTCCAACCAATTTGTATTGGTTACCACGTAACCAATCCATATTGGTTATAGCACTAACCAATACATAATGGTAGGGCTGCAACCAATTCATATTGGTTAACACGCAACCAATCGCATTGGTTATAACAAATTCAAAAATACAATATTGGTTCATTCAACCAATTGATAATGGTTAGGCTACAACCAATAATATTGGTTGTTTTTATGTAATTGGTTCCTACGTGGACAAATTGCGTAATGAAATAATACCAATGGAATTAACTTATTACACACTGCAAATACGCATACATACAATAATAACCTATTAGATATTACTAACTGAACACTTACTACAAACTTAGCTACTGCCGTTGTTAGTTTTATAGTTCGCTTTTTTTGTCCACGACGAAGTCACAGCTAGTTTTTTATGAAAAAGTCAAAATTTGAATGCAAAGAAAATGTAATGCGAATTTTTCACTATGTTTGCACAAAAATCTAAATTTAATCATGGAATCGTTTGAATAATTACATATTATGGCCAAAAAAATTCATTTTGGGGCTAAATACTACAATTTAACATCGACTATTGTAAAAACAAATTTTCTCACTTCTGATTGGTTAGTTGCTGTATACAAGCTCAACCAATATGACTGGTTGAAGGCCAACTAATCTATTGGTTATGAATAACCAATAGATTGATTAATACCTTGGTTTCAAGCTCAACCAATATGACTGGTTGAAGGACAACCAACATATTGGTTATAAATTACCAATAGATTGGTTGATACCTTCAACCAATATGACTGGTTGACGGACAACCAATATATCGGTTATAAAAGACCAATAAATTGGTTGATACCTTCAACCAATATGACTGGTTGACGAACAACCAATATATTGGTTATAAATGACCAATAGGTTGGTTGATACCTTCAACCAATATGACTGGTTGACGGACAACCAACGCATTGGTTACGCTTTAACCAACACATTGGTTAAAAACAACCAATATTGGGTCAACCAATTAGATTGGTTGGTCTTTTAACCAATCTGTTTTTAGAGTGTTGGGCCTATCCTATGTTAAACACCTGGTTGAAAAGAATTCAACCTATTGTCTTAATTGTTTACCTCGGACACGATGGAGTACGCATACTTATGTTCGTGTCGTTATCATTTACTGGGCATGTATACGATGCACGTCGTTTGTGTTCATAAACACAGCACCGATGCACAAATGGGGTCTCTTACACTTTCCGGCTAGACTAACGAATACACCCAAACATTTCAGGGGTCACAAAGGTGGCTCCAAACAAAATGTATAGATGCTTATATCCTACTTTTAAATGCTTATTCTGATTAAAATAATATCGCCTAATTGGGCGCTTCCAGGACACAGTGTCCCTTTAGGCCTAAGATGTATTTGTGTATTCTGTTTAATATAGGTTTATTTTAAAACATGTTTTACACAAATTCAGCAACTCTCGCATTAAATTTTGTCCGAAAAAAAATCCACACGCTTTTACTAAACCAAAACAATTAGTCATTTACACTCTAAAAACAGATTGGTTGAAGATAACTAATATATTGGTCGATTTCAACCAATCCAGTTGGTAGATAATCTGGATGACCAAAATGTTGGTTAATTTAACCAATCCACAATGGTAGGACTCCTCTACCAATTTGTATTGGTTACCACGTAACCATCCACATTAGTTATAGCACTAACCAATACATTCATATTGGTTAACACGCAACCAATTGCATTCATATTGGTTAACACGCAATTGCATTGGTTATATCACCAACCAATACAATATTGGTCAATTCAAACATTCTATAATGGTTAGGCTGCAACCAATATGTATTGTTTCCTACGTAGACAAGTTACGTAATGAAATAATACCAATGGAATTAACTTATTACACATTGCAATTACGCACACGTACAATAATAATCTATTCCTATATTACCTACTGAGCACTTACTACAAACTTAGCCGTTGTTAGTTTTATAGTTCGCGTTTTTGTCCACGACGAAGTCACAGCTATAGTTTTTATGAATAATGTCAACATTTGAATACGAATGAAATGTAATGTGAATTTTTCGCTATGTTTGCACAAAAATCAAAAATGCAATCATGGAATCGTTTGAATAATTACATATTATGGTCAAAAAGGTGCATTTTGGACTAAATACTACAATTTAACATTGACTATTGTCAAAACAAATTTCCTCACTTCAGATTGGTCAGTTGCTGTATAGGTACATTTCCTACAAGCTCAACCAATATGACTGGTTGAAGGCCAACCAACATTTTAGTTATGAATGACCAATAAATTGGTTAATACCTTGGTTACAAGCTCAACCAATATGATTGGTTGAAGGCCAACCGACATATTGGTTATGAATGACCAATAGATTGGTTGATACCTTAGTTGCAATCTCAGCCAATATAACTGGTTGTAGGACAACCAATATATTGGTTATAAATGACCAATAGATTGGTTGATACCTTCAACCAATATGACTGGTTGACGGACAACCAACGCAATGGTTATGTTTTAACCAACACATTGGTTATATTAAAAACAACCAATATTGGGTCAACCAATTAGATTGGTTGGTCTTTCAATCAATCTGTTTTTTTAGTGTACCATTCGTTTGCAAAGTTTAGTAAATCTATTTAAACATTGTATCGAGAATATTCGTCATTACAGAGATTAAACTCGTCTGAGCTGTTTGCTCAGACGAATTTGATCTGCAATGACGAATATTTTCGACCTGGTGTTTAAAAAGGTGGCCAAACGTTGAAATTGAATAATGAGTTACTCAATTGTTTTGGTAAAAGCCTGTGAAATGTTTCCTCGGACTAAATTAAATGCGTTGGTGAATTTGTATATTTATTGTTTAATTAGCCGGAAAAAACCTATAGGCCTATATACCCATGCCTGTGTCGTGTTGATGTGACTTAATAAATTGAGTACAAATCACTTTTTGAATGGTTTTTTTTTTTACCGAAAGTATTGAGATAAAAGCAACTAAAATCGATTTTTAAGTAAACTGTAATAATTAAATGAGTTATATAAACTCATCACAAAAAGTATCGAGACACTTACAAAATGATCCAATAGTTAACGGCCCGAAATAGTATAGATTAATCGAAGCAACTAACCAACTGCATAATTTTGTTCTGCGTATTTTGACACCTCGATTGTTGAGATACGATGTTGCGGAGCGGAGTTATTGTAATTTCAATGGTCGTAGATCCAGTTTCAAAAGTGACAATCATTCCTATAGAAGCCCGTTTGTATTGATCAAGTTGATGTTAAATAATCAGCCGATAAGAAAATCTCTACATATGCCCGACTTTTCTTTTGAAAATGTGTGATGTAGCCTGCATGTATCATACTGTAGGTAAATATCCAAAGCATTTTATAGTAATTTTTTTATTTAAAACAAGTAGGTGTTTTGTATTTTTTTAAAGGTATATACATTAGTTTGTTTGTACCTTGTTAATGATGCAAAAAACTGTTTAGGAAAGTGTTTATGTTCAGGAAAGGACAATATTTAACAAGGTTTAACACATAGCACCGTGCATCCCAACATGACAATGTTCACACTTCAAATTGTTAATAATTATTGCTGGTGAAAACACAACTTTAAATCGAGACATTTGATCCATGTTTACAGTTTACATGTACATGTACTTGCCTCACACACAAAATGCATAGATAATTAAACTGTATTACCCCGGTGAACATAGTTCAGTCAGAATGGTGCTTTTAACAAAATGGGATCTACATGTACAGGCATCAAGCCCAAAACAGTTTTAAGTATTTGTATAGACATGACAATGTGCGTGGAGGAAGTTGGACCTAGGCGTTTTGATAATGCATTTACTACCGGTATACCCGTACGCAGGATTTGTTATGGGGGGTGCGAATTTGTAATGATGGGACCAAAAATGGAACCAAATATTTTCGTGTGCCAGTACCGTTATTTCTACATCAAAATATCATTATTTACTCCGGAAAATGTGGACCTTTTGGTAATTTGGGGGCGAATTTGTACTGATGGGACCAAAAATAGAACCACAATTGTTCGTGTGCCTGCACTACAGTTATTTCTACATCAGAATACCATTATTTACCCCGACAAATGTGGACCTTTTGGTAATTTTTTTTTTTTGGGGGGGGGGGGGGGGGGTGCGTACGCACCCATCGCACCCCTTCTGCGTACGGGCCTCTGATGTCGCCTAGGGCATTTTCTCTCTCTACTAATCTGGGCGTGATATCAAGTCATCCGGTACCCGCCATAATTTCTGACGCCTGTTTAGACGTCAGCCGTGGAACTACACACAGATCGGGGACACTTTTGCATAATACAACATATATAAATATATTAAGACCACCTGAAAAGAACCCTTTCAAGTATTTCAAAGTAGTTATAACAAGAAACAACGGTGGAGACTTACTGGACGTAGCTGATAATCCCTCGGCTGTATGAATGTAATGGAGACAATGGAACTAGGGTGCTGGTGGCCTTCATGTAATCACTGAAGCATGATACCACGATATAGCATGTATACACGTCTTTCACTTTAATAATCAAACCGCTCTGGCTGACGGATTTACGCGTCATCCGTGGATAGTACACGAGTGTTTGCGGCCTTACTCATAACTTGTTTATCAGTGATCCGTTTTGAATTTGGGATTTGTTTTGCATATACACGGCATCTGGGGCCGGTTGCACCAAACATGTCCTACATGCTTGTCGTAAGATAAGAAATTTAGGACAACCCTAAGACATGTCGTAACTGCGGTTGCACCAAAAGCTTCTAGGCCTGTCCTAAAATGCATATCTTACGACATGCCGTAGGACATGTCCTAGTGTATAATTATAACTGTATTGGGACCGACGCAGGTCACAATCCCGAAATTAGATATAGCAACTGCACACAACATGTGTTCAATAAAATATGTTTTATTTTTTCTTAAAAAGCAATCAAATTTGATACACTAATCAAGCATGTCAATAAAGAGCATGTTCTCTCACTCATTTCGAAAAAAATAATTACCAAAATTGATCCATGCCATTTGAAGTTATGCATGTGCATGGATTACTATTGGAAGCTGTTGAATTCAAATACAAATGAGATTTTAATAATTGAAATTAGGACTAAAAACCTTATTTGCATTGTCAGATTTTGTATTTAGAATTGGGAACAAGTGAACACTTTCCCCCGGAAAATATTAATGGCGATTTTTGTATTTCTTTTTTTGCAACTCAATAAAACCTATACCTTATATCCCCGTAAAATATATATATTGGAGTAAGCCAAATATTTTTAATTTGTTTCCTTAAAATTTTGTCACTTTTTGTACTCGTCTAGTGCGTGTTCCGTGTCGATTAAAACAATTCCGAGTTGTTGATTGAACAATTTCACTTTGTTCGACCCTTCCTTCGACCCTGCTATAATTGTTGTATTTATTTGTAGAAACAAATGGAGCATTTGAACAAAATCTAAATAGTTAATCCCACGTGCAGTCTCCAAACGTCTTTTAAAATCGCTGTCTGGTTGTTCTTTTCCATCAGCTACTGATTTTCAATTTTTGTTTGGATAACTTATTGCCTAATCGTTTTTAACACGATTTTCGTGTTTACGAAAACTCGTCTAATGTGAAGCTATTTGGTCCTTCGAAAATGTTTAGTTTTTATTGAAAAATTCGATTTTCTTTTTCATTTTTTTGTACAACCGAATCGTGTTAAAACATGCAAAGGTATTGTTTTCAATATTTTCATCAACAAATTATAATTGACACTGTACTTCAACCCGAACATATTGCCGCGAATGGCTACCCTAACTTTTTAAGTCACCTTCCCACTAGACGTAATTTCATGTCGTAAATCTATGTCCTACTAATGCGTAAATTGTGATGGTGCAACAGTTGTGTCGTAATTTTTTTTCGGTTGCACGAAACATGTCTTACACCACACGTAAGTCAGAATACATACGGCAAGGAAGTTAGTACATGTCGTAAGACATCGATGTTGCAACCCATTTTCGTTCGTAACTTTAGTACAGCACTTACGACCGTTGGTGCAACCGGCCCCAGGCAGCCAAAAACACAAACAAAAACCGACCCTATATGGCGTATTCCTGTATACTTAAACTGGACATTACAAATAACTAGAGAAAATTGTAGAAATTGAAGATATATAAAAATATATCTTCAATCCCTCGTGTACTCACGCGGCCCCGAGTTTTATATAATTTTTTTAAAACCCTCCCCCAAAACCCTAAAATACCCATTACCCCCAATACTGTTTCTAGCCCCAAAAGAAAGAAAAAAAACATTGAAAAAAAACCAACTATTGATCGACAAAAAACTCGCAGGTGTAACTTAACAAATTCGCGACTGGTCGTGAATTGTTTTTACGACTAGTTTTTCGCGACTAGTAGAAAAATTATTCACGACTAGTCTTAAATTTATTTGCGACTGGTTGTGTATTTATTCGCGACTAGTCGGTAATTCTTTTTACGACTAGTCTTGAAAAAAATTCACGTCTAGTCGCGAAACATATTCACGACTAGTCGCGAAAATATTCACGACTAGTCAATTTTTGTCGTAAATATTTGTCCAGTAACTTGAAGGGTTAAACAGTAAGTGTGCATCTCATGGGATAATTTGTAATTATTGGGAAGGGGCGTAATCATCATGCGGCTTACGTTTTTTTTAAATTATTAGAACGATTATCGGTCACATGGGAAGGACATTAAATTGAAGGACGTGTAACGCTGAATTATGTGAATTTGTTGTTCTTTTTCTGTGAGATTTTTAGGTTTTTTAGTTAAAGATGAAGTATTTTTGCAAGAAAATAGCAAGGAGAAACTGGTTTATGCAGGCAAACTTCAAGAAAATATCAGTTTATTTGTTTGTGTTTATTTGATCAATCCTAGAGTTAGCTGCAATGAATCAGAACTCATTTTATATGGGAAGGGGAGTGTGTTTATGGGAGTTTTCACAAGCCAGAGCTGTTTCTCATCGTTTTCGTAATTTTGTTTGAGCTACTGAAACAGTTTTGCTGCGTGAGGTATCATAGGATTTTATGTTTATGGCTGGTCTGAAGTTTTTGAATTAATTTGATTAATACGTTTTTTTTGTTATTACACCTCAACTTTGTTGTATTTTAGGGCGTAACTACTTCGTTGTATTCACACATTTGTGGAATAAAGCACTTCGTTCGAAAATTGATTTAGTGCAAATTACAAAAGGGGCACTAAGTCCTGAAATCCCCAAAATTGTCATGTATTAGATAGTTTACTTGGGCCTATCCTATGTTAAACCCCTGGTTGAAAGGAAATCAACCTATATGTCTTAATAATTGTTTACCTCAGACACGACGGAGTACGCACACTTTTATTCGTGTTGTTTTCATTTAATGTGCATGTACGATGCACGTCGTTTGTGTTCATAAACACAGCACCAATACACAATGTGGTCTCTTACACTTTCCGACTAGACTAACGAATACACCCAAACAGCTTGAAGGGTTTAACAGTAAGTGTGCATCTCGTGGGATTATTTGTGTTTATTGGGAAGGGCCGTAATCATCATGCGGCTTACGGTTTTTGTTGTAATTATTATCTATTATCGGTCACATGGGAAGGACATTAAACTGAAGGACGTGTAACGATTGGTTATGCGGATTTTTTTCCATATTTTCTGTGAGACTAGTATTAGGTTTTTTTAAGGTGAAGTGTTGTGTTTATTGGGAAGGAGCGTAATCATACATGCGGCTCATTTTTTTTTTTTTTTTTTTTTTTTAAATTATCAGAACGATTTTCGTTCACATGGGAAGGACATTAAATCGAAGGACGTGTAACGCTGGGTTATGTGGATTTTTTTCTTTTTCTGTGAGATTATTAGGTTTTTTAGTTAAAGATGAAGTGTTTTTACAAGAAAATAGCAAGAAGAAACTGGTTTATGCAGGCAAACTTCAAGAAAATATCAGTTTATTTGTTTGTGTTTATTTGATCAATCACAGAGTTAGCTGCAATGAATCAGAACTCATTTTATATGGAAAGGGGGGTGTGTTTATGGGAGTTTTCACATGCCAGAACTGTTTCTCATCGTTTTTGTAATTTCTTTTGAGATACTGAAACAGTTTTGCTGCGTGAGGTATCATAGGATTTTATGTTTATGGCTGGTCTGCAGTTTTTGAATTAATTTGATTAATCCTTTTTTTTTGTTATTACACCTCAACTTTGTTGTATTTTAGGGCGTAACTACTTCGCTGTATTCACACATTTGTGGAATTAAGCAATTTGTTCGAAAATTGATTTAGTGCAAATTACAAAAGGGGCACTAAGTCCTGAAATCCCCCAAATTGTCATGTATTAGATAGTTTACTTGGGCCTATCCTATGTTAAACCCCTGGTTGAAAGGAAATCAACCTAATGTCTTAATAATTGTTTACCTCGGGCACGACGGAGTACGCACACTTTTATTCGTGTCGTTTTCATTTAATGTGGATGTACGATGCACGTCGTTTGTGTTCATAAACACAGCACCAATGCACAATGTGGTCTCTTACACTTTCCGGCTAGACTAAAGAATACACCCAAACTGCTTGAGTTTTAGGGGTCACAAAAGTGGATCCTGAAACTCTTTCTACACAAGAATAACACATCCAAACGCCCAGGTTGTGTAGATGCTTATAAGTTATATCCTACTTGCTTATTCCGATTATCATAATATCGCCCAATTGGGAGCTTCCAGGAAATATTGTTCCTTTATAGGCCTAAGCTGTATTTGTATATTCTGTTGTTGCCTTTGTGATAGGTTTATTTAAAAACATGTTTTTCACAAATTCACCAACTCTCGCATTCAATTTTGTCCTGAAAAAAAATCACACGCTTTTACCAAACCAAAACAATTAGTCATTTACCATTCGTTTGCAAAGTTTGGTAAATCTTTTTAAACATTGGATCGAGAATATTCGTCATTACAGAGATTAAATTCGTCTGAGCTGTTTGCTCAGACAAATTTAATCTGCAATGACGAATATTTTCGACCTGGTGTTTAATTAAAAAGGTGGCCAAACGTTGACATTGAATAATAAGTTACTAAATTGTTTTGGTAAAAGCCTGTGAAATGTTTCCTCGGACTAAATTTAATGCGACAGTTGGTGAATGTGTATAATAATTTTTTAGTAGCCGGGAAAACCTATATATACTCATGCTTGTGTCGTGTTGATATAACTTAATGAGTAAAAATTTGTTTTTTTAATGAAAGTATCAAGGTAAAAGCAACTAGCATCGAGTTTTAAGTAAACTGTAATAATTAAATTAGTTATATAAACTCATCCCAAAAAGTATCGAGAAACCTAAGAATGATCCAATAGTTAACGGCCCGAAAGGGTATGGATTAATCGAAACAAATGACCCACTGCACAATTTTGTTCTGCGTATTTTGACACCTCGATTGTTGAGATACGATGTTGCGGAGCGGCGTTATTGTCATTTCAATGGTCGTAGATCCAGTTTCAAAAGTGACCATCCCTATAGAAGCAGGTTTGTATTGTGTGATCATGTTGATGTTAAATGATCCAGCCAATAAGATAATCTCTACATATGCCCGAAATTTCTTTTGAAAATGTGTGATGTAGCCTGCACGTATCATACTGTAGGTAAATATCCAAAGCATGTTAGAGTAAATTATTTATTTGAAACAAGTAGGTGTTTTTTTTTTTTTTTAAAGGTAAATACATTAGTTCGTTTGTACCTTGTTAATGAGGCTGGCGGATTAACGCGTCATCCGTGGATAGTACACGATTGTTGGCGGCTTTTTACTCATGAACTTGTTTATCAGTAATCCGTTTAGAATTTAGGATTTGTTTTGCATATACATGTATGTACATGGTATCTGATCTGACGCAAACTGGTCTATATTTTAAACATGTTCAGGAAAGGACACACATTTTAACAAAATAATGATAAACACGGTCCCATGTTCATGTACTTAAACAGAAAACAACAACCCTCTACATACTGCTTGTATGTTTCACAAAGCTCTGATACATGTGTAAATTTCACTTCTGAAATCTGACAAACATTCAAAAAAGTATGACTTTAATATGTAACTTTTAATTCAAATAATCTTAAACACCGCGTCCAAAACCGGTATATGTTCTGTGATTGTATGGCTCTGAACTCTGAAACACAACATCATGAATTTAATTCTGGAACACAACATTCACAATTATCACTTCATCCAACTTTCATGTATAAAACTACTTAAATTGCTGCACACATTTCTGTGAAAACAGTGTATAACATTATGATGTTAAACTTGTTGGGGGAAAAACACGCCCTTTCCTGAACACTTTAATACACAGAAACTAGATTAAAACAGTAATATCTTTGCAAGTCTGGGTATTTATCCATGATTTTTTATTTTTATTTCTCATCAATCGTAGTTTCTAGAAAATGTGAATGAGACCCACAATCTTGTGATTTAGCACCCCATCAAGCTTATATTTTGATAATCGTATGCGTAGAACTGTGATATTTTTTGTGTGTGAGGTCTTTGTGAGCCAAACAATCAGCAAATTCCAACAAAGTCACTAATTCCAACAAAGTCTTCTTATGAAATAAAACATCGATTACATATTTTTTTTATTTTGGAACATTTCCCGTGAGACTGCCCTGGGTTATAGGATTCATTGAGTGTACGCTTATAATGAGAAATGCGTGGAAAGTACACGATTTACAAGTTAAAATTACTTTAATATTACGGCAAGTATAAGTTATCTCTAATATTTGGTAGATTGTAAATGATTTGATTAGATGATTTGATTTGATTTAATGGCAACAACTTAAAATAGTAAAAAGATAAAATACGTAAACGAATTAAGGCAACAGTACGTTGCCTTAGTGTTTAACTGACATGGGGTAAAACTACATTGGGAGCAAAACCACTCGTACGTCGACACGTATTTAGTATTGCGCGGTGACCCCCAATCTAACCTGCTGAATCACTGCGATAAACATTGAGCGACGTCATCAATCCTGATGGCTATTGTCCTAGAGATAATTGCATTATCTAATTACATACAGCATGACCCGGTCTACCTACATACTAAATTGGAACTCAATCTCTGGATATAATCCCTTAAAGTATGCATCTTTAGGATGATGTCACATGACATACGATGACGTCATCATGACCTCACCCCTCGGGAAAACACTTTGCAAGTTAGGGACTATATGTCTTTGTAAGACAACGATGGAAGTCCAAAGTGGCTGGGTGAAAAATGATGTTTACAGGGTTTATGGAATTTGGGATAGAACAAAAAAAAGGGAAATAAGCTAGAAAGAAAAATCAGAACAAAAACAAAGGCAACTTAACTCCTATAATCTTATGTAGTGATTGAGTTGCGCCCGAAAACATAATAATGGTCCAACCAACCAATAAATAGTCCAACAGAAAATGGGAGGTATTGAGTCCCCGATTCTTATAGGGCTTAGCCTGGCTATTACTATACTAGAGATTCAGGGAATTGCTGCAGGTGGTACATACATACATAGTTTACATACATACATACATAGAGAAAGGAACAGATGAGATCTTACCGGCCACTGATGATAGCATCATAACCAAAGCTGCTGCTCCCTCCATTCTCCAATATGCAGGTTAATTCTGTCAAGGAGAATGGACGATCGGGAACTGTAGATTCGTGCAAATAATGGACGAGGCGAAGCCGAATCTACAGTTCTGAGTCTATTCTCAGACTTAATCTATTTTTCGTTAACAACAAAGGTTTGTTCAAATAAGATTCCTGGCTTGCCGCAATCCCCACGTTTGTAAATAAGTGTGGATTCGTAAAGTTACCCATGCGTACATGTATTATTTAGTCGATGTGCATGTACAACGAATGAAAGGCATCTCCTCGAGGTGGTACCTTGCTCACAACAAAAACTGTCGATTCGTGACGAATCTACAGTTAGCTGTAGATTCGTTACAAATCTACAGTTTGCTGTAGATTCGTGAACAAAATCTACTCTTTCAACAATAGTATGACGTCACAGAAATAGATTAAGAGCACGTATCGTCTAGGTTTTAGGCTATGTGACACACAGTCCGTTAAATTAATAAGCGATCCAAACACTGCAGAGCAGTAAAAACCTCCAGAAGGGAGCCTACTCGTATCGTAGCTCAAATCCGTACAAAGAAATGATCGGCAACCTATTAAGTTTGATCGTATAATATCACCGAATACACATACCACCATGCGGATGGCATCAGCATCCAATCAGGAACGAGCCAGACATAATGAGACGAGGTCTGACGAGGCTGTTTCTGGTGCTGGGAGAACACCATGGTAACATGGCTGTCGCGTGGATTGCGTGCTTCACATTTGTAGTGTTTATATAATTCTCAGGAGGCCTTGAAAAGGCCTTGAAAAGGCCTTCTTCACATTTGTAGTGTTTATATAATTCTCAGGAGGCTTTGAAAAGGCCTTCTGAAATATCAAAACGCAAAATTATTATGTCACAGGGGCCCTTCTATTTTGCTTATGTGGACTGATTTTTGTTCTTTCTAAATGTGGCATTAGGACGATTTACACAGTTTATTCGGTGTCTTACATGTCGCTTTGTAAAATTAACTTTTCTAATATAATCCATTTTAAAATTGCTTCTAACTGAACTGAAGTAGCAAGCTAAGAATGACAACGCACATTTACCTCCAATACACAAATACAAACGCAACCCCATACTTTCGCTATTCAGAGACTACAATTTTGATATGTATAAATAGGAAATGTTGATACCAAGTTTTAGAAAGATGGTTATGTGGATGTTTATATCCAATACCTTTAGATGCTTTTTATTTCGCTTACAGGACATAGTGTCCCTTTAACTGTGGTAATTGCTTGGGATAAACGGACAAATCCCATTAAAAAAGAGCCTTGTGTCTGTAAATAATTTTGTCGACTTTTGTATGAACACAAAAAATGACACACGTTCAGCCTAGGTCTCTATGTATATCTACTCACAATACTTTACCATCTTCCGTTAATAGTATATTTAGTCAAAATCGTGAAAGTCGTTATCATTCACTCGCCAAGCTTCGAATTTCCTTATTCCACTTAGCTCTGGAATTTGTTCTCTGTACTCAACTTCAAGGTTCTGCCTAGTCTTTGCCAAATACGACAGTAGTCGAAATTGTGTACGTCGCGTCTAATAATTTTGTTCTCGCATGCAGTTTGCTTTAAACGACACGATTATAGACTAAGCTCTCATACTAATACAGTCATCTTTGCAAACCTGCGCCAGCGGTTTAACTATTTCTCAGTATTTTTCCGCAGGCTTTCTTAGGGAGGCAATCAGCGATCGCAGAACGGCGGTTGTTATACGCTCAACACATACTGCGCCCCCTTTGTAAGTATTATTGAAATAAAAAATCGCAACAGTAATGTTTGCCTGCAACCAGCCTATTTCAAAATGGCAACAGTTCTAGTTGGCACCACGAATGCACAATTCCGGAGCTGAAGAGCTTTGATTTCTTTTGCTGAATTCGAAAGTGTCTCTGGTAAATATCAATAAAAATAGGAAAAAATGTTTGAAGGTTGCCTTCATGGAGACACTAATGAGTTTATGTACTTTTTGTCGTAAGACAAGAGTTGTTCAATCACCGTGACTATACAGGGTGTCCAAAAACATTACAACGCACCTTTAGGTGATCGTTACTTCATCAATAAGTGTCGGAATAGAAAAATTCAAACGACAAAATAAAGTCAAATTAGTTGGCTATAATTTAAAGAAAACCGCGCTTGATTCGGCTCAGTACTTAAGGAGAAATGAGCGATTACGTAACAGTAGTAAAAAAACACTTACAACCAAGTTTGTGTATGTATTTCACAGATTTCTAAACATTAAACATGATTTCTAACCTAATCAAGTTTCTAACGTTATCAAGTCTATCAAGTCTAACTAATTTCTAAGTTGGAAAAATTAAGTAAATTTACAGCACGCCCATTAATACGCTGTCTCTCCCTCGTGTAATGTTACGTGTAATTTTTATCGTAGGCCCCAGACAGGCAGGCACATTGAGCCTAAACCAAATTAATGTAGGAGATAACATACACAGAATAGCCAGCCACACGTAAAATTACACGAGGCGGAGACAGCATATGAATGAGCGTGCTGTAAATGTACACATAAACGACTAGTCGTCAAATTTTGTCGTACATAATTTCCCAGTAAGAGTTGAACAGTAAGTGTGCATCTCATTATTTGTGTTCATTGGGAAGGGGCGTAATCATCATTCGGCTTACGTTTTGTGTAATTATTAAAACTATTATCGGTCACATGGGAAGGACATTTAATTGAAGGACGTGTAACGCCTTGGTTGTGTGGTTTTTTTTACATTTTTTCTGTGAGACTATTAGGTTTTTTAACATAAAGTGTTGTGTTTATTGGGAAGGAGCGTAATCATGCATGCGGCTCAATTTTTTATTTTTTTTATTATTAGAACGATTCTCGGTCACATGGGAAGGATATTAAATTGAAGGACGTGTAACGCTGGGTTATGTGGGTTTTTTTTCTTTTTCTGTGAGACTATTAGTTTTTTTTGTTAAAGATGAAGTGTTTTTGCAAGCAAATAGCAAGGAGAAACTGGTTTATGCAGGCATACTTCAAGAAAAGATAAGTTTATTTGTGTGTATTTCTTTGATTAATTCTGGAGTTAACTGCAATGAATCAGAACTCATTTTATATGGCAAGGGGAGTGTGTTTATGGGAGTTGTCGCAAGCCAGAACTGTTTCTCATCGTTTTTGTAATTGTTTTTGAGATACTGAAACAGTTTTGCTGCGTGAGGTGTCATAGGATTTTATGTTTGTGTCTGGTCTGCAGAGATAAATCTGTATATTTATGATTTGCTGGTACGCCAGCAGTGTGGGCGCGTAACTATACTGCCCAAAGCGTAATTTATTTGATTTTTATTTTTTCTTAGTGAGATACGCTTCTGGGAGGTCAGTTCTGGCCACCCTTTTTTGGCGAGATTGTAAGTATGAATGGGGTGGGGGGGGGGGGGGGGGTTACGTGTACAAGTTTCAAGAGAACCCCTCCGTATTTTTCGGGTTTTTAAACATATTTGTTTTTAATGCGGAAAAGGTTCTGCTGACAAGTATCATATGGATTGTATTTGTGACTAGTCTGCAGAGATAAATCTGTAATTGTACGTTATCTAGTGGGTATGCCAGAGAGTGGTTGTTTGACTGGCCTCTCCAGAGCGTAATTATTAACTCTGTTTGTTCCCGTTTTGGGGTTAGACACGCATCTGGGGGATCAGTTCCAGTCACATTATCTCCGCGTTTCAAAAAAAAAAATACGAAAAATACGGAAGGAGTTTTCTTGAAAAAGCGTATCTCACTAAGAAAAAAATTAAACTAAGAATTACGCTCTGGGTGGTATAGTTACGCAATCACATTGCTGGCGTACCAGCAAATGATAAATATACAGATTTATCTCTGCAGACCAGCCACTGACACCAAATCCTATGATACCTCACGCAGCAGAACCGTTTCAGTATCTCCAAAACAAAATACGAAGTCGATGTGAAACAGTTCTGGCTTGTGAAAACTCCCATAAAAACCCTCCCCTTCCCATATAAAATGAGTTCTGGTTCACTGCAGCTAACTCTAGGATTGATCAAACAAACACAACAAAATGAACTGATCTTTTCTTGAATTAATATGCCTGCATAGGCCGGTTTCTCCTTGCTATTTTCTAAAAGTCTCACAGAAAAAAAAAAAAAAAAATCCACATAACCCAGCGTTACACGTCCTTCAATTTAATGTCCTTCCAATGTGACAGAGAATCGTTCTAATAATAAAAAAAAAAAAAAAAAATTGAGCCGCATGTATGATTACGCTCCTTCCCAATAAACACAAAACCTCATGTTAAAAAACCTAATAGTCTCAAAGACAAAATGAAAACAAATCCACATAACCCAGCGTTACACGTCCTTCAATTAAATGTCCTTTCCATGTGAACGATAAACGTTCTAATAATTAAACAAAACGTGAGCCGCATGTATGATCACGCTCCTTCCCAATACACACAATTCACGACTGGTCGTGAATTTATTCACGATCTCTGAATACTGCCTTTTGGCAGGGGGAGGGACATCAATTCTTTTGGTACATTGCGTTATGGGGACAACCCATAGGGTTTGTGTGTGAACTGAAATCTCTCTAATCTCAAACTCAGAACACTCTAAAATTCAAAAATTTTCAGCATCACCCTAATTTGTCCTCTTCTTCATTTTCTTTTATTGTTCTACCTTTACTGAAGACCCAACGCGCTATGGGGAATCGATAATGTCCCCACTACTCGTTCTGTCTTTTCCAAACAAAAGAGCCTGTCCCCATAACTAGATGGAGGCTCGTACATGTTCACTTATCCAGGATCGCCGCCCGTGCATAGTTAAGCGTTAAATCATTACGGCCTCGAAATATCCTTCTCGAACTTCAACATCTCTATCATCGCCTAAAAATGTGATATACTATAGGCAAGAAACTATGCAGATCTTGAAAATGCCACAATTAAAAAAAAAACAGATGGAAGCTGCGCCGACGACATGTTTTGTTGCATGTGTCTTGTGAACTTGCGAAATAGAAGGGCCCTGTGACACAATGCGAGTAAAGTGGTTTTAATATTTCAGGTCTTTTCTCAGGGCCTTTTAATGATTATATAACACAGCTGTTGATGCCAGCTGCATGTGTATCGATCCACCTCGATATAATTATTCTCGATCATTTTATACACGTTTTTGAGCTAATATAGTATGATCTAAGTTTATGTATCCCCCTTCTGGTCTATAACTGCAGCTCTATGTGTGTTTGTGTCGCTGATTAATACAAACCTAACGGATTGTGTGTCACTTGCACTGCACAAATTAGAGATAGTAGTATTAAACGTTTCTCTTTGAAGGTCGTTTCCTGATTGTTGCCTATACAGTATATATACCGACTAGTATTCAACTGCTCATTTTGATATAACAACCAAGTCCTTAATGAGCACCTCCTGCCAGGACTAACCCTTGGTGCATCCCTCATAGGTATACTATCTGCTTCCGACAACATGCCGTGGCAATCTCAGGAGACATCAAAGAGATGTTTCATCAAGTACGCCTGCTACCATAGGACAAAGATGCCTTTTTCGCTTCTTGTGGCGCAACCTATAAGTTGACGTCGAGCCAGACATCTGTGTTTTGATATAACCTGTAGTTCCTGCTGGGCTACTTTTGCCCCGAGGAGGCACGCCGCTGACCATGTGAAGGACTACCAGAGGTTGCAAAGGCAGTCGACCAGTCCTGCTATGTCGACAACTGTTTAGAGAGCCTACCAGCAAATGAAGACGCCAACATTCTCGTCCAGAAGATGCGAGACTTGCTAGCTGACGGTTGTTTCAAAATACGACAGTGGACCAGCAACATTCCTGCAGTGGTGGAAGATATCCCACCATGCTCGTTCCGATAGCTGTGAGCTGTGAGCTGTGAGCATAGACCCATCAGATATGACTGCCTCCACATGAGGAATATGTATAAAATACTTGTGAGCCTGTACGACCCCATATTGTACCTAACTCCGTTTACAGCTCGAGCAAGAGTCATTGCCCAAGACATGTGGAAGACAAAGCGCAACTGGGATGATAAGCCTGGTGAAATCAGAGAACAGTGGCAAGCCTGGAAAAGTAAACTTCTCCACCTGACTGGAGTAAAGCTAAAACAGATGCTATACACCCCAACCCCTCCCCCCAAAAAAAAAAAAAAAAAAAAAAAACAAATAAAAGAAAGAGGCTGCCATGATAACAGACTTCACATTTTCTGTTTACATTTACGGAGTTGTGATTTAGCTGCAAGCAGAAGATGAAGAACACAACGTCCACGTTAGCTTCACTATGGCCAGGTCCCGTGTTGCCCCCAAACGATGCCTCGTCTAGAGCTCTCTGCAGCCTCAGCAGGTGCCCAATTAGCTGATTCCATCTAGACAAAATTGACTCTTCCTCTTAACGATGTTATCATGTTAAGTGACTACACTACTGTCCTCACCTGGCTGAAATCAGAATCCTGCCGGTATAAGGCGTTTGTTGGCACCCGTGTTGCTGAAATACAGACCCTGACCGATGTTGACAAGTGACGTTACGTCGACACCAAGAACAACCCCGCTGACGAACTTACAAGAGGCAAGACCCTGGTTGACCCCGGCCAAGCCAACAGATGGAGAGATAGTCCTCCTTTTCTTTGGTTGTCCTCAGACATGTGACAGAAGACCCATCCGAGTTCAAGAAGTCAGCCTTCTGTGGTGTTGTCATAATCCAGCCCAACAACTTACCTGATCCGTCCGAGTATGACACTTGGAGTGACCTTGTTACAGTTACCATACTGCATCTTCATAGGGTGGCCGACGGTGGAGATCCTGCCAAGTTAGTTGACCAACGGGTATATACACCGAGATGCACCTTTATCAGCGTGCTCAAGATTCAAGAATATTCCTTCCCAGAAGAGATTGCTTGCATCAAAGCAGGAAAAGAGCTCTCCAGTGGCAGCAGACTCTTGCAGCTTGCTTCAGAGTATTCCAAATATTGCGCCCTTATCAGAGTGGGAGGACGTCTTCGTCGTGCCCAAGATCTACCCGATGACACCAAGTATACCATCGTAATGTACCCAGCTCGTCACATTACAAGACTTGTCATCCGTGACTAACGGTGATATATTGCTCCACTACGGACCTGGGTGCATACTGGCAGAAATCCGAAGCAAGTTTTTGATACTACGCGGAAGAGAAGTTGCCTGTAAACATCAACGCCAGTGCCTTGAGTGTCAGAAGTGGAGAGCTTGCCCTCAAGTTCCCAAAATGGGAGATTTGCCTCCGGCTCGTCTTTGTCTCTTCAAGCTTTATTTATATTCAACAGGTGTAGACTGGTATGGTCCGATGACATGCAAGATTGGGCGAAGAAGCAAGAATCGTTGGGTGATTCTCTTTACCAGAGCCATTCACCTTGACCTTTTATACAGCCTCGATACAGATGCGTTCTTGATGGCCTTCAGACGGTTCATCCCAAGACGGGGCAGACGGCAGGCCACACGAGATCCTCTGTGAATGTGGCCCAATTTCAAAGGGGGAAATTATAAGCTAAAGGACGCTTTTGTTGCCATGGATCTCATATTACACTAGGTCAAGTTCATGTTTGACCCTCTGAAGGCTCCACACTTTGAAGGAGCATGGGAACGTAAGATAAAGTCCGTGAAACATGGTATGATGGTGAGCAGTCCGTTCCGACCGTGCTCATCGAAGTTGAGGGAATCCTAACTCGAAACCTCTGGGGTATATGTTTCATCTAATGTTGCAGATCCCGAACCAGTCACCCAAACGTTTTGCTGATAGGGCGGCTTGATGCGTTCTTACCCAAGGTCGTCTTGGGATCTATTTGGCAGGGACTTGCTGGTCACTTTTGGTGCGGGTTCATCATGTCCTAGTTGCCGACGTTCCAGGAGTGCCAGAAATGGCAGATAGACCGTCTTAACTTGACTACCAATAATGTCGTTTTGATTGTCGACCCAACACTAAGCAGAGCTCAGTGGCCCATAGGAAGAGTTGCAGAGAACTTTCTGGGTGCTGACGATCGTATCCGCACTGCCAGCGTGAGAGCACGAGGTTAAACCTACACTCGCCTGGCGACGCAACTGATACAGCTTCCTGTGGTCATTGAAGACAACCTACGGAAGCCCGTTAGGGCCAGGTACCTCTTTCTCTTTCACAGAGGTTCGTTTCTCTTTCACAGAGGTTCGTTTCTCTTTCACAGAGGTTCGTTTCTCTTTCGCGGTGGTGCGTTTCTCTTTCAGAACGTGTGTCTCTCTCTTTCAAGGGGCAAGTCCATTTTTCACAGGGGTGCATTTATCATGTATTGCGATTAAGTCGCGGCCGCGAGTTAGTATGTCGCGGCCGCGACTTATTATGTCGCGGCCGCGACTTAATTATGTCGCGGCCGCGACTTACTAACTCGCGGCCGCGACTTAATTATGTCGCGGCCGCGACTTAATTATGTCGCGGCCGCGACTTACTAACTCGCGGCCGCGACTTAATTATGTCGCGGCCGCGACTTATTATGTCGCGGCCGCGACTTAATTATGTCGCGGCCGCGAGTTAGTAAGTCGCGGCCGCGACATAATTAAGTCGCGGCCGCGACATAATAAGTCGCGGCCGCGACATAATTAAGTCGCGGCCGCGAGTTAGTAAGTCGCGGCCGCGACATAATTAAGTCGCGGCCGCGACATAATTAAGTCGCGGCCGCGACATAATAAGTCGCGGCCGCGACATAATTAAGTCGCGGCCGCGAGTTAGTAAGTCGCGGCCGCGACATAATTAAGTCGCGGCCGCGACATAATTAAGTCGCGGCCGCGAGTTAGTAAGTCGCGGCCGCGACATAATTAAGTCGCGGCCGCGACATAATAAGTCGCGGCCGCGACATACTAACTCGCGGCCGCGACATACTAACTCGCGGCCGCGACTTAATCGCAATACATGATAAATGCACCACTGTGAAAAATGGACTTGCCCCTTGAAAGAGAGAGACACACGTTCTGAAAGAGAAACGCACCACCGCGAAAGAGAAACGAACCTCTGTGAAAGAGAAACGAACCTCTGTGAAAGAGAAAGAGGTACCTGGCCCTAACGGGCTTCCGTAACAACCTACCTAAGGGTGATGATGCCATGCAAACCTACCTGAGTGTGATGACACCACCACCTGAACCGTTTTCCTATACACTTTGTGATTCATAGGAACACTTTCTGATTTAGTAAATTTGATGTTCACTTAGGGGCGGCTGTACGAAAGTGTCTGAGCTAAAAACCTATATAGCGCCCCCTCGTGACTGTCGTGTCTAAATTTATGGCATGAATATCGATCGATCAAGCAACTTACGCCTGTTTAACTTACCATACCGTGATATGTAAATAATTACATATCTTTTTAGCGTTAAGATTTTACTTTCAGGACATGAACGTACATCTAGGACATATTTGTTTACCGTTATTTATTAACTCCGAGCACTGTTTTGATCTAACTTTGCGAGATTAAATATGCTAAATCTTAAGCGTATATCATTGAAATGTTGAAAAACGTATGTTCTTCGTTTATTCGCGCGCAGCCATGATATACTAGACTGGCTTCCAGTCTCTCGGGTACATAAACGAGCGCCTCTAATAGGCCACTGGGAGTTTGTTATTAAAATTGTTTTGGTATTAAATATATATTTATGTAATTGGTGTTTTTAACTTGTAGATCTTGTTTTTATTCTGAATAATAATTTGCCGGGTAATCCTACAAATATTAAAACAGATACAAAACAATGGTTAATGGTTACACTTCCCCTAGTTTAGGACACTGTCTAATTGAACGATGATAGTTGTCATATTGTCCGTGATAAATTACCGTAACATATTTTAAACGAACGAATAAACCATTCTAACAAAATATTCTAGGAGTTGAAGGAACGCTTTAATATACATAGCGTTTTAAACAAATTCACAAATTAACAGTAAATAAAACACTACAATATGTTGATAGCTTTGGTAAAAGTGTTTCAAAAATAGGCAAGTTGTTTAACAATTATCAGAAAAACATTGGGGTAAATTATGGATAACTATTGAAGCCATTACACATAATTTGCTTTCAAAGATTTTAAAACTTGATATAAATGTTTTGCAACAAACATAGGCCCAATTCAAATAATTTTCTATTCAAAAAATTGCTAAGCTCAATAACACCCATGCCCAACCTTGGGTCTATGTTGTTTGTATTTTTGACTGAAAAACAGTTTAGAAGTAATCTCGACACATTTTAGAACCTTCATCACCATTACCAATTGTAGTGAGCACTTAAATTATGTTCCTAATCCTAATTGTTTATTCCTATGGCACTTTTAGGAGGTTTTCATAATGTCCTCAGTAATGTTGTTCATTCCTTCATCCCTCTGAATGTTTGTCTTGATTTGTCTTGATCGTATTACATAATCATCAATAGTTCAAGGTGTGGGTGTGACGTTTATTCATCTGCTGTGACGTCATGAGCTTTCCTCTGTAGGTTATGCTTCTTGATGTATTCACGGAGGAAATACACCACGCCCATTTTTCCGCACTGAAAGACAACAAAATATCCAAATACCCACATCAAAGTTACATCAAATCTCATCTAACACATCAATTCTAAACCACATTAATTTTACACAAATATAGTTAGGCCGATTTAATCCGCAAGGGGTAAATCTTATAATGTGTGCTCCTATTCACATAAATCGTGCCATCCAGACGCCACTTTGTTATCGTATACATTTTTTCTATCAACGTCAGTCCTGGCAAAAATGTTCAAAAGACATGAATCCGGCACTGAGAAACCATTCCAATTTTGTTAAAAAATACATGTACATGTACATGGCGTAATAGGTACTACGAAGTGGCGTCATGATAGTACACTGTACATTCTTTCCCTTACCTGATAGATGTATTCTTTATCTTCAGGTTCGATATCAAAATCGGTGCTTGCCAAATACCCTGTGTCGATTCCAATGGTGCGATCGATATCTGCAGTCTGGGGCAGACAACCGATAGTAAAACATTAGAAAATGCTTTTCGTAGATAGATAGGCCTAATGGTTCAATTTTGTAATGGCGGTGACGTTCTATTTTCCACATTATATCTGGCATAGCTCTGAACACGTTGCTAAAACGAGAGTGCATTGTGCACTTTAAAAACTTCCATGTCAGAGTTAACTCGAAATCCGGGTTCTATTTGACCCGACATGTTGCCGGGTGACACTTGTTTGGGTCAGAATGACACTTTTACAAGACAAATGACCAGTCGTATCGACCCATGTGTCATTTTGACCTTGGAAAATGTCATTTCGGTCCAAAAAAGTGCCATTCTGACCAGAAAAGTGTAATTTTGACCTTGACAAGTGTCATGCACTTTGACCATGCACTTTGACCCTGCAAAGTGTCATGCACTTTAACCCTGAAAGGGGTCATGCGCTTTTACCCTGAACAGTTACATGCACTTTGACCCTAAAATTTTGAACCTGCATGAAAAGTTCCGGGCCAAATAAAAGCCAGTCAAATCTGACCCAGGATTTGCGCGAAATACCAAAGCGAGCTAGTCCATCAGTGACAATAAGACGCGCTGGTATAGTGGACGTAAAACAACAGAGGACAATAAGGTCCACAATGGAAGGTGACACATCCATTTGTGTGTAACAGAAACACAACTCCTACCTTACATGAAAGACGATTGGCGTTCAGCATCAGTGCATTCAGAATAGCTCCGAACATGCCCGTAATCTGAGTGCAATCCGTCATTCGCTCAAACCCTCGAAGATCTAACATCATATCTACGCCTCGCTTCTCGGCAAAGGCAAGTAGTTCACAAAACTCAATCTGCTCAGAGACAAAAGGAAGAAGAAACTGAATGATTTATATGTTAAGATTCTAAATACTGTACACATGATTGATAACCTGGAATTAGGATTTATCTAGAACGCCACAAATCAGGTACATAGCCGCATTTTCTGCAAAATGTATAGGCCATACACGTTAAGGCATAAGTTTCAACCAAAGTAGATGTATACATTCATTCTTATTTGTTTTATTTGTCGTCGTGTCTGTCAAACGCATACATTGTGCTCACCCATAAAACCAGTTCTCTGTTAAACCCGTTGATTTATATAGCAGTCTAATAAAGCAATAATTTGTTTTATATTGTACAAGGTCAAATATTAAAGGTTATAAAAGATGTGTTTCTTCGGCTTGTTTCTCTTCAATTCAGCTAACCGTTTTTACCGCCTTACCTCGCCATTACCGTTGATATCAAGAATATCAAAAAGGGCGTCTGGACTGCTGGTTGTGGTCAAGATATTTCCACACAAAATCTTGATATCTTCTTCAGTGAAAGTGTGCGTTTCAGCAGCCTGACCAAACATGGGGGAAAGAATAGCGAAGAATCAGAACCAATCGTCGAATCCCGCCAATAATGTGGATTGGGTTTTCAGTCCCTGCCCGATTCTGTGGGTTTTCCTCCCACTTCTAAAACTGTACTTTCTTCTCATTGTCTTATCTTTGCATGTTTCTTCAGGCTTGCGAGCTACAGTTCCTATGGCGCTTTTGAGGGATCCTTGTTTTCATTACCAGAAATAATTCAAGGGACAATACGTCCAGGAAGCGCCCAATTGGGCTACAGAACGCATTTTGAACCAAATTTTGTTATTCGGAACAAGCATTTAAAAGTAGGATATAAACATAAAAAAAACATCCTTTAAAAACTGGGCATTTTGTGTTATTCTTGTATTTCGGGGTCCAATTTTTGGGCGACCCCAACAACTCTGTGTTTGGGTATAGTCGTGATTCCAGTCGTACAGAGACTTCGTCTTTTGCGGACGTTGGTGCTGACCCTAGTGTGACCCTAGCTCTATGTGTGGCACACACACAACGTGTATCGTACATTGAATGGAAACGACAGGAAAAACAGCATGCGTATATACTCCGTCGTGTTCGATGTACTCGGCCGGTATCTAGCATGGAACGGTACGTATAGAACAAAGATTTTGTATGAAATAACTTATACCTAACCTATACCCCACCTTGGCATCTGATTGGCTGTCCTGTAAATTGTCTATTATGCCAGATAACAAAGGAAGCATTGGTCAAGGCAAGTGTAATCTGCGAGTCTCACTCAACTCAATAGTTTCCGACTGCATTCCACGGACAGCAGTAAAAATAGGTTGATAACGTCTGATAAAAATGATCAATGTCGGTAATTATTACTCAGTGCCGTAAGTGAAAAGCAAACACAATAATCTTAGATCTTCCACGATCCCTAACAGAGTCGCAGATAATGTGCAATAAAAATGTAAAAGGTAACACAAGAGTAACAAATACCTCCAAGAAACCGACTTACTCCCTGTAGATACTCCTTGAATTCTTGTCTTGAGATCGTCCCGCTTTTGTCAATGTCGTAACTCTCCAGAAGTGTTATAAACTTGGTCACTGATTGCTTGGAACCCTCGTGCAGTTTCATTTTCTCCTGAGACTGTGCTCTCTTTCTGAAGACAAGTTAAGGGACACTTGGGGGTTTTACGAAACATTTGCTTCGTCTTCGGCTTTGGCTTCGCCTCCGACCCCGACTTCCGAATCACTGAGAACCAAACCCAGTGAAAATACTCCACTTTTAGGTTTATATTAACTGATTGAATGTTTCTGAAGCACAATAGGTACCAGAATGTGCCTAGAGTTCCAACAGTCGGGGACCTAAAAGGCGCCTTAAGCCTCAGAATACGAAGCCAGGGATTCGAAAAGACCCATAGTTTGATTGCATGACTCCACTAGGATAACGCTATTTGAATTTGATTTAGTCCATTTGCTCGACCAACATGGTTGACATGTACACACTACAAAATGTTATTGTTAATTTATGTATTAATGATTACAAATTCCCTGTGAATGTATTCCTTCTGCATGCTGTAGTTAGTTCAAAATCGAAATCTTAGAAACTTCGTCAGAGAAGTTGTCAACCACAATTCTTTAGATTTTGAGAACTTTTGCTGCTACGACAAACGATAACAATGCTTAAAGGGATCGTATACGTTTGATAATTACTCACAAAATTAATGGCAATAAAAACTTACTTGGTAAGAAGTAGACCTACGGCAGCTTTGGGTAGTATAATGCATTTTTAGAAACTTTTCACTTCAAAGTACTGCGGTTATGGAAAAAGATATCACTTTTTATCTCTAAACATTTGAATCTGAGAAGCGTTACTGCAGTGACGTTTCTAAGATGTTGTATTCCAATGCAGATTATTCTTCCTGCGTGAACATAACCGCTCCAGATTTTCGGCAATATCTCAAAATCGCTACCACCTTTTGAAATGAAATGTGTACAGGCTAGTTTTATGGTATATATCTATAACTATTATAAGTCAGATTGAAAAAATCAGTGGGTTCCAATTACCAAACGTATACGATCCCTTTAACCTATAAATGATATATAATAAAGTGCTATATAACTTGAATTGCAGTACCTGCTCAGTTTGGTATTTGGTACGACGACCGCCTCCCCTTCCTTCTCGTGCCTCATCGCGCGTTTTTTCAAAGCTACCTTTAGATGTTCCACTTTATCTCCAGAATACTGCGGCAACCGAACGGTAAACCCAAATAAAAAAAGTCCCTATGTATACACGTATAGACAAGTTTATCAAAATTTCTTTAGTCTCGGTTATATTTCCAAAAAGGGCTCGTTTCAGGGCAAGAAGAGGCAATTTTTTAGTAGGAGTTGGTGTCCTAGATAATGATTGAATTTTGAAATGATGGATACCAAGCCGAATTGTGAGTTTAAAGGGGGGCATTTCTGAAAAATCATTGTATTAACTGGATAAAAGCACAACTTTGTTTACTGTACATTTTCAAAAACTATTTATTGTATTCGAAGCTGCCGAAAATCCAAATAATTATAATTAAAATATATGGAGTTTATTGATTATCAAATCAATATTGATTATTGATTATCAAGTCAATAAACTCCGTATATTTTAGTTACAATTATGCATTCAATTTTAGCACCATGAAATTATTTGAACAAAGATTTTGGAAATGCACAGTAAAAACTGTTGCTCAAACATACCCGTTTAATCTCGGAAGTACATTTCATGGTATGAGGGCAAAAGCATAGCTGGTACCAGCAAATTTACAGAAATCGTTGTGTTCTGAAGTGACATTTTTTAAAATACGTTTGGACAGGGTATTGTTTTTAGGTGTCTTGTGTGTCCACACTTTTGTTTGAACAAAAGTTTCAATCGTTTTTTTCGATTGCACGAAAACAATGCACAGAATGCAGATTTAGACGTCACCCATAGACTTGTGTGCATTTATCTGCCGCGTTGATCCCAAGAGAACAATTCTCGAATCTTGTTGTGCACATGCGCAGTTGAAAATCCGATGTAAAGTAAAATGACGTCTTGTTTGAAGTTTTAACCAAGTTTCAAACAACGAGCACGGCGCACGTAGCATCTACAAATATTCCAGTCACGTTGTGACTGCTCCCACTGAGCTAGGCCAGTGATTATGGCTCTTATTGGACAATCAGCACCACGTGCTAGTGTCGTGTCGAAAGAGAACAACCCGTTATTTTATCAACTATCGGTAAATCTAACGACTTACCAATACAGCTCCAATGGATTTCTCATTTAAACCATCAAACCTATCAGTGCTGCTGAACATATCACGGAAACGATGAAGGAAAGTGTCTTTCTCATCCATAGATAAGTACCAACCTAGATGTAAAAACAATACATTTAATACGCATATTTAAATGGGCCTATTCCATCAATCAGTTGAAACACGGTCTCCTTGTTACGTTCAGAACCTGTTGGGAGCAAATTTCAGTACTACTACATATCACTACACATAGTTTTGCTATGTATCTGTATGTACAACACACGGAATGGACCCCATACAAGCTACTCTTACCTAAAATACAAGTAAATCAGTAGATATAAACTACTCTTATACTTTAAAGAGTATACTAATCAGTTGTTTAATTCATATTTATCGCAAAACTACTGAACATTTCAGTTATTCCCTCTGTCCAAGGTTCATTATGTCAATGTCATTGATGACTGAACAAACAAGACGGTTATGAAAGGTACTGAAATCAGCGCTGTGACAGTGGTTATTTGTTTACGGTACTTCAGTGGCAAAGCTCATGCAGGTGCTTTTGTAAAGACAGATTCATTTACTATTTGAACACGTGTACGGTCAGGCCTGCATTATGTAATTTATTGTTGTGTGCACAAATAGTATTGCATGACACGGACAAGTGCATATCAACATCAAACATAGTTCAGCTCATGACTGACATTTGTTGTCCAGAGGTAGAGTTGTATTCGAGTTCCTGCAAGTCCATCAAAAGTCCTTCAATTTCAAGTCAAGTACCGCTAACAAATAACATGTATCACAGGGCTGATTTTAGTACCTTTCGCGTCTGGCTTAATTGTTTGTTAAGCCATCCGTGGCAATGACACAATGAACTTTATACCATTGCACAGAAGACATTCTACCCTTTCCACAGACATTCGTGTTTTTTCTCTGAAATATGAATTAGTTTTGCGTTAATATGAATTTAGAGATTGATATTCTTGTGTATAAAGACACCCTGTGTATATAGCAATATGGTATGGTGCGCTATACCCCAGTACTAATTATGGCACCTGCTACGTCGAAACATATATTTTCCAACATATCCCAAAGAGAATATATCTGTATAGTACGATGAGTAAAGGATATCGAAGGTCAATGCTGAGGAAACCATAATTGATTTGTTTCGTAAGCTGTAAAATATTGACTTACCATCGAAGCAGTCAATTGGATAGTTGTGGAGTATCCCACCGTCTACAAAGATATCCTCTTCGTTGGACATTACTTTGTACTTGATCGGTATCATTACACCTTCAAAATGCAATCACATCAAAAGTTGGTCATTCAGTAAGCATCACACTTTGGAATGTACTGCACAGCAGACTTGGATTGAGTTTACACGAAAAGAGTAGTCTGATAACATTACTCATATAATGTATAGACTTAGCCAGTCACTTAGTTCCGTAAGTTAGTCATCCGTCAATGGGTACGTTAGTCAGTCAGAGCATAGAGCTATAGCTCCATGGTCAGAGCTTTAGGGATAATCAAGGCTGCAGTCCTTGTGGTCCAACTAGTAACCAAACTACGTACGGTGCAGTGCGTCAAAATCATGGACAAAACAAAATTACATGTATAGTAAATTCAAGTGAGTAAAATCTTACCCGGTATGGTTTCAGAAGCACGAATGGCCAGCCATATGGGCATATCAGGTGTTGTCTTTACGTGAAGATATTCAGTTTCTAATCGATTTAACGATAGAGTAGTCAAGCACAGTTCCCGCCCTGTCTCTTGGTACAACTGAATTGGGTGAAAGCGCAAGAATATAAGGAACCCCAAGAAAGTATAAATCCAACTCGGTCATTGATTGGTTAAGACGCTGTTGCCTTAATGGACTTCGTGTGCAAGTACTCCCTCACCGGTTACAAAAGACGGGGGGCCCTTCAATAATTATGACCTCTTACTGATGCACACCAAAATATAAAACTTCAGTGATAAATACGCTTTCAACATTCTGGAAACAATACTTGCAATTCTCCAAGGTGTTTGAGACACACATGTAATTGAAGCTTGTTTCAACTCAAATTTGCTAATTCTTGCCTCATCATGGCCAATTTATAGGCATGCGTTTGAGTTGAATGTATACGTGAACAAAGGCAATGTATGTATTCGTGTTCAGATAGTTTAACTCAATAATCCAACCATCCTTCCTTTGACCGAGGTTACTCGGGTAATGGTTAAATAAAGGGTAATGGCTGAGGAACACGCCAATACTAGCATGATAACCGGGCGAGGCGCGCATCGCCGAGTCTGATTATCGCTGGTATTGGCGTGTTCCGAAGCTAGCCTATGTAAAATCCAGACTCCCATTGTTAATATATAATGGGAATGTAAACAGAAACCGAGTACAATAAGGCTACGGTGCAAGTGCACTGCCAGTGTGGCTTATTGACGGCACCGCACGATGCCGCAGTGTAAAATATCGATTATCCATTCGTTGACACACATTATGTTCCATTTGGTCGGCATAGTAATACAGTACTGTTGTTTTTGTTTACTTGACAATGGACAGCAATTGTGTTTAATATCATTGTATTGGTAATGATGAGTTATTGTATTGGTGATGATTATGAGTTATTTTGTGGGTAAAGATGAGTTATTGTGCTGGTAATGATGAGTTATTGTGCTGGTAATGATGAGTTTCTGTCATTACCGGCGAGTATTGTCGCGCAGGATTTTACCTATAGTTCGCGCTCAAGTACCTGATAAGATGCAACTTCCCTCACAATGCAGGTCATATAGGTAGTTGGGTCCAAAACATAAGTTCCGTGACCATTCTCTGGCTAGGATGGTTTGACGATGGATTTGACTTCTATGGACCATTTATAAAGAAATTAGCCCCCCCGGTCCCTCCCAAAAATACCGGCATTTTTCGCTAGAGGGCCAAATCCAAGATGGCCGCCGGCGCCATCTTGGAAAATTAACGTTTGAACCAGAGCACCTAGAATCATGTCTGAAAACACTTTTGGGGGTAAGTGGACCTCGAGGATTCCGATTCCGACATCGGTTTGACAATATGACACCATCTGACCTAAAAAACCAAGATGGCCGCCGGCGCCATCTTGAAAAATTTACTTTTGAACCAGAGCACCTACAACCATGTCTGAAGACACTTTTTCGGGTAAGTCGACCACAAGGATTCCGATTCAGACATCGGTTTGATGCTGTGAAATAATTTTGACCCAGAAATTTAAGATGGCCGCCATACGATAGAGAAAACACATATTTTTTGAAAGGGAACACCTAGAAACATGAATGAACACATTTTGTTTGGTTAAATCATTGCGCTGATGCAATTTGTGAAGGTCCTGGTCAGCTGGATGTGATGAATAATGGTTCTAGGAGTGAGCTCCTAATGGTATAAGGACCAATCGGCTGGATTTGTATGTGGGTACAAACGTATTTAGCACAATGAAGGTCTGATTTATTTTAACAATGCACACTTTCTTTTCAGTTTGTGTCTTCGCTGAATACACCAATCACCGTCACTACATAATCGTAGTGTTGGCACCAGATTAGTTTCTCTTTGTACAGTTTTGTATCACAAACATGATACTTCTTTCTGTTATTGTTCCACTGATGCTGTGGTTTCAGTAGTTGTGTTGTGAATTGAGAAAAATCAGTTACATTCTCCCTGGTAATATTGGGTAAATGGGGTAATATCGGATGACCTCAATTTACATGCTGACCCTAAGTGGGCGTGATAAACCTTAGTGAAACAATTTTGTCACTTTTTTTCTACATGGACGTTATGTTTTGCGTAATAGCGATACGTTTAGGGTGTTTTGTAGAGATAATTGTGTAATATTTATTTACTCAAAGTCTCAAAGAAACGAATTTGCCAAAAAGCCAACACGCAAATAAATTTAAAAAAAAATATCGGCAAACTGTGATTACAGACGGCGGTGATATTGGGCACATATATAGCGTTTACTACACGCTAAGATTGTAGGAGTGGCAGAAGTGTTATTGATGTTTATAATGTATACATTGTAGTATTGTTCCGGTAGTATCGTAATATTAGTATTAACTAATAACTAATATAATTAACCAATTAACCAATATTGGGTAAATGAGATAATATCGGGTGGTAATAACATGCAATGCCAGAAATATCGGTAACATTCTCCCTGGTAATATTAGGTAATATCGGGTAATATCGTGTGGTAATAACAATTGCAATATCGGAAATAACGGTTACATTCTCCCTGGTAATATGGGGTAATATGGGGTAATATCTGGTGGTAATAACTAGCGTTGTTACAACCCGAGTAATATCGGGTAAAATGCCCAGTGGGTAGTGCGCCCCCTTCCTGAATCGGACCCCTCACCATTCGGACATGGTTGGGACGTGGGTGGTCGCTGTCGCCCTGTCCGCCACACGCGACCTGCTCTCCCGACGCATCTACCGAGAAGGGGGGATTCACTGAATCTGATGTCCAGAATCTAGTGAGCCAGAATTCTCTGATTCAGACTGGTCACATCTCTCAATGTCATATTGATCACATCTCTCAATGTTATATTGATTAACCTGTGAAACAATGTGTAGCATAAGACAAGAGCATAATTGGTGACCAATCCTAAATGGGTTTTAATTGCGTTGCACTGTCGTTTGTCTTCTCTAAATTAACAACCAAAAAGAACAAATTGTTTTGTATTGACATGCTTTTTGTGGTTTCATTTGATAACTACATCTATTTAAGTTACAGCTAAACAAGGAGCTTATTTTAAAGAAAAATTATAGTTCTCTTGTCATTCATTTGGCTGCAACAGATTTTATAGAGGTAGTTTGCTTTAATATTAAAGAGCAAAGCAGTATCAAAATAAACGGTTTTGTCATTAACAGTTTTTGACCGAATTTAATTATGAGTTTACCACCCCGCCCCATTATCACAAATTGCCTTTACTAAACCTAGCATGTTTATTAGGCATGGACTCATAAGTAAAATAGCTATAATTGTTCCTTCCTTATGTACTGTATGAATGGCAAACCCCACATCTTCATTTACCGTTTAAAAGTTAGGTTTTTCTCTATCGTATGGCGGCCATCTTAAATTTCTGGGTCAAAATGATTTCACAGCATCAAACCGATGTCTGAATCGGAATCCTTGTGGTCGACTTACCCGAAAAAGTGTCTTTAGACATGGTTGTAGTGCTCTGGTTCAAAAGTATTTTTTTTAAGATGGCGCCGGCGGCCATCTTAGATTTCTAGGTCAAGTTGAGGTCATATTGTCAAACCGATGTCGGAATCGGAATCCTCGAGGTCCACTTACCCCAAAAAGTGTTTTCAGACATGATTCTAGGTGCTCTGGTTTAAAAGTTAATTTTCCAAGATGGCGCCGGTGGCCATCTTGGATTTAGCCCTCTAGCGAAAAATGCCGGTATTTTTGGGAGGGACCGGGGGGGCTAATTTCTTTATAAATGGTCCATAGAAGTCAAATCCATCGTCAAACCTTCCTAGCCAGAGAATGGTCACGGAACTTATGTTTTGGACCCAACTAAGGCGCAGAATCAAAAAGTTCATCTCACTACAAACACGTGCTATGACGCCTTGCTTCATAGCAATGAGCTTCTCATTATGAAGCTTGTTGGCTCTTGATCGTCGGCGTGCATAGGAAAGTGCACATTACCGAATTATACGTGCGGTATGGGTTTACCTGTCTGAAGGTGAGTTCTGGGTTCCCGAATTTGCTATGGATCCGGTCCTGGAAATACTTCGCCAGTTTGTGGGCGGGATTGGCGCCCATGTTGCGGTATAGGTTGACGACCTGACCAATCAGTCCAAACCTCGCATCTGCATACATTTAACAAGACAAAGACTATACAAGCCGAATAAAAACTGGCCACGGGACGGGTACACACTGAGAATCCCATTCAATCATTTCAGAATGGCTATCAAGTCTTTTTCTATGGTAGTTTTATTTACACAAGTAAAAAGTATAGCGAGCGTGAAAGTTATAGCAAGCATCAAGCGGTGACCACTCTGCAATGTCACATTCGGCAAAAAATTGTAACATCACCAATAGGACTATTCACAATAAGTGACAGTCAGCCAGTGAGGTAGTGTATCACTAAACAGTGAGGCAAACAGTTCACATACAACTGCACCAATAAAGTTAACTTATATAGTTTTGGACTCAATTGATTTCCCGAACCAATATTTTTTTGTTGCCTCAACTGTAGTTACACAAAGATGACAATAACATGACCTGTCAAGGACGGGTCAGAAAGTATCATTGTTGTGATGACCAATGATAAAAAAAAAGCCTCCGTGCAGCCACGTTGGGAAGCTTTCGGGAGGCACTTTTTTATTGTATTACTAAAACACAATTGAGCTAATTCCGCTCAAATTCCATTTAATCCTCAATCGAACCCCCTATAGTTTGAGCTCCTATAGTCACCTTAAAATGTTGAGTTCACTCGCCATGTCAGGCTGACCGTGAGAAATCTGGGCCTCTAGCCAAGTCCCATTCATTTCACGAACCCAAGTCCTTGGATCGGAGTATATTTAGCCGGTATATCCAGACTTCACAATGGCAGCTATCAATCATATTACTGCCGGCCCAGTGGCAGAACAAAATAATGCATGGTTTGAGCATGTGGTTTAAAGGGAAGTAGTGGTAAATTACGAAGGTACGGTTTAGGTCAGCTCATGGTCAGCTCGACTACATCCCGACTCGAAGTGGACGGAGGTAGTCGAGCTCATAAATATTCACTACCCTGTCGATAACGACCTTCGTAGATTTCTTTTTCTTTATTCAGCACAAGATATTCAGCTCAACTACCTACCTCCGCTTCCCGTCGGGAGGTAGTCGACCTGACCTACACCCCAGGACTAGTAATTCCCACTACCTCCCCTCATATCATGCTGTATTTGTATAATACAGCTGTTTTCAGAATTGTGTCCACCAAACAGGGTTATTTACGCGTAAGGCAAACTCCTTCCGGAGTCTTCCCTTAATGATAAATATTAATGCAAAATGTTGAAGGTGACATCTATAAAGAGCCATCATGAAGAAAACTAAATTATATTGTCTCACCCATAAACAGGGTAGTGGCGTCAAATGAACACATTTCCTCCAGTTCGTAGGAGTCGCTTCCCATCGCGAGGAAGGAAGCCACCATAGCCCCGATACTGGCGCCTGAAAATCTCTTCAGATTCTTGGCAATTCCGACCTCCTCAAGAACCTGCAAGAAAAACACCCCTCTGGCCTGGTTATTAGTTGATTTTTTGTCTTCAGTTTGCCTGTTTCTTAATTGTTCTAAATCAATGTACCAAAAATAATTTCAAAAACTAGCTCCGACTTTCACACATACATTTTTCTATTCGAGGGGTTCGGAAGTGCACTATTAGTAATTCTGTCCTACAGGCTAGTCTGTCTCCCCGGACACATTTACTGGGTTGCAACCTGATAAATATGTCCGGGGGACAGATGTATCAGGGGGGACAGAATTACCTGCAACACCTGTACGGTAAGCCTTTTTCTTGAACAAAGTCGGGGTCAGTTGGACCATAGAGCTTTATAGGAATATATGGGACGAAGAGTTCCCCCCCCCCCCCCCCCCCCCCCCCCCCTCCTTCTTTGTGGCGACTATTGTGCTTGCGGAATATTGTGGTTTCTTGTTAAGGTTTTTAGGGGGGGTGCGTTAGGTAACAATAGTCTCGGGAGTGTATATGTCCCATATCTTGCCGGGTATAATGCTTAATAGATCAACAGGAGCGCGGCAGCAATGAAATAAGACCTCGTTGCGTGTTTGTGTCCAATTGACTATTAGTTGTTTCAGGACAAGGTAGCAAGAAGGAAAACTACTGGACCGAATCGGGTAATTTTAGTAAAACAAATTATCTAGAAAGATTTCCCCGTCCATCCAAACTATTTTTTTCTGTTTTCGCACGCAAGGTATAGTGTCACCATGGTGTCACGATGCCCAGAATACAGAATACAGTGAGATCACAAACTTACCCTCCACACCCCAACATAAGCCATTCCTTTGCTACCACCTCCCTGTAGCGCCAGATTCTCGAAGGGGAATTCATAGCCCTCGAATTCTCGCTGCTCTTCCGGTGTCAAAATGTTTGTTGTGTTTCTAGCAGCCATTGTGTAATATGCTCGAGTATCCGTCAAATGTACATGTAAAGATGTGCATATCACGTACTGTACATGAATCAGCCTTTGTGATCCGCCACTAGTATTATTATTATGCAGTGCTGGACAAATCGACGATTGTTTGCTGACGCTTGGTGTATTGTATGCACATCATCGAATACACACTGCTTGTGTTTGTTGACAGTCACGGTTGCAGGGCAGTTACAGTACGTACACATTTTTCTCGAAAATTAAGATGACCTTGTACTGTATCACGTGGCCGGATTCGCTTATAGTGCTGAACGTCATAGTCGGGCAGATTGGTTAAAATATTCTTTGATCAAATGATAAAAGCATGGAATTTGGCACACAATCATGAGAGAAAGCTGTTTGGCTATACCCGGCGGCAATTTTTCGTCAAGATTGGGGTGACGGAGATAAAAACTCACCACTAATAACGACTTTGACACGCCATAGTTGAGCAACTTGAGATGCACGCATGCGCATCAATAAGTGAAATCGGCCCATTAAAATGTCCAAAAAGTTTAGTCGATTTCTCTCTCAATTTCTCCAGGATATGTCTCATTTGTCTTTGGAAAGTCTTTGAAATTGTCCTACGGTGTAGGTTTTTTGTTGCTGAGGAGGTGCCGTGGCCTAGTGGTCTGGAACATTGAATTTGTGGTCTGCGGTTTGTGGGGTTCGAACCCAGCCTGGGCTATAACATTTCTACACATAACCAAATGTTATGTCGGGAAATACACTTGGATCCCAGTTAAGTGACAACCGCCATCTTGAATTTACCGCCCGCATAACATCTCTGTGTGTTTGAAAGTAAGAAAGGCGTATTGTTAAAGTTATTCGTCGGCACCATGTCAATTACCACATGTATGCCGATGATACACAATAATTGTATGTTGACTTCAATCCAACCGTGCCAGGCGAACAAGAGAAAGCCTTGGATATACTAACGTCATGCATAGATGACATCATAGTCTGGATGCAAACAAACAAATTTAAACTGAATGCTGAGAAAACAGAGTTCTTTGTCGCTGCCTCTAAGAACAACTTGTCACATGTTAAAGATGTTTCTCTTAACATTGGAAATTCCCTCAACTAATATTCGGAATTTGGGTGTCATGTTTGACCCTGTCATGTCAATGTCATCTCAAGTTAATTCAGTATGTAGCTCTACCATCTGCGCAACATTGCAAGGATTCAAAAATACATTGATCATGATACTTGTCACCATGTGGTTCGCTGTCTTGTCACTTCTCGTATCGTATACCTACATTATACCGCGTGTTGAGCATGCAGTCGCAAACGCGTCTAGACTATTGTAACTCCCTGTGTTATCTGGAATCACTGTAGCGTTTTCGTACGTCCATATAATTATAGATTAAAAGAACCCAGGAAATAAACTTTTGACCCTTTGTACATGGCCCTCAACAATTAACAGCCCAGTCTAGTTAATACTTTGACCTGGTTGTGTCAAGCTCCCTAATTGATTGATTGCCATTACTAAATTAATACTGAGCCAAGCCTCACTTTTGTCCTGCTCACCATATCTCATCACCTAGCTAAAAAAGCCACTTATTGCATTCCTTTGGTTTCCCGTCTTTATTGCTTTTAAATTGGATAGCCAGCCCATTATATTTCTTAGTTTGTTCACCACTCTAGTTTCAGCTATCAGACGAGACACATGTCTTTGAACTTGCCCTTTGTATATTTGGTAGTCTAGTTATTCATTCTTAGAATAAAAGTCGCTGTACGTAGTACGACCAACCTGGTGTGTTTTCCATCATTCCATTACAATGTACTAAAACCCCCAAACTGGTGACCCAGACGTGATATACACAGCAAAACACTGGAATTTTGGAATCAACTGCAGCGATGCCTACTACTCCTGCTCCAACTAGTTCCGGCGCAATAGCACCACAACCCGTAACGGCTACCATCAGCCTCAAACTCCCACCATACTGGCCATCTGACCCAACAATATGGTTCACCCAAGTGGAGGCACAATTCACCACTCGAGGCATAACCTCCGAACACACAAGATACGCCTATGTGGTGGCGTCTTTGCAGCCAACAATAGCGCAGGAGGTGAGGGATATTTTAATAACTCCACCCGCAGATGCCCCTTACACTACGCTGAAAAAGAAGCTAATCAAGCGGACATCTCAATCTGAACAAAAACGCTTGCATCAACTCTTGACAACGGAGGAGTTGGGGGATCGAAAGCCCTCCCAACTGCTCCGCAAGATGCAACAGCTCTTGGGGGAGTGTACATTGGAGCCATCGATAATGAAGCAACTTTTTCTTCAGCGGCTGCCAACCAATGCTCGGCTAATTCTTGCTTCAACCTTAGAGGAGGTCGACATCAAACAATTGGCAAAGTTAGCTGATAAAATCATGGAAGTCTCCCCTACCCAGTCACCCATCTCTGCACACATTGCTACCATTGAAGTTCAACAACTGCGGGCCGAAGTAGCGAATTTGGCGTCAATGATATCCACCCTCACCAGCCGTCCACGTGAACGCAGTCAAAGCCGCAGTCAACCGCGTCGTCAACGTTCTGACGACCGTAGCCCAGCAGCCACGGCCCCGCGTGATAACCCTGCAGAGTGTTGGTACCACCGGAAATTTGGAGCTATGGCCCACAAATGTACGCAGCCATGTTCCTATGAAGCCGGTAACCAGGAAAACGACCGAGCCGGCAAGTAGGGGCGACATGCTCTGCCGGCCGTTCCACATCTAATCGCCTATTTTGTGTCACGGATCGAGTAACGAAGCAACAATTTCTTGTGGACACAGGAGCAGAGGTGAGTGTCATCCCTCCTGCATCCCACGACCGCGCCCACCGCCGCCAGGGACATGACCTTCAAGCAGCTAACATGCGCGGATCCAGGGGGGGGCGCACCCGGTGCGCGCCCCCCCTAAAAAAATCTCGAGAAGATTGAGAAGATCTCGGCGTTGGGGCTTCGCGCCTCCTGCGCTCCCATATCTTCTCCCAATATATTATGTTGACAATTTTTGGCGCCCCCTCTAACCGAAATTCCTGGATCCGCCCCTGGCTAATGCATCGCAAATCGCTACTTATGGTGAAAAGTCATTGACACTGGACATTGGGATTCGGCGGACATGCCGATGGGTGTTCATTGTCGCCGACGTTCAACATGCAATCATAGGCGCAGATTTCCTTCGTTATTTCAACTTTCTGGTTACCGCCCACGCCATCTCGATTCGCGGACATTTTGAAGGATTTTCCCAGCATAACGCGTCCGACCTATAGTGCTATAGTGACACTCCAATCAAACACAACGTTGAGCACCATATCGTCACGACTGGCCCCCATACAGCCGCACGGCCGCGCCGTCTTGCACCTGACCGTTTGAAAGTCGCCAAAGGTGAGTTCCAACATATGATGGACTTAGGTATTGTACAGCCTTCGGCCAGTAACTGGTCCTCATCCCTGCATATGGTCCCCAAAAAGCAGCCTGCATGGGGATTGGCGTCCATGTGGCGACTATCGAGCTCTTAACAACTCCACGGTGCCTGATCGTTATCCAGTGCCACATATCCAAGACTTTACATCATCACTACATGGCACTGCGATATTTTCCAAGATCGACCTAATCCGCGCATACCATCAGATTCCCATGGCACCCGACGATGTCGCTAAAACGGCTATCACAACTCCGTTTGGGCTTTTCGAATTTACCCGTATGCCATTTGGTTTGCGCAACGCCGCACAAATTACGTTCCAACGCTTCATTGATGAAGTAACTATAGAGGTTTGGATTTTTGTTACGCATACATCGATGACCTCTTAGGCCGTGTCCGAAACGGGCTTCCAGAGCTACGGCTACGTCTATTGTCAGCCTGCTCACGTGTATTTGTAATGGGCAAACACCTAGACAATAGCCATAGACAAGAGATTCGGATGCGGCCTTAGTCGCCAGTGCAGATGCCGATCAACATGCAAAGCATCTTCGCTTGCTGTTTAGCCGCCTCCACCAATACGGCGTGATCATCAACCCTGCGAAATGTCAGTTTGGCACAGAGTCGCTGGAATTCCTTGGGCATCACGTTGATCGTCACGGAGTACAACCACTTGCTGGAAAGGTCAGTGCTATCCGTGATTTTCCCCAACCACCAACTCTCACCAAACTCAGGGAATTCCTCGGCCTCGTCAACTTCTACCGCCGTTTCATTCCCCATTGTTCTCGGGTCCTCCAACCACTCACCGATCTACTTTCTAATGCCGGAAAGAAGTCGGCACCACTCCCTTGGAATGATTCTGCCACTGCTTCATTTCACGCTATCAAAGTTGCCCTAGCCAACGCCACTCTCCTTGCACATCCAAAGCCAGACGCGCCTCTGTGCGTCATGACGGACGCTTCGGATGTCGCAGTGGGAGCTGTTCTTCAACAAAGAATTGACAACGCATGGCAACCACTCGCTTTCGGCTTCTCAAAGCGACTTCAACCCGCAGAGACACGTTACAGCACATTTGGTCGCGAACTTTTGGCCATATACCTTGCCATCCGCCATTTTCGTCATGCACTCGAAGGTCGTCCATTTCGCGTGCTCACGGACCACAAACCACTCACATATGCTCACGGCACCACAACGGACAGACACTCCCCTCGCGAAATCCACCACCTTGATTTTGTTTCACAGTTTACCTGTGATATCAGACATGTTAAAGGTGAAGATAACCCTGCCGCAGATGCCCTATCCCGTGTCGAACTAAACGCTCTTCGCACGGATCCAACTGCACTCATCGATTTCCACAAAATGGCGGATGCAGAACACCAGCGAGGAACTTCAACGCTTGCGCACATCGTCATCTTCGCTCACGTTCAAACAAGTTCCACTACCATCATGTGACATTCCATTAACTTGTGACATTTCTACTGGAAACGCACGTCCATTTGTTTGTGCCCATTTGGATATTGGTCATAACACACATTCTATTTTTCCCAAACCCAACCAATCTATCCCAAAAATTCAAACCAATCCTGTAAATGAGCAGAATGTCTCATCTCCAGACATTCCACCTCCTCGTACAACCCGATCAGGCCGCACAGTTCATTGGCCCAAACGCTATGCCACACTCGTTCGTTCTTAGGTGTTTTATCAATCTTTGTTACTTTTCACTCACTGGAAGGGGGCTCCTGTAGCGTTTTCGTACGTCCATATAATTATAGATTAAAAGAACCCAGGAAATAAACTTTTGACCCTTTGTACATAGCCCTCAACAACATCCCAGTCTAGTTAATACTTTGACCTGGTTGTGTCAAGCTCCCTAATTGATTGATTGCCATTACTAAATTAATACTGAGCCAAGCCTCACTTTTGTCTTGCTCACCATATCTCATCACCTAGCTAAAAAAGCCACTTATTGCATTCCTTTGGTTTCCCGTCTTTATTGCTTTTAAATTGGATAGCCAGCCCATTATATTTCTTAGTTTGTTCACCACTCTAGTTTCAGCTATCAGACGAGACACATGTCTTTGAACTTGCCCTTTGTATATTTGGTAGTCTAGTTGTTCATTCTTAGAATAAAAGTCGCTGTACGTAGTACGACCAACCCGGTGTGTTTTCCATCATTCCATTACAATGTACTAAAAACCCCAAATCACCAAAGCACATCTTAAACGCCTCACCAGTATTCAATACAGAGCTGCCAAACTTGTTCTCAGTGTTAACTGTTGGATAACTCATGGATCCCCCTTACTCGCTAAACTACACTGGCTACCCATGGAGAAACGCATCCAGTTCAAAAGTCTTCTATATGTTTTTAAATGTTTGAAGGACATTGCTCCACCTTATCTCTCTGATATGTTTCATCTTCACCAAAGCAATCGTCAAGGACTCCGTTCTTCTTCCGATAGAACTCGGCTTAATACTCACAACTCAAGTTTATCTTATGGCAAACACGCCTTCTCACACTCTGCTGCTGAACTTTGGAACAGTCTCCCAATTAGTGTCCGTGATTCTACTTGTGTTGTTACATTTAAGAGTAAACTTAAAACTTATCTTTTTCCTAAATAGTAGATTTAAGTTTTGTTCTAGTAGACTAGTTTGTTTCAATTTATCCTTTCTTTTGTTATGCGCTTTGATCATGTTTTGGAAAAGCGCAGTATAAATGCCTGTTATTATTATTATTATTATTATTATTATTATTGTTCCAACTTAGTGACAACGTCCACTATCGGTATTTGAATGTGAAAATCCACACGTATACCTACATTATACCGCGTGTTGAGCATGCAGTCGCAAACGCGACTGCGCGGGACGCCCTCATTCAAACGTTGACGTTAATTATTTAACTATTCAGCATTAGCCGATTTATTTGTTCGATGTCTCATTGGAAAGCTCATAACTACTACAATGCTAGATCGCGATCGCAGAAGTGCATCACCGATCACGAAAGTTCATCACCGATCGCAAAAAAAATGATCACCGATCGCGAACGAAAGGCCATCACCGATTACAAAAGTCCACCACCGATCGTGAAAGCGCATCACCGATCGTGAAAGCGCATCACCGATTCGATGATCACATTAAATGCCTCTATGGCGTTCCACAGTTAACTGCCCCTTTGGCGTTCCATAATGAATGCCCTGTGTCTCACTCACGATACCATATGAAGCACCATATGTGGCAGAGACCCCCCCCCCCCCCCCCCCCCCCCCCCCCCCTTGTGTTGAACATTGTGTTCCCGGAATCTCAGGAATTCCTTTTAGGTTTCCAGGGGGGTGGGTTAGGTTACAATAGTGTTGAGTGCGTATAAAGTATAGGGATAAGAGGGGGGTACCCCTCTGCCACATATCGTGCTGGGTATACACGTACGATACAGTTTGTTTGACCATAGAGAAAGGAACTGTTCGCTGTATGGTTTGACCATGGAGGAATAGGAAGGTATAAGCCAGTTCGATATTCCCGCTGCGCGTGTGCACATGAAGATTTGACGATATTTTCTTTCGAGATAAACATTTCAGTGATTGCGTGCAAAAGCATAGTGGGGTACCAGCGAATTTAAAGAGATCGTTGTGTTCTAAAGTTACTAAGTAACATTTTTTTTTACGTTTTGGTGTTTTCAGGTGTTTTGTGTGGCCAAACTTTTGTTCGAACAAAGTTTCCATCGTCTTTTCGATTTCACAAGAAAATGCACAAAATGCGGATTCGGTTACCACGTCCCCATCGAGTCTTTCTTCACACACGGGGAATTGAATGGCAGTTTAACCCTCCAACTGCGAGCCACATGGGAGGAGTTTGGGAACGGATGATACGTTCTATCAGAAAGATCCTCAAGAATCTCCTTCAAGAGCAGGTGGTTTGTAATGAGGTGCTGCTTACCGTGACTGCAGAAGTGGAGGCCATTTTGAACGCTAGGCCGCTCACGCAGCTCAGCTTGGATCCAGAGATGAAGAACCACTGACACCAAACCATCTACTTCTGATGAGACAAAGCCCCAACATCCCGCCAGGAGTTTTCGTGAAGGAAGATGGCTATCCGGCCGGCGCAGATGGCGTCAAGGGCAATACTTGGCCGACCAGTTTTGTAGGCGATGGAGAAGGGAATACTTGCCACTTCTGCAGCAGCGTCAGAAGTGGACCAAGCCAAAACGTGAGACCTTGAGATAGATGACCTCGTATTGGTTGCCGCTGACAACGAACCCCGTGGAAGGTGGCCGATGGGGAAAGTAACAGACACCTACCCGGATAGATCAGGGAGAGTACGTATGGTTGAGGTAAAGGTTGGGTCCAGATACCTACGACGACCGATAGCGAAGCTCTGCTTTCTGGAAGGCGCAACTAAATAGAGGACTGTTTATAGTTAGAGGACACGCCATTACTTTATTACTAGGAGAGAATGAACACTAATAAGGTGTTCATTGGGGCTGGGTGTAACGGCGAGTACAACTACACAGTATTTTAGGTCATGTACAATGTACACAGGGAATATAATCGGTATAATTCCCGGCAGGGGCCATTGGTCATGACCTTGAGGTCAAGTGTAAGTCCAGGGTAAGATTGGTATAAGTCCAAGGTAATAAATAATAAGTAAACCAGTAGATGTAGGTAAATCGAACCCAGGCCAGGCCATAGGTCATGGCCTGTAGGTCAAGTTTATGTAGACCAAGGAGCGGCTTGTATTTTAGGGATTGCTGTCGACTGGACTGCCACGTAGCATTTCAAGTTTGTAGTTTCATGGAGTAGTATATAGTTGAAACAATTGGGCCCACAGTGAAGTTTAGCTGGCAATAAACCTGTAGAATAGGAGTTCCCACACAGTCGGTAAGTGTTTTACTTAATAATAATATTGATGCTGATATACCCTAAATTCTAGTAAATGTGGTTTGATGGGGGCGATTATTGGTTAAAGGGATAATATGGGACATGTTTCTGATAAGGCCAAAAAAAAAGTCTCCGGTTTCTGGTATGGAGCTTGCCCCAAAAGTGGTGCGGCGACGCGTTTTTTTTTGTTTTTTTTCCCCTTTTTCTTCCTTCCAAACAGGTGTGTTTGGGCTACATAACATGTGACCCTGCTATCAGATGCACGAATAAGCCACTTTGTAATACAGTAATGAATGGACAACTGGGGGCATATAAAAAGAGCAAGAATGTTGGATTAATAGTGAAAATATACATGGACATGTTGTGGCATCCAATGTTTGTTGAGAATAAATAAAAATGCCAAAGTATGATCTGTCTCTTGTATACTCTTTATTTCACAAGTAAATGGGAAACTTGTTGAGTTGAAACTGCAAAGCGAATGTCATGCAATAGAAGGAATATTTCTATGGGGTGAAGAATAAAATATTTTCCATTTCGAACAATTTGTTCACCTCATAGTAATATTTATTCTATTGCACTCCACATAAAACAAACTTAAAATAAATAATCCTGGAGTGGCAATGATGGGCAACTTAAGTTAGACCGTAGCGCGACTTCGACATCGTGCACATGTGTGCCGCAATGCTGGTATTAGTCTGCTCCCTTACATATTGCAGTTATTAAAAGCGGTTACAAGTTCCAGATACACGACCTTCGCTTCCACTCACGTCTGGCTTCTATACACAAAATCACGAAAATGCAACGCCGTCTGCAAATGGTGCCCGACTATTCTGTGCAAAATATATGGAAGCCCAGACAGGCCACATAAAGCCTATACTCGATGATAACCCCATCTAAATACACGTTCAAATTGTGCAGCAGCAGAATGCTAGACGAACCAGTGAGTTTGGCGGTTTTGAGTCATTGTCTTACATTTAAAAAAAAACTGTTTCATTTTGCCGACGCGCATGGCTACGCGCGCGCATACCAGAAGGCGGAGACTTTTTTTTTTTTTGGGGGGGGGGGGCCTAATCATCCATAACATCGGGTGTAAACTAAACTACATGTGAATACGAATACAAGGTTCTTGTTTTAGTAATTGTTCAAATGAATTAAGTTTGTCAACAAGACAATTCTGGAATTGTTTTTGGTTAATAGGACACTTCAAGGATTTTCTTGGTTAGTTTAGTTTCATTGATGATTTAATCTGTTATCTCTTTATATTGTTTATGCATGAAATTTAAGGCCTGTATATTTGTGTTTTCTAATTGCAGTTAACCGCACACGCACACGTACGTATACGCACACGTATACGCATACGCAGCTAGAATAAGTTAACCAGCTAGGATAAGCTACGCAACGCTAAGTTACACTATGTTAATGAATGTATGCTGATAAGTTAATGAAAGCTACCGATACGTTGTAATCTACACCAGACTGTACGCTATACCATAGGATGAGGAGAATAAAGATTACACGTAAAGCGAGTTCACGCTCATGAATTCCTTTCTTATGTACAGACGGTACATAGAAGTTAACGACTGTGTGGGAATTCCTATTCTACAGGTTTATTGTCAGCTAAACTTCACTAGCCTTGTGTGCATTTGTCTGCATTTGTTTAATCTTGTTGTGCACATGCGCAGTTGGAATGTCGAAGTGGCTTATTCATGGGGATATGACACAGCACAGAGCATTCATACAGCGACGAACGATTGTACATATACATGTACAGCACATATCTGACCAGAGCACAACGCGACGGTACAATGGCTGCTATAATTAAACAAACTATTCTAACACCGGAGGAGCAACGAGAATTTGAGGGCTATGAATTCCCCTTCGAGAATCTGGCGCTACAGGGAGGTGGTAGCAAAGGAATGGCTTATGTTGGCGCAATCAGGGTAAGTTCGTTATCTCGGTATCCTGCCGAGTTGAAGCATACCTCCATGGTTGAAGCGACTCGACTTCCAACCACTAACAAGCATTCGCCGCTCGGTTCCACCAGTACTGTTCCTTTCTCTGTGGTCCCACCTAGGAGGCGCGGGGTGAGAAGCGCCGATGCAGCTTCAGATATCAGTCAGTGCGCAGCGTTCGGAAAAGTCGTTTCTTTCATTTGCAGCGTATGCACGACAGTCGCAGTTTTGCATATATAATGAGCTTGGAGGGCACATTTTCAAAAAATCATATCGTGAAAACCCAGCCATGTAAAAATATAAAAACGTAATAGTATGAACGAATGTCGGTCGTTTCGTACCCAAGTCGTTTCGTACCCAAGTCGTTTCGTACCCAGGTCGTTTCGTACCCAAGTCGTTTCGTACCCAAGTCAATTATGATGCACAAAGGAGATTAAGCCAGTGTGTCATGCAAACCCGCTCATGTTAGTCACCGACGCGCGGCATAGAGTCTCGACCAAAGCAATGCGCACACAGGATTCATTGCACACGTGACAAAGGGTTCCGAATCCTTTCTATTGAACATTAATGCTACTGTCAATCACTATGGTTTTATAGTCAGGTGGCTTAGTGTTAAATTTTAAGGTTACCGTGCATCGGCGGAAAAAAGCACCAAATTTGGCATGAGGCTCCCTTAGTGCCTATTAATTAAGATTAGCCTAGGAGCCCCCCGAAATTTTTGGGAAAAAATCATGTAAAACACTTAATTTCAAGATGGCCGACATTTTGGACAAACTATCACTTTTATTGAGTCCTGGGAATCATGTTTGTGTTTATTAGGAAGCAGCGTAATCATACATGTCACTCACCGTTTTTTTAAATTTTTAGAACGATTCTCGGTCACCTGGGAAGGACATTTTCTGTGAGGCTATCAGGTTTTTTAATTCTAATGGAGTGCTTTTGCAAGAAGGTATAGCTCAAAGAAACCGGTGTATGCAGGCATACTTCAAGGAATGATCAGTAAACAAATTGTGTTTTTTGGATCAATTCTAGAGTTAGCTGCAGTCAATCAGAACTCATTCTATGTGGGAAGGGGAGGGTGTTTATGGGAGTTGTCACAAGTCAGAACTTTTTCTCATCGTTTTCGTTATTTTTGGTTTTTTAAACGTTTTAAATTGGTTTTTTAAACGTTCAATAAAAACGTTTTTTAAACGTCCAAAACCTACCACAAAAAAACGTTTACAAAACGTTGTTTTTTTAACGTTTAAAAAACCAATTTAAAACGTTAAAAAAACGTTCAGAAAACGTCCGATTGTTAGCTGGGTACAGGGTGCACAGATCCAATCTTCCAGCCTGGATGGATCGTCACGGATCTCCAGGTACTGCTGGTGACTAAAACCAGAGTTGCAACCAACATGCTGCCATCCCTGGCAGCGGTCACACTGGAAAGCATGCTGGTTTGAACGAACAGACTTCTTACAGAAGAGGCAAGGAAACTTGATAGGCATCTTGAGCTTGGAAATTCTTGAATCTTGACTGGAGTGGAATCTTGTCTTGAAACAGAATGAGTAGATTCTGTTCGATGATGCTTTTTATAGACTTCAAAAGGATCCTGAGTATAATTATATCAACCAATCAGACACGCGGTTCAAGTTGTTTTAACCAATGGCCACCCTATCTTTGATCAAAGATACCGCTGTATCAATGAGGGCACCGCGGTGCATGACTGGATATAACAAAAGTTGAAGAAAAAACCTTATAAAGCAATAAGTAAAATGCACTATAGTTTTTAAATTGGTTTCTCCGTTACACGTGAACTAGTTTGTAGTTTGCCACGTTGCTGTAGTCAACGGGGCGCGCGCCACTGTGAGAGTAGTCACTGAAATGAAAAAAGTTTTGATTTATTTAATGTGTTCATTTTCCATTACATATCAACACATTATGGTTTACTTTAGACCCTTTTGAAATTCTGACCCTTATGTCACACATTTGGCACCTACATAGAAACACCCATATTCTCCAGTTACCCGGGTTCTCAAGGGGACACGGCTTTTCCTTCTTCATAAAAACGGGAACCAAATGTGTTTTCCGCTTTTTTTACCGCTAGAGGGCCCACATTCGGTAGCTACTGTGCATGAATGCGCGCCACCGCATTGCTTTGGTCGAGACTAGACTTCATCTGAATGATTGACAGTGAAACAGACATTCAGTTATACTTGATACATCTCTATGATGATGCCGCGGGTTTGCATGACGCACTGGCTTAATCTCCTTTGTGCATCATAATTGACTTGGGTACGAAACGACTTGGGTACGAAACGACTTGGGTACGAAACGACTTGGGTACGAAACGACCTGGGTACGAAACGACCTGCTTCGGTATGAACGAGGAATGCTTAATTGTAATAACAAACGTCATGGATGAATTTTTAATTGTTCAGAAATAAGAAATTTCGGACTATAAAAATGAACATCGTTGTACAAAAATAATGGTCTCCGAAAAAGTCCCTTTTGTAGCATTTAACGAAATCGTGCAGACAAACCTTAATCATGTGTGTTTAGGTACATTATTCATCTACTCAACCGCTACTGTTGTTGTTTCTGAATGCACTCGAAACAGTCGGGGGCACCCTAAGTATCCGTCGCCGTCAGCGCGAACATTCTCGGTAAAAAAATCCGCCATTACTCGTTGTTCTAATGTGAGCCCGAACGTGATTGGTCAGAACGTGCATCAAGCGTGCCAACTGACTAATCAGCTTCTACGTAACAAAACGCAAGGCACCCATTTTTGGCACGATTCCTTGCTCGTGTGATGCATTCACGGGGGCTTGTGTTGACAACAAAGCGGTGCCTGACTATTATTCGTTAGTATGGTTTTTGGCAGGGTTTAGCTTCAGTTATGTATCTGTATCTGTATCTTAACGTCTCAGAAACCAAAACTGGCAAAAAACGCAACAGTTAATTGCTAGTTTAGGGATAAATAATGATGGCCTTCTAATCCAATGCTATGAATACAATATTTGACAGTTTTAAAATGAAATCTGTCTTTGTTTGTTTTGTTCCTGAACTCATATATATTTTTTGTTTTTGTTTTATAATACTTAATCTTTTAAGCATTTTTTTGTGAGTTTTACTTTTCCAACGAATGAAAGTTAAATTCGTGACCCTGCCCACCCCGAATCTATTTACTGTGAAATCTCACTTAAAAGCTGGGAATTGCAGTGAGCTCCAAATAAAATATATTAAATATACAAGGAAGAATAAAAACACAAGAATAAACCAAATGACATTGTTCTTTTCTTTTTCTTTTGTAAATAGTACAAAACATTTATTTTAAAGTTTTTCTCAGCTGCATACATACATGACATGACATCAACAAACATGACAAAATAAATGGCGTCGCAAGAACAAGTAAAAACACAAGGCCTTTCCCCCGACATTTGATGATGACGTCACGTAAGCTAAAACGATACGGCACAAATAATGATTTTTGCAAAATTTTTGGCACTGAAAAAAACATCGACGGCTAAACCTGCAGAAGTATATGTGGTACCAATCGAAAGAACGATCCTTCGTCTATCAGAATATCGACTCCGTTTGTCTCAATCGTGCTCGAAACAGTCGGGGGCACCCTAAGTGTAAAGCTTATCAACGAAAAGTGTAAAACTTAAACCACATTTCAGACGAAGATTCACGTGTAATTGGTCTCTAAAATCTGGTAAAAATGGGTTTATTTTACGAGGAAAATGTTCAAGAAACTTACCACTCCATGCTTGACCCAACACTGCCTTCTTGCTGGGACCTCTAGCCAATGTTTCACATCGTCTCCGAGCGCTCGCGCATTCACGCGAAATCTCGAAGGGTCCGAGAGCGCCGCGCGGCTGCAAATGAAACTAGTGAAATATGCTAATTATCTCGAACGGTGCGCACTGACTGATATAAACTATCCAGTGTATTGGGTCAGGGGCGTAGCGACTGGGGTGTGTGGGGTGCAAAAAATAATACGTTGTAATGTACTACTTTTTAATAAATGTCACAATCCAAAAGTCCCATTAAAACAGGAAACACGAAAAAAAAAAAAAAATTAATAACTTATAACCAGGCGAGGATGATGCTTTTCTTGCAGGTTCTTGAAGAGGTCGGAATCGCCAAGAATTTAAAGAGGTTTTCAGGCGCCAGTATCGGGGCTATGATGGCTTCTTTCTTCGCGCTGGGATACGACTCCTACGAACTGGAGGAAATATGTTCCTTCGACGCCAGTACTCTGTTTATGGGTAAGACAAGATCATTCAATATTATTGACTATTGAAGCTCAAACTGGAGATGACATAGAGTTTAAAGGGTTCCAATCAGACCTTTCTGGAAGAATTGCTGTTTAGTTTAAAATGTGTTTTAATGTGTAAGTAACATGACAAGGGGTGATACAATGAAATGAATTAGTGTGATCAGCAAACATCATGATGAGCCCCCTCGTTAACCAGTCCAAACACTGACAAATGGTGGCCCTGTTCGTGACGTAAATTTGGGAACCCGAACAAAATCATAGACACATTACTCGGACACTCTCGATAAAAGTGACATTTAATTGACTGTGCATGAACCATTGGTACTGTTGGTTCGTGTACAAACCAGAGTGAGCCAATAAGAAAACAGCGATAGATGTAGCCAATAGATTGTGCACCGATAGATGTAGCCAATAACCGGCGGGCGTCGCTGGCACTCAGCAGCTGAGATCAGCGAGATTTACGTAACGTTGCGTAACAGTGTATGTGGGATGAAACACGATCGAGGCCTTATACAAGCACGTGCTATGTAGCGTGTACGTACACTTTGTAGAATATACCTAGTGTTATAGAATGAATTCGCCACCCTTATATTTCTCGAAATTAGTTCCCTTTTTTATCTTGTAAACGATAAGGCTAAACGTACTTCATTGTTGAATACAATTGCTGTTTTAAAGACCCATACAATTTAAAATCGTGTAAATACCGTTGTAAATACGTTGTAAATAAACCAATGATCACCTAATAAGCCATTTGCGCGTGACCCCGAGTTAAATTTGAATAACATCTGGTACACTGACTTGCTCACACAGCTTGGCACAGTTTAACTTTAAATTCTCCAGACCAAAGACACTGTTGCTATATCACGTGATTCGGGGCAAGCCTTACGCGTCATAATATGACCTGCTCCCACAAAAACAGACATAAGTGTTGTTTTGTTGTTGTGAGATATTGTAGTTTCCATTAGTACACATCTGCAGCTTTCATTTGGTACCAAAACCACCTTTATACCATACATACTTCCAATTTTATGAGGATTTTATTTTGATGTATTTGGGAGATAAATTACCACTTGTAGGACACAGTTTGTCTCAATACATGCATGATTTTTGTACTTTCTCATCAATAAAGTTGATTTTGTTTAACCTAAATGAGGGTTAAAAGTATACATATTAAAGAATAAACAAATAACGAAAAACAAAAATCGATGTCCGCCAGATTTTTCACCCCATTTCAACTTTAATGAGCTGTATCTCGAAATAGCCTGTGCGACTTGTGTCGGGTTTCGTAGGAACGGGTCACATATACGCTAGCAACCCCCAGCTCTGGGATGGTCTGGTGTCTTTTTGCCATTATCACCCATTGTAAACAATGTATTGGTACTGAGCGTCTCTTACGTAACTATGCAAAAGCTTGCCCGAATCACGTGATATAGCAACAGTGTCTTTGGTCTGGAGAATTTAAAGTTAAACTGTGCCAAGCTGTGTGAACAAGTCAGTGTACCAGATATTATTTAAATTTAACTCGGGTTCACGCGCAAATGGCTTATTAACGAACGCTGCGTACTGACTAATTGCATAAGAAGGGACTTTACATCATATACAGCAACCACAACAGTCTTCATACAACAATCAGCTTGTTCATTTGCCTTGTTTAATTGATGTTAATTACCAACGCCATGGCAGCATAACATTGTGACATATTGGATAACCCATCAATGTTGTGGTGTCTTCAGTCTCCACATATTAACTTTGGCCTTGTTTAATTTAATGTCGTCAATAAAACAGATTTGAATATTCAATTTAAATTGATATTAGTGACTAAAACAAATAGATCAAACAAATTGAATGGGATAGGGATAATTGCCTTCGAGTGGCAGAAATGTTTCATAGCAATAATCTTTTAGAGTGCAGTGTACTTTAGTTTCTTACGAGAAACCGCAAATATAACAAAATAACTAAAGGGGAAATTTTGGCCACGTCGATGATATTTAACCTTGCAGAGTAAAACATCAGGAATTGGTGTAAAGCATGACTAGTTTAAATGAAAGGACGTAAACATTTATATTACGTTTGGGACGTGTGTGAACGCAGGGTGAACCTCACTATTCACATAGCTAGTAAAATACAAAGGTATCACCGGAGCCAAGAAAAAGTCGATTAATAAAGCGTCTACAACCGCCCGTAAGCATAAATAACTGCCATCGTCTTGGTCGAGGTTCTTTGCTTTTCGGATCAAGCAGTTTAATTCACCTACTGCGATTATACTAGATGTCGTAGGCGTGTGTCCCTGACAATACAACGGGCACGTTAGACCTGTGATTCATCTTAAAACTTACAACTGTAATTTCCCCACACATGTCTGCCTTTGGTCATGGTCTGGTACACACAATACTCAGAATTGTTTCATGATAAGTGCGCAATAGAAATTCAAGGATAACCAGAACAATTGCAACTTGTTTCTTTTGTACTGCCAGCAATAGTTCAATTGCCATACAGTAGGCTTGGACGGTATTGCCTTTTACTATACCGGGATACCGTGACAAAAAAAAACGCGGTATTCGGTAATACCGAGGTGTTATGTTAAGTGGGTATTACGTCATTATTATCAACCCAAACAAATTACAGCGATCACTGCATGCTACGTCGAACCGGCAAACCACGTAATTGCATCTTCATGGCAAATTCTTCAACACCTAAGATTCATTATCAGTCTTTATATTTGTAAAAATGTATCACTGTGATGGATTATTGAAAATTAAAAGCTTACTTTTTGTGGAATCATTGTTTGAGTTTGTAAAGTCATTGATATGTCTATCAAAGAAATGCCGATTGTTAGCGACCGATGCCCAGTCGTAATGCCCATGCACTGCACCGGCACACTGCGAACTTGCTTCCCACGATCATGCTAGCTATCAGTTGGTATCCTGCATCAATGGCAGTGATTCAATTGGCTCATCATGCGATTCATGCCGGCCACCAGCGATTCCTACTGCGTGTGCGTTCGCAGCATATGCAGCGGCGATGTACATGTACTGGTACATGTATTATAATATCGCCCTGTTTGCAGGGCGGGCGTACGACGATACAATCAGAGCAGGCGCCAATAGGAGGCCGTACTGGAGTAATCGGTGTGACGAAACCTTATTTGTGAATGAAAAATGTTCTGGTCGTTGTTTTAGACGGCCAATCAGATTTGTTTAAAATGACATTAGCTCGCGGCGTGCAAGTCGTGCGTGGGAGAAAAGCACGTGTATTGGGAGCAGCTTTTGGGCCGCATTTAAAAAGTTGTTTGAACTTTCGTCCAGACACTACACACAAAGAAAACCGCAAACACGGCGGCGTAATAAGCAAACTTCAAAGGCCTTTCTGGAAGGACGGCTGCTGCTGAAGTATCGGGTTATCAAGTGGAGATTGACAATAACGTCTTATCTTTCCACTTGATTGAATGCAGACATGACACTGAATGGAATGAAACATGTGGATCGGGTGTTTCTCTTTCTGTTTGAAAGACTTTTGCGAGGTTCTGAACAATATCGCGGTATTGCAATTCCATACCGAGATCACCGGTATTTCGGTTTTTGTAGATCATTAGTACCGACTAGTCGGTAATAAAAAAAAACCGTGACTATCCGGTAATACCGAAATACCGTCCAAGCCTACCATACAGTAGTTATTTGGTGAACAATTGAGAATTGATAAATGGATTTTGTACACGTATTAGTGAAACCTTTTATACAAAGCATGATTGCAGTACTAGTCTAAGGGGATTTTTGAAAATAGGCCTTGCATAAGGACCAAGGGGCATTTTGGTGTAAAAGTTGGGAACCCGAGCATAATTCAGCATAATTCAGGTATGCTGAATCCGATAAAACCGGTCCCAAGCAAAATTTTGAGTTTTTGACCGTCTAATTTGCATAATAAAAAATGGCCTCTAAATTGCCAATTGTGGATACTTTTTGAACCATTTTCTGCAACAACTCTGTAACCAGGCAGGTAAACATGGCCAATGAGGTGTCTATACTTATGTTTTGAAGGTCGGATATTGTGATAAATGCATTGTTAAGGTAATCAGTGGTAACCTACTCCTTAATATGCAATTGAGCTGCCGCCATTACAGAAAAATCTTCTTCTTTTCCAATATCTCTGTAACTAAACAAGTAAACACGACAAATGAACTGTCTAGACCTCTGTTTTGAGGGTCAGAGAATGTGATAAATGCATGTTTAAAGTAGTCAGTGTTAACCATACTCCTAAATATGCAAATTAGCCGCCGCCATTACATACAAATCATTTCTCCCCAATATCTATGTACATTGTATTTAGACAAGTAAACACGACAAAAGTGTCTACACCTATGCTTTGAGGGTCAGAGACTGTGATAAATGCATTTTAAATGTAATCCGTGGTAACCCTACTTTTAAATATGCAAATTAGGTTGGCCTAACGTTGGTTAAACATTACAGTTGGCTCAACTATTGTCCCGGTCTACTGAGAAACGTTGAGCCAACATATTGCGCCATCGAAGTTTAATGTGTCCATTATAGGCAGCACCGCCGAACACATTGGGCCAATATTGGGCCAATACTGGGCCAATCTTGGCAATAATAGGCTAATCTTGAAAGTCAATCTTAACCAACATTGGTACAACGTACGTTTTGCTCATTGGTACAATATTTGAAACAAGGGCAATATCGGCAAAACATTGGTTGGATATTGGCAAATGGCCAGTACTATACAGGGTTGTCAACAAACCTGGAACGGATAGACTGTTTATACCTTTAATTGTCTTGTCCTTTAATTGTCATTGCAGATGCCAGGTTTGGGTTGGTTGGTCAGGTCATCAACTTATACCGCAACATGGGCGCCAATCCCGCCCACAAACTGATGAAATATTTCCAGGACCGGATCCAGAACAAATTCGGGAACCCAGAACTCACATTCAGACAGGTAAAAACTTATACAGACCGCACGTATAATTCGGTAATGTGCACTTTCCTATGCACGCCGAAGAGAGCCAACAAGCCCCCATAAGAAGCTCACACGCAATCATGGAGTGACGTCACTGCGTTTAAAGGTAGGATACACCATTTGCAGATATCGAAAATATTTAATACCGAATTATTAAGAAATATCTGACTCATTTGAAAGTAAATAATGCTTCCAGGCATCCAGCAAAATTATTGCGCTAAATATCCTGTAATTATCCCGAAAAATTGAATTTTATAAAGAAAAATTCGCGATCGCCAGACGGCGATCGCAAACAAACAAAGATAACATCAGAATAAATGCTAGGCGCCAGTTGAAAACAAACGCTGTTTTTAGTGCTTTTCTTGGCATCCATTATTGTAAAACTTTGGACAGGTCCGTTAAACGATATTTACTATAAAACACAACCCCCCAAATCTACCCATTCATGATAATTCAAGCAATTACCAATGGTGTATCCTACCTTTTAAATAAAACAGAATCAAAGCGCGAACTGGTTAACCCCCGCAGCGTCTTAACCAGTCAGTGATGGGGTTAGGATTCATACTTTCTTCGGGCTCTTTATACTCTTGCGTTTTTACCCGTTTCAGTTGTATCAAGAGACAGGACGGGAACTTTGCCTGACTACTGTGTCATTAAATCGATTACAAACGGAATATCTTCACGTAAAGACAACACCTGATATGCCCATATGGCTGGCCATTCGTGCTTCTGAAACCGTACCGGGTAAGTTTTTACTTAGGGCATACATTATGTTAAGGAATGTAATTATGTTTTGTCCAAGATTTCGATCCACTGCATGTCTGTAAGCCCAAACTGAACCTTGAGTTTGGTTACTGCTAGACCACAAGGACCAGCCTTAATTGTTAATGAGGGTCTGACCGATTTACCCATTGACTGACGTTTGACTGACCAATGCCCCAGTCACATTTACGCCGATTGCAGGAAAGGCGCCCGCCCGGCGAGCTTTTTGCCTAAAATCGCACGGGAATCGGGGAAATCTTACGGTCACCGGCGCAATCTTACGGTCACCGGCGCGGATCAATCGGAGCTGGCGGCCGATTAAAACACGCCGCACGGGCCGCCGCCAACTTTTAACGCGGAGTTATAATTTGTCGATGGCCGGCAGACTTTTTTTCCTCGACCCAACTCATCGCAAATGAACCGTAGGGGACCCATAAAGGAGCCTTCCGATAGCCCAAAGAGCAAAGAACGGCACCCGGTGGCATCGTACGATTATCAAAGGATTAATTAAGAGATTAGGAAATGCTCGGGGCCCACCTGGACCGTATGGTGTCCGGGCTACAAACATTAAATCCCTAGCGGGCATCGAGCGGGATACGTCCGGCCTCCCCCCGTTCACATGGCGGGCTTCGCCCGGGCGAAAAACATCGGCCGGGTGCCTCAAGTCCTCCGTACGGTGCCTGAACGATGTCTGTAGGGCTATGGGAACCACCCTACGGTCCCCGTCCGTTGTCCGTTCGACTTAATCGGCGGAAATATAATTTGTTGCCGTGCGGCGTCCGTATCTAATGTGACCGTGACCAAGTGCAATTTGGGACATAATGGGGTTTGTCTCATGGCCGGGACATCGGGTGACCGCCCTAAACCGGCGCCCGGCGGAAATGTGACATAACTTACGGAACCGACTAACTGACTGAGTCTATGAATAATGTGAGTAATGTTCTTAAACTACTCTTTGTCATCCGTCGAGCTCCGATGCTTGCTCAGTTGGTTAAATGCTTGGCGCGGAGACTTTTTTGTTAAGTCTGAAATCTTATGGCGTACACCAAACTCGGATGTCGTTTGGAGGAGAACAAATCGCGCCCGGGCAGGCTGGTAAAGAACCTCAGTCTTAGCATAGAGAAAGAAGGTCTTAGCTAAGCTGATGGTTGGGCCAAACAAATTAGGGACTGTGGACCCAGAGTGGGACCCAGAGTGGGGCCCATGGTGTGCCCCTGTAGACTAATCCTGTAAGCGTTTTTAAGAAAGACGCGCGCGCGCGCATTTCGGCAACCTATTATTGGTCGAAGGAGATTGTAGTGCTTGTGTACTACCAGAGCGCCAAACGTGCGGGCCAGTACTATACTACTGTCAAAAATCGGTTTCCTCGAATTGTGTACATGGATACCCGTTTTACGCCATTGCGTTTTATGTAATTGCAATTTGAAGGAGTAATGATGCCGATCAAGTACAAAGTAATGTCCAACGAAGAGGATGTCTTTGTAGACGGTGGGATACTCCACAACTATCCAATTGACTGCTTCGATGGTAAGTCAACCTTTTACAGCTTTCGGGAAAATCATCGTGGTTTCTAAGCTGTGACTATTGATGGCCTCTTACTCGTCATGCAACATGTACTTTATTTTTCCAAACAAAAACCCCAGGTACATGTTAGAAAACATTTTTTGTTGTTGCAGGGTCTTTAAAGGGATCGTATACGTTTGGTAATTACTCCAAAAATTAATGGCAATAACAACTTACTTGGTAAGAAGCACAGCAGCTTTGGATAGTATATAATGCATTTTTAGAAACTTTTCCCTTCGAAGTACTGCGATTATGGAAAAACACTTTGATCCCAAGAGATTACTTTGAATCTGAGAAGCGTTACTGCAGTGACGTTTCTCAGATTGTGTATTCCAATGCAGATTATTCTTCCTGCGTGGACATAACCTCTCCAGATTTTTGGCAATATCTCAAAATCGCTACCACCTTTTGAAATGAAATGTTTACAGGTTAGATTTATGGTGTATAACTATATAGGATTGAAACAAACAGTGGGTTCCAATTACCAAACGTATACGATCCCTTTAAAAAAAATATACTTATTTTTAAATTCATAATATCGAATAACTACTAAATATTTCAGAAAAAGACATGTCTGTGAAAAGGGTAACCTCTTGGCAAGGTTTATTAGTATGTAATTGCTATGGATGGCTAAACAAACATGACTTATGAAAGATACTTAAATCGGCACTGTGACGAGTTGTTTACGGTATCGAATGACAAAGCTCATTATGAATATGTTAATTGTTCTTTTACGTTTAGGTTGGTATTTATCTCTGGATAAGAAAGACACTTTCCTTCATCGTTTCCGTGATATGTTCAGCAGCACTGATAGGTTTGATGGTTTCAATGATAAATCCATTGGAGCAGTATTGGTAAGTCCATTAGATTTACCGATGGGTTGAAAACAATAATGGTTTAATTATTCTCTTTTCGACACGAAACTAAAGCATTAATGATGGTGCTGATTGTCCAATAAGAGCCAGTCGCTGGCCTAGTTCAGTGGATGTGTGCTCACATATTAGAGAGGTTTCGCATACGAACGGATACGCGTACGTTTAGCTATCCGTACGCGCTTTATACTTACGTATAGCGAGCGAGATTAGCGAGCGAGATATCCGTGCCTTGTACACGGTTAGCGGATAGTGAGTAACTGTGACGTCATAAGTCCGCGACAATTGATGACGTATCCGTTAAGCTAACCGTATCCGTTCGCAGGCGAAACCTCTCTAATAATAGGAAACCAAGCGACGGTGCCTATAAGCGACGCCAACTAGCTTGGATACCAACTCATACTCAAACATGCCTCTTTTGGACCACAAATTAGATAAGTTCAGCACCGACAACTTGTTGATCCAGTGAATTGTCTTATTTGGGTTTACCGTTTGGTTTTACTGCAGTATTCGGGAGACGAAGTGGAATCGATGAAAGTAGCTTTGAAAAAACGCGCGGAGATGCACAAGAAAGAAGGGGATGCTATCTCCTTACCGAATACCAAACGGAGCAGGTAATGCAATTAAAATTATCAATTGCGCATATTTATCGTTTGTTGCAGCATCAAAAGTTCTTCAAATCAAAGGAATGGTGGTTGACAACTTATCTGACGAAGTTTGAGCTCTTTGAGGAAATAATATTCAAAGATTGAGTCGATTTTGAACCAACTACTAATAAAGGGGTATTCAGGACAGAGGGAATAATTTCATAGGGAGTTTGGAGTCAATAATTTGGTTGTTAATTTTTGGATAGTTGCAAAAGGTATACTGTCCCTTTAATAATCTCTTTTAATTCTGAGTGCCATACGTTGTATACTGTTTAAGTGACCCGATTTATGATTTGACAAGTTTTCATGATGGGAACATTGTAAACAGTTTAATTATTGAGCATTTTAGGGGCAGACTGGCACCCAAAATATTAACCGGTCGAGTGGCTTAACCGCCGCCCGCCGCAGGGGTCAGGGTGAGCCCCTATTGTAAGCCCGGATGGGTGGCCCAGGGGGCGATCAGACACTATAGTACTAGCAAACCCAAGTTTTATGATTGAACAATATAAATTGATTACAAAGAAGTCCACCGTCCGCCGCGACAAGTGTAACGGTTACTTCTCCGGTGTGCTAATTTCTCCTGTTAATTTTTCTTGTACTTTTGCTTCAATACGCATGCGGCGGATATAAACGTACGTGATAGTATAAGTTGTGCTCGATTATTATCTGGTGAATGCCACCGGAGATGTTAGCAGAGATGTTAGCGAGACCACTACACCGGTAGACCCATGTGCAAATCCGTCCCTATACTGTACTGGTAACCTTCGTAGTGTGGTGCGAAATACGGTACCCTCTGAAGACGTGAACACAATGGGGACAGTGGGAGTGAAAAGGTCTCCAAAGGGTAATTTCTATAGATGAATAGGTCTCCATTGGGAATTTCACGAATTAGATTTTTTGAATTTTACTTAAATTACTCAAAAACTAGGGTTAGTATGTGGGTTAGGGTTAGGGTTAGTGTTTGGGTTAGGGTATAATATAGGGTATATTGGGTCGAAATTTCAACCCAGAAAAAATAATTGTGGTTAAAATGGGAGTATTTAAACAAAAAGTGCTCGACTTTCTAACCATTTTGTACACGAGAACAAAGCCATGTCTCCACAGTGATACAAAAATGCGAATCAGTGTACACATGTGTTTACACTCATTTTATCGTGGACCCTCTCATTGTCCTCCAGTTATCCCTTTTTTTGTTTCTACTTTTTCGGAAGACCTCCATAGGATTTGTACACGATTTGGAAACGTGGACCTTCTGTCAATCGTGGACCCATTGTTTGCCCCCAAATTCTGTTGTCCGACGTCCATCAATGCCGATGTTTACACACTCACACAAGTGTGTAAAGGCCTTCGATCGTGGACGGGGTATTGTCCGACCGTCTTCCCTCTTTTGTTTATACTCTTTTGTTTATACTCTTTTGTTTATACTCTTTTGTTTATTTGGGTACCAATATAATTTAGAAACATGTTGGTCGAGCAACCAGACTAAATCAAATTCAAGTGGCGTTGTCTGAAAGGTGTCATTGTCATGGAAATCAAACTGTGTGTCCCTTTAACTTGTCTTCAGGGAGAGAGCACAGTCTCGGGAAGAGAAAATTAAACTGCACGAGAGTTCAAAGCAAGCACTGACCAAGTTTATTGCACTAATGGAGAGTTACGACAAGGACCAAAGCGGGACGATCTCAAGACAAGAATTCAAGGAGTATCTACAGGGAGTAAGTCGGTTTTGTTGGGGTGTTTCGTTTTGTTTGTCTTTTATTAAATATTTTTTTGTACTATTGCGTTTGACATTTTGATTGCACATTATCCACGACTATGTGAGAGGTCGTGGAGGAGTTAGGCTGACATTGTGTGCCCTTTTCACTTACGGCAGTAAAAATAGTCGGTTCGGTATTCAACTGTGCGTGTGCACAAGACTTTTCTTTCGAGATAAACATTTCACCGTATGCGTGCACAAAAGTGTTAAATAAGTATTACATTAAATACAAATTTTGAACAGCGAAGTGTTTTCAGTTGTCTTGTGTGCCTAAACCTATTTGGTTTAAACAAAAGTTCCCATCGTCTTTTCGATTGCATTGCAGATTCGGTTACCACGTCCTCTATAATTATCCTGGCCTTGTGTGCGAGAATTGTTTTGTTGAATCTTGTTGTGCACGTGGAATACCGAACTGGCTTATTACGGAATTTGATCATATCTATTATAAGTTATGCAGTTTTTACTATTTAATGTACTATTTTTAATCAAATAAGTTAAGAGGGCCTAATATTTCGATCTTAAAGATGGACTACAACGAAATAATGATAAAGGCTTTGTTGCCTTTTTTTGTTCGAGAAATGTATAATGATTACTAATATATCATTAGTATTCAATAAAACTTGTTCCTTCATGCAAAAAAAAACCAAAATTGATCGGCGTTCTACGACCCAGAAAAACTCAGTTTCAGCAAAAGCCCTTAACTCATGAATAATTCATACGTTGTGTGTGACGTACTACCCATGACGATTTACTCGGGTCGATCGTGTGCGTGTATTTTTACCGTACAATGCAATGCGGAATAACAGCGGACAAGCTAGGCTATATTTTGGTACAACTATTTTCGACCGAAAAACAGCGAAAAATGTCCGATAGCAGCGAGTATTGGGAAGACCATAGTATTTATGAGGAAGAGGCATTTCGTGGAGGTACTTCTGAGGACAGTGATGGCAGCTCTAGCGATGAGGGGAGCTCACCAGACGAGAGAGAAGGCGATGACTCTGCGGCCACGGCAGACCTGGCGGTTGCCGATGACTCGGCCGACGTAGAAGCAGTAGGCCTGGTGGTAGTAGTACGAATTCTCTCGATGTTTGGCGCTTTCAATGTGGGGATCGATCCAGGCTTCAAACGAAACTTTGTTGTCAATCCCAGTGAATTTGTCAAAGCACTTGAAGGTTCAACACAGTCCTCTGAAAAATGTGCTGAACAAATCAAAGGCCTACTTCTTGCCGAGAAGGTCAGACATGTCAGAAGGTGAAATCCTTTCGTGTAATATTTACGAACTTCACCCATTCCTTTGATAACGCAGGATCCCGCGGAAATTGCACAAAATGAATCTCTGGATTCTTCGAACAATTTCTCGTGCATCCACCAACAACACATGAAGTTGGCATTATTGTAGCTGATAGTGATACACTATAAAAAAAAGATTCGTAAAAACTTCATGCCTCTGCATGAAAACGCATACATAATACACACGGAATAACATGGCGTTTTTTGTTTACTCTCGGTTGCTCATGGGTAGTACGTCATCACTTTTCGCTGGTTTACAAGTCCGCTGGTACTATATCGTGGATTTCATTGTGATTTTCAGTGGATCTTTGCCGGGAACCAGTACAGAGCGGGAAATTTCAAAATCGAAGAATCGAGGTCTAATTTTGTCGGTCAAATTGCAACAAAATTATTTAGAGAAAAACATAACCGTAACAATAAAGTGTTACCTGAACACAACATAAACAAGGTCCGATAATAAATTTAATGTGTGAGTTTTCGTTGTAGTCCATCTTTAACAAGATCTTCTTCAGAGACTAAATGACTGTGTACAAGAAACAAACATATATAGGGCAATATACAGCATGATGCACATCATGGATGCTGAAAAAACACAAAAGAAACAAAGCACAGAGTTCAATGGAACAAACAACAAAAGGAGTATTAGGCTGAGGGATTAAAGGGTGAGGTCAGTGTGGGTAGGATCAAAGGTGGGGTAGGAACAAAAACAGAAGGGGTAAAGCCACAAGGAAAGGGGTCCAGGGTGGAGATCAAAGGGAAGAACTAACAAATAAGTATGAATAGGAGTAATGAGGAGGGGGGGGGGGGGGGTTTGAAGAAAACCAGAGAAGTGAGAACAAACAAAAACAAAAACAAAATTCTGGCAAGGAATGAATCTGAAACAGATGACAAATGGAGAAAAAATAGAAGTTAATCATTTCCTAGTTGGATGTTAAGCCCATGTGGTTGAATAGTCCGAAGACGATTCATCCAGACTTTCTCCCGGCTGAGGCGGACTGAGTCTTTCCGATGGCCAAGTGATTCTATGTCCTGAAGAATCATATCAGAAATGCAATGGTTAGGCTGGTTAAAGTGATGTCCTACAGGGGTATCCAGTTTCTTGGTGTTGACAGTCGATCGATGACCGTAGAAACGCTTTTTTAGGGCATTTTTGGTCTCTCCGACATACTGAACTCCACAAAACCTGCAAGAGATGAGATATATGACATTAGATGTACTGCAAGTGATGTTACCAATAATTCTATGAGTAGTACCAGAAGAGTGGCCAGAAAAGGAGTCAGACTCCTGAATGTGGATCTGGCAGACCACACATCTAGAGCTGCACTTGAAAGTTCCGTGCTGGATGGGGGGAGATGCATCCAAGCTGGGAACTTCGGCTCGAACAATGAGGTCTCGTAGATTTTGAGGGCGTCTATAGGCCAATACAGGGCTGTCGGGGATGGCCCGGACAAGGCGATCTGAAGTGTGGAGAATGTGATGGCTGTCGTTGGTGATTTTGCGAAGGGAAGGGAGACTGGGGTGAAAGGTAGTCACCAGGGGGATCATGGGTTTGGCATTAGCCTGGGGGGCCTTTACCTTTAGAGCCAAATTTCTGGGTACGGCTTTGGCTCTGGCAATGGCACGTTGAACTTGGCGGGAACTGTGACCCCTGGCAACCAAGTTGTTCTTCAGTATCTGTGAATGGCGGGAGAAATCATAGTCGTTAGAACAAATCTTTTTGAGTCTGAGGGCTTGACTAAATGCTATACCAGTCTTACAATGCCTAGGGTGACAGCTGGAGGAGTGGAGATACTGGTGTGTGTCTGTGGGTTTAGAATACAGATCAGTGGTTATTAAGTTGTCCTCCTTGCGGATGGTGACATCCAGGAAGTGGGCCTGATGATGTGAGTACTCTGATGTGAACTTGATGGTCCTGTGGAAGGAATTCATGTGATTAGTGAAAGTCAGCAGACTGTCCTCATCACTGGTCCATATGAAAAATACATCATCAATGTATCTCCACCAGATCCAGGGACGGCACGGTGCTAAGGCAAGCATGCGTTCCTTGAGGTCACCCAAAAAGAGGCATGCAAAGGAGGGTGCCATGCGAGTACCCATTGCAGTGCCATGTACCTGTAGATATGTAGGGATCCGATCTGGTCCCCCCCTTCCAAAAACGGTAGCACCCCTATTTTTAAATTGTATTAGTCCCCCAATATGGGCAACACCCAGGAGACTACAGAGAACTGGTGATGTGGCAGTCCTTGTACCCTTCAAGCCATTCTTACATTAGATGAATTGAAGAGTACAACAAAGAACAACCATTACCAGTTTTCCCCCTGTCTCTTTACTTCACAGGTATGTGGGATTTATTTGAATTCTCATTGATACAAATATGTTCATAGATTGCCTAGATGCCATTCTAGTTAAGTTTCACTTTATGGGAAAGTAGTCATTTTGTCATTTAAACCTTGACCATCCCTGTGTAATTTTAAGTATACTGAAGACACACACATACTTTCTACTGCAGAGTCATGATTTTGATTTAGGAATATCTTGTTTTCCTGATGGAGTTTTGATTAATTAAGTTGTGTTTCTGGAAGTGAATATTTTATAGAATATCTTAATGCTAAGGTTTGTGCTAGATTACTTTTCCAAGTTTATGTATTGTGAGGAGGAAAAGTCAGCGTAGCTTTCAATTTTAGAAGTTTATTAATTTTCATTGTATAGCTACATGTACATGTGCATACACCCGTACCTATCTACATGTACATTCGACCAATGGTCTGAAACAATAAGGACTCTGTGTGGCACCTTCAGGTCTGGTAGAGTCGTTAACTCCAAGCCCTGGGGGCTTGGTCAATGCCATTCTATATCACTCTAGGGTCAGTAGTAGCCAGGATAGCCTGGGATAGTTTCCTCTTGGTTACAACATGCCCAGGTACATGTATAACCTCCCTCGGGTTTTGGTATCAGAGGCAAGTGCCAGGCTAGGCTAGTATGAAGACTGGGTATTTTAGCAAAGTTGACTTTATTGTTTATATAGGACCAAGACTTTGCCAGGGTCCCTGAATTGTGGTTTTGAGTTAATGTTTTCTTTATTCTTTTATCTAATGTATTTCTTGACTCGGTTTCTGTTCCTTGCTCTATGGGTTATTGAGTGTTTAAGGGTTGTTGCCTCAGAATAAACACATTTCCTAGTGGCCTATGTGCCTAATGAGCGTTACACTGCACAAGTGTTTGATAGCAGATATACCAGGTCTTGGAATAGGTATTTAAAGGGATTAGTTTAATTATGTAGTTATTTCTGTAGTTTTAAATATATAAGTTGTATCATTCTTACATTAGATCAGATGACTTGAAGAGTACAACAAAGAACAACCATTACCAGTTTTCCCCCTGTCTCTTTACTTCACAGTACGCCTACCTGTGACTTGTCCGAGTCACCCGTGGGTGCAACAGATAGTGCTTATCTAGGAAGGAAAAATTATTCTTCGTTAGTACAAGTTTCATGAGGGCGCGAATGTCACTTATGGGAGGGGTCGTGTGTCCTGCCCTAGCTAGGGTTATGGAACAAGCACGAATACCTTCTTCGTGTGGTATGTTAGTGTACAAGGATGAGACGTCAAAGGTCCCAATGATGACCGTTCTGGGAATCTGGTCCTTGATTCCTTCGAGCTTGCGCAGGAAGTCTGGGGTGTCATGGATGTATGATGGAATCCTATGGTCAAGGGGTTTAAGAAAACTGTCAATAAACATGGAGATGTGTTCCGTGGGTGAGCCATTACCCGAGACGATAGGCCTACCAGGGTTACCAGTCTTGTGAATCTTGGGGAGAAGATAAAACCTGGCAGTTCTACAGTCAGTGGGTGAAAGAAATTTGTGAGCTTTCTTTGACAGTTGGTCACGTGATCGCATGTCATCAAGCAACTGCTGTATCTCTCGAGAGAATGTACCTGTGGGATCAGAGTCAAGGCAGATATAGTTAGTACGGTTGTCCAACTGACGGTGGGCCTCGTCGATGTACTGCTGACGATCCATGATGACCACGGCTGAGCCTTTATCAGCTGGCTTGATGATGATGTCAGTACGAGAACGCAAAGCAGCAAGTGCAAGGCGCTCTTCCCTGGGGAGGTTATCATGGGTCCTGTGGGGAAAGTTACCAGGGTTAGTGACTTGGGTATTGACAACTTGAACGTATGTTTCGAGAGCTGGTACACGATTCTTGGGGGGTACCCATGCGCTCTTGACACTATTTTTAATAGTCGCTTCGCCGTAAAAAAAGCAATTACTATTTCATCAAAGGTCAACAAAATCGCATATTACATGTAATCATAGTTCAAAGCAAGCCAAATAACATGGTAAGTGCCGCTTATCATAAAACCAAAACAGCTTGGGGGTATTACACGAAATATACAAGCGACAATGGAAAATAATACGGACGCGCGATAGTAAATCAAAGATGGTACGATGTGCCACTGTACTACTTTTCATAGTCGCTTCGCCGTAGAAAGCAATTACTATTTCATCAAAGGTCAAACAAATCTCATATTACTTGTAATCCTAGTTCAAAGCAAGCCGAATAACATGGTTAGTGCCGCTTACCATAAAACCAAAACAACTTTGGGGTATTACACGAAATACAAGCAACTATAGAAAATAGTACGTACGCGCGTTAGTCTAAATCCAAGATGGCGGCACGTCGCAGGGTTAACAACCTATTTGTTTACTGCTGCCCGTGGAATACCGTTGGAAGCTATTAGGTTGCGCGAGACTCGCCGTCATTGTAACCGTTTTGAGTTGAGACTGAAACATATTTTCACTGTTTGGTTTTAGAATGGAGCATGCAAATTATGTTAAATCTTCATAGCCACTATTCAATTAAAATGTACCTTATCTCTGTGTGTATGAACCGTGTAGCGAGTGGCCACTTTCTAGTTGACTCGCCCTGTTGGTTTCCGTACGTTTTTATTACATGTAAAAAAAAAGTTGGAGTCAGGTTGGCTTAGTGGTTCTTTCCTCGCCTTTCACCACTATGATGACCCGGGTTCGAATCCGGCCTGGGCCAATATGTGGATTGGGTTTTCATTCCCCAGGGATGTAGTCGAGTCCATCACAAGTCCCTGCAAGTCCCTGCAAGTCCCTGCAAGTCCCTGCAAGTCCCTGCAAGTCCCTGCAAGTCCATCGCAAGTCCATCGCAAGTCATTCAGTTCCAATTCAAATCACAAGCTATTCAAATCAGCTTTGACAAAGGCACTCCGTTGTCATTGTTCAACTAGTTACTTGTGACTGCCTTTATAAAGGGACTTGTGACTGGCTTCACGAAAGGACTTGTGAAAGGACTTGCAGGGACTCGACTACAACCCTGTCAGCATTCCCTGCCTGACTCCGTTTGTTTTCCCCGGGTTATTCTTCTGGGGTTTTCCTCCCACCTTTAAAACTGTACCTTCTTCTAAATGTCTTCTCTCTACGGGTTTCTTCAGGCTTACGAGCTACAGTGCCGAGGGCACTTTTGAGGCATCCTTGGTTTCATGCATTACCAGAAATGATAATAATAATGTAATTACATAAGGATCACTTAAAAGCGCCCGATCGGCACTATAGCTCACAAGCCTTAGGAAACCTAGAGAAAAGAAAATAAGAAGAAGGTTCAGTTTTAGAGGTGGGAGGGAAAATCCTAGAAGAATATCCTGTGGTAAAACCTACGGAATCAGGGACTGCGAACACAAATGCACATTGGCCCAGGCGAGATTAAACGCTTGGTTGTTGCCGCCGGTGAAGTTGTTCATAGCTACTTCGGTATTCTGGTATTTTTTTTACATTCTGTCAGGCCGCTGAAGAGCACACTTTAACCGAAGAAGATATCAAGGTTTTGTGTGGAACGACCTGGACCCCATCAAAGAGCCCAGACGCCATTTTTGATATGCTGGATATCAACGGTAATGGCGAGGTAAGACCACTATTGTTTGTTTGTTTTAATTAATACAAAAGAGGGTTAGGTTCGCCAATTGTGCTCGGTCGATGGTACTATAGAGCATCGGACTGAGGATCGCAAGGTCCGCGGTTCAAGTCGGCCTCCGCTCACCCACCGCATGGGTATAGCACAACGGTGCGGTAAGTGAACTGGGAGTTGTCTAGCGCTAACGAAAAGGGGATAGACTCCCTCGTTGATGGCATACCGACAATAGACCTCCTCGACCTACTTAGCTGAACCGAATTGAAGAGACACAAGCAGTAACAACCAACTTGTATAACCTTTAATATTTGACATTGTATGTTGTTGCTGTTGCTGTGTAAATAAATGGGTTTAACTGTGACCTAGTTTTATGGGCGAGCAAAAGTACATGTACTTTTGACAGACACGGCGACGAAGAAGACCAGCAATACAAATGAATGTACTTTGGTTGTCAATATGCTTTGGCGATATAATACATTTGCAGCAAATGCGGTTATATAATGTGCCTGATTTGTGCCGTTTGAGTTAAATCTTATGTCCATGTGGTTAATGATTCTGTGTATCCACTGAAGTCGGAAAACCATTAAGTTTCTTTCTTTTTCGTCTCTGAGCAGATTGAGTTTTGTGAACTGCTTGCCTTTGCCGAGAAGCGAGGCGTAGATATGATGTTAGATCTTCGAGGGTTTGAGCGAATAGCGGATTTCGATCACCTTACGGGCATGTTCGGAGCTGTTCTAAATGCACTGATGCTGAACGCCAATCGTCTCTCATTCAAGGTAGGAGTTTGGTTTATGTTATTGCATTGTGAACACTGACCTCTACACCTGGACGGATCATTGTCCATATTCTGCTGTGCTAACGCTTGAAGTCGGCGCGAACTGGAAGTGCAACATGGCGGACCCAAGACGTCACTTCTGTGAGCCAATGAAATGTCCAGGTGTAGAGGTCAGTGGATTTACTCTGTACATTTTGTATTTATAAACATTATGTCATACGTACCGTACCCGCTGAACTCTACACCTGGATATTTCATTGACTCACAGAGTGACGTCGTGGGTCCACCATGTAGCACTTTTCGTTCGCGCCGACTTCAAGTGTGAAACAATGATGATCTGTCCATGTATGAAGGTCAATGATTGTGAACCATGCTGAATTCTCCATCCGTGAACATGCGCCTCACCAGCGCGTTTAATTGTCACCGCGTTTCACACAAATCATGAGTCCGATTTTATTTGGCCTGACACTTTTTAGGGTCAAGGTGGATTTTTTCAGGGTGGAAGTGGCACTTTTCTAGGTCGGAGGTGGCACTGTGCGGGGTCGAAGGTGGCACTGTGCGGGGTCGAAAATGGCACTGTGCGAGGTTGAAAGTGGCACTGTGCGGGGTCGAAGGTGGCACTGTGCGGGGTCGAAAATGGCACTGTGCGAGGTTGAAAGTGGCACTGTGCGGGGTCGAAAGAGGCACTGTGCGGGGTCGAAACCGAGTTAACTCTGACCTGTTTTGTTAAGTGCACAATGCACTCTTGTTTAGTCACATATTCAGAGCTATATAGCTATACAGAACCGTCAGCCAATTCAAAATGGGATCATGTATTTGCAAAAGGCTTTTCCTAATGTTTTACTATCGGTTGTCTGCCCCAGACTGCAGATATGGATCGCACCATTGGAATCGATACAGGATATCTGGGAAACACCGATTTTGATATCGAACCTGAAGACAGAGAATACATCTATCAGGTAAGGGAACGAATGTACGGTGTACTACCCCGACGCCACTTTTTAGGTTGTGTAAATGCTTGCGTAATGGACCGATCCGGCCTGTCAATCACTACGCGCGCATTGACCAATAAGATGACGAGTTTTGTTCAGGTACCTTAGCAACGGTTGCTACAGGCGTGGTCCGCCATTAGCTCGGTCAAACTATCACATTGTGGTTAGAAACGTGTACACAAACAAATGGCTTCGGTACGAAAAAGCACCGTATTTGTCAATCAAAATACGGCTGTATGGAGTTTTAACAATTGTCAAAAATATGCATGAAATGGTCATGAAATATGTAAATAACACGGTGGTACTCGGATTATGACATCATTTTTTCCCCGTTAAATACCAAAACAAACCTCGAAAATGAGAATTATCGTTGAACTCGTGTGACGTGAACGGCGGGAATGTCAAGAACTTAAGATAAACAAGGTCAAGGACAGTGCAGTCTAAGGTAGGATATAGGGGCCTATGTAGAGTTAATAGTAATAATCTACATGTATAGCAGTCTATTAATTAGGCTATGGTTTAATCCTGTTGTGACAAAATACGCGATTTATTCCAGTACCGGTACTGTGACTTACCAAGCAACACCGTCCATACAAATTGACATGCATGCATGCTTCATTTCCCCCAACTGCAACTTAACCATCCTCCATGTACTGTTCATACCGTTCCTTAAAATAATGGTCATCCTTTTAGTTCGCCCGCTAGCTTACTGATAGTAATTTTGTCCTCGCCTAAAGTTTAAATCAACATTTTCGTTGTACGTGTTCTACGCCTAGCCTAGCGTACATGTACATGTACGTGTGTGCAACTTGACCGAGGTAATGGCGTCGCCATGCCGTTGCTAAGGTGGGCGGGGCTTATGGTCAAATCCGGATCGGTCCATTGGTTGCATTTTCAAAGTACATGTATTTTCTAACAAAATTGGAAATGTTTCTCTGTCCCAGAATAATGTCATTTCAATATTATTTTAATGACTGACATTCGTAGAGAAAATATACGTTAAAACAAAATGGCGTCTGGATGTAATACTTATTTCCTAAGCCAAAAATGTAAATTGATGTGATATAAGAATGCAGATTATAAGATGTACCCCTTGCCGGTTGAATGGGTCTAAGTATATTTGTGTGAATCTAATTTATTATTGATTTGTTAAATGAATTTTATTGTAACTTTGATGTGGATAATTGAACATTTTGTTGTCTTCCAGTGCGGAAAAATGGGCGTGGTTTATTTCCTTCGTGAATACATCAAGAAGCATAACCTGCAGAAGAAGACTCATGACGTCACAGCAGATGAATAAATTATTGATGATTATATGTGATACGATCGAGACAAATGAGTCTGAAGTCGACCCTGTAGTCACAATCGAGTTTCTTGTGTTTTCATTTGACTGGGTGTTTTTAGCTTTAATTTAGTAAAAACCTCATGTTGATACGACCTTCGCTTTAACCCTTTCAATACCTCCCACTTAAAAGTAGGATGCACCATTGGTAATTGCTTGAATTATCATGAATGGGTGGATTTTTTTATATTTTTATTTGACCTGTATTTTAACTGACCTGTTCGAAGTTTTACCATCATGGATGCCGAGGAAAGCGCGAAAAACGGCATTTGTTTTCAACCGGCGTCAGGCAGTTATTCTTATGTTATTATTGTTTTTTAGTGATCACCGTCTGGCGATCGCGTATTTAGTTTTATAAAATTATATTTTCCGGAATAATTACGGGATATCTAGCGCAATAATTTTGCTGGATGCCTACAATCATTATTTACTTTCAAATAAGTAAGATATTTCTTAATTATTCGGTAGTAAATATTAGGGATATCTGCAAATGGTGTATACTACCTTTAAAGTAAGAGAGCGTCCTTCTTAACCGCAGCAATATTGTTTGCAGCCCACGCATGTCACTTTAGCCGCAGTGGTCTTTCCCTCAATTCAATTGAAGTGCGCCCTCAATCTGCAATGATGGGCATTTTGGGGCACGTGTACTGTACATACCACATGTCTCAGATATATTTGTATCTAAAACTGATAGTATTCAATAGGGAGGGAAATATTGTACATCTAGCTATTTTAAATAATGAGATATTTACTCAGTATTTACTCCGAAGACAAGTACTACAAATGGGGAATATTTCTTAGTAATTTGTCAATGCATGCGAGTACGGTATACATGACATTGTATTGTATTGTATTTCATTTCAATGTGAAAAACAATAACTTGGATGATATTTGAAGGGATTTGGGGGTTTTCTCCCTGGAAATGGGCCATGTACTTGTATTAGGTGCACATGTATATACATTTTTGTTGGGGGGAAGAGGAAGCGGGGCGCGCGGCGGGGCGCGGGGCGGGGCGGGGCGGTGTTAGGTAACAATAATCTAAAGAGTGTATAGGTATTGGGTACTATTAAGGATTATGAAGCAATAATGAGACGGAGGGAACCCCTCTTCTTTGGGGTGGTCATTGTGCTTGCAGAATGTTGTGGGTTTTCAGAAATTATTTTTTTAGGGGGCTGCGTTAGGTAGCAATAGTCGAGTATATAGGTATGAGGGTCTAATCGAAAGTCCCTAGGTCTCCTTTCGTGCTTAGCACTAATAAGGAAATCCCTTGGTCCCGTATCGTGCTGGGTATAGACCATGTGCCCTGTCTACATCTATATTTAAATGTGCCCGGCAATAATTATGCGCACGCATCGTGTTTTGCATAAAATTTTGTTGAGGAGAGACGCCACAGGTCAGACCACCTTTGAATTATGTGACCTCTGATGTCGCCTCTTATAACCAAACTTAAGTAAAACACGATGCGTGCGCATATTGCCGGGCACATTTGATATAGATGTAAACAGAGGGAGCATGGTCTTTATTATTTCTTATGATGAGAAAACCCTATCAACAAGGATACATTGAAATTGAAATGTTACAATAAAACCTTCTGCCCGACTTTTCATAATTTAGCCTATACTTGGCAATTCTTCCAATTTGTATTTTCGACCGTCTCTTCATAATTACACCAAGAACATTGCAATTCTTCAAATTGTGTGACGATCTCTTTATTAGCGAAGATCATGTTTTAATATTTTTATATTTTGTAAGCCAAATAAAAATAAATAATAATTCGCACCTCTACCCGAATGTGTTACAAAGACCATTTTTTAACAATAGCACAGACCACTTATCTGGCGAGTGATAACGTATCTTGCGTTAAAACCACTGACCTCTACACATGGACGGATCATTGCCCATTCACGCTTGAAGTCGGCGCGAACGAGAAGTGCAACATGGCGGACCCACGACGTCACTCTGTGCATAGAAAAACTGTTCCTTTCTCTATGCTCTGTGAGCCAATGAAATGTCCAGATGTAGAGGTCAGTGGGTATGGTACGTATGACGTAATGTTTATAAATAAAAAATGTACAGAGTAAATCCACTGACCTCTACACCTGGACATTATTTTCATTAGCTCACAGAAGTGACGTCTTGGGTCCGCCATGTTACACTTCTCGTTGGCGCCGACTTCAAGTGTTAGCACGGCAGAATATGGGAAATGATCCGTCCAGGGCCCAATTTCTTGGCTCTGCTTTATACCGTTAGCGAAAAATCCTTGCTTACTATAGCAGAAAATTCGGTGCTTACGGTAAACGTATTTCACGCGTTAGCAAGGAATTTTGGTCTCTGAGCATGCGTACAACCCGTAACTAAGGATTCTGTGCTTACAGGGTGAGCACATAATTTTTCTGCTAGCGCGGTTAGCGGAAAATGGTGACCGTAACAGAGCCATGAAATTGGGCCCAGGTGTAGAGGTCAGTGGTCTGTGGTCTGTGGTGCCCATAGGTGCCAGTCCGCCACTTTGTGTGCTGCCCTCTATTGACTAAAATAGTTACGGCAGATTTCGGAACAACCTGGGGCCAATTTCATAGAGCTGCTTAGGCACAAAATGTTGCTTAAGTCCAAAAAAAAGAGCTAACATTCCATGCAATTGTTATGCTAAGCTAATAACAACAGCTAAAGTATCACTTTAAACAATATACATCACAATGAGTTGTGGGTAAGCTGGTTTTACTAAGCAAGGATGTTTGGTGCTTAAGCAATTTTTATGCTTAAGCAGCTCTATGGAATTGGCTCCAGGTTGGGGCAAGAGCGACCTCGTTACCATGGCTACGATCTTGCTGCGCCATGTTTTTCTACCATGCCTTGCGCGATCTTAACCCCTGGAATTGTCTAATTTAAATGTGCCATATATTGGCACATTTAAATTAGGTCTGCAGTCGATGCGCTTAACGCGCGAAGCAATCTTTAACATTTTGTAATTGTTATTTTGCAGAATCAATCCTTTCAAACATGATATTTTGACGTCGCGTTATTTAGCAAGGATTTATATTAAATGTACGTACCTCTGCTCTCATCTATAACGTTAAAAACTCTTCTTTTTTTTTCTTTTTTTTTTGGGGGGGGGGGGGGGGGGGCGGCGGACGAGGCTTCCAAAGTCCACATTGTACAGGTAAGGCGCAGACTTGAAAAATGTTTATATGTGATTTGGGTTCAGGAACACGCGCGAGCATTACATTCAGGGCATGCAGTTTAAGAAATACGCGCAATAGCCAGTAATAGCGTGGTTAACGCATTCCCCACGGCCAGGGGTTAGTGAAGGAACGCGCACGCGCCCATGGAGTCGATGTTGAGGGGTTAGTGAAGAAACGCGCACGCGCCCATGGAGCCGAGGCTGGGGCAAGAGTGTTTGAGTAATGTTCAATCTCAGAGAACCCATTTCGTGAAGTTTTGGTATAATGGACATGACCTCTTTGAAGAGATTTGTTGCCGAGTTTTGTCTCAGAAATTCGCAAACAAATCTTTCGAGACTTGTGGCATTCAATCAGAAACAAGACACTTATTTACCCAGCCTTGCTACCCTGGCCGCGATTTTTTTTTGTAACGTACCGCTAACGAGCTATTACATATAGAATTGTGCGGGAGGGCACTTTATACGAAACGATATAATTATTAAACCCACGCAACTTATAGCGAGCCATTGCTGTACTGTAGTGGATAATGCACACGATTATTAATCCGAAGGCGCGAGATCGAATCCCATGAAATTTTGGGATTTTGTATTACTTGTTTTTTAATTTTTAATTTTTATAGGTTTGTTTGTAATTTTCAACGTTTTTTTTTTATTAATTTGTGATTTGGAGGATTTTTTTTCCAAGAAAAAAAGAAAGTCCGAGGATCTGACTTGCAACTCGCATATGCTTTAGTATACGACCATAGCCCATTAGTGGTACGGAAAAAATATCGCGTCCGGGTAGCTTCGCGCGCCTTGATTTAAAGCTATCTATACAGCTGCCAATTATAATACCCAGCACGATTATGCACAACGGACCACTCCTCCTTTAGTCTCCCGTACATACGCTTTCTAGACTATTTTTACCTAACGCCACCCCCCCCCCCCTAAAAACGAGTGATCCATACCTCTCCTCTCTTTCAACTATAATATTGGCGAGTTGGTCAAAGAAGCCGTTCTTTATAATTCTTTATAGTTCAATAATGTACGAGTTGCCATTGCTCATATACATTCACCCACCACCAAGCTCCTAAAAAAATATTGCGAACCGCTACACCGATTAGTATTAATTGTCTTCCAGATTTTTTCCCCTCCTTCAAGATAGCCGCCAAAAACCAAAATGGCCGCCAAATTACCTAAAATTATATTTATTTTATACTGCCTTTTATTTTAAACATTCTTGACGTTTCAAAATGTGTTCGTGCTGTTTTATAATAATGTGCCAAAATAAACCAACGACGATGGTACACCACACGGGATGGCATTATAATATGCCCGCCTCTCTACGCGGACAATAGGCCTATAGAGAGTTGAATTATTGATCGCCAAATAACCTTGTTGTCAGTGGATCGTAAACTAATAATGATGAACAATTGGTCCTTATTAAACTTACGCTAGACTGAGAAAGCAATATCTGCGCTGCGCTGCCTTTAAATTGTTAAAAGGACCCACCCCGCCGTGCGTGCATGGTTTCCCTAGTAACGTTTACAGTAATTATCAGTACTTGAACAAAAAGCAACCATGTTCGTGTTAAAACCATTGCATCGGTTATTTCAGACATAAATTAAGCCTAGGAACACGGACCGCCTCCGTGCGTCCGTGTAAAAAAATGTAACCGGCGGCTCCCGTCAGTTTAGGACAAATGCAGTGTGATGCTATTGACATGTCTGTCGTCACTTTCTCTAGAGAATGAGTCATTGTCCAAAACTATTGTTTTAATGTTTATTTTTCTCTCCCTCTTTTTATTGTGGATATGATCTGTTAAAACAAGCACAAGCATTTTCGTTAGGGGTATTTGCTTCTTCTTCTTCTCTTTTTTTTTTGGGGGGGGGGTGCTTCTTAATATAAGCAGGTCAAGTCTGTCAAGAAAACAGAAAATAATAAAGAAATACAATTTAAAAAACAAGTTGATCTTTAAACTTAAATTTACTTTACCCACGTTGTTCTATAGTCTACACTTGGAATATTTTGAATTTCCATAAAGCAAAAAGCGAATACAAAACCACCATGTCTTATAAAGCTAAATCGAAGTGACTCTAACTAAAGGTTGACCGTAAAGGCATTATTAATTCTTTAGAAATGACACGAATTCACAATAATTCCCCTTTGCATGTCTGTTCATGCTACACAGATTGGTTGAAAATAACCAATATATTGGTCGATTTGAACCAATCTAGTTGGTAGATATGTGGATAACTAAAATATTGGTTAAAATAACCAATCTGATATTGGTTACCTATTTAACCAATCCATATTGGTTATAACACCAACCAATGCATTGTTGGTTAGTTTAACCAATCCACAATGGTAGGACTCCAACCAATTTGTATTGCACTAATCATGATATGGCTGCAACCAAATCATATTGGTTAACACGCAACCAATTGCATTGGTTATAACACCAACAATACAAACAATACAAGATTGGTTAATTCAACCAATTTATAATGGTTAGGCTACACTATGTATTGGTTCCTACGTAGACAAATTACGTAATGAAATAATACCAATGGAATTAACTTATTACACATTGCAATTACGCATACATACAATAATATTTCTATTACCTACTGAACACTTACTACAAACTTAGCTACTGCCGTTGTTAGTTTTATAGTTCGCTTTTTTGTCCACGACGAAGTCCCAGCTTGTTTTTTTATGAATAATGTCAACATTTGAATACGAATGAAATGTAATGTGAATTTTTCACTATGTTTGCACAAAAATCTAAATTCAATCATGGAATCGTTTGAATAATTACATATTATGGTCAAAAAAGTGCATTTTGGACTAAATAATACAATTTAACATGTACTATTGTCAAAACAAATTTCCTCACTTCTGATTGGTCAGTTGCTGTAGGTACATTTCTTACAGGCTCAACCAATATTACTGGCTGAAGGCCAACCAACCAATAAAAATAACCAATATTGGGTCAACCAATTAGAGTGGTTGGTTTTTTAACCAATCTGTTTTTGGAATGTATAAGTTATCTAAACAGCGCCAGAGGTTACTAACATCCTAAATAAATGTTTAAAATAGTAAAAGTTTATTTCGAAATGATTACATGTTAATTTAATGTAAACCATACGATTATAATATACAACCAATATTTACAAGTACATGTATATAAATATTCCTGTTTTGCTATACAAAAGAGCAATATTGAACGTTAAACCAGAGCCAATTACTCGACTCGAGTCCGAATTTGTTGACAGTCACTGAGGCAAATGACTTGATTCATCATATCACCAGAAAAACTTAACTTGACTTGAGCAAAAGCTAATAACACTCGAGCCTCAAAAATGTAATCCAAACGTTGCAGAAAATATATTGGCAATGATTTACACGATGCAAAATGTATGTTTGTCACTTCGCAAATACAGTACGGTAAACATGCAGCCGATATCGTGTACATACATACACCGTGTCATGGTGTGGACTCCCACCTTGTGGTTCTGTTGCACACAAAATACTATCTCGAAACTCGACTTAAAACACGTTTTCCAATTCAAGGTTTCATCATTGCTTTCGTGTGATTGCTTTAAAAATACCAATAAATGACATTGTTTTGGTTTATTATTGACTCAATTCGACTCGACTATACACTGTCACATGACTCGACTTAATTGGTGTATTATTCATGTGACACGACTCGACTCGACCTAAAATTATATTTATTTTATACTGCCTTTTATTTTAAACATTCCTGACGTTTCAAAATGTGTTTTTGCTGTTTTATAATAGTGTGCCAAAATAAACCAACGACGATGGTACACCACACGGGATGGCATTATAATATTCCCGCCTCTCTACGCGGACAATATGCATAGAGAGTTGAATTATCGATCGCCAAATAACCTTGTTGTCAGTGGATCGTAAACTAATTATGAACAATTGGTCCTTATTAAACTTACGCTAGACTGAGAAAGCAATATCTGCGCTGCGCAGCCTTTAAATTGGTAAATGAACTTGCCCAACCGTGCGCGCATGGTTTCCCTAGTAACGGTTACAGTAATTATCAGTACTTGAACAAAAAGCAACCATGTTTCTGTTAAAACCATTGCACCAGTTATTTAAGACACAAATTAAGCCCACTAGGAACACGGACCGCCTCCCGTGCGTCTATGTAAACAAATTAATCGGCGGCTCCCAGGGTTAAGTCAGTTTAGTGCAAATGCAATGTGATGCTAATTCGAGCGATTCACAATACCTAGAAGCTGCCGTTGGAGGCGCAAATCCTGCTATACCCGCAGTGCATCATGGGAAAAAGTCGGCATCAGTTTGTAAAACGGTATTCATTTTACATGAACTCATCATTTTTTTACGTCTTTTTGGACGCGCACGATTAAAGTTCCAATTTTTTTCTGCAAATAACAATGTTTTAATCAACGACGCTTCCGGATACATTTATGTTTGTGTTGTACCTCGCGTGAACAATGAAGAATAGATATTTCACTACAGTATGATATACGGAAGAAGTCGACCGTAAAGTTTAAAAGTGGCTCTTTTGAGTCAAACGCTTGGTGGCGCACTGCATTGTGAATCGCCCGAAATGACGTGTCTGTCGTCACTTTCTCTAGAGAATGAGGCATTGTCCAAATCTATTGTTCTAATGGTTTTTTTTCTCTCCCTCTTTTAATTGTGGATATATGATCTATTAAAACAAACACTAGCCTTTTCGTTAGGGGTGTTTGCTGCTTTTTGTCTTCAAAGAGCTGCTTAAGCATAAACATTGCTTAAGCACAAAACAATCTTGCTCAGTCAAACCAGTTTACAAGCCACAACTCCATGTAATGTATATTATCTGTGATTGGTATTTAGCTGTTGTTAGCTTAGCATAACGATCACATGGAATTTTGCCCCCTAACTTGATTTACCAAGCAAGGGCTTTTGTGCCTATAAGCAACTATTTCTGCTTAAGCAGCTCTATGAAATAGAGCTGCTTAAGCATAAAATTGCTTAAGCACAAAACATTGATGCTTAATAAAACCAGCTTACCAGCCACAACTTCATGTGATGTATATTTTTTTTGTGATTGGTATACTTGGCTGTTGTTAGCTTAGCATAAGAATCGAATGAAGTTTTGGCTCCTTACGTGATTTATTAAGCAAGGGTTTTTGTGCTTAAGCAAACATTTTTGCTTAAAGGAGCTCTATGAAATTGGCCCCAGGCAAGAGCGACCTCGTTACCATGGCTACGATCTTGCTGCGCCATGTTTTCACACCATGCATTGCGCGATCCTAACCCCTGCACCCGATTTCACTAAACTTTGCGACGCGTCGCAACTCGAGTTTCGAAGAGTAACGCGTCGCATCTCGAGACGCGTCGTACGATTCATTTCACTAAAGTTACGATGCGTTCAACGCGTCGCAAATACCTTGACAACGGCAAGTAACACGTCGTAAGTTACGAAGTGTATCTGGGTCGTCGTAAAATAAGAAGCGTCTTTTCATAGCCAGTTTTACGCCATAGAAATAAAACAAACGAGACTAGAATACTCAGACAATGTGTTGGAAGTTGTAAATGAAACATTCATCGTAGTCATATAAATAAACCTTGAATAGTGCACTTGAAATTTCAAATTACCTAGAGGTCCACAGCAAGCTTGTTTTTCCTTAAAATTGCATCGTACGTCAGCCATTTTGATTTTACATTTTTGAAGCTTTGCGAGAAGAAATTCGACGACTCTTTCCTGAATACCAGACGGCTATTTACTGTGCGTTAAATAGGTACACACATCGCGTACGATGTGTTTCGTGAAATCGATTTCACCTTGCGTCGCAGCTGCGACGCGTCGTAGAGATACGACGCGTCGCAGGGCTGCGATGCGTCGTAAGTTAAGAAGAGTTTAGTGAAATCGGGTGCAGGAATTGTCTAATTTAAATGTGCCATATATTGGCACATTAAAATTAGGTCTGCAGTCGATGCGCTTAATGCGTGACGCAATCTCTAACATTTTGTAATTGTTATTTTGCAGAATCAATCCTTTCGAACATGATATTTTGACGTCGCGTTATTCAGCAAGGATTTGTATTAAATGTACGTACCTCTGTTGTCCATCTATAACGTTAGTAACGGGTTTATTGTTATTATTATTAAAAACAATTTTTTGGGGGCGAGGCTTTCAAAATCCATGTTGTACATGTAAGGCACAGACTTGACAAATGTTTATATGTGACGTGCGTTTAGGAACACGCGCGCGCATTACATACATTCAGGGTATGCAGTTTACGAAATACGCGCGCAGTAAGCACTAAAAAGCCAGTAAGCGTCATTAACGCAATCCTCATGGCCAGGGGTTAGTGAAGGAACGCGCACGCGCCCATGGGGTCAAGACTGGGGCAAGAGTGTTCGAGTAATGTTCAATCCCAGAGAGCCCATTTCGTTAAGTTTTGTTATAATGGACCTCTTTGAAGAGGTTTTCCGAGTTTTGTCTCAGAAATTCGCAAACAAAATAATCTTTCGAGACTTGCGGCATTCAATCAGAAACAAGACATTAATTTACCCAGCCTTGCCACCCTGGCCGCGACTTTTTGTAGGTACCACTTACGAGCTATTAGGCCTACATATAAAATTGTGCGGGAGGGCACTTTATACGAAACGATATAATTATTAAACCCAAGCAACCGAGTGAGACATTGCTGAACTGTAGTGGATAATGCACAGGATTATTAATCCAGGGGCGCGAGATCGAATCCCACGAAAACCCATTTAATGTTGTATTACTTGTTTGTTTTTTTTTTGTTTTTTTATAGGTTTGTTTGTAATTTTCAACATTTTCCTTTTACTAATTCGTGGTTTGGAGGATTTTTTTCCAAGGGAAATAAAGTCCGAGAACCTGAATTGCAACTCGCATATGCTTTAGTATACGAACATAGCTCGTTAGAGGTACGGACAAAATATCGCGTCCGGGTAGCTTCGCGCGCCTTGATTTAAAGCTATCTTACAGCTGCCAATCATAATACCAGCACGATATGAGTGCAACGGACCCCTTCTCCTGTAGTCCCCGTACATACACTTTCTAGACTATTGTTACCTAACGCACCCCCCTAAACACTTTTCGAAAAAGTGATCTATACCTCTCCTCTCTTTCAACTATAATATTGCGAGTTGGTCAAAGAACCCGTTCTTTATAATTCTTAATAGTTCAATAATGTACGACTTGTCATTGATCTTTCTTATGAATATTACATTCACGCACAACTAAGCTCCTGAAAAAAATATTGCGAACCGCTACACCGATTAGTATTAAGTGTCTTTAAGGGTTTTGTCCTCCAAAGCCGCCAAAAACCAAAATGGCTGCCAAATTACCTTAAATTAGATTTTGTTTATACTGCCTTTTATTTTAAATATTCTTGACGTTATGAAATTTGTTCGTGCTGTTTTATAATAATGTGCCAAAATAAACCAACGACGATGGTACACCACGTCACGAAATGACCTTATAATTTACGTATGTATGCCCGCCTCTCTACGCGGACAAAAGGCCTATAGAGAGTTGAATTATCGGTCGCCAAATAACAAGGTTGTCAGTGGATTGTAAACTAATTATGAAAAATTGGTCCTTATTAAACTTACGCTAGACTGAGAAAGCAATATCTAATTGGTAAATGAACTTGCCAAACCGTGCGTACATGGTTCCCCTAGTAACGTTTACAGTAATTATCAAGTACTTGAACAAAAAGCAACCATGTTTGTGTTAAAACCATTGCATCAGTTTTTCAGACATAAATTAAGCCTAGTAGGAACGCGGACCGCCTCCGTACGTCCTTGTAAAAAAGGCGGCTACAGGGTTAAAGGGTCGTATACGTATAATGCATTTAACTTTTCATTTCGAAGTACTGCGGTTATGGAAAATGATATCACTTTTTATCCCCAAATTTGAATCTGAGAAGCGTTACTGCAGTGACGTTTTTCAGAGTGTGTATTCCAATGCAGATTATTCTTCCTGCGTGGACAAAATCGCTTCAGAATTTCGGCAATATCTCAAAATCGCTACCACCTTTTGAAATGAAATTTTTACAGGTTAGTTTTATGGTATATATCTATAACTATATAGGATTGAAACAAACAGTGGGTTCCAATTACCAAACATATACGATCCCTTTAAGTCAGTTTAGTGCAAATGCAGTGTGATGCTAATTGACGTGTCTGTCGTCACTTTCTCTAGGGAATAAGGCATTGTCCAAAACTATTGTTTTGATGTTTATTTTTCTCTTCCTCTTTTTATTGTGGATATAATCTGTAAAAACAAGCACTAGCTTTTTCGTTAGGGGTATTTGCTTCTTCTTCTTTTCTTTTTTTGGGGGGTGCTCCTTAAAATAAGCAGGTCAAGTCTGTCAAGAAAACACAAAATAATAACAAAATAACATAAAAAAGAAGTTGATCTTTAAACTAAAATTTACTTTACCCGCGTTGTTCGAAAGTCTACACTTGGAATATTTTGAATTTCCATGAGAGATTAGCTATACATCAAAAAGCTAATACAAAACCATCATGTCTTATAAAGTTAAATCGAAGTGACTCTAACTAAACAGTTGACCGTAAAGGCATTATTAATTCTTTAGAAATGACACGAATTCACAATGATTCCCTTTGCATGTTTGTTCATGCTAAGTTATCTAAACAGCGCAAGATATAAACAGTTGCAAGATAATTTGTCTGTATCATCTGATTAATTCAGTTACTAACATCCTAAATAAATGTTTAAAATAGTAAATGTTTATTTCGAAATGATTACATGTTAAGTTAATGCAAACCATACGATTCTAATAATTATACAACCAATATTTACAAGTATATTCCTGTTTTTGCTATACAGTATAGAGCAATATTCAACGTTAAACCAGAGCCAATTACTCGACTCGAGTCTGAGTTTTTGGACAGTCACTGCAGCAGGCAAATGACTTGATTCATCACCAGAAGACTCAACTTGACTTGAGCAAAAGCTAATAACACTCGAGCCCCAAAAATAAAATACAAACGTTGCAGACAATAATTACATTGGCAATGATTTACAAGGTGCAAAATGTATGTTCGCGTCACTTCGCAAATACAGTACGGTAAGCATGCAGCCGATATCGTGTTCACACATACACCGTGTCACGGACTCCCACCTTGTGGTTCTGTTGCACACAAAATACTATCTCGAAACTGGACTTAAAACACGTTTTCCAATTCGAGGTTTCATCAATGCTTTCGTGATATTGCTTTAAAAATACCAATAAATGACACTGTTCTTGTTTATTCTTGACTCAATTCGACTCGACTATACACTGCGGCACGACACGACTCGACTCGACTATACACTGTGACACGACACGACTCGACTCGACTATACACTGTGACACGACACGACTCGACTCGACTATACACTGTGACACGACACGACTCGACTCGACTATACACTGTGACACGACACGAATCGAGTCGAGTACTGTTGCACGACACGACTTGACTCGGCTATACACTGACACGTCTCAACTATGCACTGACACGTCTCAACTATGCACTGACACGTCTCAACTATTCACTGTCTCAACTATTCACCGTCTCAACTATGCACTGACACGACTCAACTCGATTTTTTAATCGAATGACTCAACTCGCCTCGAGTCACTTTTTGTTTAAATGACTCAACTCGATCGACATTGTAAGTAGTCTGACTACTAGCAGCCAATCACTTCAAACCTCATGCTGCAGTAGCTGTCCCATGCAGTGGGGTAAATGCGCAGGATTCTGGTGCGCAAGGCAGACGGAAATCGAGTGGTTACCGGGGTGTTCATGTCCTTGTTACCAGGGAACTGTAAACAAAAAGAATACAGAAATTTGGTTTAAATCTAGATATGTATTAGTTAGTATACGTAATGGCGTATAATAGTTACCATAAATCTGTTGGCATTTTCCAGTTTTAAACCTACATGTATTGGTGTGCCGTCTGCATTAGTCACGTGATGCCAGGAATGACTGTCATCACTGTACGAGGCCACTTGGTACTCCGTCACAAATTGGTTGTTATCTCCGCGCCCCTGGGTGATCAAACCAGTGATGGTGACTGCACCATGGAAGTCAACCTGTATCCATGGACTGATATCAGTGGATCCACCACACCATGCTGCGGCATTACCTGTAAAACATGAACAACTTTGCTTAATGTTTACGCTTGAAGTTGAAGTTTTTTCTCTCATTTTTTGATTTGTTTTTTTAGTATGATGTTCTAATTTGTACAAATACAAAATATACATGTATTTCGTTTATCTAAAGCACAGATTGAAGCTATACTAATCCAATAACTGTATTGGAAACAAAATACTTTTTGTTCACTGTCTCATATGATCCATCTGTGACGCGAAGCTCGTGTGTGTCAGAATGCTGCTTGTCCAGAACAGGTGGGTATTGGGTATACACATATAAAATATGTGCTATCGATGGAAATTGATGTTATATCATCATGACGTCATAAGTGATATTTGGAAACACTCCCAGATAGCATAAGTCATTGTATTAACGTTGAAAGTGGTTTATTTAGTTGATAATGATTTTGGTTTAATAGTAACGTTAAACAAACGTTCACTTAAAGTCAGTTTTGTGAAAGTTATCAATTCGTAGATTTAAAGGTAGGATACACCATTGGTAATTGTTTGAATTATCAGGAATGGATGGACTTGGGGAGTTGTATTTTATAGTAAATATATTTTAAATGTTTACAGTTTTACAATCATAGATGCCAACAAAAAAGCATGTAAAACGTCGTTCGTGTTCAATTTCATTTTTTTAAACAAACTATTACAGGATATATCTAGCGCCAACATTTTGCTGGATGCCTAGAATCAATATTTACTTTAAAAAGGAAGGCATTTCTTAATACTTCGGTAGTCAAATGTTTCAATATCTGCAAATGGTATATCCTACATTTAAGTATATGTTGTTTTAACGTAGATTTATGTGGTTACATGCTTCTGTGAATTTAGGGGTTAATTTGTCAACATTGATCGAACGTTATCATATTAGTACCAACGATTGTTCTTCCGTAATCCTTTCAGCGCTAACAAAAGCGTTTACATTCGGTTTGCACGTTCAAACATTGCGTCACCGACACCACGAAGTAGCACTCCTGTACACAGCGCATAGTTTTGGTTTGAAGATAAATGCATTTATATGTTTGAAAGGTTATTATCCCGGAAATAAAATGTGAATTGAAAACCTGTTTTGGATTTATATAAAGTACTACATTAAAACGCCGTGAACGTGTTACTTATGTTTCCATTGGTTAAATAATTAAAAATTAATTGTTACTTCGTGAAAACGAAATCTGCAGGAAAAACCGTACAGTACGCGCACACAAAGCATCAGTGCTACTTCGTTTTCAACAACAACCATAGAGCGCCGTGATACACTGATTTAGCGCGCGTAGAATTAATGTACACTGTAAAATGTCCGTGTTGATGTACATGTGCAGTGTACCCCTGGGGACGAGAATAGAGTTACTTCGTGAAACGACACAGACCTGCAAAGTGCTCAGAATCGTGAAAATGAACAATCTACCAAACCGTGTTATTTTACTTAAACACTCATTAACCTAATTACCATAATAATGAACTTTTTAAATTGTAGAATTAAAAATATAATAGTTTTTGTCTTACTAATATATTTAATGCCTTATTTTAAATTTGTTTTTCACTGCATGGAAGTATGGTCGAGTGTTACTTCGTGGTGTCGGTGACGATTGTTTGAACTTAGTTAGCAATGTTGGCCAATGCCAGTTTAAAGTGAATAACGTTAAAACAGCGTTAGAGGGATATACCCAGCACAATATGAGATCGAGGGACTCCCCACTTAGTCCCCCATGCCTATACACTCTCTAAACTATTGTCAAATAACGCACACCCCCCCCCCCCGAAAAATACATGAACAATTTCTTGAAAAAAACCCGAACATCCCACTAAAAAAGGGAGTTCCCTTCTCTGTAACTTGCTTCATAATGTAGAGGGACTGGTTGGTGATGTTAATTAAACCGTGGTTCATTGAACAGTGTTAAGGATTGCCTATGTCGTTTAAAGGTGGTACACAGGAGGTTCAAACATCCCCATGGACGCCATGCCATGGTCGCCGTACATTTTTAAACATGTTCAAAACAGTCCCACAAATGTCGCCGATGAATTAGTTGCTCAAAGGTGGCTCAGAAGAGGCAGAAGGGATGTTCAAGCATTGCCGTGATTGCAGAGCGGAGACACAGTGGTCGTCCAATGTTCGCGCTCGTAGATCGCCATGAAAATGGCCGAAATTGCATTTTGGGTGGTTCAAGGGAGGCACAAGTATCGCTGGAGCAGTTACATTGAAACAGGATTTTCTGGGTTTTCCGACATCAAAATTTACGAGCCTAATGCCTCCAAAGAGGAGTGGATCGGGAAGACGGGCCGTGGAAAAGCAGCCAGTACTACTACCCGAAGATCCCGACGCCCCGTCCCTAGTAGGATAACAGTACGGCAATTCCGTTTGTAGTACGTCCATCTCGTTTTAAGTACGTTGTCACTCCGTCTAATTGCAGAACGGGATGGCCGCCAGACAATTTGAGTAGGCTTAAAGTTCTGGAGCACTTTTCCCCTCTGAGCCCGTCCCTGAAGTTCGTAAAAAGACCGTAAACAGTTGCTACTACGTCCACTCTGTTCGCATACACTTTGAGCCCGTTCGGCAACATTTTCAAGAACATAGTGAGAACTAGTTTGGTGTGATGGGGGCATAGGTATCGTTTTCTTGGCTGCCATCTGAAACTGTTCAGATGTTGCTAACATTATTGTTGTGTTCTTTAGATTCAGTTTTATATTATGGTCTCTATAGTTAGGTGGTAGCTGTAATCATTTTGTGATGTTATTATTAAAATGGAAACACAACAAATACCTTGAACATTAAGTCTAGCCCTAGGCGGGGCGTGGTTAGCCTTGTTTTCCCAATACGACGAAGCTGTGATGCTTTTATCGGGGATGCGACCATCTTCCATCCCGAGAGGTTTGGAGCACGGAAAGGTACCTGCAGGACCGGGTGTAAACAGGGGCAAAATCACTGTACTGCACATAAATTATACAGATATAGAATAAATATACTAAGGTCGGTGCGCACGCGCATGCCTGCAATGAAGGGTTATGTGCTGGAGTAAAGATACACATGCGCCAAACGTGACGTGCGGTTTTCAACGCAGATTACGCATCGTGAACGTGCATCGTGATTTACGATCCTAAGCCGATGGACCTTGTCATCCCCAAAAGATTTTCCCAAAAGCTTATTTTTCGATTGGTTAACAGCTGCAAATTCTGGCAGGAATTGGTTGTTTACTTGCGCAAAACTGCAGGTTCTGCCTGGGCTTGGCTTAACGGGTAATTCGACGTTAGCTCATCTGATCACGTTTTGACGGTTGGAGCGCACACCATCCCAGAGTAGTCGTTATAATTGCCTGACCGGTTGGCCATTGCAAAGTTTAAAACAGTTGGATCTCATTTTACGCAAGCGGGTTGCTGGCGGAGGTCCCCCCGTTGTTTATTGTTTCAGTCTTCTCATCTTATATCATTATGTGGAGCATTGATTGTTTTTTAAATGCACCTGTTTGCTTGGGGGGGGGGGGGGGGGCTAGTGTACTCACCGGTGCAGTTTAGCCATTGACGTATCTCCTCAGAACAGCTGCTGATCAGAAAGGTGTCATAGTACGTCACCTCGTAGGGTCTATACGGTACAAAGGTGCTGAAGCCACCCATTCCGATCTCCGTGCACTCACACGGGTCCACGGCTTGAATCAGCCAGCGGTAGCGACTCGTCTCTGGGTCGAGCTCCTGGTTCATGGTGCACGGCATTGCTTGGGAATGGAAGGACGGACACATACAAATACTTGTTTTTCATGCAGTCTGTATATAAATGCAGGTAACAAAATTCGCGAGATATGCGTTGATCTATATTATGCAAGTTTTTTATTCAATTTGATGAATACGTTTTTTTAGTTATTACACCTCAACTTTGTTGTATTTTAGGGCGTAACTACTTCGTTGTATTCACACATTTGTGGAATTAAGCATTTCGTTCGAAAATTTGTTTAGTGCAAATTATTAAAGGGGCACTAAGTCCTGAAATCCCCGAAAATGTTGTGTTTTAGATTGTTTACTTGGGCCTATCCTATGTTAAACCTCTGGTTGAAAGGAAATCAACCTATTGTCTTAATTGTTTACCTCGGACACGACGGAGTACGCATACGTTTTTCGTGTCATTTTCATTTATTGTGCATGTACGATGCACGTCGTTTGTGTTCATAAACACAGCACAAATGCACAAATTGGGTCGCTTACAATTTCCGGCTAGACTAACGAATACATCCAAACAGTTTAGGGGTCACAAAGGTGGATCCAAACAAAATGTGTAGATGCTTCTATCCTACCTTTAAATACTTATTCTGATTAACATAATATCGCCTAATTAGGCGCTTCCAGGACACAGTGTCCTTTTAGGCCTAAGCTGTATTTGTGTATTCTGTTTAATATATATTTTTTTCAAAACATGTTTTACACAAATTCACCAACTCTTGCATTCAATTTTGTCCGGAAAAAAATCCAAAAGCTTTTACCAAACCAAACCAATTAGTCATTTACCATTCGTTTGCAAAGTTTAGTAAATCTATTTAAACATTGGATCGAGAATATTCGTCATTACAGAGATTAAACTCGTCTGAGCTGTTTGCTCAGACGAATTTGATCTGCAATGACGAACATTTTCGACCTGGTGTTTAAAAAGGTGGCCAAACGTTGAAATTGAATAATGAGTTACTCAATTGTTTTGGTAAAAGCCTGTGAAATGTTTCCTCGGACTAAATTAAATGCGACAGTTGGTGAATTTGTATAATTATTTTTTAATTAGCCGGACAAACATATATATACTCATGCTTGTGTCGTTGATGTGACTTAATATATTGAGTACAAATCACTTTTTAATTTTTATTTTATTTTTTACCGAAAGTATTAAGGTGAAAGCAACTAAAATCGAGTTTTAAGTAAACTGTAATAATTACATTAGTAATATAAACTCGTCACAAAAAATATTGAGACACTAACAAATGGTCCAATAGTTAACGGCCCGAAAGTGTATAGATTAATCGAAGCAAATGCGTATTTTGACACCTCGCTTGTTGAGATATGATGTTGCGGAGCGGAGTTATTGTCATTTCAATGGTCGTAGATCCAGTTTCAAAAGTGACAACAAAACTATAGAAGCCGGTTTGTATTGATCATGTTGATGTTAAATGATCAGCCAATAAGATAATCTCTACATATGCCCGACTTTTCTTTTGAAAATGTGTGATGTAGCCTGCATGCATCATAGAGTAGGAAAATATCCAAAGCATGTTAGAGTAAATCATTTATTTGAAACAAGTAGGTGTTTTGTTAAGGTAAATACATTAGTTTGTTTGTACCTTGTTAATGATGCAAATAACTGTTGTGTATTTATGTTCAGGAAAGGACAATACTTAACAACGTTTAACACATAGATAGCACCATGCATTTCCAACATGACAATAATGTAATGTTCACACTTATTGCTGGTGAAAACACAACTTTAAATCGAGACATTTGATAAATGTTTACAGTTTACATGTACATGTACTTGCCTCACACAAAAATGCATAGATAATTAAACTGTATTACATTATAGTTCAGTCAGAATGGTGCTTTTAACAAAATGGTATCTACATGTACGGAATAGGCATCAAGCCCAAAACAGTTTTGAGTATTTGGATACACATGTGTGTGTGTGGAGGAACCCTTTGGTGTACGGCCGTGTTTTTTGTTACACGAACTGCCACGCGTCCCGACTACTTTTCATAGTCGCTTCACCGCCGTTTCTTAAGCGACATACAGTTGTGCGCATGTGTCATTTTCAAATCTAGATTAAATAAAATGCATTATTCATGAGCGGTGACCCGCGACAGAGGGACGATAAAAAACGGAAATTACCAATGAATACTAACATTAGGGGCTTTTCATCAGTTCAACCACCGACCAGGTCACCCTCCTCACTGATGACATCGAGGAGGGCTACGAACAGCAGCAGAAAGTCGGAGTGGTGCTAGTGGACCTTACGGCCGCCTACGATACTGTCTGGCTCCGTGGTCTTCACCTGAAGCTACTCCGCATGCTTCCTGACCGCCACCTGACCTCATTCATCATGGAGCTTCTCACCAACCGCAGCTTCAAATTGAGGACCAGCAGTGGCCAAGTCAGTCGCCTGCGACGTCTCCGCAACGGTGTTCCGCAAGGCTCAACGCTCGCACCTACGCTCTTTAACATCTACATCAGCGACATCCCCCAGACAACATCACGGCAGTATGGGTATGCTGACGATCTTGCCCTGCTAGTCGCAAACAAGAGCTGGGACGTTGTGGAGACCGCGCTCAACCAGGACATGCAGCTGCTGCACGAATATCTGCAGAGATGGCGCCTAAAGCTAAGCGTTGCCAAGACCACTACGACAGCCTTCCACCTGAACAACCGCGACAGCCAACACCAACTTGCAGTCTCCGTGGCAGGCGCCATCCTCCCGAACAACAACCACCCGGTGTACCTCGGCGTGACACTCGATCGCTCCCTCACCTACAAATACCATCTCGACGCCCTCCAGCAGAAGGTCAACTCCAGAAATGGACTTCTCCGCTGTCTGGCAGGCTCCAGCTGGGGAGCGCAAACATCAACATTGCGCACCAGTGCACTTGCCCTGGTCTACAGCGCCGCCGAGTACGCATCGCCCGTGTGGTGTCGTAGCAGTCACACCAAGAAGCTGGACGTGCATCTCAACAACACCATGCGCATTATCACCGGATGCATGCGGCCAACGGACACAACATTCCTGCCAATACTCTCTGGAATCGCGCCACCTGACATCAGGCGCGAAACCCGCGTAATGACCCTCGCTACAACAGCAAAGGAGAACCAACACCATCTCCTCCACCATCGCGTGTCTGCACCCGGTCAAGACCATCAGCGACTCAAATCACGCCGACCCTTCTCTCGCCATGCTGCTCGTGTGCTGGCGGATGACTACAACCCAGAGATGGCGTGGGGTGATCGCGTCAACAATGGTCCCCCTCTCATACAGTCTGCGTGCCCACCACCCAGCACAGCCCTCCCTCCGGGTGCCGACCTTCCACGCAAGCAATGGGTGCGGCTGAACCGTCTCCGCTCCGGCACCGCTCGAGTCGCAGAGACCCTCCACCGCTGGGGCATGCAAACTGATGCAGCTTGCACATGTGGGCACCCGTCTCAGACAGTCCACCACGTGGTGACCGAGTGCACTACCCACAAGGCACCTGGCTCCTTCTCCACTCTCATCAGCCCTGATGCCTCGACACGAGACTGGATAAGAGACCTCTCGATCGAACTTTGATTCGTGAAAACTGATTGACTGTGCAAACGATTATATCAGTTTATTCATAAGAATATTCGTGATTTAATAAACCCCCAAAACAAAATTGGTATGACCGCAAAATTTAAACTGAAATACAGACGCTCCGTTTCGTTAGGCATTAAGGGAAAGGATGGTTTTCAGGACAAATTTGACAGTGAAGATGACTTTTTCCAAACTCAAAAAATGGTTTGTATAAAAAAGCAGATTGTGATCTCTTTGAATCATGTGTTTTTGTAAGAGCAAACCCAACAAGTGATACAAAAAACTAGGTTTGAATCTTAATTGTTTTCTATCTTTAACGGAGCTTTCTGCAACGCGACATTGCGGCCTAGTATGATACCTGTGTAAATAAGTCTCGCATATTGTTTAAGGACACGTTTGGGAATACGCGGTTCTAGATTTCGAACCAGAATGGGCAAATATCAGGCTGAATACTGTTTACAATTTTTTATTTGCCGCGTATTCGGCCCGAGATTTGCCAACTTGGATTCGAAATCTAGAACCGCGTATTCCCAAACGATATGCGTATTCCCATTTTGGCGGGTATCATGCTAAACCGCAATGTCGCGTTGCGGAAAACTCCGTTCAAGATGAAAAAAAATTAATATTCAAACCTAGTTTTGTTTATCACTTGCTGGGTTTGCTCTTTCGAAAACACATGATTCAAAGAGATCACAATCTGCTTTTTTATACAAACCATTTTTTGAGTTTGGAAAAACTCATCTTCACTGTTAAATTTGTCGTGAAAACCACCCTTTCCTTAATGACTAACGAAACGGAGCGTCTGTATTTAAGTTTAAATTTTGCGCTTGTCATTCCAATTTTGTTTGGTTTTGGGGGTTTATTAAATCACGGATATTCTTATGAATGAACTCATCAAAATACAAAAGCCCCTAATGTCAGTATTCATCGGTAATTTCCGTTTGTTGATCCTCCCTCTGTCGCGGGTCACCGCTCATGAATAATGCATTTTATTTAATCTAGATTTGAAAATGGCACATGCGCACAACTGTATGTCGCTATACACAATGGCAGAAACAGCGGTGGCTTGTATTTCGTGTAATACCCCCATGCTGTTCGGTTTTATGGCTTTATATGTCAACACAGTACTTTCCCAGCGTCTGAATATATTCTGATCCCAGCTGGTGCATGTTGTTGAATGGGGCAAGGCAACAATAGCATGATTGATTGATTGGGTAGGTCTGGCGGTAAAATCCAGACCTCAAAGGCCCCTTTATGTACACAATGTAATGGGATACTCGTGGGGCAGCACTTTGCTTTGCAGAACGCTGGCTCCCCGGTTCAACCAGGGTTCAAGCGGCACTCACCGTGTTATTTTGCTTGCTTCGAACTAGGAATACATGTAATATGAAATTTGTTAAACTCAGGATGAAAGAGTAATTGCTTTTTTTTTTACGGCGAAGCGACTATGAAAAGTAGTACAGTGGCACAGCGTTGGTTGTTTATCTGTACTTGTTCCTTGTTACCCAGTTTGCGCCAGGATTAAAACACAAATTATTGGACCCAGGCGTTCTGATAATGCATCTACAACCGGTACAATATGTCGCCTTGGGCATTTTCTCTCTCTACTAATCTGGGCGTGATATCAAGTCATCCGGTAACCGCCATAATTCCTGACGCCTGTTTAGACGTCAGCCGTGGAACTACACACAGAGCCGGGACAATTTTACGTAATAAAACATATACAAATATTTGCAAGACCACCTGAAAAGAACCCTTTCAATTATTTCAAAGTAGACTTAATAAGAAACAATGGTGGATAATTGTGTATGTCAGCAACTTACTGGACGTAGCTGGTATGAATGTAATGGAGACAAAAGAACTAGGGTGTTTATGGCCTTCATGTAATCACTGAAGCATGATACCACAATATATCATGTATACACGTCCTTCACTTTAATAATCAAACCGCTCTGGTTGACGGATTAACGCGTCATCCGTGGAAAGTACACGATTGTTTGCGGCCTTACCAGGCCCGTAGGAACCTATACGGCTAGTACGGCTATGGTCGTACCAATATTTTAGATGTTTTGGGGTTTGTTTCGTTTTTTTTTTCGTTTCACCCCCTCCCCCCCCCCTCCCCCCTAACAATTGTTAACCATTGTCGGCAGCCTCCTTGCTGAGCAAACCGTATGGTAATTTTTCTGCCCGGAAGGAATTTCCTGTGGTGTTCCCCAAGGTTCAAAACGCAAATATTTTATGAGGGACCTTTTTATTGTTATTATTAACCAGAATAATTAAATACATGTAGATCACGTTTATTTGTTGTGTTTTTCACAGCTGTCACCAACACACTCCTTTTAAAAATGACTTCAAAGCTCTAATGTCAAGTGTAGACCCTGTTTTTGTTTAAATATTGTTAATTACATCTACATGTTAGTGTATTTGTTTTGCATCTAGGTCAAGGTAAAAATGGGAGATTTGTATGCCTGGTTTTGTTGTTGTTTTGTTACATTTACTTTTGGGGGGATTTTAGTATAATGAAGCTGTCTGCTTCTGAGATGGGCATTAATAATAATTACGTTTAATACTGTTATAATTTAAACGTGTTTTCAGTGAGTAGTATTACCCCCCATTGGCCCAGTTCCAACCACCAGCAGGGTTCACAAGTGCTGGATATGATTGCCCCAAAACGGCACATTGGTTTTTTTTATAGGCAGGTGCACCTCAAAATTTTGCTTGAGCTCACAAAATCTCATTAGTAAATGAGGTCGCCTTAATTATGAGCTGTTATAGTGCCCCGACCCAATTATGTTCAGGGATATATTTAACAACATAATGTTATACACTTTTTTCACAAAAATGTGTGCAGCAATTTATGTAGTTTTTACATGAAAGTTGGATGAAAGTGATAATTGTGAACGTTGTGTTTCAGAATTAAATTCATGATGGTGTGTTTCAGAGTTCAGAGCCATACAATCACAGAACATATACCGGTTTTGGATGCGGTGTTTAAGATTATTTGAATTAAAAGTTACATATTAAAGTCATGATTTCGAGCGCACGAAATGAAGTATTTCGAGCGCACGAAATGACTTCGAGCTCACGAAAAGATTTATTTCGAGTGCACGAAATCATTTCGTGGGCAAGAAATGATTTCGAGCGCACGATTGTTATTCGTCATAATTATGTCCCTTTAGGGGCTCCGTACAGGCCTGTTTAGGAAGCTCAAAAACATTGGTCAGGCCCATTTGAGAAGCGGAGTTAGGAGTAGATGCGAGCCCGAAGCGCGAAGCCATTATGGCGTTGTGTCCGGGGCCGCTTAAGGGCTTCGGGAAATTGTTCATTCTATATGCTCTGTGGTGCAATATGACGTAATTCCTGGCCACTTTTCCCTCGCTTTTTGAGCAAATTATGAAAATCATTTGTATTGATTTACTCTCTAATAATATTTCAAAATATTTTCATATTTCCATCTTCAAAATAGGGAGGGGAAGGTGCTGTATGTATTGATGCATGTGGCACTATAGTTGTGAAAAAACACGCTCTTTCCTGAACACTTTAATACACAGAAATTATATTAAAACATTAATATCTTTGCAAGTCTGGGTATTTAACGTCACCTCAATTATTTTCACTTATAGCATATCCCGTTCTACCTATACATACTAAGTTTAAACTCAATCTCTGGATATAATCCCTTAAAGTTGCATATTTAGGATGGTGTCACATGACATACGATGACGTCATCATGACCTCACCCCTCGGGCAAACACTTTGCTGGATTATGTCTTTGTATGACAACGATGGATGTCCAAAGTGGCTGGGAGAAAAGAAGAAACAGAAGCTAGAAAGAAAAATCCAAACAAAAACAAAGGCAACTTAACTCCTATAATCTTATGTAGTGATTGAGTTGTGCCCGAAAACATAATAATAGTCCAACCAACCAATAAATAGTTCAACAGAAAATGGGAGGTATTGCGTCCCCGATTCGAATAGGGCTTAGCGTACTATTATACTAAAAAAAACACCTGAGATTCAGGGAATTGCTGCAGGTGATATGTATGAGATCTTACCGGCCACTGATGATAGCATCATAACCAAAGCTGCTGCTTCCTCCATTCTCCAAGATGCAGGTTAATTCTGAGCACGGTTCGTCTGGTTTTGAGGCTGTGTGACACACAGTCAGTTAAGTTAATAAGCGATCCAAACACTGCAGAGCAATAAAAACCTCCAGAAGGGAGCCTACTCGTATCATAGCTCAAATCCGTATAAAGAAATGATCGGCAACCTATTAAATTTGATCGTATAATATCACCGAATACACATACCACCATGCGGATGGCATCAGCATCCAATCAGGAACGAGCAAGACACAATGAGACGAGGTCTGAACACCATGGTAACATGGCTTTCGCATGGATGGCGTGCTTCACATTTTGTAGTGTTTATAGAATCCTCAGGAGGCCTTGAAAGGGCCTTCTGAAATATCAAAACCACTTTTATTAGTGACTTTACCTGCAAAATTATTATGTCACAGGGGCCCTTCTATTTTGCTTATGTGGACTGGTTTTTTATTTCTAAATGTGGCATTTTGACGATTTACACAGTTTATTCGGTGTCTTACATTTTGCTTTGTAAAGTTAACTTTTCTAATCTATAATCAATTTGTGTGTGTAATTAATGTTGTCGACTTTTTTACAAACACAATAAATGACACATTACGTTTAGCTTGTATTACGTTTATCTATGTAGGCCTATATCTACTCACAATACTTTACCGTTATAGTAGTATATTTGGCCCAAATCGTGAAAGTCGTTCTCATTCACTCCCCAAGCTTCGAATTTCCTTATTCCACTGTTTCTATAAGTTCGATTAAAAGTTCGTGGGTTTTGAGCGGCCATGTTTTTTTCAATGCATTTTCAACGAAAAAAAACATGGCCGACCAGAGAATTTTTATTGGAAATTATAGAAACAGATTTTTTCCTGGACTTTTGTCAGAACTGACATGTCAAAATCTGTTTTCGTCAACACAATTGATTTACAAAAATTCTATTTTTTTAAAAATCGATTGGGTAATGAATGCTCTAGAGGCCAAAACGACGGCGACAAACCATTCTGACAGCGAATATAGGCAAGGCACAGACTGGGCCTAGGATGTACATGTAGGCCTACTGTAGCTAAAGTGTAGTGTCAATGTGGGCCTCATTCATAAGTCTTTGTACAATATTTTGTATCTCAAATCCTGTTTCGCAGAAGATATTACCAAGCGAATACGACTACCACATTTGCAGTTTCGAACCGAAGGAAAACGGTTTCCAGGCTGATGAGGAAAGTGTCAAGTGAACTGCAGCGTTCCAAACTTCCAGCAAAGAAACGTAGAGAGTGCAAGCTACAGAACTATCGCAGGTTTAGGTCAACACAATGGAAGTTTATTATCGTTGTCAACACAACACCACTCATATAGGAGAGACTGTTAGAAGATCAACAAAGAACACCAACTGTTAAGCTACAATGGTTGTGACAGTAAAACGGACTGGAAAATACCGTAGTAGGCAAGTATTGCATCTAAAATAAATGTTGTCCCATAGGTTTAGGGGCATTCAATGTATAGGTAATATCAAGGGTTAAATGAAGATGGCGAGAGGTCTGAGAAGAGAAGTTAATGCTGAAGACTTTCCTGTGTGACATTTGCTAATATACATGCCCTACATGTACCCATGTACCACCCATGTACATTTCTGCTAATCTGTCCATCTAACCCCGATGTTTCCGTTGGTTGTTAGATTCGACCCCATCCACAATCATCTGATTGAAGCTGCTGACACCCTGAAGTTTCGATATGTCACAGAAGATTGTAACGCGAAATTCAGAGGTCTATTCGAAAAAAGGTCATTAGCCAGCTACAGCCTTGAACACACACAAACTTATTTGCAAATGGAGTTCGGTGCTGATTACGTTTATGAAGGTGGTGACCGAGCCAATTGCCCTGACTTGCAATTCTGCCACAGGTGAGAACAACATTTTTGGTTATGAGTACTAATGGTTACAGAATGCTATGCTCAGATTTTGTCGCTGTATATGACTAGCGCCCTCTGTCGACCAATACTCTACAGTGTTACTACCGTATTATTCGCGTACCACGACGTCGACACTCGGGTGATGACTTCGATCATTCCACGGTGATACAAAAAGTGAACCTTTAATATCAGAGTTTTAATTCATTCTTTACAAATTGGAGTTATCACCTTTCAAATTTTTAAAGAATGTATCCCTACTTGCTATTTTACGATTGTTCACACAGTTTTCTTTATAAATAAAGAAATCCAGAGAGCTCTGTTAGGGAAATAAATTATGTTGTCATCAGCTTCTTGTCACTATAGCTTCTTGTCGCAGAGCATTAATTAGTTCGTCGAAACTGTTGACGAGGGACGAATGATTCGTCATGAGTAATTGTTGATGTCATGTCCTGTGTTCGCACTCATGTGCCAACTCTTCAACTTTAGTTTGTTGTAACTCTTTAAATTGTGTAATACACGACGAGGCTCAGAGCTTCTGGATGCGGGTTGCTGGGTAGGAACTTCGTCTAAAAGAACTGAGTAATGATTTATCAAGTAGATCATCGAATAAGATAAGATAAGATAAGACTTTATTCAACCAATGCAAAAAGTTAACAACTATTGACATCGGAAAATGGCTTATTCCTCGAGCTTAACAATATATATTTATATAATAAACACAAATTACACAATACACATATACTAGACACACAATACAAACCTCAATAAAAACAAACTAAGATTAAGTCCCATTGTATACACGAACTGCAGAAGGATAAAAACTCTTTGTAAAACGCTTACTACCATAAAGAGTCCTAAGACTTCGGTAGGAATGTGAAATAATCAGTTGCTGAATGGAACTTGTCCTCCTTGAACCGTTTGCACATTCTGTCATTGTAAATAGATTCCAGTGTTGGTAAGGTAGTGCCAATGATCTTCTCTGCGGTTCGACCAACAGCGTTTAACTTCTGACTGATGAAACAATTATGCTATCAATGATAGCCCGGTAAACATTGACTAAAATACACTGACGAAACCCAAATGGATTTAATTTCCGTAAAAAAAAAAAACGCTGACGAGCCTTCTCTTTCTGACGGTTGCTAGTTTTATTTGCTTTAACTCGTTTGTCCACTTTTATGATTCCCCTCCCCCTGAAATATTGGTGAACGATAGTTTTCCCTACAAATTTAATCCCACAATAGTTATGCCGCTGTTTCCTCCACGGTCCATTGTGGTCCAATATAGAAACTATATATTTTGTATGGCAAAATTTACCGAAGTCAGTACGAACCCGGTGTTACATTTTACTTTTTGATAGGGAGTCGGGTTGGTGTAGCGGTTCTTTCCTCGCCTTCCACCACTATGACCCGGGTTCGAATCCGGCCTGGGCCAATATGTGGATTGGGTTTTCAGTCCCTGCCTGACTTCGTTGGTTTTTCCCCAGGATATTCTTCTGGGGTTTTCCTCCCACCTCTAAAACTGTAACTTCTTTACATTAATTGTTGAATGAAATAGAAAATTGTTGAATGAAATTTGTTCCCGCCGTGAATATGGCCATTGATGCTGGTACGGCGTTAAACCCTAAAAACTCACTCACTCACTACTTTTTGATATGTCTGTAAACTTCACACTTTGGTAGGTCTTTGAACATATCTTCAGCCATTGTGTATCTACAGAAAAAAAGGTGAACAGTCAATATCTTATACAAATGAGACGAAATGCTCTTAATAGTAAAAGATAAATCTCTCCCCAGACAAATTATAATAATAAATAAATAAATAAAAGAAGCGTACTGCGGTGCTGTAATAATCTAAAAAGTTACACATGACATTTCAAATAAACCTAATGTTTGGCACTTTATAATTAGTTTACAAACAAAACATAACATATTAAACTTTCCTAGTTATTTCATGCACCCAATTAAACTCGATATGCACATTGTGCCTAAGATATACGTGCAGATGCGAGCGTATGCTGTACACACGAAAAAGATATTTCACTTATTCGTGGATTGTAAACAGAGGGCGCTGTTTTTCTCTCAGCCGCTAGTTTTCTAATGAACAGCCCCCCACCCCCCCCCCCCAAAAAAAAATAAAAATAATAATATATATATTTCCAGACTCAAAGTGATCATGCGGGATTTTTGCGCTATTTTCTCTTTACTAACATTTTGGTTTTGTATATTTGTTACTTAAATTAGCAAAATACGTTTGTTGTCTAAGCTTAACCGACCTTTCGCTGTAGGTTTTAAAATAAATCATACATCAAATCCCCCCCCCCCCCCCCCCCCCCCCCCCCCTCTTCTTATGTGTTGACCATTGTGTTCCCGGAATCTCAGGAATTCTTGTTATGTTTTAAGGGGGGTGGTGTTAGGTAACAATAGTGTGGAGTGTGTATAGGGTATAGGGATAGGAGGGAGGGGGGGGGGGGGGGGGGGGGGGGTACCCCTCTGTTACATTTCGTGCTGGGTATAGTCTTATATCTTGCTTAATAATATGCATGGCCAATCACGACAAACGTTAACGATAGTCGGATTCGAACCACAGACTTTTCGATTCATACCCCTCCTCTCTTTCAACTATAATATTGGCGAATATAAAGTATAGTATGAGTTTCCATTGCTCTTTCTCACAAATATACGATCACGCACCACCAAGCTCCTGAACAAAATATTGCTAACCGCTACACCGACTAGTATTAAGTGTCTTCCTGAATTTTGCCCCTCCTTAAAGATAGCCGCCAAAAAACAAAAATGGCCGTCAAATTACCTAAAATTTGATTTATTTTATACTGCCTTTTAGTTTTAAAATGCTTGATGTTTCGAAATCTGTTCATGCTGTTTTGTAATAATGTGCCAAAATAAACCAACGACGAAGGCAAGCCACACGAGATGGTATTATTTACGCATGTATGTCCGGCTCTTTACGCGGACAATAGGCCTATAGAGAGTTGATTTATCCTTCGCCAAATAACAATGTTGTCAGTGGATCGTAAACTGTGAACAATGGGTCCTTATTAAACTTACGCGCTTGACGGACAAAGCAATATCTGCGCTGCGCAGCCTTTAAATTGTAAATGAACTTGCACAACCGTGCGTGCACGGTTTCCCTAGTAACGTTTACAGGCATTATCAAGTACTTGAACAAAAAGCAACCATGTTTGTGTTAAAACCATTGCACCAGTTATTTCAGACATAAATTAAGCCTACTAGGGATTGCAGTCTTTAAAGTCAGTTTAGGGCAAATGAGAATGCAGTGGGATGCTAATTGATAACGTGTCTGTCGTCACTTTCTCTAGAGAAGAGTCATATTGTCCCAAACTATTGTTTTTAATGTTCTTTTTTCTCTCCCTTTTCTTCTTATTGTGGATATGGTCTGTTGAAACAAGCACCATCATTTCCGTTATTGAAATTCGGGGGGGGGGGGGGGGGGGGAGGGGGAGTTGCTCCCAAATATGAGCAGGTCATAAAGCAAGTCTCGAAACTAAGCAAATGAATCGTGAAAACAGAAAATAACAGAAACTAATATTTGCTTCTTTTTCTTTCTATTGTTTAGGGGTGTGGGGGGGGGGGGGGGGAGGCAAGAGGGGAAATACAAAAAACTATTTTTGTTTGTCTTTAAACTTAAATTTACTTTACCCACGTTGTTCTATTGTCTACACTTGGAACATGTTGAATTCCCATGAAAGGTTAGCTATAAAGCAAAAAGCGAATACAAAACCAAAATGTCTTACAAAGCTAAAGCGAAGTGATTCTATCTAAAAGTTGACCGTAAAGGTAATTCTTTAGAACAGCCAGTCCGCAGTGCACGCGATAATGAGGTCAAATCCCGAAGTTTCTTTGCACGGCCTACGTCACGAATCGGCCGCGAGATTTGCACGCGTTTTTTGCGGGAGTTCGACCGATCTCATGAAACGAACTACACATTCTAAAAGAAGCAGTGGGCTTCCAAGATGGCGTGGTAAGTAGACGGTGCACGTTTTTCCGAGTCGAATGATATAAAATTTGTCAGGTTTAAGAAGTTTTGTTGCTTTTTTTTTTTACTTGTAAGTCGAGGTATGATTTTGTAGACAGTTTGAGTTGTGATTTTATTTGCTGCGCCCTGACCCAGCTAGAAAATATTAGAGAAAAAGACCACTGCAAATCGACAGAAAAAGCGATGATCTTTCGTATGGTACAAAGTTTAGCTAATGGCGACATCGAGTTTTGTTTCTTGAGCCACTTATTCCGAGCGAGATTTCGCTTTTTCGGCGGATTTTAAAGGGGGTTTCCACATTTGCGCATGCGCTATGCATATGTACATGTACGTGTACGTTTACACATGTACATATGTATGCCCCAAGTACATCCGGGTATGTGCAATACTCGCCATCCACCAATCACAAGCCTAGAAATCCATGTGCAAAGATCTGTTTCAGTCTGCCGGTAGTTTGTGGCGAAAACCTTGCGCCCTGACCCAGCTAGACAAAATTGTGAGTATAAAGGTATATTTTCATGTAGAATATGAAGTAACCTGTTTGTCCAGTGAACATTTGGGCTGTGGGCACACACAAAAAAGAGAGATTTTGACGTATTTTCTATGATCGCGATTATTTTTGTTTTTTGAACCAAAATTCGTCCCAAAATTTCTCATTTTAATCGATACAAAATCGTATTCAAACTTCAACAGTTTGAAAGATATACTCTTCATCTGTGATTTTATATCAACAAAGTGATCATACATGCCAAAAAAGCTGAGTATTTTCCCACATTCCACAGGCTATTCCAGCTCATTAAATATGCAAGGCGAGGTCACGCACGGGAATTTATGAATACGTTGCAAAGAAAAGGAAGCACGTTCGCGTGCACTGCGGACTGGCTGAGAAATAACACGAATTCACAATGATTCTCATTTGCATGTTTTTTCATGCGGTAAGTTATCTAAACAGCGCAAGATATAAACAGTTGCAAGATAATTTGTCTGTATCGTCTGATTAATTCAGTTACTAACATCCTAAATAAATGTTTAAAATAGTAACTGTTTATTTCGAAATGATTACATGTTAATTTAATGTAAACCATACGATTCTAATATACAACCAATATTTACAAGTATTATGCTGTTTTTGCTTTACAATAGAGCAATATTTAACGTTAAACCAGAGTCAGTTACTCGACTCGAGTCCGAATTTGTGGACAGTCACTGCAGCAGGCAAATGACTCGATTCATCACCAGAAGACTCAACTTGACTTGACGGCTCGACTCGACTATACACTGTGGCACGACTCGACTCGACTCGACTTGATTCGACTATACACTGTAGCACGACACGACTCGACTCGACTATACACTGTGGCACGACACGACTCGACTCGACTATACACTGTGGCATGACACGACTCGACTCAACTATACACTGACACGTCTCAACTATGCACTGACACGACTCAACTCGATTTCCTTACAGATTGACTCGACTCGCCTCGAGTCACTTTTTGTTTAAATGACTCGACTCGACATTGTAAGTAGTCTGACTACTAGCAGCCAATCACTTCGAACCTCATGCTGCAGTGGGTTTCGCAGGCAGTGGGGTAAATGCGCAGGATTCTGGTGCGCAAGGCAGACGGGAATCGAGTGGTTACCATGGTGTTCCTGTCCTTGTTACCAGGGAACTGTAAACAAAAAGAATACAGGAATGGTGTGTATGTTGAAAAAGGTTTAAATTTAGATATGTATTAGTGAGTATACGTAATGGCGTATAATAGTTACCATAAATCTGTTGCCATTTTCCAGTTTTAAACCTACATGTATTGGTGTGCCGTCTGCATTAGTCACGTGATGCCAGGACTGACTGTCATCACTGTACGAGGCCACTTGGTACTCCGTCACAAATTGGTTGTAAGTTAAATCTCCGCGCCCCTGGGTGATCAAACCAGTGATGGTGACTGCACCAAGGAAGTCAACCTGTATCCATGGACTGATATCAGTGGATCCACCGTAACACCATGCTGCAGCGTACCCTGTTAAACATTAACAACTTTGCTTAATGTTTACGCTTAAAGTTCTTTTTTTCCCAAAATTTTTGAATTGTTTTTGAGTATGATGTTCTAATTTGTTTGCCATTGAAGCAATGATTTCTACATACAAAATATAAATGTGTTTCGTTTATTCAAAGCACAGATTGAAGCTATACTAATTCAATAACTGTATTGGAAACAAAAAACCTTGATACTTTTTGTTCACTGTCTTATTATGATCCATCTGTGACGCGAAGCTCGTGTGTGTCAGAATGCTGCTTGTCCAAAACAGGTTGATATTGGGTATACCACATATAAAATATGTTCTAACGATGGAAATTGATGCTATATCATCATGACGTCATAAGTGATATTTTGAAACACTCCCAGATAGCACAAGCCGATATATTAACGTTGAAAGTGGTTCATTTAGTTGATAATGATTTTGGTTTAACAGTTAACGTTAAACAAACGTTCACTTAGTCAGTTTGGTAAAAGTTATCAATTCGTAGATTTAAAGGTAGGATACACCATTGGTTATTGTTTGAATTATCAGGAATGGGCGGATTTGGGGGGTTGTATTTTATAGTAAATATCGTTTAAATGTTTAAAGTTTTACAATCATGGATGCCAACAAAAAAGCAAGGAAAACGGCGTTCGTTTTCAATTTAAAGTTTTTGGAACAAACTATTACAAGATATATCTAGCGCCAAAATATGGCTGGATGCCTAGAATCATTATTTACTTAAAAATAAGTAAGACATTTCTTAATAGGCGACCATTAGGCGTCCTGGCCTATCATGAAACAATTAGATGCCATCTGAAACGTTTCAGATTTTGCTAACACTTCGGTTCGTGTTCTTCAATTTGATTTTAAGGTCTCCAGTTAGGTGGTATTTTGTGACGTTATTATTAAGATGAATACAAAAGAAATACCTTGAGTATTAAGTCTAGCCCTTGGCGGGCCGCATACAGCATAATTGTTTTGCCAATACGACGAAGCTGTGATGCTTTCATCGGGGATGCGACTATCTTCCATTCCGAGTGGTCTGGAGCACGAAGAGGTTCCTGCAGTGGCGCAATCAGGGGCACAATCACTGTACTGCACATACGTTATAGTTTATACAGAAATATAATAATAATACTACGTTCGGTAGGAAGGGCGCACGCGCATTCCTGCCAGGAGGGTTATGTGCTGGAGGAAAAATACAAATGCGCCAACGTGACGTGCGATCGCAACGCAGTTTAAGCTTAATTTTCGATTGGTTACTAGCTGCAAAATCTAGCAGGATTTGGTTGTATGCTTGCGCAAAACTGCAGGTTCTGCCTGGGCTTGGCTTAACGGGTGATTCGACGTTAGCTCGTCTGATCACGTTTTAACGGATGGGGCGCACACCATCCCGGAGTAGTCGTTAGAATTGATTGACCGGTTGGCCATTGCAAAGTTTAAAACAGAGGAGGGGTTATATCTCATTTTACGCAAGCGGGTTGCTGGCGGAGGTCCCCCTTTGATTATTGTTTCAGTCTTCTCATCTTATATCATTATGTGGACCATTTCCTTTTTAGAAATGCAACCGTTTGCCGGGGAGGAGAGGGGGTGGGGGTGGGGGGGGGGGTGGGGGGGGGGGGGGGGGGGGGGTGTTAGTGTATTCACCGGTGCAGTTCAGCCATTGACGTATCTCCTCAGAACAGCTGCTGATCAGAAAGGTGTCATAGTACGTCACCTCGTAGGGTCTGTACGGCACGAAGGTGCTGAAGCCACCCATTCCGATCGCCGTGCACTCACACGGGTCCACGGCTTGAATCAGCCAGCGGTAGCGGCTCGTCTCTGGGTCGAGCTCCTGGTTCATGGTGCACGGCATTGCTTGGAAATGGAAGAACGGACACATACAACTACTTGTTTTTTATGCAGTCTGTATATATATAAATTCAGGTCAAAAAAAGACATATCGCGAGATATGCGTTGATCTATATTATGTAAGTGTTTTATTTTATTTGATAAATACGTTTTTTTAGTTATTACACCTCAACTTTGTTGCATTTTAGGGCGTAACTACTTCGTTGTATTTCCAAATTTGTGGAATTAAGCATTTCGTTCGAAAATCCCCGAAAATGTTGTGTTTTAGATTGTTTACTTGGGCCTATCCTATGTTTGACCCCTGGTTGAAAGGAATTCAACCTAAATGTCTTATTATTGTTTACCTCGGACACGACCGGAGTACGCATACTTTTGTTCGTGTCGTTATCATTTACTGGGCATGTATACGATGCACGTCGTTTGTGTTCATAAACACAGTACCGATGCACAAATGGGGTCTCTTACACTTTCCGGCTAGACTAACGAATACACCCAAACAGTTTAGGGTACATGTCAATACCGCAAATGGAGGGCTTTCATGTAAGTACACACTCACATACTGAGGACACCTTGCAAACCGAGCGCGTCCTCGGTATGAAATATTGTGAAAAATGGCACTTTCGTGGCCGTTTTTGACTGTTGATTAAATATCAAAGCGTTTGGGAGGAGTCCTCGGTTGACGCATAAGACCTGACGTGAGGCAGTATGCACATTTTTTACTCCGTCAAATAAAACGCAAACAGTATTAACCTGAATGGCATAGCGCCCTCCTTTGGTTGCGCGTGTGACAACAACGTAAATACATGTATACATGTACAGTACATTACATGTTGTTTATATGTACATTACATAGGTAATAACAGTGCGAGAACCCGGTTGTTACTGCGTGGTAATGACCGGGTTGGGGGATGACCGCTGGTAATGGATCGAGCCGAAGGCGAGGTCCATTACCAGCGGTCATCCCCCAACCCGGTCATTACCACGCAGTAACAACCGGGTTCTCGCACTGTTATTACCTTTAATAAATACCTTTTTAACGAGAAAAATGGTGAAAATACTCCGAATTTCGCGACTTCGCGGCTTCTTTTACGCCGTTTTACAAACGCAGCTTCGTTTTCGTATTTTGGCTTTGTTCATGTAGTTTAGCAGTGGTAGGCCTACAGTTGTTTTCCTAGTTCCGGATTTTTTCTAGTTCCAGATCGCTTCAAATAAAAACCTACCTTGTTATGGCTTGGTCTCCAATACTATTTGTTTAGATGAAGTGCATTTTGAAAAGAAACATACAAGCTTCTTGATACATAAGTAAAAATAAGTCGAAGTAAAAGTCTCAAATCTGCCAAAGACTGAACGTTCATTTTGTTTTTCTAGTTCCGGATCGCCCGTAAAATACATGCATCAACAGCACGCGCGCAAGCGATTTCATATGACGTGTTCTAATGGACCATGGAGAAATGTCTCCATGGTGGGACAAAGTTTATCGGATATCGTTGCCGCGCGCAACACACGTACACGGACAAAACATTTCAAAGCATTTCTTTGCAAGTCCTTTTTTAAAACTTTATTGGAAGTTAAAGTATTTGACATTTATTTTAAACTGTATTTATATAAATTAATGAATACTTTATCAGAAATATAGGCTTGATTCGGGTTGGTTCTAGCGCGATAATTGTTCATGTACGTACATGTACGAAGCAGTTTTTTTACTCGATCCGGAATTGGTTAAACTGATCCACAACTAGAAAAAGGGATGTCGGTATATTTGACGTCGTACAGTATGTATTTTAAAATAAAGAAGAGCATCAATATCGAAACAAAAACTGTAGTTTCTCCATCACTCAAGGTAAACTACTAAACCTATTTCATTTAAATTTCGAGGATTAGACTTGCCGAAAACAGCCTGAATATTTTTTGCGATCCGGAACTAGGAAAACGTCTGTAATGTGGCCAGAGTGCAGCCCAAAGCCGGGGTTTAGAAAACGGCCCTTGGAAAACCCATGATGTTACTACATATAATGACCGGCACGTGATCGAGTCTCGGCCAATCAGAAGCCTTCAACTCTCCTAGGTATTTATTAAATGTACGTTACATGTCTCTAATTAAACTAGTCCAGACATGTTTTAACTATTATAACGTTGTTTTGGCCTAAGTGCATATTGTAGTTTATGCGAAGACGTGGTCATTTGCAGCTAGCTAGGTGTACCATGGAGCTGGAATAAATGGTAAGTAGAGCAATTGTATTTGGAAGCTTGCATAACTCACTCTATGACATATATGACATGCTAATTTACGTTGTAAGGTAATTTGTAGTTTATATGGCCTCGATCTCTTACTCTAGTCTATAGGATGATGTGGGAAGTGAATATGCCTAATTTCAGAATAATATAGAAGTTATAACCAAATGTAACTGCTTTATTTTGCCAACGCAAGCATGAGTTGTTGAGCACCGTGCGAACAAGAAATAGTTAATTGTAGTTATTGTATAAATAATAAAACAAATAAGTAGCCACAATTATTAATATTTACTTGTATTATCAGTTTAATGGTATATTGTTGTTGTATTGTTGTCTTGTTACAGCTAGCTAGCTAGTCTAGGTGTGGCTGACAGAACTACCATAACAAACATGAAACGAAGTAGTCGTCTTGATGGAACCTTGACAAATCACCAGCATCATGAAGGGGAGAACGTAATCGCACTGTGGCCTCCAGATTCATCATGGTATCCTGCCGTAATAATCTCCTTCACCAAAGGTAAGTGCGGAGCCTCTAAAAGGACATATGACGAAAACAAATGGAATGCCCTCTTAATTTGTGGGTTCACGTTAACGTTGCGTCAAGACCGTGCTGTAAAACATATTTACTTAACCGATTTCTAACAATTGCACAAAATGATTTCGAGCGCAGGAAATTAATTCAAGCGCACAAAAAATATATTATTTCGAGCACACAAATTATTTCGAGCTCATGAAATTATTTTTTTCGAGCGCACGGGAAATGATTTCGTGGGCACGACATGATTTCGTGGGCAAGAAATACAAAACTAAATTTATTTTGTCACGGTGATTACTATTCGTCATATGTCCCATTAGGGGTTCCGTAGGTAAGAACTGTAATCCATAATGTAGAATCCCATTTGTCACACATAAATTAAGACAGCTGTATACCCTCTTACATCCCCCCATGACATGTACCAAATGTAAATAAACAATGCCATTTTTCCTAAACTTGATTCCTCCCCCCCCCCTTCAGAACCAAAAATATATATGATCTGTAAACAACAAATACTTTTCAACATTCCACTCCCAATTGCATGTAATCCCTTTAAAGTTTAATTAGTTGAATTTGTGGCTTTCTTATCAGGAAAGTACTGCGTCCGATACACTGATGATGTGACACGCTGCCTATTTGAGCACCAGGTGAGAAAATTACCATAGAATGCATTAATTAACAACAGACAGGTTAGGAAGAATACAAATGAAATGCGTAATTCTTCCAAATAGGCACTTGGGGAGACAAATTAGCGTAAGTTTTTAGGTAATAAGGAGACAGTGGCACTTAGGGAGACATTTTAGTGTCTCCCTAAGTGTCTACCTACCCTAAAAAAAGATGGTGTTAAAATGGATAGTATATTTTAGAGATAACCCAAAGAAATTGTTATTTGTTTAAGTTTAAATGTGATTTTGATTTGATTTCTATGCCAGGTGGCCCATCCGATTTTCTCTAGTCCGCACTTAAATGGTTCAGACAGTCTACAAAGCAGTTCCAGTTGGGATGATGGCCCACAGGCTGATTCTGGTACAGGACCTGCCGTTTGCCCTGCTCCATATGAGGTAATTCACACACACTCAACTTGTTTTCAGAACCCTATCTAATATTCACTCTGGGTGCCCAGAAGCCAGAAACAAATTTATAAATCAAGTGTTTTTTGCAAGCACCCCCCCCCCACACCCACCCCTCCCCTCCCCCACACCCACCCCTCCCCTCCCCCACACCCACCCCTCCCCTCCCCCACACCCACCCCTCCCCTCCCCCACACCCACCCCTCCCCTCGCCCTCTCCTTCAGAGGGGCAACTAGTCCGAGGCAATTAGGCATATGCGTCTACCCCTAAATAAAATAACAGTGGTGTTTTTTTTTTTTTTCACTCGTTCTAAATCATAAACGTTTTCTGCATCCGGCAACATAGAAAGTAGTAAGATTTTGATTCATTAGTGAACTTGTTTTCTGAACCCTATCAAATATTCACTCTGGGTGCCCAGAAGCCAGAAACAAATTTGTAAATAAAGTGTTTTTTGCAAGCACCACCCCCCCCCCTCCCCCCTCCCCCCTCCCTAAGTATTTAATTAGTGAACTGTTCAGTCTTAGAAGTCTTATAATGAATGCACATGACACAAATTCTCATTTGAATTACATATCTTTTTATGAAGAGGATAAATACCGGTATGTCGTCATTTAAGTTGCACATCAAGGGCGAATGTTGTTGCTTGTGATGGTGTTAAAATGGATAGTATATTTTAGAGATAACCCAAAGAAATTGTTATTTGTTTAAAATTAAATGTGATTTTGATTTGATTTCTATGCCAGGTGGCCCATCCTATTTTCTCTAGTCCGCACTTAAATGGTTCAGACAGTCTACAAAGCAGTTCCAGTTGGGATGATGGCCCACAGGCTGATTCTGGTACAGGACCTGCCGTTTGCCCTGCTCCATATGAGGTAATTCACACACACTCAACTTGTTTTCAGAACCCTATCAAATATTCACTCTGGGTGCCCAGAAGCCAGAAACAAATTTATAAATCAAGTGTTTTTTGCAAGCACCCCCCCCCCCCACACCCACCCCTCCCCTCCCCCACACCCACCCCTCCCCTCGCCCTCTCCTTCAGAGGGGCAACTAGTCCGAGGCAATTAGGCATATGCGTCTACCCCTAAAGAAAATAACAGTGGTGTTTTTGCTTTTTTTCACTCGTTCTAAATCATAAACGTTTTCTGCATCCGGCAACATAGAAAGTAGTAAGATTTTGATTCATTAGTGAACTTGTTTTCTGAACCCTATCAAATATTCACTCTGGGTGCCCAGAAGCCAGAAACAAATTTGTAAATAAAGTGTTTTTTGCAAGCACCATCCCCCCCCCTCCCCCCTCCCCCCTCCCCCCTCCCCCCTCCCTCCTCCCTAAGTATTTAATTAGTGAACTGTTCAGTCTTAGAAGTCTTATAATGAATGCACATGACACAAATTCTCATTTGAATTACATATCTTTTTATGAAGAGGATAAATACCGGTATGTCGTCATTTAAGTTGCACATCAAGGGCGAATGTTGTTGCTTGTGATGGTGTTAAAATGGATAGTATATTTTAGAGATAACCCAAAGAAATTGTTATTTGTTTAAAATTAAATGTGATTTTGATTTGATTTCTATGCCAGGTGGCCCATCCGATTTTCTCTAGTCCGCACTTAAATGGTTCAGACAGTCTACAAAGCAGTTCCAGTTGGGATGATGGCCCACAGGCTGATTCTGGTACAGGACCTGCCGTTTGCCCTGCTCCATATGAGGTAATTCACACACACTCAACTTGTTTTCAGAACCCTATCAAATATTCACTCTGGGTGCCCAGAAGCCAGAAACAAATTTATAAATCAAGTGTTTTTTGCAAGCACCCCCCCCCCCCCCACACCCACCCCTCCCCTCCCCCAAACCCACCCCTCCCCTCGCCCTCTCCTTCAGAGGGGCAACTAGTCCGAGGCAATTAGGCATATGCGTCTACCCCTAAAGAAAATAACAGTGGTGTTTTTGTGTTTTTTTCACTCGTTCTAAATCATAAACGTTTTCTGCATCCGGCAACATAGAAAGTAGTAAGATTTTGATTCATTAGTGAACTTGTTTTCTGAACCCTATCAAATATTCACTCTGGGTGCCCAGAAGCCAGAAACAAATTTGTAAATAAAGTGTTTTTTGCAAGCACCATCCCCCCCTCCCCCCTCCCCCCTCCCTAAGTATTTAATTAGTGAACTGTTCAGTCTTAGAAGTCTTATAATGAATGCACATGACACAAATTCTCATTTGAATTACATATCTTTTTATGAAGAGGATAAATACCGGTATGTCGTCATTTAAGTTGCACATCAAGGGCGAATGTTGTTGCTTGTGATGGTGTTAAAATGGATAGTATATTTTAGAGATAACCCAAAGAAATTGTTATTTGTTTAAAATTAAATGTGATTTTGATTTGATTTCTATGCCAGGTGGCCCATCCGATTTTCTCTAGTCCGCACTTAAATGGTTCAGACAGTCTACAAAGCAGTTCCAGTTGGGATGATGGCCCAAAGGCTGATTCTGGTACAGGACCTGCCGTTTGCCCTGCTCCATATGAGGTAATTCACACACACTCAACTTGTTTTCAGAACCCTATCAAATATTCACTCTGGGTGCCCAGAAGCCAGAAACAAATTTATAAATCAAGTGTTTTTTGCAAGCACCCCCCCCCCCACACACCCACCCCTCCCCTCCCCAACACCCACTCCTCCCCTCGCCCTCTCCTTCAGAGGGGCAACTAGTCCGAGGCAATTAGGCATATGCGTCTACCCCTAAAGAAAATAACAGTGGTGTTTTTGGTTTTTTTCACTCGTTCTAAATCATAAACGTTTTCTGCATCCGGCAACATAGAAAGTAGTAAGATTTTGATTCATTAGTGAACTTGTTTTCTGAACCCTATCAAATATTCACTCTGGGTGCCCAGAAGCCAGAAACAAATTTGTAAATAAAGTGTTTTTTGCAAGCACCACCCCCCCCCCCCCTCCCCCCTCCCCCCTCCCTAAGTATTTAATTAGTGAACTGTTCAGTCTTAGAAGTCTTATAATGAATGCACATGACACAAATTCTCATTTGAATTACATATCTTTTTATGAAGAGGATAAATACCGGTATGTCGTCATTTAAGTTGCACATCAAGGGCGAATGTTGTTGCTTGTGATGGTGTTAAAATGGATAGTATATTTTAGAGATAACCCAAAGAAATTGTTATTTGTTTAAAATTAAATGTGATTTTGATTTGATTTCTATGCCAGGTGGCCCATCCGATTTTCTCTAGTCCGCACTTAAATGGTTCAGACAGTCTACAAAGCAGTTCCAGTTGGGATGATGGCCCACAGGCTGATTCTGGTACAGGACCTGCCGTTTGCCCTGCTCCATATGAGGTAATTCACACACACTCAACTTGTTTTCAGAACCCTATCAAATATTCACTCTGGGTGCCCAGAAGCCAGAAACAAATTTATAAATCAAGTGTTTTTTGCAAGCACCCCCCCCCCCCCCCTCCCCACACCCACCCCTCCCCTCCCCCACACCCACCCCTCCCCTCGCCCTCTCCTTCAGAGGGGCAACTAGTCCGAGGCAATTAGGCATATGCGTCTACCCCTAAAAAAAATAACAGTGGTGTTTTTGGTTTTTTTCACTCGTTCTCAATCATAAACGTTTTCTGCATCCGGCAACATAGAAAGTAGTAAGATTTTGATTCATTAGTGAACTTGTTTTCTGAACCCTATCAAATATTCACTCTGGGTGCCCAGAAGCCAGAAACAAATTTGTAAATAAAGTGTTTTTTGCAAGCACCACCCCCCCCCCCTCCCCCCTCCCCCCTCCCTAAGTATTTAATTAGTGAACTGTTCAGTCTTAGAAGTCTTATAATGAATGCACATGACACAAATTCTCATTTGAATTACATATCTTTTTATGAAGAGGATAAATACCGGTATGTCGTCATTTAAGTTGCACATCAAGGGCGAATGTTGTTGCTTGTGATGGTGTTAAAATGGATAGTATATTTTAGAGATAACCCAAAGAAATTGTTATTTGTTTAAAATTAAATGTGATTTTGATTTGATTTCTATGCCAGGTGGCCCATCCGATTTTCTCTAGTCCGCACTTAAATGGTTCAGACAGTCTACAAAGCAGTTCCAGTTGGGATGATGGCCCACAGGCTGATTCTGGTACAGGACCTGCCGTTTGCCCTGCTCCATATGAGGTAATTCACACACACTCAACTTGTTTTCAGAACCCTATCAAATATTCACTCTGGGTGCCCAGAAGCCAGAAACAAATTTATAAATCAAGTGTTTTTTGCAAGCACCCCCCCCCCCCCCCTCCCCACACCCACCCCTCCCCTCCCCCACACCCACCCCTCCCCTCGCCCTCTCCTTCAGAGGGGCAACTAGTCCGAGGCAATTAGGCATATGCGTCTACCCCTAAAAAAAATAACAGTGGTGTTTTTGGTTTTTTTCACTCGTTCTCAATCATAAACGTTTTCTGCATCCGGCAACATAGAAAGTAGTAAGATTTTGATTCATTAGTGAACTTGTTTTCTGAACCCTATCAAATATTCACTCTGGGTGCCCAGAAGCCAGAAACAAATTTGTAAATAAAGTGTTTTTTGCAAGCACCATCCTCCCCCCCTCCCCCCTTCCCCCTCCCTAAGTATTTAATTAGTGAACTGTTCAGTCTTAGAAGTCTTATAATGAATGCACATGACACAAATTCTCATTTGAATTACATATCTTTTTATGAAGAGGATAAATACCGGTATGTCGTCATTTAAGTTGCACATCAAGGGCGAATGTTGTTGCTTGTGATGGTGTTAAAATGGATAGTATATTTTAGAGATAACCCAAAGAAATTGTTATTTGTTTAAAATTAAATGTGATTTTGATTTGATTTCTATGCCAGGTGGCCCATCCGATTTTCTCTAGTCCGCACTTAAATGGTTCAGACAGTCTACAAAGCAGTTCCAGTTGGGATGATGGCCCACAGGCTGATTCTGGTACAGGACCTGCCGTTTGCCCTGCTCCATATGAGGTAATTCACACACACTCAACTTGTTTTCAGAACCCTATCAAATATTCACTCTGGGTGCCCAGAAGCCAGAAACAAATTTATAAATCAAGTGTTTTTTGCAAGCACCCCCCCCCCCCCCCCCACACCCACCCCTTCCCTTCCCCTACACCCACCCCTCCCCTCGCCCTCTCCTTCAGAGGGGCAACTAGTCCGAGGCAATTAGGCATATGCGTCTACCCCTAAAGAAAATAACAGTGGTGTTTTTTTTTTTTTTCACTCGTTCTAAATTATAAACGTTTTCTGCATCCGGCAACATAGAAAGTAGTAAGATTTTGATTCATTAGTGAACTTGTTTTCTGAACCCTATCAAATATTCACTCTGGGTGCCCAGAAGCCAGAAACAAATTTGTAAATAAAGTGTTTTTTGCAAGCACCATCCCCCCCCCCTCCCCCCTCCCCCCTCCCCCCTCCCTAAGTATTTAATTAGTGAACTGTTCAGTCTTAGAAGTCTTATAATGAATGCACATGACACAAATTCTCATTTGAATTACATATCTTTTTATGAAGAGGATAAATACCGGTATGTCGTCATTTAAGTTGCACATCAAGGGCGAATGTTGTTGCTTGTGATGGTGTTAAAATGGATAGTATATTTTAGAGATAACCCAAAGAAATTGTTATTTGTTTAAAATTAAATGTGATTTTGATTTGATTTCTATGCCAGGTGGCCCATCCGATTTTCTCTAGTCCGCACTTAAATGGTTCAGACAGTCTACAAAGCAGTTCCAGTTGGGATGATGGCCCAAAGGCTGATTCTGGTACAGGACCTGCCGTTTGCCCTGCTCCATATGAGGTAATTCACACACACTCAACTTGTTTTCAGAACCCTATCAAATATTCACTCTGGGTGCCCAGAAGCCAGAAACAAATTTATAAATCAAGTGTTTTTTGCAAGCACCCCCCCCCCCCCACACCCACCCCTCCCCTCCCCCACACCCACCCCTCCCCTCGCCCTCTCCTTCAGAGGGGCAACTAGTCCGAGGCAATTAGGCATATGCGTCTACCCCTAAAGAAAATAACAGTGGTGTTTTTGGTTTTTTTCACTCGTTCTAAATCATAAACGTTTTCTGCATCCGGCAACATAGAAAGTAGTAAGATTTTGATTCATTAGTGAACTTGTTTTCTGAACCCTATCAAATATTCACTCTGGGTGCCCAGAAGCCAGAAACAAATTTGTAAATAAAGTGTTTTTTGCAAGCACCACCCCCCCCCTCCCCCCTCCCCCCTCCCTAAGTATTTAATTAGTGAACTGTTCAGTCTTAGAAGTCTTATAATGAATGCACATGACACAAATTCTCATTTGAATTACATATCTTTTTATGAAGAGGATAAATACCGGTATGTCGTCATTTAAGTTGCACATCAATGGCGAATGTTGTTGCTTGTGATGGTGTTAAAATGGATAGTATATTTTAGAGATAACCCAAAGAAATTGTTATTTGTTTAAAATTAAATGTGATTTTGATTTGATTTCTATGCCAGGTGGCCCATCCGATTTTCTCTAGTCCGCACTTAAATGGTTCAGACAGTCTACAAAGCAGTTCCAGTTGGGATGATGGCCCACAGGCTGATTCTGGTACAGGACCTGCCGTTTGCCCTGCTCCATATGAGGTAATTCACACACACTCAACTTGTTTTCAGAACCCTATCAAATATTCACTCTGGGTGCCCAGAAGCCAGAAACAAATTTATAAATCAAGTGTTTTTTGCAAGCACCCCCCCCCCCCCCCCCCACACCCACCCCTTCCCTTCCCCTACACCCACCCCTCCCCTCGCCCTCTCCTTCAGAGGGGCAACTAGTCCGAGGCAATTAGGCATATGCGTCTACCCCTAAAGAAAATAACAGTGGTGTTTTTTTTTTTTTTCACTCGTTCTAAATTATAAACGTTTTCTGCATCCGGCAACATAGAAAGTAGTAAGATTTTGATTCATTAGTGAACTTGTTTTCTGAACCCTATCAAATATTCACTCTGGGTGCCCAGAAGCCAGAAACAAATTTGTAAATAAAGTGTTTTTTGCAAGCACCATCCCCCCCCCCTCCCCCCTCCCCCCTCCCCCCTCCCTAAGTATTTAATTAGTGAACTGTTCAGTCTTAGAAGTCTTATAATGAATGCACATGACACAAATTCTCATTTGAATTACATATCTTTTTATGAAGAGGATAAATACCGGTATGTCGTCATTTAAGTTGCACATCAAGGGCGAATGTTGTTGCTTGTGATGGTGTTAAAATGGATAGTATATTTTAGAGATAACCCAAAGAAATTGTTATTTGTTTAAAATTAAATGTGATTTTGATTTGATTTCTATGCCAGGTGGCCCATCCGATTTTCTCTAGTCCGCACTTAAATGGTTCAGACAGTCTACAAAGCAGTTCCAGTTGGGATGATGGCCCAAAGGCTGATTCTGGTACAGGACCTGCCGTTTGCCCTGCTCCATATGAGGTAATTCACACACACTCAACTTGTTTTCAGAACCCTATCAAATATTCACTCTGGGTGCCCAGAAGCCAGAAACAAATTTATAAATCAAGTGTTTTTTGCAAGCACCCCCCCCCCCCCCACACCCACCCCTCCCCTCCCCCACACCCACCCCTCCCCTCGCCCTCTCCTTCAGAGGGGCAACTAGTCCGAGGCAATTAGGCATATGCGTCTACCCCTAAAGAAAATAACAGTGGTGTTTTTGGTTTTTTTCACTCGTTCTAAATCATAAACGTTTTCTGCATCCGGCAACATAGAAAGTAGTAAGATTTTGATTCATTAGTGAACTTGTTTTCTGAACCCTATCAAATATTCACTCTGGGTGCCCAGAAGCCAGAAACAAATTTGTAAATAAAGTGTTTTTTGCAAGCACCACCCCCCCCCTCCCCCCTCCCCCCTCCCTAAGTATTTAATTAGTGAACTGTTCAGTCTTAGAAGTCTTATAATGAATGCACATGACACAAATTCTCATTTGAATTACATATCTTTTTATGAAGAGGATAAATACCGGTATGTCGTCATTTAAGTTGCACATCAAGGGCGAATGTTGTTGCTTGTGATGGTGTTAAAATGGATAGTATATTTTAGAGATAACCCAAAGAAATTGTTATTTGTTTAAAATTAAATGTGATTTTGATTTGATTTCTATGCCAGGTGGCCCATCCGATTTTCTCTAGTCCGCACTTAAATGGTTCAGACAGTCTACAAAGCAGTTCCAGTTGGGATGATGGCCCACAGGCTGATTCTGGTACAGGACCTGCCGTTTGCCCTGCTCCATATGAGGTAATTCACACACACTCAACTTGTTTTCAGAACCCTATCAAATATTCACTCTGGGTGCCCAGAAGCCAGAAACAAATTTATAAATCAAGTGTTTTTTGCAAGCACCCCCCCCCACACCCACCCCTCCCCTCCCCCACACCCACCCCTCCCCTCGCCCACACCCACCCCTCCCCTCGCCCTCTCCTTCAGAGGGGCAACTAGTCCGAGGCAATTAGGCATATGCGTCTACCCCTAAAAAAAATAACAGTGGTGTTTTTTTTTTTTTTCACTCGTTCTAAATCATAAACGTTTTCTGCATCCGGCAACATAGAAAGTAGTAAGATTTTGATTCATTAGTGAACTTGTTTTCTGAACTCTATCAAATATTCACTCTGGGTGCCCAGAAGCCAGAAAAAAATTGTAAATAAAGTGTTTTTTGCAAGCACCATCCCCCCCTCCCCCTCCCTAAGTATTTAATTAGTGAACTGTTCAGTCTTAGAAGTCTTATAATGAATGCACATGACACAAATTCTCATTTGAATTACATATCTTTTTATGAAGAGGATAAATACCGGTATGTCGTCATTTAAGTTGTACATCAAGGGCGAATGTTGTTGCTTGTGATGGTGTTAAAATGGATAGTATATTTTAGAGATAACCCAAAGAAATTGTTATTTGTTTAAAATTAAATGTGATTTTGATTTGATTTCTATGCCAGGTGGCCCATCCGATTTTCTCTAGTCCGCACTTAGATATGGTTCAGACAGTCTACAAAGCAGTTCCAGTTGGGATGATGGCCCACAGGCTGATTCTGGTACAGGACCTGCCGTTTGTCCTCCTCCATATGAAGCCTCAAGTGCCGAGTCACAGAGATCATCAACCGGTCACATAACAGTCATGGAGACCAGCAATGAAAGTGGGCACAGGAAATGGGACAAGAAACACTTTTGCTTTTACTGTGAAGTACCTCAATCTAAGTTGCCCCGTCATCTCCAGTCATGTCACAAAGAAGAGAGCGAAGTTGTAGAGATTGCGTCTGAGACCAACCCAAATGCCCGTAAGATACTTCTGTGGAAAATCTGCAATGTTGGTAATCATAGGCACAATTGCCAAGTCCTTCGGAAAGGCCGGGGTGCACTTATTGTAGGATATAGGCCTAATCATAAGGTAGCTCCACATGCATACGGACCGTGCATATATTGTTATGGCTATTATGTGCGAAGTGATCTCTGGCGTCACCAGTGCCCACTGAAACCTGCACTCCCTGCACACTCGCATGGTAGCACTACCACAACTCCTCTGCGTAGACGTGTTGCTCACAAGAGTGATTTGTTAAAGCCTCCACCTGTCGGTGTGTCTTTCCAGTTGAACCAGGTTCTTATTCCGATGAAGAGAGATGAGGTGACTCTGCTGGCCAAGAATGACACTTTGATTGTGGAAGTAGCCAAGCGGGAATATGCGAAACTCGGGCACGATGTAGATCAACATGGCTACATCCGAAACAAGATACGGGAATTGGGTCGTCTTGTCATACAACTCCGCAAGAATACACACCAGCCAAATGCATCACTTGAATTATTTGTCCACCCCCACTACCTGAATGATATCATCAAGGCTGTTCACGGTATTGCTGGCTTTAATGAAGACAAGCAGTTGTATGATGTTCCGTCTCTAGCTTTAAAGATTGGACATTCCATCAAGAAGTGTGCACTCATACTTAAAGGAAATGCTCTAGAGTCTGGCCAAAAGCAAAAAGCGCAACACGCTGAAGAATTTCTGCAGTTGTGCGAACTGACCTGGCGAGACCGTGTATCCACCCATGCACACAGAACACTGTATCAAGAAAAGCGCAACAAACCTAAAATTCTGCCGACAAATGCTGATGTTGTGAAAATGTCGGCGTTCCTCCATGAAGCTGGCAACAGGGAAGTGGAACTTGTCCAGGATGCTCGGGGCGAACAAATTGGACCAGCTTGGAAGAGATTGAATGAAGTCGCACTGTGCCACCTTATTATGTTCAACCGCAGAAGGCAAGGGGAAGTATCAAAGATGAAACTAGAAGACTTTCAGAAGCACACAACAGCTAGTGTCAACGGGGAATGCCTGCTGACTGATCTTGAACGGCATCTGTGCAAGATGTTCAGAGTTGTCGAAATAGTTGGCAAGAGGGGTCGAACTGTTCCTGTGCTTCTCAGCAATGAGGTGGTGGCGTGGTTGAGTGCTCTGATTGCAAATAGAAATGAAGCTGGAGTCGCCCACGACAACACCTACTTGTTTGCACGATGTTCTTATGGAGGTACAGGTCATATAAGAGGATGTGACTGTATAAGAGTGTACGCAGACATGGCGGGCCTTGACAATGCTGCCAGCATCCGGTCTACAAAACTTCGTAAGCACGTGGCAACCGCTTCGCAAATTCTTGCCTTGAAGGAACATCAACTTGAAACACTTGCAAACTTCATGGGTCATGATTTGCGTGTCCATCGTGAATACTACCAGTTGCCAGATACTGTGCAGAGGGTCACCAAACTTTCTCGACTTTTTCTCAGCTTGGAGAGGGGAAACTTGCCTTCCCAGCAGGGCAAATCCCTGGATGAACTGCATGTCACTGGTGGTAAGGACACAGTCGTTTTAAATTATTTACTCAACAGCAAAAGAAAGACATTAATGATTGCTTTTGTTGAAAAATACTTGATCAGTAATTACTATTCACTAATACATCTTCATGCAACAGCGAAAGAAATGCAAGAAATAACATTTTGTTATCAGTTCACAATATATGATAACAAATGGTATACGTGTTTTTGTGCATTTCTTTTGCTATTGCTCCTGCATTACATCAGCTCCAGCAGAGATTGACCAACTGTCAGGTATGTGTGCATTAATCTAACAAAAACTGCTCTTTGTGACTTGCAGAAGGCTTCACTAGTGACGAGGACAGCGATGATAGCAGTGACAATTCCTGTGATGTGCCCAGTGAAAACAGTAAGTTTAGGCTTTTATGTGTCTGTATTTTAAGTCGGGCTGTCTTTCAAAAAACAATTGTCTGTCTGTCCATTTGTTTGTTCATCTGGCTATCGGGCTGTCTGAATTAAAAGTGCCTAAATATCTGTGTTTTATATCGACTTGTTTCCTATTTGACATTAGGTACTCGACAGGCTCCTATCAGTGTTCCATCTGGAAGTCTGGCATCTCTGAACAACTCGAGACGAGTGAAACGTCGTCCCTGGACTGCCGAGGAGAAGGGAGACGTTACGAAGGGTTTGCAGAAATTCTTTCTGCTGAAGAAGCTTCCTGGCAAACGAGACATCGAAACATTCTGTCCTGTGGCACTGCAGACACGAAGCTGGAGGAACATCAAAGACTTTTGTCGGAACAAAATGAAGCTTCATCAAAGCTAAGCAGGGTGTTTCGTCAGTTCACATACATGTACGGATGCGTCAGAGTACTTGACTATTTAGAATTTGCAATCGCAATGATGACTTTAGAATGCACATCAATATGAAACCAATGGACAACCAGCATTTTAGTGTCGTGTCCTCACTTTGATAGGTGTAATTCACACACACTCAAGTGTCCTCCATTGGATAGAATGACAAGTATGCCCTCAGTGTGGTAGTGTCTACATGTATGCGTGGTCACAAAGGTGGATCCAAACAAAATGTGTAGATGCTTATATCCTACTTTTAAATGCTTATTCTGATTAAAATAATATCGCCTAATTAGGCGCTTCCAGGACACAGTGTCCATTTAGGCCTAAGCTGTATTTGTGTATTCTGTTTAATATAGGTTTATTTTAAAACATGTTTTACATAAATTCAGCAACTCTCCATTAAATATTGTCCGAAAAAAAATCGACACGCTTTTACCAAACCAAAACAATTAGTCATTTACACTCTAAAAACTGGTTGAAAAAAGCCAATATATTGGTCGATTTCAACCAATCCAGTTGGTAGATAATGTGGATAACCAAACTATTGGTTAAAATAGCCAATCTGATATTGGTTATAACACCAACAAATGCAATGTTGGTTAATTTAACCAATCCACAATGATAGGACTCCACTACCAATTTGTATTGGTTACCACGTAACAAATCCATATTAGTTATAGCACTAACCAATACATTCATATTGGTTAAGACGCAACCAATTGCATTCATATTGGTTAGCACGCAATTGCATTGGTTATATCACCAACCAATACAATATTGGTCAATTCAAACATTCTATAATGGTTAGGCTGCAACCAATATGTATTGTTTCCTACGTAGACAAGTTACGTAATGAAATAATACCAATGGAATTAACTTATTACACATTGCAATTACGCACACGTACAATAATAATCTATTCCTATATTACCTACTGAACACTTACTACAAACTTAGCCGTTGTTAGTTTTATAGTTCGCGTTTTTGTCCACGACGAAGTCACAGCTATAGTTTTTATGGATAATGTCAACATTTGAATACGAATGAAATGTAATGTGAATTTTTCGCTATGTTTGCACAAAAATCATAAATTCAATAATGGAATCGTTTTAATAATTACATATATTATGGTAAAAAAGGTGCATTTTGGACTAAATACTACAATTTAACATCGACTATTGTAAAAACAAATTTTCTCACTTCTGATTGGTCAGTTGCTGTAGGTACATGTCCTACAAGCTCAACCAATATGACTGGTTGAAGGCCAACCGACATATTGGTTATAAATGACCAATAGATTGGTTAATACCTTGGTTACAAACTCAACCAATATGACTAGTTGAAGGAAAACCAATATATTGGTTATGAATGACCAATAGATTGGTTGATACCTTAGTTGCAATCTCAACCAATATAACTGGTTGTAGGACAACCAATATATTGGTTATAAATGACCAATAGATTGGTTGATACCTTCAACCAATATGACTGGTTGACGTGCAACCAACGCAATGGTTATGTTTTAATCAACACATTGGTTAAAAAGTGTACCATTCGTTTGCAAAGTTTGGTAAATCTATTTAAACATTAGATCGAGAATATTCGTCATTACAGAGATTAAACTTGTCTGAGCTGTTTGCTCAGACGAATTTGATCTGCAATGACGAATATTTTGGACCTGGTGTTTAAAAAGGTGGCCAAACGTTGAAATTGAATAATGAGTTACTCAATTGTTTTGGTAAAAGCCTGTGAAATGTTTCCTCGGACTAAATTAAATGCGTTGTTGAATTTGTATATTTATTGTTTAATTAGCCGGAAAAAAAACCTATATCCATGCTTGTGTCGTGTTGATGTGACTTAATAAATTGAGTACAAATCACTTTTTTAATGTGTTTTTTTTACTGAAAGTATTAGGGTAAAAGCAACTAACATCCAGTTTTAAGTAAACTGTAATAATTAAATTAGTTATATAAACTCACCACAACAATTATTTAGACACTTAAAATGATCCAATAGTTAACGGCCCGAAAGGGTATGGATTATTCGAAGCAAATAACTCGCTGCATAATTTTTGTTCTGCGTATTTTGACACCTTGATTGTTTAGATACTGAGTTATTATCATTTCAATGGCCGTAGTAGGTGTTTTGCGTTTTTTTAAAGGTAAATACATTAGTTCATTTGTACCTTGTCAATGATGCAAATACCTGTTGTGTATTTATGTTCAGAAAAGAACATTTCTAACACATGGCACCGTGTATTTCCAACATGACAATAAAGTAATGTTCACACTTCAAATTATTAATTATTGCTGGTGAAAACACAACTTTAAATCGAGACATTTGATACATGTTTACAGTTTACATGTACTTGCCTCACACAAAAAATACATAGATAATTAAACTGTATTGCCCCGGTGAACATAGTTCATTCGGAATGGTGCTTTTAACAAAACAGTTTTATACGGAAGGCCGTTAGGGCCAGGTACCTCTTTCTCTTTCACAGAGGTGCGTTCCTTTTTCGCGGGTGTGCGTTTCTCTTCCATAGTATCTGTATCTGTACCTGTATGGTACTGCAACAATCTCCACACGGGATATTACTATAGCTGCATGCGCAATAGTGGCGAGCGGACGAAACTAATGGTGGGCCCCCCCTCAGGAAAGTTGACATCTGTATATTATTAATCTTGGACTTAAAGGTTTCAATTGAAATATTTTCCCTAGTGTTGACAGGCAGTATATTCCATTCCACAGTTGTTCTTGGTAAGAAGGAGAATTTGAGACAGTCCTTTTGGGGGGTAGGTTGATTGAACGAGATTGATGAAGATTTACGTGTAGAGATCCCCCTTTCTGGTTTGGTCTGAAGTTGGTCTGTATTCATGACTACATGTTCTATGTGGTGGACGGACTTGTAGAGTAGAGTTAGTCTTGAAATAGCTCTTCGTTCTTTCAGTGACTTCCAGCCTAGTTTGGATATCATTGATGACACACTGGAAGTTCGGCGGGAGTCCTTGCAGATAAATTTGGCTGCTCGACGCCTTCCAGCCTGTCTTTGTGATTCTGATGGTAGGGGTCCCATAATTATACTGGCACAGTATTCAGGTTTGGGTCTGACAAGGGTTTTGTAAGCAGTCTCGTTGACTGCTGCTGAGCAGCTATAAAGATTTCTTAGCAGGAGGCCGAAGACTTTGTTTGCCTTTGAGGTTGTACTGTTGATGTGATCTGTCCAAGTCAGTTTGTGATTTATCTCTACCCTAAGGTAGGTGTGGCTTTTGACGGTCTGGTTTATTTTCGATGAAGTACGTTGACTGAATGGAGATCTTTTTATGGGTTACGTGCATGGCGTAGCACTATTGAATTTCATTTGCCAACGGGACTCCCAGTTGTTGATGTCATCTTGTAGCTTCTGTCTGTCCTCGCTAGAAGATATCTTGCGGTACAAGATGCAGTCGTCTGCGAATAGTCTTACTTGTGATGATATTCCTTCTGGTAGGTCATTCAGGTTCAAGATGAAAATCAGTGGCCCAAGGACCGTACCGTGGGGCACGCCAGACGTAACACTTGATGATGAGACTCCTTCCAAGACAACTTGTTAGTAACGCTTTGTGAGGAAGCTGCTGAACCATTTATGTAATGATCCGGTGACCCCCGCTTGTTGAAGTTTCAGTAGGAGTCTTTGATGGGGAACAAGGTAAAAAGCCTTGCTAAAGTTCATCAATATTACGTCTGCCTGTCCCTGCACGTCAACAATTTCAGCAAGATCATGGATGGTAAGGGCTAACTGGGTTTCACAAGATCGACCCCTGCGAAAACCACGTTGTTCATAATTAAGGAGAGCATATATTTCAAGGTGGTGCATCATATGTTGGTATGAATAACATGTTCAAAAATCTTGCAAGGAACCGATGTTAAGGAAATGGGTCTGTAATTTGAGGGGTCAGAGCGGTTTCCCTTTTTAAAGATTCGAGACATATTTGCCGTAAGCCAGTCTACTGGCAGCTCACCGGCATCCAATTAGGACTTCTGGTAGATATGGCGCAAGAAGAGGTGCAATACTGTTTGCGCACTCCTTCAACACTCTGGGCGTGATGCTATCAGGAACCGGTGCTTTTTGTGGCTTCAGTTCTTCCAAAAGCTTTAAAACACCTTCAGTAGTAATGTAAATGGGGGGCATTGACGGTGCAGCCTCTTTTTTTGGAGAGGGGAAGTTTTGGCAATCTTCATTGGTGAAGATGGACTGGAATTTATTGTTCAGAGCTGTTTCTTTTCCAGGGGAGTTGTGGCAATACCATTTGTTGTATTAAGAGCTGACACAGTTGATCCTTGTCTTAAGCTCTTGATATTTCTCCAAAAGGGCTTTGTATTACTGCTTATCAGGCTTTCACCAACCAAGTGATTCCTACGTGCCTTCCTTAATTCACGGTCTGAAGAGCGGCAAAGATTTATATAAAAAAATCCAGTCGGAGTCTACACCTGTCCTACGGGCCTTAGGCTCTACGTTTGCGCCTGATAGTTCTTTTGTGGGATTGCTTGAACCATGGCTGATTTACAAATGGTTTAACCATTTTTGAAGGGATGTAACGCTCCATTGCAGAAAGCAGGAGATCTTTAAAACCCGACCAGAGTTGGTCTACCGATAAGTTTCTGTACACCTCCTCAGTGATGGTATCAGCATAGTTAATTAGGTCCTCGTTAATCTAAGTAATGTTCACACTTCAAATTATTAACAATTATTGCTGGTAGAAACACAACTTTAAATCGAGACATTTGATACACTGTGGACGTACAGGAAGCTCCGTAACATCGCCATGGACGCATTAGGGGCGCCATATTCGTACTGGCAGCCCCGTGTGGACGCAGTATGAGCGTGAAGAAGCCCTATACGACGTAGTAGAAGCGCAGTAGGAGCGCGGTAAGAGCGTAGTGAGAGCGTGACAAGCGTACAGCGGTCGTACTTCAGACGTACTTCAGTCGCAGATTGGGCAGACGGCGATATCAACTCGCTCTTGCTACGATCATGACACGCTCAGTTAGACTTCACTAGTACTACGTCCCAAGTACGTTCTTTGAGATCCCACTACGCTCTCACTGCGCTCCCACTGCGTTTTGGACCAGGTCGCCGACCCTCCGCGATTGTTTTGAGCAGGCTAAAAACAATCGCCGTGGTTTGGCGACCATGGATACCCTCCGACGACCTAGGTAAACTCCACTACGTTTTCACTACGCTCTTGGCGATCCTACTGCGCTTCTACTGCGTTTTGCAACCTTTTTTGTCGCCGTGGGAGCGCAACGGCAGCGTAGCTCCGGTGTGACAGGGGTATAACATAGGGCAAGGTAGCTCAGTTGGTTGAGCGCCGATCCAGTATCCCGGAGGTCGCAGGTTTGAGTCCCGCCTTGCCAATGTCATTGTTTACTTTGAAATTTATGCAAATGTACATAGTCAGTTTGCCTTGTGGTTTATTTGTGTATTATAGATAAAATGTCATATCCTCATTGAGTGATCCCCACAATGTCGCTTCCCAGGTTGTATCGTAGCATTGAGCGTGATCCCTGTCCACACGGAATTATGGTGTTTAGAACTTCTGACTAGCGCCTCGAACAAAGATACTGACAATATGGGAGACCGCCATAATACTAGGGTAATTAGCTCAGTTAGTAGAGCACTGGTCCGGAGGTCGCAGGTTCAAGTCCCGCCTTGCTAATTTCTTTGTTCACATTGAAATTCCTTCAAACTTATTTGCATTAATACGTCACCGGTTTCAGGAAGGGACGGACATGTAAAGTTTTGAGATAATTGCAAACAAAACAATAGTTTCTTAACTAAAATAATCAGCAAAGATATCCGTTTCTTCGTGAAAACGAATTTTTAAATTTACTTACTTTAACAACAAATTACGCCATTCGATAAACATGATTTTGTGCACAACAAGCGCGTCTCTTCGTGAAAAAGAATTGGGATGCCTGCCCCTTTAATGTTAACATTAATGTTAAGACATTACACAGGTTTAGCTCCTATAGAAGCAAGCCAGAATTATTGAGTGAGATGTTTTAAAGGTAGGATACACCATTGGTAATTGCTTGAATTATCATGCTCGGGTGGATTATAGGGGGGGGGGGTGTATTGTATAGTAAATATTGTTTGACTGACTTGTCCAAAGTTTTACAATCATGGATACTGAGAAAAGCAAGAAAGAATGCATTCGTTTTCAAGCGGCGTTGGGTAGTTGCTCTTATGTTGTCCTTTTTTCCCCGCGATTGCCGTCCAATTACAGGATATATAGCGCAATCATTTTTCTGGATGCCTACAATCATTATATATATTTCAAATACATGTAAGTAAGACGTTTCTTAATAATTTGGTAGTAATTTGTTTAGATATCTTCAAATGGTGTATCCTATCTTTAAAGCAAAAAAAATTCGATATTGAAAACATTGTCATTTTAGACAAGCTCGTCCCTTTATACATCAAACCTGTGTGAATTAATTTCACCAGAAATGGTTTGGAACCATGCGTCAGCAAAGACAACTCACAAGACCCAAACATGTGCATTATGTTTTCTGTTTCCCTCTAAACAGAAAACGTAATATCAATTGAGCAAAACGTCAACACAGTAGGCCTTGTTGTTAAACATCCTATTTAAAAGCCCCTGTCACACTTGTCCGAATCGTCACTCCGTTCATGTTCCGAGTAAAAAAATGTGGAATCGGTGTTTAATCGGAGTGAACTCAAACGGATTTCCCTCGGTTTCCCAACGCTATATACTCGTGTACGTTCGGTGATGCACTGAGGAACTCGGAGAAATTATTGAACCTGTTTAATAATTTCTCCGAATTGTCGCGGCAACCTCAATACGGACGGTATCCAGTATACACACGGAATATGCACGGAACGCACGGAATACACACTGTACTCATTCGTTGCCATTCGTTAAAATGCGGAATAGGTACGGAAGAGTACGGAACAGGCCTCCGATTCCGATCGATAACCGTATGTATTCAGAGTTCATTCCGAACCCACACCATTGCCGATCAAAAAATATAGACGGATTGCAATCGGAATAGCAACTTATTAGATCCGGAATAAGACCGGATTATGATCAGTGTATTTTCATTTCTGGCTGGTTTTTTTACATTTCTCTCCGAACGTGTCCGAATTAATAATATTTCAGATCGGTTTATGAACGGAATTATAGATTCGGACAAGTGTGACAGGGGCCTAACACTTTGACCAATTTTGTAGCATCAAAATAAATGAAAATATATTTACTTCTATTCTATTTAGTATTTTCCCCCGGAAAACACAATACACTTACACAGTAATTGCGGTCTTTGTACTATTCATAAGCAGGCACAATTGTAAGATTTATTGTAAACATTTGACGTGGCGATCATTACCGAAATCCCCATAGTAACGAAATGAAATAATAACTGTATGTATTCCTAGTTCAATAAAGCTAAAAGCCACTAATAAAACGAACTGTGTCTTTTTGATAAGCTGAACAATTTCCGCTCCGTTTGTGTTCCGAGTTGTGAATATTGTAGTGTCAATCAGTCACCCAAATGACCATTAAGCTCTCGGTATTGAGGCAGGGAGCTTTGTTGAAAAATGATACAAAAACCATTAGTGTTCGCTCATAATAATTTAAGTAGCCCTACCGCCTCAAAATAAGCGGTTGGAGTTGGCTTATTTACATTACAAAAAGAAAGAGGCGAGGAATATTAAGCCTTTGCACCCACCGTCGAGCTTGGAAGCAAGTTGAGCGGTTATTTGTTATTCACTACACTCTTAAAAATACGTGGTTAAAAAGTAACCACGTCGTGGTCATCTTTAACCACGTTCCCGTCGTCAGATATGCACAGACGACGTACGTGGTCAAAATGACCCCGTGCGACGTGGTCAACAAAAACAACCACGTATTGTTGTCAGATTTTGACAACAATCGTGGTTATAATATAACCCAAATCCCGTGGTCAAATTAACCCCTTCCGGTTGTCATTTCGAAATAACCCCATTTTCGTGGTCACCAATTTGTCCACGTTATATGAATATGTTTAGAAATCTATGGAGAATTTACTGGAATGCTGTGGTATTAAACTAAATTTGAAAAGGTAGTATAGGTAGGATGCGATATAAACACATGAAGACAGTCTCTGTATACGATTACGAGTAGCCAGTTTATCATTTGGTACTGTAAACACACGCAGTCTTCTAAATTTAGTACCGCAACCGGCGCCCCAGTCTGGCTACTCTGGCATATTTCAACTGGATTCGCGCTACACCGACCGGTCGTACCACGCACGCGTATCGGGAGCGGTGGCCGGCCGAATAGTGAAACACAAGTCATGTACCGGAATCGCCAGTGCACGCTACGTTCGCATACCAACACAGCGTCGCCGGCTAACGTAAAAATGAGTGCAAAAATGCAGCGTAACTTCGGTACGCACGAACTTCCCAAAGTTAACCTAGACCTACACAGACTGTCTTCACTGCTTTTACCACATCCTACCTTCAAACTTTTCAATATAGTATTGAAAACCCAGTATTCAAGCAATTTCTCCTTCGTTTTAACGCCGCGTTGTCAACAAAGTTGCAATGGCGGCCGCTTCGTGTCAAAATTCGCGCGGTGGCCGACATGTCACGCTGCGTACATGTACATGTACATCCGCGAACAATTATGTAGGTCTACCATAAGTTTGCTTGTAAAATGTGAAGTAACATTTCTTTCTCACAAAAACACTCATTTTATTTTTTAACTACATTTTAACTTAACTTTTAACTGAATTTACTTTTAAAAGCATTCTTATTCTTATTAATAATAAAGTCATGATCGGCGCTTCGCCGAACCGTGTATTAGTACACAATGACGTGATAGCATGACAAACCTCAACCAATCAGAATGCGTAATTAATTTCACCACAATTTTCGTGGTCAAAATGACCCCAATAAACGTAGTTATTAAAACAGAAGTTGAACAGTTCGGGGTTATTTCGACCACGAAAGTTGTCAAAAAATAATGACCACGGGATTTGTAACCCCGGAGTTTTAAGAGTGTAGTAGTAGCACCGCAAATTAGCAATTTTGTCAACTATACATGTTGCAGTCATGCAATAAGGTTGCCCCCCCCCCCCCCCCCCAGCGGCTTTCTTCAAACCCAAATTAATGAAAATGTATATAGGCATGGTCTATCCTTGAAGCAACGCATTTGTCCAAGCTACTTAAATTCCCTGCTGACTCGAAATTGAACAAAGAAATTGAACAAAGAAGACAAATTCCACGGCTTGATGAGCACCTTAGCAAAAAAAAGCTTAATTTAAATAAATTAAATTATGCTGAATAATTATGTAACATATCTTTGCATTACTAATACCAAAAGCCTAATATAACGACCGGACGGCATCTAGACAACGATTGGGCGAGGCCCCGGTGGGCGGGGGGGGGGGGGGTATTGTTTTGCACGGCTTTTGATTGGATATGAGACGTATCATGACACCGTCTATACCATGTCGTTTGAAACCGTCTAAAACGAAGGAACACTATAGTGGACCGTAGTTCTGAACGTACTTAGACCTTTGGAAAAGCCATGATTTGGCCGTAGTTAGCCCAACAGTTTTCAACATGTTGACAATATTTCTATGGTTACCTTGGATGCCTGTACTGTACTGTGAACCTAGTATATACGTAGTTAACCCTAGTTGACCTTACCTGACCCTACTTGACCGTAATGTGGACCGTAGTTGACCGTAGTTGACCGTAGTAATCACGGCACTACGGTTGAAGTACGGTAAACTACAGTCTACTACAGTCAAATGAACTACGTTCAACTATACGTTCACTAAGTTCATGACCGTAAGATGTGACCACCGCTTTATTGTAAAAACTTGATAAAGGTTTAAGGTTGATAACATTTTGAAAACAACGGAGAATGTAGGCCTAAATCTTGACACGATGGACGCCGAGCTGACCAACACACTACCTACCACAAGCGTATGCAACAAACTAAATGCATGAAACAATGTGCCGCGGTAGAACATTTTGCAGAAACACGCTACGCTGTATCGCTCAAGGACGAGCGTTACTACCACGAAATAAGTAATACATGTACATTAAAACAGAAAATACAAAAAACAGAAAAGGGTGACCATGATCTAAAAATTAACCTGCAGAAAATGACTTTCTTCATCGACGTTTGTTTGCCGGGCATTGTTACGTCTTACGATGTCAAATTTGGTGTAACGGGAAAATACATGCAGCATGTCGGCCATGGACTTGTTCTGATCCTTAATTTTGTCCATTGAAGCGTGCGGGGGGAACCAGTCCACAATGCTGCCTGCATTATGCATTATTTGCATGGGGCGAGCACATGGCTTTATGGCAACCATATCACTGTACCGCGCCGTACCATGTACGCAAAGCCTTGTTGATTTATCGGGGCTTAATTATCGGGGCATATTGGGGCAAAAACAGCGGAGTTTTGGCTCCGAAAAAAAGCAATTGTAAGTAATCAAACAAAATACACAGACAGCAGAAATATAACAAGCGTTTAAACATAACAAAAACATTGTTAAGAAGCATGTTTTTTAAGACAAATGTTCCACGTTATTGCAATTTTGCGCGTGGGTCATTGTGATTAAAGTAGCAGGTCAGTTGCGTTACAACAGCACTTCACGGCTCATCGCCGCTGGGGGAGATTGTTATCTTTGGCGCAACTTATTCTAATCCACCACTTTTTGGAAGCGCAAGTTCCACCTTATTGGTGGCGTTAGTTACGCCATGCGGGTGGATAGAGCGTTCCAACGGACTGAGGGAATAACTTAGTATTTTTAGATTAGCTTAACTCACGCCTCCGTCTGAACGTAGCACGTATACACGTCCTTCACTTTAATAATCAAACCGCTCTGGCGGCGCTGACGGATTATAACGCGTCTCATGAACTGTTTATCAGTGATCCGTTTAGAATTTGAGATTTGTTTATCTGACGCAAACTGGTTAAGACATACATTTTAACAAAATAATGATAAAAATGGTCCCATGTACTTAAACAGAGAACAGCACAACCCTCTACACACTGACTGTATGTTTCACAAAGCTCTGATACATGTGTAAAAAGCATGACTTTGATATGTAACTTTTAACTCAAATAATCTTAAACACCGCATCCAAAACCGGTATATGTTTTGTGATTGTATGGCTCTGAACTCTGAAACACAACATCATGAATTTAATTATGGAACACAACATTCATAATTATCACTTTCATCCAACTTTCATAGGTATAAAACTATAAATTGCTGCACACATTTCTGTGAAAACAGTGTATAACATATGTTGTGAAACTTGTTGGGAAAAAAAACACGCCCTTTCCTGAACACTGTATACAAGTACACGATATACAAGTTAAAATACTTTAACATTAAATCCTTTAAAGTATACATCTTTAGGATGACGTCACATGACACACGATGACGTCATCATTACCTCACTCCTCGGGGAAATACTTTGCTTTAGGGACTATGTCTTTGTATAACTTTGTAAGACAACGCTCGATGTCCAAAGTGGCTGGGAGAAAAATGATGTTTACAGGGTTTATGGGATTTGGAATAGCACAAAAAGAAGAGAAAGAAGCTAGAAAGAAAAATCAGAACAAAAACAAAGGCAACTATATAATCTTAAGTAGTGAATGAGATGCGCCCGAAAACATAATAACGGTCCAACCAACCAATAAATAGTCCCACAGAAAATGGGAGGTATTGCGTCCCCGATTCTGATAAGGCTTAGCCTGGCTACTACTATTCTAAAAAAACAACCCTGAGATTCAGGGAATTTCTGCGGGTGGTATGTATGAGATCTTACCGGCCACTGATGATAGCATCATAACCAAAGCTGCTGCTCCCTTCATTCTCCAAGATGCAGGTTAATTCTGAGCACGGTTCGTCTGGGTTTGAGGCTATGTGACACACAGTCAGTTAAGTTAATAAGCGATCCAAACACTGCAGAGCAGTAACAACTTCCAGAAGGGAGCCTACTCGTATCATAGCTCAAATCCGTACAAATAAATGATCGGCAATCTATTCAGTTTGATCGTATAATATCACCGAATACACACACCACCATGCGGATGGCATCAGCATCCAATCAGGAACGAGCAAGACACAATGAGACGAGGTCTGTTTTCCTGGTGCTGGGAGAACACCATGGTAACATGGCTTTTGCATGGATGGCGTGCTTCACATTTTGTAGTGTTGATAGAATCCTCAGGAGGCCTTGAAAAGGCCTTCTGAAATATCAAAACCACTTTAGTGACTTTACCTGCAAAATTATTATGTCACAGGGGCCCTTCTATTTTGCTTATGTGGACTGGTTTTTTCTTTCTAAATGTGGCATTTTGACGATTTACACAGATTATTCGGTGTCTTACATTTCGCTTTGTAAACTTAACCTTTCTAATCTATAATCAATTTGTGTGTGTAATTAATGTTGTCGACTTTTGTAAAAACACAATAAATGACACATATTACGTTTAGCTTGGGTCTCTATGTATATCTACAATACTTTACCGTTATAGTAGTATATTTGGCCCAAATCGTGAAAGTCGTTCTCATTCACTCGCCAAGCTTCGAATTTCCTTATTCCACTGTTTCTATAAGTTCGATTAAAAGTTCGTGGGTTTTGAGCGGCCAATTCTTTTTTCAATGCATTTTCAACGAAAAAAAACATGGCCGACCAGAGAATTTGTATTGGAAATTATAGAAACAGATTTTTTCCTGGACTTTTGTCAGACCTGACATGTCAAAATCTGTTTTCGTCAACAACATTGATTTACAAAAATCCTAATTTTTTAAAAATCGATTGGTTAATGAATGCTCTAGAGGCCAAAACGACGGCGACAAACCATTCTGACAGCGAATATAGGCAAGGCACAGACTGGGCCTAGGATGTACATGTAGGCCTACTGTAGTTAAAGTGTATAGTGTCAGTGTGGGCCTCATTCATAAGTCTTTGTACAATATTTTGTATCTCAAATCCTGTTTCGCAGAAGATATTACCAAGCGAATACGACTACCACATTTGCAGTTTCGAACCGAAGGAAAAGGGTTTCCAGGCTGATGAGGAAAGTGTCAAGTGAACTGCAGCGTTCCAAACTTCCAGCAAAGAAACGTACAGAGTGCAAGCTACAGAACCATCGCAGGTTTAGGTCAACACAATGGAAGTTTATAATCGTTGTCAACACAACACCACTCATATAGGAGAGACTGTTAGAAGATCAACAAAGAACACCAACTGTTAAGCTACAATGGTTGTGACAGTAAAACGGACTGGAAAATACCGTAGTAGGCAAGTATTGCATCTAAAATAAATGTTGTCCCATAAGTTTAGGGGCATTCAATGCATAGGTAATATCGAGGGTTAAATGAAGATGGCGAGAGGTTTGAGAAGAGGGGCCGATGCTGAAGACTTTCCTGTGTGACATTTGCTATACACGCCATACATACCCATGTGCCACCCATGCATGTCCATGTTCTCATCCATCTTTTCTAACCCACAGGGCCAAATGCAAGGATCCCCACCGGCTCCCGATGTTTCCAATGGTTGTTAGATTAGACCACATCCAAAATTATCTGATTGAAGCTGCTGACACTCTGAAGTTCCGAGATGTCACAGAAGATTGTAACGCGAAATTCAGAGGTCTATTCGAAAAACTGTCATTAGCCAGCTACAGCCTTGAACACACACTTACTTGCAAATGGAGTTCGGTGCTGATTACGTTTATGAAGGTGGTGACCGAGCCAATTGCCCTGACTTGCAATTCTGCCACAGGTGAGAACAACATTTTTGGTTAAGAGTACTATGGTTACAGAATGCTATGCTCAGATTTATAGAAATTTGATACATGTACCTGAAATATTTTAAATACCGTATTTCAATTGATAATGATGGATCCAATGCCGCCGTCTTGTTTACATGATCTTGACTAGAATTGACTTCATTCTCCAACTTCAAAGATCCAAAGAAGATATAATATTGATTGTTTTGTGCCTTTTAACACAGTGCCAATATGCCTGACGCCGCCCATCACATTTTCACAACGTTTCCTGCGACATGACGTTAAATTATTAATGTTAACGCCCTGTTGGCGGGCGTTTTGACGTCGCGTAACTCTTGGTTTGATGCGAGACGGCATGATTGTTTACCTTCGGGTGCTGCCCTCTTTTAGAGTAATACTGGAGTCGTGAATGACCAACTTTGGATCCCTGTGTTTATCAGTACAGCATTGAATCTGGTCTGTTTAAAAACACACCCAACATTAACTCCAATCTCCATCCAAGCCAATCCCATATAAGGTAACTTTTGCAATATCATGCAAAGGGGGTACTACTAGGTCGATTGCAAAACTATTACGGACGGATACGTAAATGACCTACAGAACTACGTATCCTCCCAAAATCACTGTAATGAATAATTATTAGCTATCGGTAGCGTATCCGAGTATGCAATTGGCCAGTGATGGTCCAGCCTTTGACAAGTAGGAGCGCTTGGCAATTACCATAATGAGACAAAAGAAAAAAATAAAGATAGAGAGGCCCCCAACTCTCGCTAGCCACCTGGAAATTTCCATAATAATACCCTTGTGATAGTGTACGGTAGGATAGCTTCATCATTGTTATCACTGGAAATGGTTTTCACCGCGTCTATTCCTTTTAATCTTTTACAAGCCAGATGTGATTGAGTATCGCCAAGTACAGTAAACTTTGAGTGTATCGCCACGATGGCAGACAAAGCAGTTGCACGGGGTCGCTTTGTAATGAGTGACCAAGAAAAGAGAGTAATTCGTAGAGGATGGCTGGTACACAGAAATAACTATGTCCGTTTGTTGGCTTATGTTAGGGACAGACTTTGTTATCCTCAACGCGGTGCTTAGACCACAGGGCTTGGCTGCAAAATGTGCTCAGAAATCAATTTCCTTGGCGCACCTCTTGAATCTAAGTGGAATCACTGCAGTCTGTTAGCTGGGATCATGTGGATCACGAAAAACAAAAATCCCCAATTAAATGTTCACCAGTTAATTAAATATTTGCATTTTAATCACCTGTGTATAACTATTGACCAGGATTGGAAATGGGAAAAGATTGCTTATTGCAGTTGCTTGCTCAAAAGGGAATCTACAGAGACAAAATTCGATTACAGAGGAATTAGGATGTGTTTTAATGTCTTAATACAAATTTTGTTCATTGCCATAATTTAAACTTTTTAATAGTGTCATTTTTTTTATTGTTATTGTTTGATTTTTGTATTATAATTGTTTAATCTTTTTTTTTTTTTTTTGGGGGGGTTAAAAATCTAAATGTAAATTGTATGAAAAAAATATATACACGACCGGAGATTTTTTTTAGCTTTAGTCTTTGATACATGTTTATTCGTGACGGTAAAACTGAAATTTGTCCATGTCTTTAACAATGTACTTGTGAGTGGGTGAACAACAACTCGTACCGATTTACATTTAATACACAATTCTGTTATAACAAACATTTTGCCCATTTCCAGCTGAATTTATATTAGGGAGAGTCAGATGGAACGCAGACTGTGTGATACAATGTTTCTGTGGTGACAAGATCCTTCCCTTCGATCTGTGAGAGCAGCCACTGATCTTCTTTTTTCCTCGCTGCTTCCAGAAGCTTTCCTACAGTTAGCGTCTGGCATTGTGAATGTTTGTCAAGGACAGTTGTTCGGGTCTTTTTGTCCAAACTCTACCTCTGTTCTCTTTTTTTAACGGCATATACTCAACTACATCACGTACTGTTGACAATGCGGATTCCTGCGGTACATCAACCAGTGCGTGTACGATTGGAATGCCAATATGATCATCTCATCTCTGTTCATTTTGCAACAAATGCAGTCAACAGCAGTGGTTAATTGTCGGAGGACGTTGTCTGTAATGCTGTGGAATGGAAAGGGCGTTAAACAAGTAAGACACACCCACACACGCACGCAATCATATAAACCCTTTGTTAGAGCCCAGTAAGCGCCATCCAATCAGCATGCACATTGTGATACCTTATCGGGTACGTAACCTACGTATCCATCCGTAGTAGTTTTGCAATCTCCCTACTGCAGCGATCATTTTGAGCGGTCGTGCTTCGACCTATAGAGCGCCTAGAGGGACCCCATCTTTATCCTCGTTCGGGTCCGTGTCTGAATAAGAAATACTGTGATTCGAATCAGACGAATCAGTACTGTTTTCGTCGGATTCACAACAAAACGAGGAAGAACTTTCACGATCGTCCATGTGAAATTCGATTACCAGTGGGTACGTACACACAACAATGTGTGCGACCGTACCCGTGGCCACGCGAATGCGTCTCGTACCTAGACGTCACGTACCGACTTTCGAGAATTTGTCCGGGTTCTGCCTCGGTTTACGTCACTCATTTCGAATGGCCGCGAAATTTAAAAAGGGGGGGAGGGGTCAATTTTTGGACGGAAATTTACCACACTAAACGTACACTAGAACCAGTTTTGCTTTTCATTCACATTTTAATACACATCAATCTATTAATTTAAAACAACAATTTCGTAATGAAAATGTTACACTGCATGTTTCCTTTAAGCAAATGTGTTCATGTTTAACAGGGTACGCTGCAGCATGGTGTAGCGCTGGAGCCACTGATATCAGTCCATGGATACAGGTTGACTTCCATGGTGCAGTCACCATCACTGGTTTGATCACCCAGGGGCGCAGAGATGACAACCAATTTGTGAAGGAGTACCAAGTGGCCGTGTACAGTGATGACAGTCAGTCCTGGCATCACGTGACTAATGCAGACTGCACACCAATACATGTAGGTTTAAAACTGGAAAATGGCAGCAGATTTATGGTAACTATTATACGCCACTACGTATACTAACTAATACATATCTAAATGTATACCTTTTTCAACATACACCCCATTCCTGTATTTTTTGTTTGTTTACAGTTCCCTGGTAACAAGGACAGGAACACCATGGTAACCACTCGTTTTCCGTCTGCCTTGCGCACCAGAATCCTGCGCATTTACCCCACTGCATGGTACGACCACTGCAGCATGAGGTTTGAAGTGATTGGCTGCTAGTAATCCGACTACTTACAATGTCGAGTCGAGTCATTTAAACAAAAAGTGACTCAAGGCGAGTCATTCGGTCAAGAAATCGAGTCGAGTCGTGTCAGTGCATAGTTGAGACATAGAGAAAGGAACAGTGTCGTGCCACAGTGTATAGTCGAATTAAGTCGAGTCGAGTCAAGTCGTGTCGTGTCACAGTGTATAGTCGAGTCAAGTTGTGTTGTGCCACAGTGTGTAGTCGAGTCGTGTAATCTCACAGTGTATAGTCGAGTCGAGTCGAGTCGAGATGTGTCGTGTCATAGTGTATAGTCGAGTCGAGTTGTGCCGTGCCACAGTGTATGATCGAGTCGAGTCGTGTCACATGTATATACACCAAGTTAAGTCGAGTCATGTGACAGTGTAAAAGTGTAAAGTCGAGTCGAATTGAGTCCAGACTAAACAAGAACAATGTCATTTATTTGTATTTTTAAAGCAATCACACGAAAGCAATGATGAAACCTCGAATTGAAAAACGTGTTTCAAGTCCAGTTTCGAGATAGTACTTTGTGTGCAACAGAACCACAAGGTGGGAGTCCGTGACACGGTGTATGTGTGTACACGATATCGGCTGCATGTTTACCGTACTGTATTTGCGAAGTGACGCGAACATGCATTTTGCACCGTGTAAATCATTGCCAATATAATTATTGTCTGCAACGTTTTGATTTTATTTTTAAGGCTCGAGTGTTATTAGCTTTTGCTCAAGTCAAGTTGAGTCTTCTGGTGATGAATCAAGTCATTTGCCTGCTGCAGTGACTGTCCAAAAACTCAGACTCGAGTCGAGTAATTGGCTCTGGTTTAACGTTGAATTTTGCTCTATACTGTATCATCATCATCATCATCATCATCATCATCATCATCATCATCATCATCATCATCATATCATCATACTATAATTCGAGCAACGTTTGTCTGTCTGTTTGTTTCGCTACTCCTCCCAAGTCCTTGGTCCGATCTCGCCCAAACTTACGGGTACGGGTACGTCACCCCATCCCCAACTTCCCTTCTTCCGGTCATATGTCAAGGTCACTGGGGTCAAAGGTCAAAAGGTCAAGGTCAGTGGGGTCAAAGGTCAAATGTTCGTTTTTCGCTACTCCTCCCAAGTCCTTGGTCCGATCTCGCCCAAACTTACGGGTACGGGTACGTCACCCCATCCCCAACTTCCCTTCTTCCGGTCATATATTACACCCACGGGTACTTTTGACTAGTAGCGAAAACAGAAACATACTTGTAAATATTGGTTGTATAATTCTTATAATCGTATGGTTTACATTAACTTAACAAATAATCATTTCGAAATAAACATTTACTATTTTAAACATTTATTTAGGATGTTAGTAACTGAATTAATCAGACGATACAGACAAATTATCTTGCAACTGTTTATATCTTGCGCTGTTTAGATAACTTATAGTATGAACAAACATGCAAAGGGGAACCATTGTGAATTATTGTCATTTCTAAAGAATTAATAATGCCTTTACGGTCAACTTCTAGTTAGAGTCACTTCGATTTAGCTTTGTAAGACATGATGGTTTTGTATTGGCTTTTTGCTTTATAGCTAACATTTCATGGAAATTCAAAATATTCCAAGTGTAGACTATAGAACAACGTGGGTAAAGTAAACTTAAGTTTAAAGATCAACTTGTTTTTAATTTTCCCTCTTGCTTTATGACCTGCTCATATTATAGTCCAGGCAAAATACATAATTTTGTTTTGTTGACCTCAAACAAATTGCAACAAATTGTTTTTCACCACGGTGCACTTCTATAAGGTCCCTAGAATGACATAGGCCTACTAAAAATCTACAAAAATCCAAGTGGTGCAGATATGTCTAATTTGCATAAATCGTTAATCCCTGCCGTGTAATATGTTTATATTCCCATATTCGGGTAGGCCTATATATTTTATTTTTATTTTTTGAAAAGTTTATTTTGGCGATTATACTTAAACATTCTTACTTCAATAACATTTTCTAAAGCATGTAAGTGACTAAATAATTATGAAAATATAGTAATGGTTCAAAATTACTACAATTATCCCCTATCATTTGCACGCATTTACCTTGTCTCCATATATCATCAAGTAGTAAGTATTGAAGTGCTTCAAATTCACCAAGTTGCTTACTGGCACAGTTATCCTATTACAACATTATGGAAAATCATATGGACAATGATAACATTGTGATATTTAGCCCAGCAAACAAAAACTTGGAAAAAATGATGTGTCCCTAAATTGGGCTAACAAGTAGGTGAAGGATTGCCTAAGGTGAAAGACTTGAACAAGTTCAAGGAAAACCCCCAAATTTAAGATTTTGTTGCTTACAATAATCATATCTACGTTAAAATGTATTTGGGGGATTTCCTTGAACTTGTTCAAGTCTTCCATGTTAGGCAACCCTTTAACTACTTTTTAGCCCAATTTATAGACACACCATTTTTCTCCAGTTTTTTGTTTTCTGGGCTAAATATCACAATGTTATTATTGTTCATATGATTTTTCATAAGGTTTTAATATGATAACTGTGCCAGTAAGCAACTTGGTGAATTTGTTATTCAAGTAAGGATATGTAAGTAGAATCACCAAAATAAACTGTTCAAAAAATACAAATAAAATAAATACCCAAATGTGGGAATAAACATATTACATGGCAGGGATTAACGATTTATGCAAATTAGACATATTTCCACCACTTGGATTTTTGTAGATTTTTAGTATGTCATTCTAGGAACCTTTTAGAAGTGCACTGTGGTGAAAAACAATTTGTTGCAATTTGTTTGAGGTCAAAACTTATTTTTCCTGGACTATTAAGGAGCACCCCCCCCCCCCCCCCCCCCCCCCCTAAAAAAGAAAGAGGAAGAAGCGAATATTATTTTCGGTTATTTTCTGTTTTCACGATTTATTTGCTTAGTTTCGAGACTTGCTTTATGACCCGCTCATATTAAAGAGCACCCCCCCCCCCCCCCCCCCCCACCCCCCAACAAAAAAGCAAATTTTCCGGAAAAGCTAGTGCTTGTTTTAACAGACCATATCCACAATAAGAAAAAGAGAGAGAGAGAAAAAAAGAGTATTAAAAAAAATAGTTTTGGACAATGCCTCATTCTCAAGAGCAAGTGACGAGAGACATGTCAATTAGCATCACACTGCATTCTTATTTGCCATAAACTGAATCTTACTCAAGGTACTTATTAACTCACTATTTAAAGGACTGCAATCCCTATAGTAGGTTAATTTATGTCTGAAATAACTGGTGCAATGGTTTTAACACAAACATGGTTGCTTTTTGTTCAAGTACTTGATAATGCCTGTAAACGTTACTAGGGAAACCGTGCACGCACGGTTGTTCAAGTTCATTTTACCAATTTAAAGGCTGCGCAGCGCAGATATTGCTTTCTCAGTCAAGCGCGTAAGTTTAATAAGGACCCATTGTTCATAGTTTACGATCCACTGACAACCTTGTTATTTGGCGAAGGATAAATTAGTTCTCTATAGGCCTATTGTCCGCGTAAAGAGCCGGACATACATGCGTAAATAATACCATCTCGTGTGGCTTGCCTTCGTCGTTGGTTTATTTTGGCACATTATTACAAAACAGCATCAACAGATTTCGAAACATCAAGAATTTTAAAACTAAAAGGCAGTATAAAATAAATCAAATTTTAGGTAATTTGACGGCCATTTTGTTTTTTGGCGGCTATCTTTAAGGAGGGGCAAAATTCAGGAAGACACTTAATACTAATCGGTGTAGCGGTTAGCAGTATTTTGTTCAGGAGCTTGGTGGTGCGTGATCGTATATTCGTGAGAAAGAGCAATGGAAACTCATACTATACTTTATATTCGCCAATATTATAGTTGAAAGAGAGGAGGGGTATGAATCGAAAAGTCTGTGGTTCGAATCCGACTATCGTTAACGTTTGTCGTGATTGGCCATGCATATTATTAAGCAAGATATGAGACTATACCCAGCACGAAATGTGGCAGAGGGGTACCCCCCCCCCCCCCCCCCCCCCCCACCTCCTATCCCTATACCCTATACACACTCCACACTATTGTTACCTAACACCCCCCCCCCTTGAAACCTAAAAAGAATTCCAGAGATTCCGGGAACACGATGGTCAACACATAAGAAGGGGGGGGGGGGGGGGGGGATTTGATGTATGATTTATTTTAAAACCTACAGCGAAAGGTCGGTTAAATAAGCTTAGACAACAAACGTATTTTGCTAATTTAAGTTTAAAAAAAAACACCAAATGTTACCCCTTTTTTTTTAATAGGCCACCATGGGCCTGGTCTTTGGTCAATTTTTCTGTATAAACCGATAGAGTGACTCCTCGTTAGTAAGGAAAAAATAGCGCAAAAATCCCGCATGATCACTTTGAGTCTGAAAATTAATAATTTTGTGCAGGCCTGTTCTTTAGAAAACTAGCGGCTGAGAGAAAAACAGCGCCCTCTGTTGACAATCCACGAATAAGGGAAATATATTTTTTGTGTGTACAGCATACGCGCGCATCTGCACGTATATCTTAGGCACAATGTGCATATCGAGTTTAATTGGGTGCATGAAATAACTATAGGAAAGTTTAAGATGTTATGTTTTGTTTGTAAACTAATTATAAAGTGCCAAACATTAGGTTTATTTGAAATGTCATGTGTAACTTTTTAGATTATTACAGTACCGCAGTACGCTTCTTTTATTTATTTATTATTTACTTTATTTTATTTTATTTTTTTTATTTTTTTTGGGGGGGAGATTTTCTTTTACTATTAAGTCTCATTTTTATAAGATATTGACTGTTCACTTTTTTTCTGTAGATACACAATGGCCGAAGATATGTTCAAAGACCTACCAAAGTGTGAAGTTTACAGACATATCAAAACGTAAAATGTGACACCGGGTTCTTACCGACTTTGGTAAATGTTGTCATACAAAATATATAGTTTCTATATTGGACCACAATGGACTGTGGAGGAAACAGCGGCATAACTATTGTGGGATTAAATTTGTAGGGAGAACTATCGTTCACCAATATTTCAGGGGGAGGGGAATCATAAAAGTGGACAAACGATCTAAAGCAAATAAAAATAGCGACCGTCAGAAAAAGAAGACTCGTCAGCGTTTATTCTTTTTACGCAAATTGAATTCATTTGGGTTTCGTCAGTGTATTTTAGTCAATTTTTACCGGGCTATCATTGATAGCATAATTGTTTCATCAGTCAGAAGTTAAACGCTGTTGATCGAACAGCAAAGAAGATCATTGGCACTACCTTACCAACACTGGAATCTATTTACAATGACAGAATGTGCAAACGGGTCAAGGAGGACAAGTTCCATCCGGCAACTGATTATTTCACATTCCTGCCGACGTCTTAGGATTTGTTATGGTAGTAAGCGTTTTACAAAGAGTTTTTATCCTTCTGCAGTTCGTGTATACAATGGGACTTAATCTTAGTTTGTTTTTATTGAGGTTTGTATTGTGTGTCTAGTATATGTGTATTGTGTAATTTGTATTTATTATATAAATATATATTGTTAAGCTCGAGGAATAAGCCATTTTCCGATGTCAATAGTTGTTAACTTTTTGCATTGGTTGAATAAAGTCTTATCTTATCTTATCTTATTTGATGATCTACTTGATAAATCATTACTCAGTACTTTTTGACGAAGTTCCTACCCAGCAACCCGCATACAGAAGCGCTTAGCCTCGTCGTGTATTACACAATTTAAAGAGTTACAACAAGCTGAAATTGAAGAGTTGACACAGGATTGCGAACACAGGACATGACATCAACAATTACTCATGACGAATCATTGGTCCCACGTCAGTTTCGACGAACTAATTAATGCTCTGCGACAAGAAGCGTGTGACAAGAAGCTGATGACAACATAATTTATTTCCACAACAGAGCTCTCTGGATTTCTTTATTTATAAAGAAAACTGTGTGAACAATCGTAAAATAGCAAGTAGGGATGACATCCAACAGTGTTTAGTAATTCACAGCCTTTTTTATTCGTAAAAATAGCCCAGTAAATATTAAAATAATAACCCGTGTATGCCGCACATCAACGTTATTATCAGATTCGAGGATTCTTGTTTCTATTTAATTCATTAACAAATAAAAACAACTTTGAAGCTGATAACTCCAATTCGTATCACCGTGGAATGATCGAAGTCATCACCAGAGTGATGACGTCGTGTTACGCGAATAATACGGTAGTAACGCTGTAGAATATTGGTCGACAGAGGGCGCTAGTCATATACGGCGAAAAAAGCTACGGAATGCTGAAATTTTCATCGGTTTGAAAAAGAAACACGTGCAGACGAATTGTAAGCATGTTTGGATGGTAAATAAACGCTTTTGAATGTTTTTGTATTGGTATATTTCCTGTTGATACGAGAAAATCGGTCATGTCTGGGTCGTATACGGTGTTAAACCACTGTGCTGTATGTTCACTGCCGTATACCACTACGCTACTTGCTATCATGGTACATGTACTAGTAGGGAGATTGCAAAACTACTACGGATGGATACGTAGGTTACGTACCCGATAAGGTATCACAATGTGCATGCTGATTGGATGGCGCTTACTGGGCTCTAACAAAAGGGTTTATATGATTGGGTGCGTGTGTGGGTGTGTCTTACTTGTTTAACGCCCTTTCCATTCCACAGCATTACAGACAACGTCCTCCGACAATTAACCACTGCTGTTGACTGCATTTGTTGCAAAATGGACATGCTGCGAAAAGTTGCTGCTGTTTGTACGGCCGAAGTGAGTACTTTGCCGCCGCCATATTGTGGACAATTCGTAACTGAAATCGTTGAATTATACTCAATCTTGGGAGTGGGATTACCCATGGTGCCCATTGTACCGCCAAGGTTTAACGAACTGGTATTCACACAGCCAACAATTGAATTTCGAGGAAGGGACGTTTTCAGCACTCTGCAGGACCATCCTAAATCTTTTTGGCGAGAGACTGGGGAGACCGTAGCCTCTTTTAGCCAGCTGTTAGAGTTCATACGAACTTACCTTCAGGAGGGGGAGGGCAATGGAAGGAACCCATTACTAGATGAACAGAACCGACTATGACATTAATCTGGCTCCGTAAATATCCGGACTTTAATTCGCTTTCGGTTTTGTTTGATGTCAGTGAGAGCTAGACCACAGGGCATGGCCGATTATCTCGCACCTCCTTGACGCATATCGTGAATCTATATACATTTTACTTTAAACTACTTAAGAAGTTGTTGGGAAACTCACAAATAAAATCCCCAAACGGTCTGCGAACCAGTACTCGATAAAATCTCAATTTAAAATTCATGTTTTCCAACGACCAATCAACGAGGCCCTTCTGTGGTGGTGCGGCACGTTTGTGCGAATAGTGGGAAAATGGACCAATAGCGGGCAGTATTACTGCGGGCGTTGTAAAATAGAGCGAGCGTAGGCGCTGTTGACACGAGCTGCTCAGATGATAGCGATTTGAACAAGAAAAAGTATATTATGCACGGTTCAGATGCAGATTCCAGGGTTTTGTTGTTCTCTGAAAAGAGTTTAAAAAAATTCCACGCTTGTGCCGGTAGGTGGAAAAATGTATCCAAGCAAAAATCGCCGAAAAAGCGGAGATGATCATATTGGCATTCCAATCGTACACGCACTGGTTGATGTACCGCAGGAATCCGCATTGTTAACAGTACGTGATGTCGTTGAGTATATGCCGTTAACAAAAGGGAAAAAGAGGTGGAGTTTGGACAAAAAGACCCGAACAACGGTCCTTGACAAACATTCACAATGCCAGACGCTAACTGCAGGAAAGCTTCTGGAAGCAGCGAGGAAAAAAGAAGATCAGCTGCTCTCACAGATCGAAGGGAAGGATCTTGTCACCACAGAAACATTGTATCACACAGTCTGCTTTCCATCTGACTCTCCCTAATATAAATTCAGCTGGAAATGGGCAAAATGTTTGTTATAACAGAATTGTGTATTAAATGTAAATCGGTACGAGTTGTTGTTCACCCACTCACAAGTACATTGTTAAAGACATGGACAAATTTCAGTTTTACCGTCACGAATAAACATGTATCAAAGACTAAAGCTAAAAAAAAACTCTGGTCGTGTATTTATTTTTTTCATACAATTTACATTTAGATTTTTAACCCCCCCCAAAAAAAAAAAGATTAAACAATTATAATACAAAAATCAAACAATAACAATACAAAAATGACACTATTAAAAAGTTCAAATTATGGCAATGAACAAAATTTGTATTAAGACATTAAAACACATCCTAATTCCTCTTTAATCGAATTCTGTCTCTGTAGATTCCCTTTTGAGCAAGCAACTGCAATAAGCAATCTTTTCCCATTTCCAATCCTGGTCAATAGAGGGCGCCCGTTATACACAGGTGATTAAAATGCAAATATTTAATTAACTGGTGAACATTTAATTGGGGATTTTGGTTTTTCGTGATCCACATGATCCCAGCTAACAGACTGCAGTGATTCCACTTAGATTCAAGAGGTGCGCCAAGGAAATTGATTTCTGAGCACATTTTTCAGCCATGCCCTGTGGTCTAAGTACCGCGTTGAGGATAACAAAGTCTGTCCCTTACATAAGCCAACAAACGGACATAGTTATTTCTGTGTACCAGCCATCCTCTACGAATTACTCTCTTTTCTTGGTCACTCATTACAAAGCGACCCCTTGCAACTGCTCTGTCTGCAAGAGTGGCGATACACTCAAAGCTTACTGTACTTGGCGATACTCAATCACATCTGGCTTGTAAAAGATTAAAAGGAATAGACGCGGTGAAAACCATTTCCAGTGATAACAATGATGAAGCTATCCTACCGTACACTATCACAAGGGTATTATTATGGAAATTTCCAGGTGGCTAGCGAGAGTTGGGGCCCTCTCTATCTTTATTTTTTTCTTTTGTCTCATTATGGTAATTGCCAAGCGCTCCTACTTGTCAAAGGCTGGACCATCACTGGCCAATTGCATACTCGGATACGCTACCGATAGCTAATAATTATTCATTACAGTGATTTTGGGAGGATACGTAGTTCTGTAGGTCATTTACGTATCCGTCCGTAATAGTTTTGCAATCGACCTAGAGGGACGAAAATCACTATAGGCCCGGACCACTTCGCTCTGGTACTTTGGCTGTCCAAATCCTCCGATATTTAGGACCAGCCGGAAACAAATAGAGGCTTACTCCATCTTTAGTAGTTTTGCTACACCTAGCAGCTACACACCTAGTCGGCATGACCGAAAACTGTTGTAATTTTACCCGTTATTCAGAATGAAGAACCATGTAAAGACGGATACTTGTTGCAATGCGCGCAGTCAGTTTACGATAGGCCGGGTAGCAGCGCGGCGAGTCTCTGCCTCGATTTTCGTCATACCCCTCGCGAGGTTTTATGTTAATGAGGCTTCCCTTCGAGGGGCGCAGCGGTTTGACAAAATATTTCAAAAACTATTTTCCCCCATTTATCACAGAAAATAAACACAACCACACACATAATGTTGTTGTCAACATTAAACTCTATTGATTTAAGCAACAAACAAACTTATTACATGTTTCCTTTAATGTTCACTGTCTCATATGATCCATCTGTGACGCGAAGCTCGTGTGTGTCAGAATGCTGCTTGTCCAAAACAGGTGGATATTGGGTATACACATTATAACATTTGTGCTATCGATGGAAATTGGTTATATCATCATGACGTCATAAGTGATATTTTGAAACACTCCCAGATAGCACAAGTCGTTATATTAACGTTGAAAGTGGTTTATTTAGTTGATAAGGATTTTGGTTTAACAGTTAAAGTCAGTTTTGTAAAAGTTATTAATTTTTTTATTTAAAGGTAGAATACACCATTGGTAATTGTTTGAATTATCAAGAATGAGTGGATTTGGGGGGTTGCATTTTATAGTAAATATCGTTTAACTGACATGTCCAAAACTTTACAACCATGGATGCCGAAAAAAAGCAAGAAAAACGGCGTTCGTTTTTAACTTCAATTTTTTGAAACAAACTATTACAAGATGTATCTAGCGCCAACATTTTGCTGGATGCCTAGAATCATTATTATTTACTTTAAAATAAGTAAGACATTTCTTAATAATTTGGTAGTAAAATGTTTCAATATCTGCAAATGGTATATCCTACATTTAAGTATATGTTGTTTTAACGTAGATGTGTGTGGTTACGTGCTTCTGTGAATTTAGGGGTTAATTTGTCAACATTGATCGAACGTTATCATATTATTACCAACGATTCTTCTTCCGATTCCTTTCAGCGTTAAAAAAAGCGTTTACATTCGGTTTGCACGTTCATACATTGTTTGAACTTAGTTAGCAATGTTGGCCAATATCAGTTTTAAGTGAATAACGTTAAAACAGCGTTAGAGGAATACCCAGCACAATATGAGATCGAGGGACTCCCTCCTTAGTCCCCCATACCCATACACTCTCTAAACTATTGTTACCAAAAATCTAAAATGAATTCCTAAAACAAAACCAAAATCATCCCGCTAAAAAAGGGGGTTCCCTCCTCCGTATCTTGCTTCATAATGTAGAGGGAGGTTGGTGATGTTAATTGAATCGTGTGATTCTTTGAACATTGTTAAGGCAGCGTTTACAGAACGTCAGTGTGGTTGGTTGAACCATGAAGGAAGAAAAACAGACGGTGGTTCACAGAACAACGTAAAGAATGTTAGAGAGGTTGGTTGAACCATAGATCTCTGAACTACGTCGTTTGGGGAGGTTACCGAGGTTGATGAAATGTTTGTTTACTGAACGTTGCTAAAGAATATTTAATTTACACAAAAATATTATGACCTCTTCATAACCTCGTCTTAATTTAACAGGCTACTTTAATGTATCAAAGTATCCCCGTTGGAGGCTCCAAGGAGGCAGAATGATTGCCTAGGTCGTTCAAAGGTCGTTCATGGTCGCCGTAAATTTTTGAACATGTTTAAAACATTCGCACAAAGGTCGCCGAGGAATTGGTTGCTCAAAGGTGGCTCAAGGGAGGCAGAAGGAAGGTTCAATTGCAGAGCGGAGGCACAGTGGTCGCCCATTGGTCGCGCTCGTAGATTGCCATTAAAATGGCCTAAACTTGCATTTTTGGTGGCTCAAGGGAGGCACAAGTGTCGCTGTAGCAGGACTTTCTGGGTTTAGGCGACCATTTAGCGTCCTCCACCCGATTTCACTAAACTTTGCGACGCGTCGCAACTCGAGTTACGAAGAGTAACGCGTCGCATCTCGCGACGCGTCGTATGATCTATTTTACTAAAGTTACGATGCGTTCAATGCGTCGCAAATACCTTGACAACGGCAAGTAACACGTCGTATAAGTTACGAAGTGTATTTGGGTCGTCGTACATAAGATGCGTCTTTTATTAGCCAGTTTTACGCCATAAAAATGTAATAAACGAGACTAGAATACTCGGACAATGTATGGGAAGTTGTAAATTAAACATTAATCGTAGTCATATAAATAAACCTTGAATAGTGCACTTAAAATTTGCTGGAGGTCCACAGCAAGCTTGTTTATCGTTAAAAATGCATCATACGTCAGCCATTTTGATTAACATTTAAGCTTTTTAAGAAGAGGTTCGACGAATCTTTGCTGAATACTAGACGGCTATTTACTGTGCGTTGAATAGGTACACACAACAGTCACTGTTTTGTGCTATAAATACACCTACGACGCGTTGCACATATACGATGTGTTTCGTGAAATGGATTTTACGACGCGTCGCAGCTGCGACGCGTCGTAGAGATACGACGCGTCGCAGCCCTGCGACGCGTCGTAGGTTAAGAAGAATTTAGTGAAATGTGTCGCAAGTGTCGTGAAATGTGTCGCAAGTGTCGCGAAATGTCCCCACGAATGTTGCCCGAGATTAGTGCAACATTCGTGTTGTTCGCATTTTAGTCGCTTGTTCTTCGTGTATGTAGACTGGCCATAGTTCGCCAACGCTACACACGACATTCGCACATACGTTGTGAGAACTACGCACATACTGCATTGTCGCGACACATTCGGGGAGAAACTTCTCCGAATGATGGATTTTTTCGGCATTCGCATCCGTCGCGAATTGTTCGCGTGCCCGGTGAAGACCCACCCTAAGCGCGACGTCTGAACTCACGGCCTAACTCACGGCCGCAAGTTATTACTCGCGGCCTCGAGCTATTAAGTTGCGGCCGCGAGTAAGTATCGTTTTCTTGGATGCCATCTGAAACAATTCTGATCTTGCTAACACTTGTTCGTGTTCTTCAATTTGAATATAAGGTCTCTAGTTAGGTGGTATTTTGTGACGTTATTATTAAGATAAATACAAAAGAAATACCTTGTTTATTAAGTCTAGCCCTTGGCGGGCCGCATACAGCATAATTGTTTTGCCAAACCGACGAAGCTGTGATGCTTTCATCGGGGATGCGACTATCTTCCATTCCGAGTGGTTTGGAGCACGAAGAGGTTCCTGCAGTGGCGCAAACAGGGGCAAAATCACTGTACTGCACATAAATTATACAGAAATAGAATAATAATACTAAGATCGGTAGGGCGTACACACGTGCACGCGCTTTCCTGCCACGAGGGTTATGTGCTGGAGGAAAGATACAAATGCGCCAAACGTGACGTGCGATCGCAACGCAGTTTACGCATCGTGATTGTGCATCGTGACTACGATCCCAAGCCGATGGACCTTGTCATCCTATTTTCCGAGATTTCTCCAAAAGCCTAATTTTCGATAGGTTATTAGCTGCGAAATCTGGCAGGAATTGTTTGCGCAAAACTGCGGGGTCTGCCTGGGCTTGGCTTAAAGGGTGATTCGACGTTAGCTCGTCTGATCACGTTTTAACGGATGTAGCGCACACCATACCGGAGTAGTAGTTAGAATTGCCTGACCGGTTGGCCATTGGAAAGTTAGAAAAAGAGGAGGGGTTGGATCTCATGTTACGCAAGCGGGCAGCTGGCGGAGGTCCACCTGTTGATTATTGTTTCAGTCTTCTCATCTTATATCATTATGTAGAGCATTTCCATAGACCATTTTCTTTTTAGAAATGCACCCGTTTCCCGGGAGGTGGTGGGGGGGGGGGGGGGGGGGGTGGGGGAGAGGGGGAGGGCGGGAAGGGGAAGGGCGAGGTGGGAAGAGGGAGGGAGGAGGGGGAGGGGGCGGGGGAGGGGGGGGGGGGGGAGGTAGTGTACTCACCGGTGCAGTTTAGCCATTGACGTATCTCCTCAGAACAGCTGCTGACCAAAAAGGTGTCATAGTACGTCACCTTGTAGGGTCTGTACGGTACAAAGGTGCTAAAGCCACCCATTCCGATCGCCGTGCACTCACACGGGTCCACGGCTTGAATCAGCCAGCGGTAGCGGCTCGTCTCTGGGTCGAGCTCCTGGTTCATGGTGCACGGCATTGCTTGGAAATGGAAGAACGGACACATACAAATACTTGTTTTTCATGCAGTCTGTATATAAATTCAGGTACAAAAAAAGACATCGCGAGATATGCGTTGATCTATATTATGCAATTTTTGTATTGAATTTGATGAATACGTTTTTTTAGTTATTACACCTCAACTTTGTTGTATTTTAGGGCGTAACTACTTCGTTGTATTCACACATTTGTGGAATTAAGCATTTCGTTCCAAATTAGATTTAGTGCAAATTATTAAAGGGGTACTAAGTCCTGAAATCCCCGAAAATGTCGTGTTTTAGATTGTTTACTTGGGCCTATCCTATGTTAAACCCCTGGTTGAAAGGAATTCAACCTATTGTCTTAATTGTTTACCTCGGACACGACGGAGTACGCATACGTTTTTTTTTGTTTTTTTTCATTTAATGTGCATATACGATGCACGTCGTTTGTGTTCATAAACACAGCACCAATGCACAAATGGGGTCGCTTACAATTTCCGGCTAGATTAACGAATACACCCAAACAGTTTAGGGGTCACAAAGGTGGATCCAAACAAAATGTGTAGATGCTTCTATCCTACCTTTAAATACTTATTCTGATTAACATAATATCGCCCAATTGGGCGCTTCCAGGACACAGTGTCCTTTTAGGCCTAAGCTGTATTTGTGTAGACCTATTCTGTTTAATATATTTTTTTTTCAAAACATGTTTTACACAAATTCACCAACTCTTTCATTCAATTTTGTCCGGAAAAAAATCCACACGCTTTTACCAAACCAAACCAATTAGTCATTTACCATTCGTTTGCAAAGTTTAGTAAATCTATGTAAACATTGGATCGAGAATATTTGTCATTACAGAGATTTAACTCGTCTGAGCTGTTTGCTCAGACGAATTTGATCTGCAATGACGAAAATTTTCGACCTGGTGTTTAAAAAGGTGGCCAAACGTTGAAATTGAATAATGAGTTACACAATTGTTTTGGTAAAAGCCTGTGAAATGTTTCCTCGGATTAAATTAAATGCGACAGTTGGTGAATTTGTAGAAAGAACATTTCTTTTGAAAATGTGTGATGTAGCCTGCATGTATCATACAGTAGGAAAATATCCAAAGCATGTTAGAGTAAATTATTTATTTGAAACAAGTAGGGGTGTTTGGTGTTTTTTTGTTAAATACATTAAATTGTTTGTACCTTGGTAATGATGCAAATAACTGTTGTGTATTTATGTTCAGGAAAGGACAACATTTAACAAGGTTTAACACATAGAGAGCACCGTGCAATTCCAACATGACAATAATGTAATGTTCACACTTATTGCTGGTGAAAACACAACTTAAAATCGAGACATTTGATACATGTTTACAGTTTACATGTACATGTACTTGCCTCACACAAAAATGCATAGATAATTAAACTGTATTACATTATAGTTCAGTCAGAATGGTGCTTTTAACAAAATGGTATCTACATGTACGGAATAGGCATCAAGCCCAAAACAGTTTTGAGTATTTGGATACACATGTGTGTGTGTGGAGGAACCCTTTGGTGTACGGCCGTGTTTTTTGTTACACGAACTGCCACGCGTCCCGACTATTTTTCATAGTCGCTTCACCGCCGTTTCTTAAGCGACATACAGTTGTGCGCATGTGTCATTTTCAAATCTAGATTAAATAAAATGCATTATTCATGAGCGGTCCTTCACTTTAATAATCAAACCGCTCTGGTTGACGAATTAACGCGTCATCCGTGGAAAGTACACGATTGTTTGCGGCCTTACCAGGCCCGTAGAAACCTATACGGCTAGTACGGCTATGGTCGTACCAATATTTTAGATGTTTTGGGGTTTGTTTCGGTTTTGTTTCGTTTCACCCCCTCCCCCCCCCCCCCCCACCCCTCCCCCCTAACAATTGTTAACCATTGTCGGCAGCCTCTTTGCTGAGCAAACCCAGAACACCAAACTGTATGGTAATTTTTCTGCCCGGAAGGAATTTCCTGTGGGGTTCCCTAAGGTTCGAAACGCAAATATTTTTTGAGGGACCTTTTTATTGTTATTATTGTAGTGGGACGGCATAAGGAGATCCGGCCCTCTTGTGAAAAAGGACGAGCACCACGGGGGCACGAAATATGGATAGATGAACACGAGCCACAATTGGATTAATCACACACTGGACAGGCTGGAGTTATGCCGATGCTGAAGGTCACATTTTAATTAGAAGACCAATAACAACCTCGGATGTACAGTAGCAAAAACATCGGAGAAAAGAAAACCTCTGGAGAAAAACCCCCATTGCCTGGAATATAACACAGAGATATACAAAAGCTCGGCAAGGTGGATTTAAATGTACACGACTGTACACAACATGTGTGTCATGCAACAAGAAACAAAACATGTGAATGACTTTTACACAAACAACCTTTACTTTATAATTATGTCAAAATATGCGAGATTAACATGACAAAATACTCACTGGGGGTTTCCTTGGCAAGTGCCCTATCCCGCAGTGATCATGGCACTCATGGCGAAGCCATTGCCAGTAACAAATTACAAGGGAAAACTCCGACAGAAATTTATGGCTGCTCAGTCAAAGGACAACTTCCAAAAAGACCGAGAAAGTATCAAGTTTCAAGGTGCTGCCAAATCACTCGTCTGAATATGTATACACTAAGGCAAACACCTCTACAAACGTTCATCCAGACTTCAATGAAACTTCGAATAGTAAGCTTGCAATTACTGGCCTACAATATTAAGATGGAGAATTAATATAAAACTTACAATTACAAGCCCAAGTAATGGATACACCTAAGAACTAAGTTATCATGTTGACGAATATGACTGTTAACCGTCCTCGCGCGGGAAGCACAAAGGTCAACAACAAAGTAAACTGTTACATAGAATTATGCAAATCACCATATACAATGCAAATGAGCTACGTCAATTCTACATAATTATGCATGACGTATGAAAGTTTAGAAACAACGAATGAGGTCGCCCTTGCTCAGGTACGGTTCCTTACATCTTCCCTACTTTAAAACCATACGCCCTCGAATGGTCTAATCATGAAAACATAAAGGGGCGACCGACACAAAGTTGGCGTTGAATTCCTAGAAATACATGTATAATCAACAATTATGACAATTTTGTTACATATCATACTTCACTCAAAACAGAAGCTATAAACCATCACCAAGACAAGTATTAAAATTTGGTATACATACACACACTCAAGTTGATGGCACAACAAACTTTGTAGAACAAGAACACATCTTGTACAATACAAGCCACTCATAGATTGGTTGCAGGTACACACATACATTTTAGTTTCATAAATTGTACACTACTTGCATTCTTGGGGATGCATAAATTTATCAAGTGGCTAGAAAATATTTAAGTTCCCTACAGTAGTCCACTACTCTGTGGAAAATAACGTTTCAGTCACAAAAGTTTGTTTTCGTAAACACACCAGTCATCAGGTATAAATGATCAATCGAACAAATGGACCACAATCTAACCTCAATGTTTAAGATGGACATGTAAATAATTCACAGTTCAACTTATTACATCATAAGTTCATGATCTAGATTTCCATCAGTGAACTTTAATAATACAAAGCTCCAATGTAAATCACTTCCTGTGTGAAAAGTATACAAAGTATCAACATGTAACAATGTACATACAATGGATTCCAAACATTTAGAGAACCACCACACATAACTCCCATGGGTGTATAAGGTTACAACTCGGGTGCTGTTTTCAGACATTTGGACCAAAACCAGGATTCTAAATGTTTCACTTGTAATGAAAAATACTGGGATGCCACAGTTAAATCTTAATCATACAGACAACCCAAAATTGTCTAGACTGATAAAAGTCAAGCCCTCATATAAACCCCTGCATAACTAAAACTCAGTGAGCCATAAAATACAAAGTACATCTCGAGGTGGCATACGCCGTGTCCTGCAACACATGTGAAGCAGGCTGCCTCAAGTACATAAACATTCATCCAATAGAACTGTGATTAGTATAAACATGGTTCAATCAGAACCCCCTACTGCAGTAATTTACAAGCTGCTTATACATGTAATTTGCAGACAATTTAAGTAATGGCATTTGGCCAGAGACCTACATGACCCTTCACAATGTGGTGCTTTGTCAAGCTTTTAGCTGACAATACTGTTGGCCATACCTCAAATGCCCAACCAGGAAATACAAGTGGGGCCCAGGAGTTCCCCACTTTTTCTCCTGTCTTGCCATTTGGCAGTTGCAGTGATGAGTGGCATTCCAAAAATAAACTGAGCTTTTTCTTCAAAAGAGGCAGTAAATGCAGGGTTGAATAATCAGGAAATATATCCAGTTCCTGTGGTTTGCTACAAAGTGACTTATTTCTCAAATCTTCACAAACATGTGCAAACACAATACTACTACTAGGCTCTTCAACAGTCCCAGTTACAACTTCATGGTGATCAGAAACTTCCAAAATAGGATTTATCAAAATCTGCTCTGACACCTCTACCTCTGAAACCTTTTCTACTTTAGTAAGTGCAGGGACAATATCAAATGACTCAGATTTAAAATCTACATTTGCCACACTACTTTCACATGAAATATTAACAGGATTGTCCACACATTGGACACTATTGTCTGAAGGCAGACTCTCAAAATTCTTTACCTGTTGCTCTTCAACAAACTTAAGCAAAGTGGCAGCATGCTCATTGAGTGCTGTCTCTATAGACTGAGCTACATCTAGCCTTGTAACAGTAACAGACTCATCAAATGGCTGTTCGTCAAGTGAGCGCACATTATTAGGATAATTTTCCAATAAACATGAAAACACATCGACAATTGTTTGAGCTAAAAACTGATGTGACTTCACAATAATGTCTGGCAAAACCATGGTTGGCATACATAAGTGTACATAAAATACTAGGCTCTCACAAAATTTGACCAAAACTGTGTCTACACAGATACTACAGGGTCATAATAAAGCCTATTGTGAGTGTTGTCAATCCTAAAAAGGATGAAATGACATAACTAGTACACAGAAAAACCCAACCAAATCATCACAACTATAGACTGAATCATGTCAAAAATAGACAAAATGTCAAGACAATACACTGTACCATCAAATGCACATCAAGTTAAATATCAAAACTCGTTTAACTCAGCGGTATACAAATAGGTAATACGTAACTAGATCATATATCCCAATAACATGTAGGCCAAATGGCTTAATCTGTACAAATGCAGATCTACACACAAAAATGGATACTCAAGTCAAGTCACACACCAGTACACATGGTAAGAAAAATTGTACAATTAGGTTTATGTAGCCTAGGTTACAAGACCGATACTTTATCAAATTTGCTGACAATTTGGGGCCTAGATACAAACAAATGCAGCCCTGATCAATAATAGAAAATGTGAAAGATGATCACGATGTTCCTCGGCTACTTCACCTTCAAGCAGAATCAGCTTATCGCTTGGCGACAGTAAATCCAAACGTTGCAAACAAAATCATTTTGTCCAGCTATCTTGTGACGACGCCGAAGCGGTGCTCAATCCTGTCTACGACGCCATTTTTGTAGTGGGACGGCATAAGGAGATCCGGCCCTCTTGTGAAAAAGGACGAGCACCACGGGGGCACGAAATATGGATAGATGAACACGAGCCACAATTGGATTAATCACACACTGGACAGGCTGGAGTTATGCCGATGCTGAAGGTCACATTTTAATTAGAAGACCAATAACAACCTCGGATGTACAGTAGCAAAAACATCGGAGAAAAGAAAACCTCTGGAGAAAAACCCCCATTGCCTGGAATATAACACAGAGATATACAAAAGCTCGGCAAGGTGGATTTAAATGTACACGACTGTACACAACATGTGTGTCATGCAACAAGAAACAAAACATGTGAATGACTTTTACACAAACAACCTTTACTTTATAATTATGTCAAAATATGCGAGATTAACATGACAAAATACTCACTGGGGGTTTCCTTGGCAAGTGCCCTATCCCGCAGTGATCATGGCACTCATGGCGAAGCCATTGCCAGTAACAAATTACAAGGGAAAACTCCGACAGAAATTTATGGCTGCTCAGTCAAAGGACAACTTCCAAAAAGACCGAGAAAGTATCAAGTTTCAAGGTGCTGCCAAATCACTCGTCTGAATATGTATACACTAAGGCAAACACCTCTACAAACGTTCATCCAGACTTCAATGAAACTTCGAATAGTAAGCTTGCAATTACTGGCCTACAATATTAAGATGGAGAATTAATATAAAACTTACAATTACAAGCCCAAGTAATGGATACACCTAAGAACTAAGTTATCATGTTGACGAATATGACTGTTAACCGTCCTCGCGCGGGAAGCACAAAGGTCAACAACAAAGTAAACTGTTACATAGAATTATGCAAATCACCATATACAATGCAAATGAGCTACGTCAATTCTACATAATTATGCATGACGTATGAAAGTTTAGAAACAACGAATGAGGTCGCCCTTGCTCAGGTACGGTTCCTTACATTATTAACCAGAATAATAAAATACATGTAGGTCACGTTTATTCGTTGTGTTTTTCACAGCTGTCACCAACACACTTCTTTTAAAAATGACTTCAATGCTCTAATGTAAAGTGTAGACCCTGTTTTTTTTTAATATTGTTAATTACATCTACATGTTAGTGTATTTGTTTTGCATCTAGGTCAAAGTAAAAATGGGAGGTTTGTATGCCTGGTTTTGTTTTTGTTTTGTTACATTTACTTTTGGGGGGATTTGAGTATAATAAAGCTGCCTGCTTCTCAGATGGGCATTATTGATAATTACGTTTAATACTGTTATAATTTCAACGTGTTTTCAGTGAGTAGTATTATCCCCAATTGGCCCAGTTCCTATCACCAACAGGGTTCACAAGTGCTGGATATGATTTCCCCAAAACGGCACATTGGTTTTTTATATAGGCAGGTGCACCTCTAAATTTTGCTTGAGCTCACAAAATCTCATTAGTAAATGAGGTAGCCTTAATTATGAGCTGTTATAGTGCCCCGACCCAATTATGTTCAGGGATATATTTAACAACATATGTTATACACTTTTTTTCACAAAAATGTGTGCAGCAATTTAAGTAGTTTTTACATGAAAGTTGGATGAAAGTGATAATTGTGAATGTTGTGTTCCAGAATTAAATTCATGATGTTGTGTTTCAGAGTTCAGAGCCATACAATCACAAAACATATACCGGTTTTGGATGCGGTGTTTAAGATTATTTGAATTAAAAGTTACATATTAAAGTCATGATTTCGAGCGCACAAAATAAAGTATTTCGAGCGCACGAAAAACTGTATTACAAGTGCACGAAATCATTTCGTGTGCAAGAAATGATTTCGAGCGCACGATTGTTATTCGTCGTATTTCCCTTTAGGGGCTCCGTACAGGCCTGTATAGGATGCTCAAAAACATTGGTCAGGCCCATTTGATAAGCGGAGTTAGGAGTAGATGCGAGCCCGAAGCGCGAAGCCACCATGGCGTTGTGTCCGGGCCCGGGAAATTTTTCATTCTATATGTTCTGTGGTGCAATATGACGTAATTCCTGGCCACTTTTTCCTCGCTTTTTGAGCAAATTATAAAAATCATTTGTATTGATTTACTCTCTAATAATATTTCCAAATATTTTCATATTTCCATCTTCAAAATAAAGAAATGTGCTCTATGTATTGCTGCATGTGGCACTATAGTTGTGAAAAAACACGCTCTTTCCTGAACACTTTAATACACAGAAATTAGATTAAAACATTAATATCTTTGCAAGTCTGGGTATTTAACGTCACCTCAGTTATTTTCACTTATAGCATGTCCCGTTCAACCTACATACTAAGTTTAAACTCAATCTCTGGATATAATCCCTTAAAGTTGCATCTTTAGGATGATGTCACATGACATACGATGACGTCATCATGACCTCACCCCTCGGGCAAACACTTTGCTTTAGGGATTATGTCTTTGTATGACAACGATGGATGTCCAAAGTGGCTGGGAGAAAAGAAGAGACAGAAGCTAGAAAGAAAAATCAAAACCAAAACAAAGGCAACTTAACTCCTATAATCTTATGTAGTGATTGAGTTGCGCCCGAAAACATAATAATAGTCCAACCAACCAATAAATAGTTCAACAGAAAATTAAATGGGAGGTATTGCGTCCCCGATTTTATAGGGCTTAGCGTACTACTATACATGTACTACAAAAAAAACACCCTGAGCTTCAGGGAATTGCTGCAGGTGATATGTATGAGATCTTACCGGCCACTGATGATAGCATCGTAACCAAAGCTGCTGCTCCCTCCATTCTCCAAGATGCAGGTTAATTCTGAGCACGGTTCGTCTGGGTTTGAGGCTATGTGACACACACTCAGTTAAGTTAATAAGCGATCCAAACACTGCAGAGCAGTAACAACTTCCAGAAGGGAGCCTACTCGTATCATAGCTCAAATCCGTACAAAGAAATGATCGGCAATCTATTAAGTTTGATCGTATAATATCGCCGAATACACATACCACCATGCGGATAGCATCAGCATCCAATCAGGAACGAGCAAGGCATAATGAGACGAGGTCTGACGAGGTTGAAGCTGTTTCTGGTGTTGGGAGAACACCATGGTAACATGGCTGTCGCGTGGCTTGTGTGCTTCACATTCGTAGTCCTCAGGAGGCCTTGAAAAGACCTTCTGAAATATTCAAACCACTTTAGTGACTTTACCTGCAAAATTATTATGTCACAGGGGCCCTTCTATTTTGCTTATGTGGACTGTTTTTGTTTCTTTCTAAATGTGGCATGTTGACGATTTACACAGTTTATTCGGTGTCTTACATTTTGCTTTGTAAACTTAACTTTTCTAATCTATAATCAATTTGTGTGTGTAATTAATGTTGTCGACTTTTGTACAAACACAATAAATGACACATATTACGTTTAGCTTGTATTACGTTTATCTATGTATATCTACTCACAATACTTTACCGTTATAATAGTATATTCGGCCCAAATCGTGGAAGTCGTTCTCATTTACTCGCCAAGCTTCGAATTTCCTTATTCCACTATTTCTATAAGTTCGATTAAAAGTTCGTGGGTTTTGAGCGGCCATGTTTTTTTCAATGCATTTTCAACGAACAAAAACATGGCCGACCAGAGAATTTGTATTGGAAATTATAGAAACAGATTTTTTCCTGGACTTTTGTCAGACCTGACATGTCAAAATCTGTTTTCGTCAACAACATTGATTTACAAAAATCCTAATTTTTTAAAAATCGATTGGTTAATGAATGCTCTAGAGGCCAAAACGACGGCGACAAACCATTCTGACAGCGAATATAGGCAAGGCACAGACTGGGCCTAGGATGTACATGTAGGCCTACTGTAGTTAAAGTGTATAGTGTCAGTGTGGGCCTCATTCATAAGTCTTTGTACAATATTTTGTATCTCAAATCCTGTTTCGCAGAAGATATTACCAAGCGAATACGACTACCACATTTGCAGTTTCGAACCGAAGGAAAAGGGTTTCCAGGCTGATGAGGAAAGTGTCAAGTGAACTGCAGCGTTCCAAACTTCCAGCAAAGAAACGTACAGAGTGCAAGCTACAAAACCATCGCAGGTTTGGGTCAACACAATGGAAGTTTATCATCGTTGTCAACACAACATCACTCATAGGACAGAGACTGTTAGAAGATCATCAAAGAACACCAACTGTCAAGCTACAATGGTTGTGACAGTAAAACGGACTGGAAAATACCGTAGTAGGCAAGTATTGCATCTAAAATAAATGTTGTCCCATAGGTTTAGGGGCATTCAATGTATAGGTAATATCAAGGGTTAAATGAAGATGGCAAGAGGTCTGCGAAGAGGGGCCGATGCTGAAGACTTTCCGGCTGTGTGACATTTGCTAATATACATGCCATACATGTACCCATGTGCCACCCATGTATATATATCTGCTAATCTGTCCATGTTCTAACCCATCTTTTTTAACCCCCAGTGCCAAATGCAAGGATCCCCATCTCCCGATGTTTCCAATGGTTGTTAGATTAGACCACATCCACAATTATATGATTGAATCTGCTGACACCCTGAAGTTTCGAGGTGTCACAGAAGATTGTAACGCGAAATTCAAAGGTCTATTCGAAAAGGTCACTCGCGCGCTTCAGCCTTGAACACACACAAACTTGACTTGCAAATGGAGTTCGGTGCTGATTACGTTTAGGAAGCTGGTGACCGAGCCAATTTCCCCGATTTGCAATTCTGCCACAGGTGAGAACAACATATTTGGTTATGAGTACTACGGTTACAGAATGCTATGCTCAGATTCATAGAAATTTAATACATGTATACCTCAAATATTTTAAATTCCGTATGTCAATTGATAATGATGCATCCAATGCCGCCGTCTTGTTTACATGATCTTGACTAGAATTGGCCTCATTCTCCAACTCAAAGATCTAAAGAAGATATAATATTGATTGTTTTGTGCCTTTTAACACTGTGTCAATATGCCTGATGCCGCCCATCACATTTTCCCAACGTTTCCTGCGACATGACGTAAAATTATTCATGTTAACGCCCTGTTGGCGGGCGTTTTGACGTCGCGTGACTCTTGATTTGATGCGGGACGTCGTGATTTGTTTACCTTCGGGTGCTGCCCTCTTTTGGAGTAATACTAGAGTCGTGAATGACCAACTTTGGGTCCCTGTGTTTATCAGTACAGCATTGAATCTGGTCTGTTTAAAAACACACCCAACATTAACTCCAATATTCATCCAAGCCAATCCCATATAAGGTAACTTTTGCAATATCATGCAAAGGGGGTACTACTAGTACCACGATAGCAAGTAGCGTAGTGGTATACGGCAGTGAACATACAGCACAGTGTTTTATCACCGTATATGACCCAGACATGACCGATTTTCTCGTATCAACAGGAAATATATCAATACAAACAAATTCAAAAGCGTTCATTTACCATGCATCAAAACATGCTTAAAATTCATCTGCACATGTTTCTTTTTTAAACTGATGCAAATTTCAGCATCCTCGAGCTATTTTCGCCGTATATGACTACCGCCCTCTGTCGACCAATACTCTACAGCGTTACTATCGTATTATTCGCGTACCACGAGGTCGACACTCGGGTGGTGACTTTGATCATTCCACGGTGATACAAAAAGTGAACCTTTAATATCAGTGTTTTGATTCATTTTTTACAAATTGGAGTTATCAGCTTCCAAATTTTTCCTCAATTTTAAGGAATTAAATAGAAACAAAAATCCTCGGATCTGATAATAACGTTGATGTGCGGCATACACGGGTTATTATTTTAATATTTACTGGGCTATTTTTACGAATAAAAAAGGCTGTGAATCACTGAACACTGTTGTAGAATGTCATACCTAGTTGCTATTTTACGATTGTTCACACAGTTTTCTTTATTAATAAAGAAATCCAGAGAGCTCTGTTGTGGAAATAAATTCTGTTGTCATCAGCTTCTTGTCACTCGCTTCTTGTCGCAGAGCATTAATTAGTTCGTCGAAACTGTTGACGTGGGACCAATGATTCGTCGAGTAATTGTTGATGTCATGTCCTGTGTTCGCACTCCTGTGTCAACTCTTCAATTTCAGCTTGTTGTAACTCTTTACGAGGCTAAGAGCTTCTGTATGCGGGTTGCTGGGTAGGAACTTCGTAAAAAAGAACTGAGTAATGATTTATCAAGTAGATCATCAAATAAGATAAGATAAGATAAGATAAGACTTTATTCAACCAATGCAAAAAGTTAACAACTAATGACATCGGAAAATGGCTTATTCCTCGAGCTTAACAATATATTTATATAATAAATACAAATTACACAATACACATATACTAGACACACAATACAAACCTCAATAAAAACAAACTAAGATTAAGTCCCATTGTATACACGAACTGCAGAAGGATAAAAACTCTTTGTAAAACGCTTACTACCATAAAAAGTCCTAAGACGTCGGCAGGAATGTGAAATAATCAGTTGCTGGATGGAACTTGTCCTCCTTGACCCGTTTGCACATTCTGTCATTGTAAATAGATTCCAGTGTTGGTAAGGTAGTGCCAATGATCTTCTCTGCTGTTCGACCAACAGCGTTTAACTTCTGACTGATGAAACAATTATGCTCTCAATGATTGCCCGGTAAAAATTGACTAAAATACACTGACGAACCCCAAATGAATTCAATTTGCTTAAAACAAATAAACGCTGACGAACCTTCTCTTTCTGACGGTTGCTAGTTTTATTTGCTTTAACTCGTTTGTTCACTTTTATGATTCCCCTCCCCCTAAAATATTGGTGAACGGTTAGTTCTCCCTACAAATTTAATCCCATGTAGTTATTCCGCTGTTTCCTCCACGGTCCATTGTGGTCCAATATATTTTGTATGGCAACATTTACCGAAGTCGGTACGAACCCGGTGTCACATTTTACTTTTTGATATGTCTGTAAACTTCACACATTGGTAGGTCTTTGAACATATCCTCGGCCATTGTGTATCTACAGAAAATCAGGTGAACAGTCAATATCTTATAAAAATGGGACGAAATGCTCTTAATAGTAAAAGAGAAATCCCCCCCCCCCCCCCCACAAAAAAGCGTACCGTGGTACTGTAATAATCTAAAAAGTTACACATGACATTTCAAATAAACCTAATGTTTGGCACTTTATAATTATTTTGTTTACATTACAAACAAAACTTAACATCTAAAAACTTTCCTAGAGTTATTTCATGCACCCAATTAAACTCGATTAGTACATTGTGCCTAAGATTATACGTGCATAATAGCGCCCGTATGCTGTACACACGAAAAATATATTTCCCTTATTCGTGGATTGTAAACAGAGGGCGCTGTTTTTCTCTCGACCGCTAGTTTTCTAATGAACGGGCGGCACAAAATGATTACTCTTCAGACTCAAATTGAACTTGCGGGATTTTTGCGCTATTTTCTCTTTACTAACAAGGAGTCACTCTATCGGTTTATGCAGAAACAATTACCAAAAACCCTGGCCCATGGTGGCCTATTGGAAAAAAAACGTGTTTTGGTTTTGTATATTTTTAACTTAAATTAGCAAAATACGTTTGTTGTCTAAGCTTATTTAACCGACTTTTCGCTATAGGTTTTAAAATAAATCATACATCAAATGAGAGAGTAACAAGAAGTGGCTTCGGGTAAAATAGGTCATTGAAGACAACACGTCAGGTTTGTGGACACCGCACTCCTAATGAAGCGTGTACACAATTTAGATTTGTCATTCAATAAAAAGGGTAGCTGGTAAAATGTCAACATCGAAGTTAATTAATCTTCAAAATCATTTTTTGTGTGTGATATAAAACAGCATTGTTGTTATAGTTAACTAGTTACATTATATCGCTTTAAAGAACAGCTGTTGTCGAGCTGCTATAGGTATAGTGGATAGTGGGATGGGCTATGAATCAAAGATCCCTGGTTTAAATCCTGCTGTAGGTCACTTCGTTTTTTCTAGTCAAATTGTTATATTTAGCATTTTTGTTAATTCTTTCCCCCAAATACCTGATCACATTTCCCTTTTTCGATTTTTTTCCCAAGGGAAATAAAGTCCTTGGACCTGACTTGCAACTCGCATATGCTTTAGTATACGACAATAGCTCGTTAGTGGTATGTAAAAATATCGCGTCCGTGTAGCTTCGCGCGCACGGGTAGCTTCGCGCGCTTTGATTTAAGACTACCTATACAGCTGCCAATCATAATACCCAGCACGATTATGCGCAACGGACCCCTCCTCCTTTATTCCCCCGTACATACACTTTCTAGACTATTGTTACCTAACGCCCCCCCCCTAAAAAAATGAAAAGAATAAAAGAGAAACCGCAACATTACGCAAGCAGTTCCCTCCGTCTCATACGTAATGAAGTGCGATTGTGGCAGAGAAACACCCACCCTTCTTTTGTGTTGACCATTGTGTTCCCGGAATCTCAGGAATTCTTTTTATGTTTCAAGGGGGATGTGTAAGGTAACAATAGTATGGAGAGGGGATTGGGTATAGACCATGCCCTGTTACATCTATATTCAAATGTGCCCGTCAATATGCGCACGCATCGTGTTTTACATAAATTTGGTTAAGAGGCGCCATCAGAGGTCACATAATTCAAAGGTGGTCTGACCTGTGGCGTCCCTCCTCAACCAAATTTTATGCAAAACACGATGTGTGCGCATATTAACGGGCACATTTAAATACAGATGTAAACACGTGACGTCAGAAGGCCCATCGTCTATAGGGATAGGAGGGGGGGGGGGGGGGGGGGGGGTACCCCTCTGCCATATTTCGTGCTGGGTATAGTCTCATACCTTGCTTTATAATATGCATGGCTAATCACGACAAACGTTAACGATAGTCGGATTCGAACCACAGACTTTTCGCTCCATATACCTCTCCTTTCTTTCAACTATGCTATTGGCGAGTTGGTCAAAGAAACTTCTTGACGTTTCGAAATTTGTTCATGCTGTCTTGTAATAATGTGCCAAAATAAACCAACGACGAGGGTATATACCACACGAGATGGCATTATATTTACGCATGTATGCCCGCCTCTCTATGCGGACAATAGGCCTATAGAGAGTTGAATTTTCGATCGCCAAATAACAAGGTTGTCAGTGGATCGTAAACTAATACAAATATATATCTGAAAAATGTGTCCATATTAAACTTACGCTAGACTGAGAAAGTAATATCTGCGCTGCGCAGCCTTTTGGTGAATGAACTTGAAAAGCCGTGCGTGCACGGTTACCCCAACGCTTACAGGCATTGTCAGTACTTGAACAAAAAGCAACCATGTTTGTGTTAAAACCATTGCATCGGTTATTGCAGACATAAATTAAGCCTACTAGGTACATGTCTACATGTCTGTTGACAATTGACATTTCTCTAGAGAATGAGTCATTGTCCAAAACTATTGTTTGTAATGTTTTTTTTTTTTTCTCTTCTTCTTTTTGTGGATATTATATGGTCTGTTAAAACAAGCACTAGCTTTTTTTTTTTTTTGTGGGGGTGCTCTTTAATATGAGCAGGTCATAAAGCAAGTCTCGAAACTAAGCAAATAAATCGTGAAAACAGAAAATAACAGAAAATAATATTTGCTTCTTCTTTTTTTTAAGGGGGGTGGGGGTGCCCCTTAATATGAGCAGGTATTAAAGCAAGAAGGGAAATAAAAAAAAACAAGTTCTTCAACTTACATTTACTTTACCCACGTTGTTCTATATTCTACACTTGGAATATTTTGAATTTCCATGAAAGGTTAGCTATAAAGCAAAATACAAAACCAACATGTCTTACAAAGCTAAATCGAAGTGACTCTAACTAAAAGTTGACCGTAAAGGCATTATTAATTCTTTAGAAATGACACGAATTCACAATGATTTTCCTTTGCATGTTTGTTCATACTATAAGTTATCTAAACAGCGCAAGATATAAACAGTTGCAATGTATTTTGTTTGTAATATCGTCTGATTAATTCAGTTACTAACATCCTAAATAAATGTTTAAAGTAGTAAGGGCCAAATTCATAAACGGTAATTTTCCTTTGATCATGATTAACTAGGCTAAACTGTGTATAAACAGTTGATGATCGAACATACAAATCTAGGCCCGAATTCATCAAAAGGGCTTAGATCAGCTGCTGTTTATCTAACGTACATGGTTAGTGACATACGTCTAAGTAACACAAACAATATGCTGCGTATGGATCTGCTGCGTATCATTTAGACGCACAGGAAGAACTGTTTTCCCACCTTTTACACACTCAATGAGACACATTTTGAAATGGCGACCCTCCAACTAGTGTCAACTGAGCTGATCAGCAAAGCACAGCGATATGCGTGTTTTTGAAGATAGATATGCTCTTTTATTCAACATAATACGTAATCCGCTGTGAATAGAATGATGTACGGCTAGACCACTAAACTTCGGCTAAGCAGGAACTTGTACACGGCTGGATAAACAGCCGATTATTTTCTCACTGAATTGCGATGATCTCAGGAGTTTATTCACAGGCGCACTTCTCTGTTTCAGCACCCGTACAATAGTTGTACATGACTAAAATTATCCGGTGATCATCACCGTTTATGAATTTGGCCCTAAAAGTTTATTTCGAAATGATTACATGTTAATTTAATGTAAACCATACGATTTTAATATACAACCAATATTTACAAGTATATTCTTGTTTTTGCTTTACAATAGAGCAATATTCAATGTTACACCAGAGCCAATTACTCGAATCGAGTCCGAATTTGTGGACAGTCACTGCAGCAGGCAAATGATTTGATTCATCACCAGAAGACTCAACTTGACTTGAGCAAAAGCTAATAACACTCGAGCCTTAAAAATAAAATATAAACGTTGCAGACAATTATTACATTGGCAATGATTTACACGGTGCAAAATGCATGTTCGCGTCACTTCACAAATACAGTACGGCAAACATGCAGCCGGTATCGCGTACACACATACATCGTGGCACGGACTCCCACCGTGTGGTTCTGTTGCACACAAAGTACTATCTCGAAACTGGAGGCTTAAAACACGTTTTCCAATTCGAGGTTTCATCATTGCTTTCGTGTGATTGCTTTAAAACACGACTCGACTCGACTATACACTGTGGCATGACACGACACGACTCGACTCTACTATACACGGACACGCCCCAACTATGCACGGACACGACTCAACTCGATTTCCTAACAGAATGACTCGACTCGCCTTGAGTCACTTTTTGTTTAAATGACTCGACTCGACATTGTAAGTAGTCTGACTACTAGCAGCCAATCACTTCGAACCTCATGCTGCAGTAGGTTTTCCATGCAGTGGGGTAAATGCGCAGGATTCTGGTGCGCAAGGCAGACGGGAATCGAGTGGTTACCATGGTGTTCCTGTCCTTGTTACCAGGGAACTGTAAACAAAAAGAATACAGGAATGGTGTGTATGTTGAAAAAAGTTTAAATTTAGATATGTATTAATGAGTATACGTAATGGCGTATAATAGTTACCATAAGTCTGTTGCCATTTTCCAGTTTTAAACCTACATGTATTGGTGTGCCGTCTGCATTAGTCACGTTATGCCAGGACTGACTGTCATCGCTGTACGAGGCCACTTGGTACTCCGTCACAAATTGGTTGTAAGGTAAATCTCCGCGCCCCTGGGTGATCAAACCAGTGATGGTGACTGCACCATGAAAGTCAACCTGTATCCATGGACTGATATCAGTGGATCCACCGTAACACCATGCTGCAGCGTACCCTGTTAAACATTAACCACTTACGCTTAAAGTTCTTTTTTTCCCTCCATTTTTGAATTGTTTTTGAGAATGATATTCTAATTTGTTTGCCATTGAAGCAATGATTTCTACATACAAAATATAAATGTATTTCGTTTATTCAAAGCACAAATTGAAGCTATACTAATTCAATAACTGTATTGGAAACAAACAACATTGATACTTTTTGTTCACTGTCTCATATGATCCATCTGTGACGCGAACCTCGTGTGTCAGAATGCTGCTTGTCCAAAACAGGTTGATATTGGGTATACAAATATAAAATATGTGCTATCAATTGAAATTGATGTTGTATCATCATGACGTCATAAGTGATATTTTGAAACACTCCCAGATAGCACAAGTCGTTATATTAACGTTCAAAGTGGTTCATTTAGTTGATAATGATTTTGGTTTATAGTAACGTTAAACAAACGTTCACTTAAAGTCAGTTTTGTAAAAGTTATCAATTCGTATATTTAAAGGTAGTATACACCATTGGTAATTGTTTAAATTATCAAGAATGGGTGAATTTTATAGAGAGTTGTATTTTATAGCAAATATCTTTTAAAAGTTTAAAGTTTTACAATCGTGGATGCAAAAAAAAGCATGGAAAACGGCGTTCGTGTTCAATTTCAATTTGTTTTAAACAAACTATTACAGGATATATCTAGCGCCAACACTTTGCTGGATGCCTATAATCATTAATTACTTTAAAAAAGGAAGACATTTCCTAATAATTCGGTAGTAAAATGTTTCAATATCTGCAAATGGTATATCCTACATTTGAGTATAGGCCTATGTTGTTTTAACGTAGATTTATGTGGTTACATGCTTCTGTGAATTTAGGAGTTAATTTGTCAACATTGATCGAATGTTATCATATTATTACCAACGATTCTTCTTCCGTATTCCTTTTAGCGTTAACAAAAGCGTTTACATTCGGTTTGCACGTTCAAAGATTGCGTCACCGACACCACGAAGTAGCACTCATGTACACACAGCGCATAGTTTTGGTTTGGAGATAAATGCGTTTATATGTTTGAAAGGTTATTATCCCGCGAATTAAATGTGAATTGAAAACCTGTTCTGGATTTATATAAAGTACTACATTAAAACGCCATGAACGAGTTAATTATGTTTTCATGGATTAATTAATTAGGAAATAATTAAAAATTTAAGAAGAGTGCTACTTCGTGAAAACGAAATCTGCAGGAAATCCGTACAGTGCGCGCACACAAAGCTTCAGTGCTACTTCGTGAAAACGAAATCTTCAGGAAAACCGTACAGTGCTGGAGTTCTGGAGCACCCTTCACGTCTGAGCCCGCCCACGAAGTTCGTAAAAAGACCATAAATAGTTGCTACTACGTCCACTCCGTTCGCACACAGTTTGAGCCCGTTGGGCAACTTTTTCAAGAACGTAGTGACGGGGGCATAAGTTTCGAGTTCTTGGCTGCCATCTGAAACCGTTCAGATGTTGCTACCATTCTGTTTGTGTTCTTCAGATTCAGTTTGATATTATGGTCTCAAAAGTTAGGTGGTAGTTGTAATCTTTTTGTGACGTTATTATTAAAATGAATACACAAAAACATACCTTGAATATTAAGTCTAGCCCTAGGCGGGGCGTGGGTAGTCTTTTTTTTCAAATACGACGAAGCTGTAATGCTTTTATCGGGGATGCGACCATCTTCCATCCCGAGAGGTTTGGAGCACGGAAAGGTACCTGCAAGGCCGGGCGCAAACAGGGGCAAAATCACTGTACTGCACATAAATTATAAAGATAGAATACACATACTAAGATCGGTGGGCTTACGCACGCGCATGCCTGCCAGGAGGGTTATATGCTGGAGTAAAGATACGCATTGCGCCAAACGTAGTTTTCGCATCGTGAACGTGCATCGTGATTTACGTGCATCGTGATTTACGATTCCAAGCCGATGGACCTTGTCATCCTATTTTTTGAGATTTCTCCAAAAGCCAAATTTTCGATAGGTTATTAGCTGCAAAATCTGGCAGGAATTGTTTGCGCAAAACTGCGGGGTCTTCCTGGGCTTGGCTTAAAGGGTGATTCGACGTTAGCTTGTCTGATCACGTTTTAACGGAAGTAGCGCACACCATACCGGAGTAGTAGTTAGAATTGCCTGACCGGTTGGCCATTGCAAAGTTAAAAACAGAGGAGGGGTTATATCTCATTTTACGCAAGCGGGCTGCTGGCGGAGGTCCCCCACTGATCTCTACAAACTGGATAGGTCGATCGTACATTGATGGGATAGCGAGCCGTGAAGTCACCGGCGGCCATGTTGGGATATTCAATACAATGCAGTGATCGCACGTGCGCGCACTGAAATGTTCTAATTTATTTTATTATAAAACTGGCACTTTTTAGTGTCTGGATATAAAATTAAACCCAAAAATGTAAGAATTTCCTTGATCCAAACAAAACTCGTTTTTATTTTTCCTATGGTTTGTGCATAAGGTTATGATGTTGGAAATGTTCAAACAAAATTTTGGTCTCATATCTTTTCCCGAAAATAGGGCTTTTTAATATTCAAACTTGGCGTATACATCTCATTATTGGGTGTTATTATGTTTAACATAATTTTCTTAATCAAACTGGATCATTTTTGCGACGTTAACTTCGTTTCCTGTGATATTAAATGAGTTTTCTCGGTCGTGCGCTATACAAACGTGTGTACGCCTGCAATGTTTTGAATATCCCAATATGGCCGCCAATGGCTTCACGCGCAGAGCCGCTCGACCTATCCAGTTTGTAGAGATCAGTGAGGTCCCCCCGTTGATTATTGTTTCAGTCTCCTCATCTTATATCATTATGTGGACCATTTTCTTGTTATAAATGCACCCGTTTGCCGGGGAGGGGGGAGGTGGGGGAGAGGGGGAGAGGGGGAAAGGGAAGGGAGGGGTGGGGAGAGGGGGGAAGAGGGAGGGAGGAGGGGGAGGGGGGCGGGGGAGGGGGGAGGGGGGCGGGGGAGGGGGGGGGGGGGGGGGGGGGGTGGGCTAGTGTACTCACCGGTGCAGTTTAGCCATTGACGTATCTCCTCAGAACAGCTGCTAATCAGAAAGGTGTCATAGTACGTCACCTCGTAGGGTCTGTATGGTACAAAGGTGCTAAAGCCACCCATTCCGATCGCCGTGCACTCACACGGGTCCACGGCTTGAATCAGCCAGCGGTAGCGGCTCGTCTCTGGGTCGAGCTCCTGGTTCATGGTGCACGGCATTGCTTGGAAATGGAAGAACGGACACATACAAATACTTGTTTTTCATGCAGTCTGTATATAAATTCAGGTAAAAAAAAAGACATCGCGAGATATGCGTTGATCTATATTATGCAAGTTTTTTATTGAATTTGATGAATACGTTTTTTTAGTTATTACACCTCAACTTTGTTGTATTTTAGGGCGTATAACTACTTTGTTGTATTCACACATTTGTGGAATTAAGCATTTCGTTCGAAAATTGGTTTAGTGCAAATTATTAAAGGGGCACTAAGTCGTGAAATCCCCGAAAATGTCGTGTTTTAGATTGTTTACTTCACTCTAAAAACAGATTGGTTGAAAATAACCAATATATTGGTCGATTTCAACCAATCCAGTTGGTAGATATGTGGATAACCAAAATATTGGTTAAAATAACCAATATGATATTGGTTACCTATTTAACCAATCCATATTGGTTATAACACCAACCAATGCAATGTTGGTTAATTTAACCAATCCACAATGGTAGGACTCCAACCAATTTGTATTGGTTACCACGTAACCAATCCATATTGGTTATAGCACTAACCAATACATAATGGTAGGGCTGCAACCAATTCATATTGGTTAACACGCAACCAATCGCATTGGTTATAACAAATTCAAAAATACAATATTGGTTCATTCAACCAATTGATAATGGTTAGGCTACAACCAATAATATTGGTTGTTTTTATGTAATTGGTTCCTACGTGGACAAATTGCGTAATGAAATAATACCAATGGAATTAACTTATTACACACTGCAAATACGCATACATACAATAATAACCTATTAGATATTACTAACTGAACACTTACTACAAACTTAGCTACTGCCGTTGTTAGTTTTATAGTTCGCTTTTTTTGTCCACGACGAAGTCACAGCTAGTTTTTTATGAAAAAGTCAAAATTTGAATGCAAAGAAAATGTAATGCGAATTTTTCACTATGTTTGCACAAAAATCTAAATTTAATCATGGAATCGTTTGAATAATTACATATTATGGCCAAAAAAATACATTTTGGGGCTAAATACTACAATTTAACATCGACTATTGTCAAAACAAATTTTCTCACTTCTGATTGGTTAGTTGCTGTATACAAGCTCAACCAATATGACTGGTTGAAGGCCAACTAATCTATTGGTTATGAATAACCAATAGATTGATTAATACCTTGGTTTCAAGCTCAACCAATATGACTGGTTGAAGGACAACCAACATATTGGTTATAAATTACCAATAGATTGGTTGATACCTTCAACCAATATGACTGGTTGACGGACAACCAATATATCGGTTATAAAAGACCAATAAATTGGTTGATACCTTCAACCAATATGACTGGTTGACGAACAACCAATATATTGGTTATAAATGACCAATAGGTTGGTTGATACCTTCAACCAATATGACTGGTTGACGGACAACCAACGCATTGGTTACGCTTTAACCAACACATTGGTTAAAAACAACCAATATTGGGTCAACCAATTAGATTGGTTGGTCTTTTAACCAATCTGTTTTTAGAGTGTTGGGCCTATCCTATGTTAAACACCTGGTTGAAAAGAATTCAACCTATTGTCTTAATTGTTTACCTCGGACACGATGGAGTACGCATACTTATGTTCGTGTCGTTATCATTTACTGGGCATGTATACGATGCACGTCGTTTGTGTTCATAAACACAGCACCGATGCACAAATGGGGTCTCTTACACTTTCCGGCTAGACTAACGAATACACCCAAACATTTCAGGGGTCACAAAGGTGGATCCAAACAAAATGTATAGATGCTTATATCCTACTTTTAAATGCTTATTCTGATTAAAATAATATCGCCTAATTGGGCGCTTCCAGGACACAGTGTCCCTTTAGGCCTAAGATGTATTTGTGTATTCTGTTTAATATAGGTTTATTTTAAAACATGTTTTACACAAATTCAGCAACTCTCGCATTAAATTTTGTCCGAAAAAAAATCCACACGCTTTTACTAAACCAAAACAATTAGTCATTTACACTCTAAAAACAGATTGGTTGAAGATAACTAATATATTGGTCGATTTCAACCAATCCAGTTGGTAGATAATCTGGATGACCAAAATGTTGGTTAATTTAACCAATCCACAATGGTAGGACTCCTCTACCAATTTGTATTGGTTACCACGTAACCATCCACATTAGTTATAGCACTAACCAATACATTCATATTGGTTAACACGCAACCAATTGCATTCATATTGGTTAACACGCAATTGCATTGGTTATATCACCAACCAATACAATATTGGTCAATTCAAACATTCTATAATGGTTAGGCTGCAACCAATATGTATTGTTTCCTACGTAGACAAGTTACGTAATGAAATAATACCAATGGAATTAACTTATTACACATTGCAATTACGCACACGTACAATAATAATCTATTCCTATATTACCTACTGAGCACTTACTACAAACTTAGCCGTTGTTAGTTTTATAGTTCGCGTTTTTGTCCACGACGAAGTCACAGCTATAGTTTTTATGAATAATGTCAACATTTGAATACGAATGAAATGTAATGTGAATTTTTCGCTATGTTTGCACAAAAATCAAAAATGCAATCATGGAATCGTTTGAATAATTACATATTATGGTCAAAAAGGTGCATTTTGGACTAAATACTACAATTTAACATTGACTATTGTCAAAACAAATTTCCTCACTTCAGATTGGTCAGTTGCTGTATAGGTACATTTCCTACAAGCTCAACCAATATGACTGGTTGAAGGCCAACCAACATTTTAGTTATGAATGACCAATAAATTGGTTAATACCTTGGTTACAAGCTCAACCAATATGATTGGTTGAAGGCCAACCGACATATTGGTTATGAATGACCAATAGATTGGTTGATACCTTAGTTGCAATCTCAGCCAATATAACTGGTTGTAGGACAACCAATATATTGGTTATAAATGACCAATAGATTGGTTGATACCTTCAACCAATATGACTGGTTGACGGACAACCAACGCAATGGTTATGTTTTAACCAACACATTGGTTATATTAAAAACAACCAATATTGGGTCAACCAATTAGATTGGTTGGTCTTTCAATCAATCTGTTTTTTTAGTGTACCATTCGTTTGCAAAGTTTAGTAAATCTATTTAAACATTGTATCGAGAATATTCGTCATTACAGAGATTAAACTCGTCTGAGCTGTTTGCTTAGACGAATTTGATCTGCAATGACGAATATTTTCGACCTGGTGTTTAAAAAGGTGGCCAAACGTTGAAATTGAATAATGAGTTACTCAATTGTTTTGGTAAAAGCCTGTGAAATGTTTCCTCGGACTAAATTAAATGCGTTGGTGAATTTGTATATTTATTGTTTAATTAGCCGGAAAAAACCTATAGGCCTATATACCCATGCCTGTGTCGTGTTGATGTGACTTAATAAATTGAGTACAAATCACTTTTTGAATGGTTTTTTTTTTTACCGAAAGTATTGAGATAAAAGCAACTAAAATCGATTTTTAAGTAAACTGTAATAATTAAATGAGTTATATAAACTCATCACAAAAAGTATCGAGACACTTACAAAATGATCCAATAGTTAACGGCCCGAAATAGTATAGATTAATCGAAGCAACTAACCAACTGCATAATTTTGTTCTGCGTATTTTGACACCTCGATTGTTGAGATACGATGTTGCGGAGCGGAGTTATTGTAATTTCAATGGTCGTAGATCCAGTTTCAAAAGTGACAATCATTCCTATAGAAGCCCGTTTGTATTGATCAAGTTGATGTTAAATAATCAGCCGATAAGAAAATCTCTACATATGCCCGACTTTTCTTTTGAAAATGTGTGATGTAGCCTGCATGTATCATACTGTAGGTAAATATCCAAAGCATTTTATAGTAATTTTTTTATTTAAAACAAGTAGGTGTTTTGTATTTTTTTAAAGGTATATACATTAGTTTGTTTGTACCTTGTTAATGATGCAAAAAACTGTTTAGGAAAGTGTTTATGTTCAGGAAAGGACAATATTTAACAAGGTTTAACACATAGCACCGTGCATCCCAACATGACAATGTTCACACTTCAAATTGTTAATAATTATTGCTGGTGAAAACACAACTTTAAATCGAGACATTTGATCCATGTTTACAGTTTACATGTACATGTACTTGCCTCACACACAAAATGCATAGATAATTAAACTGTATTACCCCGGTGAACATAGTTCAGTCAGAATGGTGCTTTTAACAAAATGGGATCTACATGTACAGCCATCAAGCCCAAAACAGTTTTAAGTATTTGTATAGACATGACAATGTGCGTGGAGGAAGTTGGACCTAGGCGTTTTGATAATGCATTTACTACCGGTATACCCGTACGCAGGATTTGTTATGGGGGGTGCGAATTTGTAATGATGGGACCAAAAATGAAACCAAATATTTTCGTGTGCCAGTACCGTTATTTCTACATCAAAATATCATTATTTACTCCGGAAAATGTGGACCTTTTGGTAATTTGGGGGCGAATTTGTACTGATGGGACCAAAAATAGAACCACAATTGTTCGTGTGCCTGCACTACAGTTATTTCTACATCAGAATACCATTATTTACCCCGACAAATGTGGACCTTTTGGTAATTTTTTTTTTTTTTTGGGGGGGGGGGGGGGGGTGCGTACGCACCCATCGCACCCCTTCTGCGTACGGGCCTCTGATGTCGCCTAGGGCATTTTCTCTCTCTACTAATCTGGGCGTGATATCAAGTCATCCGGTACCCGCCATAATTTCTGACGCCTGTTTAGACGTCAGCCGTGGAACTACACACAGATCGGGGACACTTTTGCATAATACAACATATATAAATATATTAAGACCACCTGAAAAGAACCCTTTCAAGTATTTCAAAGTAGTTATAACAAGAAACAACGGTGGAGACTTACTGGACGTAGCTGATAATCCCTCGGCTGTATGAATGTAATGGAGACAATGGAACTAGGGTGCTGGTGGCCTTCATGTAATCACTGAAGCATGATACCACGATATAGCATGTATACACGTCTTTCACTTTAATAATCAAACCGCTCTGGCTGACGGATTTACGCGTCATCCGTGGATAGTACACGAGTGTTTGCGGCCTTACTCATAACTTGTTTATCAGTGATCCGTTTTGAATTTGGGATTTGTTTTGCATATACACGGCATCTGGGGCCGGTTGCACCAAACATGTCCTACATGCTTGTCGTAAGATAAGAAATTTAGGACAACCCTAAGACATGTCGTAACTGCGGTTGCACCAAAAGCTTCTAGGCCTGTCCTAAAATGCATATCTTACGACATGCCGTAGGACATGTCCTAGTGTATAATTATAACTGTATTGGGACCGACGCAGGTCACAATCCCGAAATTAGATATAGCAACTGCACACAACATGTGTTCAATAAAATATGTTTTATTTTTCTTAAAAAGCAATCAAATTTGATACACTAATCAAGCATGTCAATAAAGAGCATGTTCTCTCACTCATTTCGAAAAAAATAATTACCAAAATTGATCCATGCCATTTGAAGTTATGCATGTGCATGGATTACTATTGGAAGCTGTTGAATTCAAATACAAATGAGATTTTAATAATTGAAATTAGGACTAAAAACCTTATTTGCATTGTCAGATTTTGTATTTAGAATTGGGAACAAGTGAACACTTTCCCCCGGAAAATATTAATGGCGATTTTTGTATTTCTTTTTTTGCAACTCAATAAAACCTATACCTTATATCCCCGTAAAATATATATATTGGAGTAAGCCAAATATTTTTAATTTGTTTCCTTAAAATTTTGTCACTTTTTGTACTCGTCTAGTGCGTGTTCCGTGTCGATTAAAACAATTCCGAGTTGTTGATTGAACAATTTCACTTTGTTCGACCCTTCCTTCGACCCTGCTATAATTGTTGTATTTATTTGTAGAAACAAATGGAGCATTTGAACAAAATCTAAATAGTTAATCCCACGTGCAGTCTCCAAACGTCTTTTAAAATCGCTGTCTGGTTGTTCTTTTCCATCAGCTACTGATTTTCAATTTTTGTTTGGATAACTTATTGCCTAATCGTTTTTAACACGATTCTCGTGTTTACGAAAACTCGTCTAATGTGAAGCTATTTGGTCCTTCGAAAATGTTTAGTTTTTATTGAAAAATTCGATTTTCTTTTTCATTTTTTTGTACAACCGAATCGTGTTAAAACATGCAAAGGTATTGTTTTCAATATTTTCATCAACAAATTATAATTGACACTGTACTTCAACCCGAACATATTGCCGCGAATGGCTACCCTAACTTTTTAAGTCACCTTCCCACTAGACGTAATTTCATGTCGTAAATCTATGTCCTACTAATGCGTAAATTGTGATGGTGCAACAGTTGTGTCGTAATTTATTTCGGTTGCACGAAACATGTTTTACACCACACGTAAGTCAGAATACGTACGGCAAGGAAGTTAGTACATGTCGTAAGACATCGATGTTGCAACCCATTTTCGTTCGTAACTTTAGTACAGCACTTACGACCGTTGGTGCAACCGGCCCCAGGCAGCCAAAAACACAAACAAAAACCGACCCTATATGGCGTATTCCTGTATACTTAAACTGGACATTACAAATAACTAGAGAAAATTGTAGAAATTGAAGATATATAAAAATATATCTTCAATCCCTCGTGTACTCACGCGGCCCCGAGTTTTATATAATTTTTTTAAAACCCTCCCCCAAAACCCTAAAATACCCATTACCCCCAATACTGTTTCTAGCCCCAAAAGAAAGAAAAAAAACATTGAAAAAAAACCAACTATTGATCGACAAAAAACTCGCAGGTGTAACTTAACAAATTCGCGACTGGTCGTGAATTGTTTTTACGACTAGTTTTTCGCGACTAGTAGAAAAATTATTCACGACTAGTCTTAAATTTATTTGCGACTGGTTGTGTATTTATTCGCGACTAGTCGGTAATTCTTTTTACGACTAGTCTTGAAAAAAATTCACGTCTAGTCGCGAAACATATTCACGACTAGTCGCGAAAATATTCACGACTAGTCAATTTTTGTCGTAAATATTTGTCCAGTAACTTGAAGGGTTAAACAGTAAGTGTGCATCTCATGGGATAATTTGTAATTATTGGGAAGGGGCGTAATCATCATGCGGCTTACGTTTTTTTTAAATTATTAGAACGATTATCGGTCACATGGGAAGGACATTAAATTGAAGGACGTGTAACGCTGAATTATGTGAATTTGTTGTTCTTTTTCTGTGAGATTTTTAGGTTTTTTAGTTAAAGATGAAGTATTTTTGCAAGAAAATAGCAAGGAGAAACTGGTTTATGCAGGCAAACTTCAAGAAAATATCAGTTTATTTGTTTGTGTTTATTTGATCAATCCTAGAGTTAGCTGCAATGAATCAGAACTCATTTTATATGGGAAGGGGAGTGTGTTTATGGGAGTTTTCACAAGCCAGAGCTGTTTCTCATCGTTTTCGTAATTTTGTTTGAGCTACTGAAACAGTTTTGCTGCGTGAGGTATCATAGGATTTTATGTTTATGGCTGGTCTGAAGTTTTTGAATTAATTTGATTAATACGGTTTTTTTGTTATTACACCTCAACTTTGTTGTATTTTAGGGCGTAACTACTTCGTTGTATTCACACATTTGTGGAATAAAGCACTTCGTTCGAAAATTGATTTAGTGCAAATTACAAAAGGGGCACTAAGTCCTGAAATCCCCAAAATTGTCATGTATTAGATAGTTTACTTGGGCCTATCCTATGTTAAACCCCTGGTTGAAAGGAAATCAACCTATATGTCTTAATAATTGTTTACCTCAGACACGACGGAGTACGCACACTTTTATTCGTGTTGTTTTCATTTAATGTGCATGTACGATGCACGTCGTTTGTGTTCATAAACACAGCACCAATACACAATGTGGTCTCTTACACTTTCCGACTAGACTAACGAATACACCCAAACAGCTTGAAGGGTTTAACAGTAAGTGTGCATCTCGTGGGATTATTTGTGTTTATTGGGAAGGGCCGTAATCATCATGCGGCTTACGGTTTTTGTTGTAATTATTATCTATTATCGGTCACATGGGAAGGACATTAAACTGAAGGACGTGTAACGATTGGTTATGCGGATTTTTTTCCATATTTTCTGTGAGACTAGTATTAGGTTTTTTTAAGGTGAAGTGTTGTGTTTATTGGGAAGGAGCGTAATCATACATGCGGCTCATTTTTTTTTTTTTTTTTTTTTTTTAAATTATCAGAACGATTTTCGTTCACATGGGAAGGACATTAAATCGAAGGACGTGTAACGCTGGGTTATGTGGATTTTTTTCTTTTTCTGTGAGATTATTAGGTTTTTTAGTTAAAGATGAAGTGTTTTTACAAGAAAATAGCAAGAAGAAACTGGTTTATGCAGGCAAACTTCAAGAAAATATCAGTTTATTTGTTTGTGTTTATTTGATCAATCACAGAGTTAGCTGCAATGAATCAGAACTCATTTTATATGGAAAGGGGGGTGTGTTTATGGGAGTTTTCACATGCCAGAACTGTTTCTCATCGTTTTTGTAATTTCTTTTGAGATACTGAAACAGTTTTGCTGCGTGAGGTATCATAGGATTTTATGTTTATGGCTGGTCTGCAGTTTTTGAATTAATTTGATTAATCCTTTTTTTTTGTTATTACACCTCAACTTTGTTGTATTTTAGGGCGTAACTACTTCGCTGTATTCACACATTTGTGGAATTAAGCAATTTGTTCGAAAATTGATTTAGTGCAAATTACAAAAGGGGCACTAAGTCCTGAAATCCCCCAAATTGTCATGTATTAGATAGTTTACTTGGGCCTATCCTATGTTAAACCCCTGGTTGAAAGGAAATCAACCTAATGTCTTAATAATTGTTTACCTCGGGCACGACGGAGTACGCACACTTTTATTCGTGTCGTTTTCATTTAATGTGGATGTACGATGCACGTCGTTTGTGTTCATAAACACAGCACCAATGCACAATGTGGTCTCTTACACTTTCCGGCTAGACTAAAGAATACACCCAAACTGCTTGAGTTTTAGGGGTCACAAAAGTGGATCCTGAAACTCTTTCTACACAAGAATAACACATCCAAACGCCCAGGTTGTGTAGATGCTTATAAGTTATATCCTACTTGCTTATTCCGATTATCATAATATCGCCCAATTGGGAGCTTCCAGGAAATATTGTTCCTTTATAGGCCTAAGCTGTATTTGTATATTCTGTTGTTGCCTTTGTGATAGGTTTATTTAAAAACATGTTTTTCACAAATTCACCAACTCTCGCATTCAATTTTGTCCTGAAAAAAAATCACACGCTTTTACCAAACCAAAACAATTAGTCATTTACCATTCGTTTGCAAAGTTTGGTAAATCTTTTTAAACATTGGATCGAGAATATTCGTCATTACAGAGATTAAATTCGTCTGAGCTGTTTGCTCAGACAAATTTAATCTGCAATGACGAATATTTTCGACCTGGTGTTTAATTAAAAAGGTGGCCAAACGTTGACATTGAATAATAAGTTACTAAATTGTTTTGGTAAAAGCCTGTGAAATGTTTCCTCGGACTAAATTTAATGCGACAGTTGGTGAATGTGTATAATAATTTTTTAGTAGCCGGGAAAACCTATATATACTCATGCTTGTGTCGTGTTGATATAACTTAATGAGTAAAAATTTGTTTTTTTAATGAAAGTATCAAGGTAAAAGCAACTAGCATCGAGTTTTAAGTAAACTGTAATAATTAAATTAGTTATATAAACTCATCCCAAAAAGTATCGAGAAACCTAAGAATGATCCAATAGTTAACGGCCCGAAAGGGTATGGATTAATCGAAACAAATGACCCACTGCACAATTTTGTTCTGCGTATTTTGACACCTCGATTGTTGAGATACGATGTTGCGGAGCGGCGTTATTGTCATTTCAATGGTCGTAGATCCAGTTTCAAAAGTGACCATCCCTATAGAAGCAGGTTTGTATTGTGTGATCATGTTGATGTTAAATGATCCAGCCAATAAGATAATCTCTACATATGCCCGAATTTTCTTTTGAAAATGTGTGATGTAGCCTGCACGTATCATACTGTAGGTAAATATCCAAAGCATGTTAGAGTAAATTATTTATTTGAAACAAGTAGGTGTTTTGTGGTTTTTTAAAAGGTAAATACATTAGTTCGTTTGTACCTTGTTAATGATGCAAATAACTGTTGTGTGTTTATGTTCAGGAAAGGACAATATTTAACAACGTTTAACACATAGCACCGTGTATTTCCAACATGACAATAAAGTAATGTTCACACTTTAAATTATTAATAATTATTGCTTGTGAAAACAACTTTAAATTGAGACATGTTATACATGTTTACAGTTTACATGTACTTGCCTCACACAAAAAATGCATAGATAATTAAACTGTATTACCCCGGTGAACATAGTTCAGCCAGAATGGTGCTTTTAACAAAATGGGATCTACACGTACGGAATAGGCATCAAGCCCAAAACAGTTGTAAGTATTTGTATACACATGTGTGCGTGGAGGAAGTTGGACGCAGGCGTTTTGATAATGCATCTACTACCGGTACAAGATGTCGCCTTGGGCATTTTCTCTCTCTACTAATCTGGGCGTGATATCCGAAGTCATCCGGTACCCGCCATAATTTCTGACGCCTGTTTAGACGTCAGCCGTGGAACTACGTATAACATTTTACGTAATAAAACATATACAAATATTTTCAAGACCACCTGAAAAGAACCCTTTTAAGTATTTCAAAGTAAACTGAATAAGAAACAATGGTGGATAATTGTGTATGTCAGCAACTTACTGGACGTAGCTGATAATCTCTCGGCTGTATGAATGTAATGGAGACAATGGAACTAGGGTGTTGATATAGCTTGTATACACGTCCTTCAATTTGATAATCAAACCGCTCTGGCTGACGGATTAACGCGTCATTCGTGGATAGTACACGATTGTTTGCGGCCTTACTTATGAACTTGTTTATCAGTGATCCGTTTAGAAGTTTATTTAACGCAAACTGGTTAAATATTTTAAACATGTTCAGGAAAGGACACACATTTTAACAAAACAATGATAAACACGGTCCCATGTTCATGTACTTAAACAGAGAACAACAACCCTCTACATACTGATTGTATGTTTCACAAAGCTCTGATACATGTGTAAATTTCACTTCTGAAATCTGACAAACATTCAAAAAAGTATGACTTTAATATGTAACTTTTAATTCAAATAATCTTAAACACCGCGTCCAAAACCGGTATATGTTCTGTGATTGTATGGCTCTGAACTCTGAAACACAACATAATGAATTTAATTCTGGAACACAACATTCACAATAACTTCATCCAACTTTCAGGTATAAAACTACTTAAATTGCTGCACACATTTCTGTGAAAACAGTGTATAACATAATGTTGTTAAACTTGTTGGGAAAAAACACGCCCTTTCCTGAACACTTTAATACACAGAAACTAGATTAAAACAGTAATATCTTTGCAAGTCTGGGTATTTATCCATGATTTTTTTTTTATTTCTCATCAATCGTAGTTTCTAGAAAATGTGAATGAGACTCACAATCTTGTGATTTAGCACTCCATCAAGCTTATATTTTGATAATCGTATGCGTAGAACTGTAATATTTTTTTGTGTGAGGTCTTTGTGAGCCAAAAAATCAGCAAATTCCAACAAAGTCTTCTTATGAAATAAAACATCGATTACATATTTTTTTTTATTTTGCAACATTTCCCGTGAAACTGCCCTGGGTTAGGATTCATTGAGTGTACGCTTATAATGAGACTTGCGTGGAAAGTACACAATTTAAAAGTTAAAATTACTTTAATATTACGGCAAGTATAAGTTATCTCTAATATTTGGTAGATTGTAAATGATTTGATTAAATGATTTGATTTGATTAAATGGCAACAACTTAAAATAGTAAACAGATAAAATACGTAAACGAATTAAGGCAACAGTACGTTGCCTCAGTGTTTAACTGACATGGGGTAAAACTACATTGGGAGCAAAACCACTGAATCTGCTGAATCACTGCGATAAACATTGAGTGACGTCATCAATCCTGATGGCTATTGTCCTAGAGACAATAATTATTAAATAATTGCATTATATAATTACATACAGCATGACCCGGTCTACCTACATACTAAATTGGAACTCAATCTCTGGATATAATCCCTTAAAGTATGCATCTTTAGGGTGATGTCACATGACATACGATGACGTCATCATGACCTCACCCCTCGGGAAAACACTTTGCAAGTTAGGGACTATATGTCTTTGTAAGACAACGATGGAAGTCCAAAGTGGCTGGGTGAAAAATGATGTTTACAGGGTTTATGGAATTTGGGATAGAACAAAAAGAAGGGAAATAAGCAAGAAAGAAAAATCAGAACAAAAACAAAGGCAACTTAACTCCTATAATCTTATGTAGTGATTGAGTTGCGCCCGAAAACATAATAATGGTCCAACCAACCAATAAATAGTCCAACAGAAAATGGGAGGTATTGAGTCCCCGATTCTTATAGGGCTTAGCCTGGCTATTACTATACTAGAGATTCAGGGAATTGCTGCAGGTGGTACATACATACATACATACATACATACATAGAGAAAGGAACAGATGAGATCTTACCGGCCACTGATGATAGCATCATAACCAAAGCTGCTGCTCCCTCCATTCTCCAAGATGCAGGTTAATTCTGTCAAGGAGAATGGACGATCGGGAACTGTAGATTCCTGCAAATAATGGACGAGGCGAAGCCGAGTCTATTCTTTGACCTAATCTATTTTGTGTTAACAACAAAGGTTTGTTTAAATAAGATTCCTTGCTTGCCGCAATCCCCACGTTTGTAAATAAGTGTGGATTCGTAAAGTTACCCATGCGTACATGTATTATTTAGTCGATGTGCTTGTACAACGAATGAAAGGCATCAGTAGTTCGGTTCGTGTCTCCTCGACTGTACCTTGCTCACAACAAAAACTGTCGATTCGTCACGAATCTACAGTTAGCTGTAGAGTCGTGAACATAATCTACACTTTCAACAATAGTATGACGTCACAGAAATAGATTAAGAGCACGGATCGTCTAGGTTTTAGGCTATGTGACACACAGTCCGTTAAATTAATAAGCGATCCAAGCACTGCAGAGCAGTAAAAACTCCCAGAAGAGAGCCTATACTTGGATCATAGCTCAAAACCATACAAAGAAAAATCGATAATCTATTAAGTTTGATCGTATAATATCACAGAATACACATACCATCATGCGGATGGCATCATCATCCAATCAGGAACGAGCCAGACATAATGAGACGAGGTCTGACGAGGCTGTTTCTGGTGCTGGGAGAACACCATGGTAACATGGCTGTCGCGTGGATTGTGTGCTTCACATTTGTAGTGTTTATATAATCCACAGGAGGCCCTGAAAAGGCCTTCTGAAATATCAAAACCACTTTAGTGACTTTACCTGCAAAATTATTATGTCAAAGGGGCCCTTCTATTTTGCTTATATGGACTGGGTTTTTCTTTCTAAATGTGGCATTTTGACAATCTACATAGTTTATTCGGTGTCTTACATTTCGCTTTGTAAACTTAACTTTTCTAATCTAATCCATTATAAAATTGCTCTTAACTGAACTGAAGTCGCAAGCTAAGAATGACAACGCACATTCACCTCCAATACACAAATACAAACGCAACCCCATACTTTCGCTATTCAGAGACTACAATTTTGATATGTATAAATAGGAAATGTTGATACCAAGTTTTAGAAAGATGGTTATGTGGATGTTTATATCCAATACCTTTAGATTCTTTTTATTTCGCTTACAGGACATAGTGTCCCTTTAACTGTGGTAATTGCTTGGGATAAACGGACAAATCCCATTAGAAAAGAGCCTTGTGTCTGTAAATAATTTTGTCGACTTTTGTATGAACACAAAAAATGACACACGTTCAGCCTAGGTCTCTATGTATATCTACTCACAATACTTTACCATCTTCCGTTAATAGTATATTTAGCCAAAATCGTGAAAGTCGTTCTCATTCACTCGCCAAGCTTCGAATTTCCTTATTCCACTTAGCTCTGGAATTTGTTCTCTGTACTCAACTTCAAGGTTCTGCCTAGTCTTTGCCAAATACGACAGTAGTCGAAATTGTGTACGTCGCGTCTAATAATTTTGTTCTCGCATGCAGTTTGCTTTAAACGACACGATTATAGACTAAGCTCTCATACTAATACAGTCATCTTTGCAAACCTGCGCCAGCGGTTTAACTATTTCTCAGTATTTTTCCGCAGGCTTTCTTAGGGAGGCAATCAGCGATCGCAGAACGGCGGTTGTTATACGCTCAACACATACTGCGCCCCCTTTGTAAGTATTATTGAAATAAAAAATCGCAACAGTAATGTTTGCCTGCAACCAGCCTATTGCAAAATGGCAACAGTTCTAGTTGGCACCACGAATGCACAATTCCGGAGCTGAAGAGCTTTGATTTCTTTTGCTGAATTCGAAAGTGTCTCTGGCAAATATCAATAAAAATAGGAAAAATACTTTTCAATATTTAAAACTTACGCAGTTAAAATGTTTGAAGGTTGCCTTCATGGAGACACTAATGAGTTTATGTACTTGTTGTCGTAAGACAAGAGTTGTTCAATCACCGTGACTATACAGGGTGTCCAAAAACATTACAACGCACCTTTAGGTGATCGTTACTTCATCAATAAGTGTCGGAATAGAAAAATTCAAACGACAAAATAAGTCAAATTAGTTGGCTATAATTTAAAGAAAACCGCGCTTGATTCGGCTCAGTACTTACGGAGAAATGAGCGATTACGTAACAGTAGTCAAAAAACACTTACAACCAAGTTTGTGTATGTATTTCACAGATTTCTAAACATTAAACATGATTTCTAACCTAATCAAGTTTCTAACGTTATCAAGTCTATCAAGTCTAACTAATTTCTAAGTTGGAACAATTAAGTAAATTTACAGCACGCTCATTAATACGCTGTCTCTCCCTCGTGTAATGTTACGTGTAATTTTTATCGTAGGCCCCAGACAGGCAGGCACATTGAGCCTAAACCAAATTAATGTAGGAGATGACATACACAGAATAGTCAGCCACACGTAAAATTACACGAGGCGGAGACAGCATATAAATGAGCGTGCTGTAAATGTACACATAAACGACTAGTCGTCAAATTTTGTCGTACATAATTTCCCAGTAAGAGTTGAACAGTAAGTGTGCATCTCATTATTTGTGTTCATTGGGAAGGGGCGTAATCATCATTCGGCTTACGTTTTGTTTAATTATTAAAACTATTATCGGTCACATGGGAAGGACATTTAATTGAAGGACGTGTAACGCTGGGTTGTGTGGTGTTTTTTTACATTTTTTCTGTGAGACTATTAGGTTTTTTAACATAAAGTGTTGTGTTTATTGGGAAGGAGCGTAATCATGCATGCGGCTCAATTTTTTATTTTTTTAATTTTTATTATTAGAACGATTCTCGGTCACATGCGAAGGATATTAAATTGAAGGACGTGTAACGCTGGGTTATGTGGGTTTTTTTCTTTTTCTGTGAGACTATTAGGTTTTTTTGTTAAAGATTAGGTGTTTTTGCAAGCAAATAGCAAGGAGAAACTGGTTTATGCAGGCATACTTCAAGAAAAGATAAGTTTATTTGTGTGTATTTCTTTGATTAATTCTGGAGTTAACTGCAATGAATCAGAACTCATTTTATATGGCAAGGGGAGTGTGTTTATGGGAGTTGTCGCAAGCCAGAACTGTTTCTCATCGTTTTTGTAATTGTTTTTGAGATACTGAAACAGTTTTGCTGCGTGAGGTGTCATAGGATTTTATGTTTGTGTCTGGTCTGCAGAGATAAATCTGTATATTTATGATTTGCTGGTACGCCAGCAGTGTGGGCGCGTAACTATACTGCCCAAAGCGTAATTTATTTGATTTTTATTTTTTCTTAGTGAGATACGCTTCTGGGAGGTCAGTTCTGGCCACCCTTTTTTGGGGAGATTGTAAGTATGAATGGGGTGGGGGGGGGGGGGGGGGGGGGGGTTACGTGTACAAGTTTCAAGAGAACCCCTCCGTATTTTTCGGGTTTTTAAACATATTTGTTTTTAATGCGGAAAAGGTTCTGCTGACAAGTATCATATGGATTGTATTTGTGACTATAGTCTGCAGAGATAAATCTGTAATTGTACGTTATCTAGTGGGTATGCCAGAGAGTGGTTGTTTGACTGGCCTCTCCAGAGCGTAATTATTAACTCTGTTTGTTCCCGTTTTGGGGTTAGACACGCATCTGGGGGATCAGTTTCAGTCACATTATCTCCGCGTTTAAAAAAAAAATTACGAAAAATACGGAAGGAGTTTTCTTGAAAAAGCGTATCTCACTAAGAACAAAATTAAACTAAGAATTACGCTCTGGGTGGTATAGTTACGCAACCACATTGCTGGCGTACCAGCAAATGATAAATATACAGATTTATTTCTGCAGACCAGCCACTGACACCAAATCCTATGATACCTCACGCAGCAGAACCGTTTCAGTATCTCCAAAACAAAATACGAAGTCGATGTGAAACAGTTTTGGCTTGTGAAAACTCCCATAAAAAACCTCCCCTTCCCATATAAAATGAGTTCTGGTTCACTGCAGCTAACTCTAGGAATTGATCAAACAAACACAACAAAATGAACTGATCTTTTCTTGAATTAATATGCCTGCATAGGCCGGTTTCTCCTTGCTATTTTCTAAAAGTCTCACAGAAAAAGAAAAGAAAACATCCACATAACCCAGCGTTACACGTCCTTCAATTTAATGTCCTTCCCATGTGACAGAGAATCGTTCTAATAATAAAAAAAAATAAAAAAAATTGAGCCGCATGTATGATTACGCTCCTTCCCAAAAAACACAAAACCTCATGTTAAAAAACCTAATAGTCTCAAAGACAAAATGAAAACAAATCCACATAACCCAGCGTTACACGTCCTTCAATTAAATGTCCTTTCCATGTGAACGATAAACGTTCTAATAATTAAACAAAACGTGAGCCGCATGTATGATCACGCTCCTTCCCAATACACACAATTCACGACTGGTCGTGAATTTATTCACGATCTCTGAATACTCCCTTTTGGCAGGGGGAGGGACATCAATTCTTTTGGTACATTGCGTTATGGGGACAACCCATAGGGTTTGTGTGTGAACTGAAATCTCTCTAATCTCAAACTCAGAACACTCTAAAATTCAAAAATTTTCAGCATCACCCTAATTTGTCCTCTTCTTCATTTTCTTTTATTGTTCTACCTTTACTGAAGACCCAACGCGCTATGGGGAATCGATAATGTCCCCACTACTCGTTCTGTCTTTTCCAAACAAAAGAGCCTGTTCCCATAACTAGATGGAGGCTCGTACATGTTCACTTATCCAGGATCGCCGCCCGTGCATAGTTGAGCGTTAAATCATTACGTCCTCGTAATATCCTTCTCGAACTTCAACATCTCTATCATCGCCTAAAAATGTGATATACTATAGGCAAGAAACTATGCAGATCTTGAAAATGCCACAATTAAAAAAAAAACAGATGGAAGCTGCGCCGACGACATGTTTTGTTGCATGTGTCTCGTGAACTTGCGAAATAGAAGGGCCCTGTGACACAATGCGAGTAAAGTGGTTTTAATATTTCAGGTCTTTTCTCAGGGCCTTTTAATGATTATATAACACAGCTGTTGATGCCAGCTGCATGTGTATCGATCCACCTCGATATAATTATTCTCGATCATTTTATACACGTTTTTGAGCTAATATAGTATGATCTAAGTTTATGTATCCCCCTTCTGGTCTATAACTGCAGCTCTATGTGTGTTTGTGTCGCTGATTAATACAAACCTAACGGATTGTGTGTCACTTGCACTGCACAAATTAGAGATAGTAGTATTAAACGTTTCTCGTTGAAGGTCGTTTCCTGATTGTTGCCCATATATATTATATCGACTAGTATTTAACTGCTCATTTCGATACAACAACCAAGTCCTTAATGAGCACCTCCTGCCAGGACTAACCCTTGGTGCATCCCTCATAGGTGTACTATCTGCTTCGACAACATGCCGTGGCAATCTCAGGAGACATCAAAGCGATGTTTCATCAAGTACGCCTGCTACCAGAGGACATAGATGCCTCTTTCGCTTCTTGTGGCGCAACCTACAAGTTGACGTCGAGCCAGACATCTGTGTTTTGATTCAACCTGTAGTCCCTGCTAGGCTACTTTTGCTCCGAAGAGGCGAGCCGCTGACCATGTGAAGGAATACCAGAGGTTGCAAAGGCAGTCGACTAGTTCTGCTATGTCGACAACTGTTTAAAGAGCCTACCAGCAAATGAAGACGCCAACATTCTCGTCCAGAAGATGCGAGACTTGCTAGTTGACGGTTGTTTCAAAATACGGCAGTGAACCAGCAACATTCCTGCAGTGGAGGAAGATCTCCCACCAGATGCTCGTTCCGATGGCTGTGAGCTGTGAGCTGTGAGCATAGGCCCATCAGCTATGACTGCCTCAACATGAGAAAAATGTATAAATTCCGTGTGAGCCAGTACGACCCCATATGGTACCTAACTCCGTTTACAGCTCGGGCAAGAGTCATTGCCCAAGACATGTGGAAGACAAAGCGCAACTGGGATGATAAGCCTGGTGAAATCAGAAAACAGTGGCAAGCCTGGAAAAGTAAACTTCTCCACCTGACTGGAGTAAAGCTAAAACAGATGCTATACCCCCCCCCCCCCCCCCCCGCAACAACAATAAAATAATTAAAAATCAAGAAAGAGGCTACCCATAACCAACTTAACATTTTCTGTTTACATTTATGGAGTTGTGATTTACCTGCAAGCAGAAGATGAAAAACACAACGTCAACGTCAGCTTCACTATGGATAGGTCTCGTGTTGCCCCCGAACGATGCCTCATCTAGAGCTCTCTGCAGCTTCAGCAGGTGCCCAATTAGCTGATTCCATCTAGAAAGAAAGTCCATATTACTCTTTAAAATGTTATCATGTTAAGTGACTCCACTACTGTCCTCACCTAGCTAAAATCAGAATCCTGCCGGTATAAGGTATTTGTTGGCACCCGTGTTGCTGAAATACAGACCCTGACCGATGTTGACAAGTGACTTTACGTCGACACCAAGCTTAAGAAAAAACCCGCTGACGAACTTACAAGAGGCAAGACCCTGGTGGACCTCGGCCAAGCCAACAGATTGAGAGATAGTCCTCCTTTTCTTTGGTTGTCCTCAGACATGTGGCTAGCTCACCCTTCTGAACAGACAGAAGACCCATCCGAGTTCAAGAAGTCAGCCTTCTGTGGTGTTGTCATAATCCAGCCCAACAACTTACCTGATCCGTCCGAGTATGACACTTGGAGTGACCTTGTTACAGTTACCATACAGCATCTTCATGGGGCGGCCGACGGTGGAGATCCTGCCAAGTTCGTTGATCAACGGGTAGATACCGAGATGCACCTTTATCAGCGTGCTCAAGATTCAACAAGATTCCTTCCCAGAAGAGATTGCTTGCATCAAAGCAGGCAAAGAGCTCCCCCGTGGCAGCAGACTCTCCGGAGTATTACAAATATTGCGCCCTTATCAGAGTGGGAGGACGTCTTCGTCGTGCCCAAGATCTACCCGATGACACCAAGTATATACCATCGTATACCCATCTCATCCCATTACAAGACTTGTCATCCGTAACTACGGTGATAAGTTGCTCCACTACGGACCTGAGTGCATACTGGCAGAAATCCGACGCAAGTTTTGGATCCCACGCTGCCCGAAAACATCAACGACAGTGCTCTGAATGTCAGAAGTGAAGAGCTGGCCCTCATGTTCCAAAAATTGAAGATTAGCCTCCGGCGCATCTTCGTCTCTTCAAGCTTTCTTTATATTCAACAGGAGTAGACTGTTATGGTCCGATGACATGCAAGATTGGGCGAAGAAGCGATACGCGTTGGGTAATTATCTTTAAGTGATTATCTTTAAGTGCATGACTAACAGAGCCATACACCTTGACCTATTATACAGCCTCGATACAGATGTTCTTGATGGCCTTCAGACGGTTCATCCCAAGACGGGACAGACCACACGAGATCCTCTGTGAATGTGGCCCCAATTTCAAAGTGGGAAATTATAAGCTAAAGGACGCTTTTGATGCCATGGATCTCATATTACACTAGGTCAAGTTCATGTTCAAACCCTCCCTCCGAAGGCTCCACACGATAAAGTTCGTGAAACATGGCCTGATGATGAGCAGTCCGTTCCAAACGTGCTCATCGAAGTTGAGGGAATCCTAATTCAAAACCTCTGGGGTATGTTTCATCTAAATGTTGCAGATTCCGATCCAGTCACTCAAATTTGTTGCTGATAGGGCGGCATAATGCGTTCTTACCCAAGGGCGTCTATCCGGCTAGGGATCTATTTGGCAGACGACACTGGAAGCACTGCCAAGGACTGGCTGGTTACTTTTGGTGCGGGTTCATCATGTCCTAGTTACCGACGTTCCAGGAGTGCCAGAAAATGGCAGATAGACCGTCCCACTTTGACTACCAATGATGTCGTTATGATTGTCGACCCAACACTCAGCAGAGCTCAGTGGCCCATAGGGAGAGTTGCAGAAACCTTTCCGGGTGCTGACGATCGTATCCGCACTGCCAGCGTGAGAGCACGAGGTTAAACCCACATTCGCCAGGCGACGCGACTGAAACAGCTTCCTGAGGTCATTGACGACAACCTACCTAATGATGATGCCATGCAAACCTACCTGAGGGTGATGACACCAACACCTGAACTGTTTTCTTATACACTTTGTGATTCATAGGAACACTTTCTGATTTAGTAAATTTGATGTTCACTTAAGGGCAGCTGTACGAAAGTGTCTGAGCTAAAAACCTATATAGCGCCCCCTCGTGACTTTTGTGCCTAAATTTATATCAGTATCGCATGAATATCGATCGATCAAGCAACGTACGCCTGTTTAACTTACCATACCGTGATATGTAAATAATTACATATCTTTTTAGCGTTAAGATGTTACTTTCAGGACATGAACGTACATCTAGGACATATTTGTTACCGTTATTTATTAACTCCGAGCACTGTTTTGATCTACCTTTGTGAGATTAAAAATGCTAAATCTTAAGCGTACATCATGGAAATGTTGCAGAACGTATGTTCTTCGTTTATTCGCGCGCAGCCATGATGTACTAGACTGGCTTCCAGTCTCTCGGGTACATAAACGAGCGCCTCGTTTTGGTATTATATATTTTTGTATTTAATTGTTTGTTGTTTTTTTCAATTTTGCCTAAAGGTGTTTTTAATTTGTAGATGTTGTTTTTATTCTGAATAATAATTTGCCGGGTAATCCTACAAATAATAAAACAGATAAAAAACAATAGTTATCCTAATAGGTGGCAAGGGTTACATTTCCCCTATTTTAGGACACTGTCTAATTGAAAGATGTTAGTTTTCATATTGTCCGTGATAAATTACCGTAACATCTTTTAAACGAACGAATAAACCATTCTAACAAAATATTCTAGGAGTTGAAGGAACGCTTTAATATACATAGCGTTTTAAACAAATTCACAAATTAACAGTAAATAAAACACTACAATTATGTTGATAGCTTTGGTAAAAGTGTTTCAAAATAGGCAAGTTGTTTAACAATTATCAGAAAAACATTGGGGTAAATTATGGATAATTATTGAAGCCATTACACAGAATTTGCTTTCAAAGATTTTAAAACTTAATATCAATGTTTTGCAACAAATATAGGCCCAATTCAAATAATTTTCTATTCAAAAAATTGCTAAGCTCAATCACACCCATGCCCAACCTTGGGTCTATGTTGTTTGTATATTTGACTGAAAATCAGTTTAGAAGTAATCTCGACACATTTTAGAACCTTCATCACCATTACCAATTGTAGTGAGCACTTAAATTATGTTCCCAACCTTAATTGTTTATTTCTATGGTGTTTATAATGCCCTCAGTAACAGTTGTCCATTCCTTCATTCCTCTGGATGTTTGTCTTGATTTGTCTCGATCGTATTACCTAATCATCAATAGTTCTAGGTGTGGGTGTGACGTTTATTCATCTGCTGTGACGTTATGAGCTTTCCTCTGTAGGTTATGCTTCTTGATGTATTCACGGAGGAAATACACCACGCCCATTTTTCCGCACTGAAAAACAACAAAAATGTCCACATACCCACATCAAAGTTACATGAAATCTAATCTAACACATCAATTCTAAACCACAAATTTCTTTACATATAGTTAGACCGATTTAATCCGCAAGGGGTAAATCTTATAATGTGTCTTCCTATTCACATAAATCGTGCCATCCAGACGCCACTTTGTTATCGCATACACTTTTTCTATCAACGTCAGTCCTGGCAAAAATGTTCAAAAGACATGAATCCGGTACTGAGAAACCATTCCAATTTTGTTATAAAATACATGTACGTACATGGCGTAATACGTATACGTACTACGAAGTGGCGTCAGGATAGTACACTGTACATTATTTCCCTTACCTGATAGATGTATTCTTTGTCTTCAGGTTCGATATCAAAATCGGTGCTTGCAAGATATCCTGTATCGATTCCAATGGTGCGATCGATATCTGCAGTCTGGGGCAGACAACCGATAATAAAACATTAGGAAATGCTTTTCGTAGATAGATAAGTGATAAAATGTTGTAATGGCGGTGACGTTCCATTATCCACATTATATCTGGCATAGCTCTAAACACGTTGCTAAAACGAGAGTGCATTGTGCACTTTAAAAACGTCCATGGCAGAGTTAACCCGGTTCTATTTGACCCGACATGTTGGTGGGTGACACTTGTTTGGGTCAGAATGACACTTTTACAAGACAAATGACTAGTAATGAGTCGACGATTGTCGTATCGACCCTGCAAAGTGTCATTTTGACCTTAGAAAAAGTCATTTCGATCCGAAAAAAGTGCCATTCTGACCAGAAAAGTGTAATTTTGACCCTGAAAAGTGTCATGCACTTTTAACCTGAAAAGTGACATTCAATCTCACCCTAAAAGGTGTCATTTTGACTCTTAATGAAAAGTTCCGTGCCAAATAAAAGCGAGTCAACTAAAAAACTAAAGAGGGATCTAAAGCGTCCTTGTACTGGTGAAATGCCAGCTAGTCCATCAGTTACAATAAGACGCGCTGGTATAGTGGACGTAGAACAACTTAGAACAATAAGGTCCACAATGGAAGGTGACACATCCATTTGTGTGTAAAAGAAACACAACTCCTACCTTATGCTAGGAGTCCACTGGGCCAGCGCCAGTTTGCGCTAGTTTGCGCCAATGCAATTTGCCGTGGCGCCTAGCGTCGCCAATAAGGTGCCTAGTGGCGTGTAGTGGCTCAAACTGCCTCCCAACTGGCTCGTGGTGGCCCGTAACGGCACAAAATTTGAATGTGGCGGAAAGAAAATTTCAAAATGTTTGAAATTTTCGTCGCGCCACTTGCATCGAGCAATCAGCGCCAAGTGTCCGCCAAGTGGCACCAAATGGCGCGAACATATCGCCCATTGGCGCAAACAATCCGCCTATTGGAATCCACTGGAATGTAATGGCGCGCGCCAAGTTGCGCCATATTTAGTAGAGATGTTGTTCATACATGCTAGGAGTCCACTGGGCCAGCGCCAGTTGGTGCCAGTTCGCGCCAAAGATTATGTGATTGGCGCGTAGTGGCTCGCTGTGGCGCTGAATTAATGTCCGCTCGGCATGTGTCGCCAAGTGGAATAAACTGGGTGCCATATGGCGTGCGCCAAATGCCACCCGGCTTACTCCAAAATGTTGCGCCAGTTTGCGCCAGTTCGCGCCATTACACGGCCATTTGATTCCAAAATTCACCCTGTTGGCGCCATTCGCGCCAATAGACGGCTACTTTGCGCCACTTGGTGATTAGTTTGTGCCAAAGGTCGCCAAATTGGTTTGAACTTGCCGCCGCTTGGCGCTACTTGCCGACTATATAAATACCGGCCATCGGCTACCTGGTTCAGACCCTCCTCAGCTGCTTTTATAGGCGGCAAGTAGCGCCGAATGGCGGGCAACCAGGTGGCATTTGGCGCGAAGTAGTCACCAATCGGGTGCCGTTTGGCTCGCGCCACTGCACATTTGGCGCGCTTTGGCGGGCTATCCGCCTCTGTTGGAATTATTTGGCGCGCGCCATTACATTCCAGTGGATTCCAATAGGCGGATTGTTTGCGCCAAAAGGCGATATGTTCGCGCCATTTGGTGCCACTTGGCGGACACTTGGCGCTGATTGCTCGATGCAAGTGGCGCGACGAAAATTTCAAAAATTTTGAAAATTTTCTTGCCGCCACATTCAAATTTGGTGCCGTTACGGGCCACCACGAGCCAGTTGGGAGGCAGTTTGAGCCACTACACGCCACTAGGCACCTTATTGGCGATGGCCGGTATTTATATAGTCGGCAAGTAGCGCCAAGCGGCGGCAAGTTCAAACCAATTTGGCGACCTTTGGCACAAACTAATCACCAAGTGGCGCAAAGTAGCCGTCTATTGGCGCGAATGGCGCCAACAGGGTGAATTTTGGAATCAAATGGCCGTGTAATGGCGCGAACTGGCGCAAACTGGCGCAACATTTTGGAGCAAGCCGGGTGGCATTTGGCGCACGCCATATGGCACCCAGTTTATTCCACTTGGCGACACATGCCGAGCGGACATTAATTCGGCGCCACAGCGAGCCACTACGCGCCAATCACATAATCTTTGGCGCGAACTGGCACCAACTGGCGCGGCCCAGTGGACTCCTAGCATCACAGCACACTCTCGCTGCGGCGAGACAGCGTCATGCCGCTCCATTGTCTATGTGAGCAGTTCGGTTCAAGTCATGTACCTATCATATGAATCGCTGCTCAGCCTCGGTTTCCTCTAAAATGATTTCCCGTCAATCGTTAACGTGAACAGAGACAGTGAGCGGCACCACAAGCGTGACCCTAATGTCCCGGGTGCATCACATGACCCTCCGTCCATGAACGTAACACGGTCCACCAACGAAGGATGCCGAGCGCCTCGTACCCTACACGACGCAACGTGCTCCTGCCCCCAGCGCGAAGTCGCACCACCACGCCCACCTAAGTTGCCGTTTCCATGCACAGCAGAAAACAACGAACAGATGAAAGCGTGGCTACTCGAGAGATATGGCTCTTCCACGTTCAACATTTGCCCCCATTGAGCGTTACCCTGCATGGACGGACCACCGGTCGAGATATATGTCGACCCTGCCGCCACACCAAAGGCCTGCCACACCCCGGCTAACATGCCCATACACTGACAGCAACGAGTACACGACGACCTCCTCCACGACGAAACCCTTGGCGTTGTAGAACGCATGCCATACGGCGAACCCGTGACGTAGTGTCATCGCATGGTGATAACGCGAAAGCACAATATTGCTCCCCTCGTCGTACAGTCGATCTCTCGCCAATGAACAAGTTCTGTCAACGGGAAACGTTTGCCATAGAGTCACCTTTCAAACTCGCTCGTCGTATTCCTAAGAAGACGGTCACAGACGCCTGGAACGTCTACACAGCGTCCATCTGCGTGAATCCGATCGTCACTTGACCACCTTCATCACACCGTTTGGCCGCTGGCGCTACACAGGGGTTCTTGTCATCAGGAGATGGTTACAATCGCCGCTTTGACGCCATACTATCGGCCTTTGAACGTAAGGAGCAATGTGTTGATGACACCGCCCACTACGACACTGGTTTGGAGCAGCACTGGTGGAGAACCATCGACTTGCTTACACGCGTCGGCCAGACAGGTATTGTGTTGAACCCAGACAAGTTCCAGTTCGCCAAGAGGAGCGTAGACTTCGCCGGCTTCATGATGTCCGACCTAACCATCGAACCGCCATTGTCGAAGGAATTCGTCAGGGCGTGGAGATTTTTGAAATGAAGTGGCGCACCTGCCTCCGCCCCGACTGGTCAAAGCGTGGTATCGGATACTTCCCCCTTCAACAACACTGCAGCTGCCCATCGGGCATACCAGACTGCTGCTCTGGGGGGTGAAGAGTCACCCTGGCTGGCTTACGATTCTTGTCCTCGGCGGAGCAACTCTACGCAGCCATTGAGGGTGAAGCCCTGGTCGCGATATTTCACCCAGGGGTGCGACAACTTTATCGTGGTCACTGACTACAAGCCGCTTGTGAAGATCTTCGGCGACCGCAAGCTGGACGAGATATCCAACTCGCGACTGTTCCGACTTAAGATTTGATATCAAGCACTTTCCTGCCAAGAGTAACCACGCCGCTGATGCAGCATCGAGACACCCCTCCCCGTCAGGTCCATCAAACGACTTCTCACTGGTAACGTCAAATCGTCCTAACCGTAGAGTTGGCACTAATGGCCTTCATCCGCAACGAAGCCCAAAAGCTCTGCTTGATCCCATGGTCACGTATCGCACAAGAAACAGCGGCGGATGCGTCCCTGTGGCACCTTCTATAGCTGATTGAGCTAACTTTTTTAGTTTTATTGCCATATTGTATTATGCTTAGCTGTTGTTAAGTCCTCGGGCACATTCACACTTTATAGTATTGTTCACCTTTTGTTTTGCTTAGGATTCTATCATCCTTGTGATTAAAATAAACATATCGACAATCGAGGAGACTGTTTCTTCAAGACAAATTTTTTAACACAAGTTTTTAATTTAGTGCTATAGGCTAATATAAGACGAATTCGATCTTTGAATACTGCCTTTCGCCAGGGGGAGGGACATGTTCCCTACTCCAGGATCGCCGCCCATGCATAGTTAAGCGTTAAATCAATACTGAGACAATCAATGAGGCCAAACAAGCATTTAATGGTAAATTGAACTGTGAGTTTGTGTCAACTATCTTCAACTATAATGTGTAAATTGTGTCAACTATAATGGTAATGGTAAATTGAACTGTGAGTTTGTGTCAACTATCTTCAAGACTTAACCAGTTCAATGTATGTAGTCTGTCCTCATAGGTCATGGCTCCTTTCTGCTGCACAGGCAAGACTAAAGTTTGGTAGAGTGACAAGGGACCCTTTGACGATGATCCATCGGCGATATGCCAAATGAAGCCCAAAGTTTTGTTAGCTTTAGACACAACTGCATCGACGTGGTCATTCAATGTAAGATTATTATTCACGGTAACTCCAAGATACTTGAAGATATAAGGGCAACTATGAGGGGCATTCCTTTAAGAGTGTAGTGTGGGTGGATATTGTTTTCTTTGTACGCGTCATGTGCAGCATCTTGGACTTTCCCTATTTTAGTTTCATACCATTTGAGGTGTTCCAATGGGCAATATATAACCTCAAGGTCCGACTGGAAGTTGAGTTCATCTCGGGGCGAAATAATTGGCTGGTAAATGAGGGTGTCATCTGCAAAAAGCAGACACTTGGAAGAAACGTAAAGAGAAAATATCACTGATAAACAGGTTGAATAGCAGAGGGCCGACCACACTTCCTTGTCATCAGCTTCTTGTCACTCGCTTCTTGTCGCAAAGCATTAATTAGTTTGTCGAAACTGTTGACGTGGGACAAATGATTTGTCATGAGTAATTGTTGATGTCATGTCCTGTGTTCGCACTCCTGTGTCAACTCTTCAATTTTAGCTTGTTGTAACTCTTTAAATTGTGTAATACACGACGAGGCTAAGAGCTTCTGGATGCGGGTTGCTGGGTAGGAACTTCGTCAAAAAGTACTGAGTAATGATTTATCAAGTAGATCATCAAATAAGATAAGATCAGATAAGATAAGACTTTATTCAACCAATGCAAAAAGTGTACAACTATTGACATCGGAAAATGGCTTATTCCTCGAGCTTAACAATATATATTTATATAATAAATACAAATTACACAATACACACATACTAGACACACAATACAAACCTCAATAAAAACAAACTAAGATTAAGTCCCATTGTATACACGAACTGCAGAATCAAAATCCTAAGACGTCGACAGGAATGTGAAATAATCAGTTGCTGGATGGAACTTGTTCTCCTTGACCCGTTTACACATTCTGTCATTGTAAATAGATTCCAGTGTTGGTAAGGTAGTGCCAATGATCTTCTCTGCTGTTCGACCAACAGCGTTTAACTTCTGACTGATGAAACAATTATGCTCTCAATGATTGCCCGGTAAAAATTGACTAAAATACACTGACGAACCCCAAATGAATTAAATTTGCTTAAAACAAATAAACGCTGACGAACCTTCTCTTTCTGACGGTTGCTAGTTTTATTTGCTTTAACTCGTTTGTTCACTTTTATGATTCCCCTCCCCCTAAAATATTGATGAACGGTTAGTTCTCCCTACAAATTTAATCCCATGTAGTTATGCCGCTGTTTCCTCCACGGTCCATTGTGGTCCAATATAGAAACTATATATTTTGTATGGCAACATTTACCGAAGTCGGTACGAACCCGGTGTCACATTTTACTTTTTGATATGTCTGTAAACTTCACACTTTGGTAGGTCTTTGAACATATCCTCGGCCATTGTGTATCTACAGAAAATCAGGTGAACAGTCAATATTTTATGAAAATGAGACGAAATGAGACTTAATAGTAAGAGAGAACCCCCCCCCCTCCAAAAAAAAGAAGAAAAAAAGAAGAAGTACCGCGGTACTGTAATCTAAAAAGTTACACATGACACTTCAAATAAACTTAATGTTTGGCACTTTATAATTAGTTTACAAACAAAACATAACATCTAAAACTCTCCTAGAGTTATTTCATGCACCAAATTAAACTCGATATGTACAATGCATGCGCCTAAGAACGTGTGGTGCATGCGCGCGTATGCTGTAGACGCGAACAAGATATTTCCCTTATTCGTGGATTGTCAACAGAGGGCGCTGTTTTTTCTCTCAGCCGCTAGTTTTCTGATGAACAGGCCGGCACCAAATGATTAATTTTCAGACTCAAAGTGATATTGCGGGATTTACTCGCTATTTTCTCTTTACTAACAAGAAGTCACTCTATCGGTTTATGCAGACAAATTTACCAAAAACCGTGGCCCATGGTGGCCTATTGAAAAAACGTGTAACATTTTGGTTTTGTATATTTTTTACCTAAATTAGCAAAATACGTTTGTTTTCTAAGCTTATTGAACCGACCTTTGGCTATAGGTTTTTAAATAAATCATACATCAAATGAGAGAGTAACCAAAAGTGGCTTCGGGTAAAAAAGGTCATTGAAGACAATACGTCAGGTTTGTGGACACCGCAACTCCTAATGAAGCGTGTACTCAATTTAAATTCGTCATTAAATAAAAAGGGTAGCTGGTAAAATGTCAATATCGAAGTTAATTAATCTTCCAAATCATTTTTTGTGTGTGATATAAAACAGCATTGTTGTTATAGTTAACTAGTTACATTATATCGCTTTAAAGAACAGCTGTTGTCGAGCTGCTATACGTAGTGTAGTGGATAGTGGGATGGGCTATGAATCAAAGATCCCTGGTTTAAATCCTGCTTTAGGTCACTTCGTTTTTTCTAGTCAAATTGATATTATTTAGCATTTTTGTTAATTCTTTCCCCCAAATACCTGATCACATTTCCCTTTTTCGATTTTTTTTCCAAGGGAAATAAAGTCCTTGGACCTGACTTGGAACTCGCATATGCTCAAGTATACGACAATAGCTCGTTAGTGGTATGTAAAAATATCGCGTCCGTGTAGCTTCGCGCGCACGGGTAGCTTCGCGCGCTTTGATTTAAGACTACCTATACAGCTGCCAATCATAATACCCAGCACGATTATGCGCAACTGACCCCTAATCCTTTAGTCTCCCGTACATACGCTTTCTAGACTATTGTTACCTAACGCAACCCCCCCCTAAAAAAATGAAAAGAATAAAAGAGAAACCGCAACATTACGCAAGCAGTTCCCTCCGTCTCATACGTAATGAAGCGCGATTGTGGCAGAGAAACACCCCCCCCCCCCCCCCTTCTTTCGTGTTGACCATTGTGTTCGCGGAATCTCAGGCATTTTTTTATTTTTCAAGGGGGGATGTGTTGGGTAACAATAGTGTGGAGAGGGGATCGGGTATAGACCATGTGCCCTGTTACATCTATATTTAAATGTGCCCGTCAATATGCGCACGCATCGTGTTTTACATAAATTTGGTTAAGAGGCGCCATCAGAGGTCACATAATTCAAAGGTGGTCTGACCTGTGGCGTCCCTCCTCAACCAAATTTTATGCAAAACACGATGTGTGCGCATATTGACGGCCACATTTAAATACAGATATAAACACGTGACGTCAGAAGGCACATCGTCTATAGGGATAGGAGGGGGGAGGTACCCCTCTGCCACATTTCGTGCTGGGTATAGTCTCATATCTTGCTTTATAATATGCATGGCTAATCACGACAAACGTTAACGATAGTCGGATTCGAACCACAGACTTTTCGCTCCATATACCTCTCCTTTCTTTTAACTATGCTATTGGCGAGTTGGTCAAAGAAACTTCTTGACGTTTCGAAATTTGTTCATGCTGTCTTCTAATAATGTGCCAAAATAAACCAACGACGGGGGTATACCACACGAGATGGCATTATAATTACATATGAATGCCCGCCTCTCTACGCGGACAATAGGCCTATAGAGAGTTGAATTATCGATCGCCAAATAACATTGTTGTCAGTGGATCGTAAAATAATACAAATATATATCTGAAAAATGTGTCCTTATTAAACTTACGCTAGACTGAGAAAGCAATATCTGCGCTGCGCTGCCTTTTGGTGAATGAACTTAAAAACCGTGCGTACACGGTTACCCTAGTAACGCTTACAGGCATTGTCACTACTTGAACAAAAAGCAACCATGTTTGTGTTAAAACCATTGCGTCAGTTATTTCAGACATAAATTAAGCCTACCAGGGATTGCAGTCCTTTAAATATCGAGTTAATAAGTACATTGATTAATATTTAGTTTATGGCAAATAAGAATACATAAGAATACATACATTAGTGTGATGCTAATTGACATGTCTGTCGTCAATTTCTCTAGAGAATGAGGCATTGTCCAAAACTATTGTTTTTAATGTTTGTTTTTCTCTCTCTCTTCTTTTATTGTGGATATCTGTTAAAACAAGTATTAAAGGTCATAAAGCAAGTCTCGAAACTAAGCAAATAAATCGTGAAAACAGAAAATAACAGAAAATAATATTTGCTTCTTCTTTTCCCCCTTTTTTTTTACGGAGGAGGGGGGGGGGGGGGGGGGAGGGGGCAGGGGGGGGGGGTCGTGCTTCTTAATATGAGCAGGTCATAGAGCAAGAGGGGAAATAAAAAACAAGTTGATCTTTAAACTTAAGTTTACTTTACCCACGTTGTTCTGTAGTCTACACTTGGAATATTGTGAATTTCCATGAAAGGTTAGATAAAGCAAAAAGCGAATACAAACCAAAATGTCTTACAAAGCTAAATCGAAGTGTCTCTAACTAAAAGTTGACCGTAAAGGAATGACACGAATTCACAATGGTTCCCCTTTGCATGTTTTTGTCATGCTATAAGTTATCTAAACAACGCAAGATATAAACAGTTGCAAGATAATTTGTCTGTATCATCTGAATAATTCAGTTACTAACATCCTAAATAAATGTTTAAAATAGTAAATGTTTATTTCGAAATGATTACATGTTAATTTAATGTAAACCATACGATTCTAATATACAACCAATATTTACAAGTACATGTATATATATTCCTGTTTTTGCTATACAATACAATACAATATTCAACGTTAAACCAGAGCCAATTACTCGACTCGAGTCCGAATTTTTGGACAGTCACTGCAGCAGGCAAATGACTTGATTCATCACCAGAAGACTCAACTTGACTTGAGCAAAAGCTAATAACACTCGAGCCTCAAAAAATAATTCCAAACGTTGCAGACAATAATTATATTGGCAATGATTTACACGGTGCAAAATGTATGTTCGCGTCGATTCGCAAATACAGTACGGTGAACATGCAGCCGATACCGTGTACACACATACACCGTGTCACGGCCTGGACTCCCACCTTGTGGTTCTGTTACACACAAAATACTATCTCGAAACTGGACTTAAAACCCTTGTTTTTCATTTCGAGATTTCATCATTGCATTCGTGTGATTGCTTTAAAAATACAAATAAATGGCATTGTTTTTGTTTATTATTGACTCAATTCGACTCGACTATACACTGTGACATGGCACGTTTCGACTCGACTCGACTCGACTATACACTGTGACATTACACGACTTGACTATACACAGTGGCCCGACACAACTTGACTCGACTATACACTGTGACACGACACAACTTGACTCGACTCGACTCGACTAGACGCGACTCGACTATACACTGTGGCACGACACGACTCGACTCGTCTCAACTATGCACAGACACGACTCGGCTCGATTTCTTGACCGAATGACTCGACTCGCCTCGAGTCACTTTTTGTTTAAATGACTCGACTCGACATTGTAAGTAGTCTGACTACTAGCAGCCAATCACTTCGAACCTCATGCTGCAGTGGGTTTCCCATGCAGTGGGGTAAATGCGCAGGATTCTGGTGCGCAAGGCAGACGGGAATCGAGTGGTTACCATGGTGTTCCTGTCCTTGTTACCAGGGAACTGTAAACAAAAAGAATACAGGAATGGTGTGTATGTTTAACATTTTTTGTTTTTAGATATGTATTAATGAGTATACGTAATGGCGTATAATAGTTACCATAAGTCTGTTGCCATTTTCCAGTTTTAAACCTACATGTATTGGTGTGCCGTCTGCATTAGTCACGTTATGCCAGGACTGACTGTCATCGCTGTACGAGGCCACTTGGTACTCCGTCACAAATTGGTTGTAAGTTAAATCTCCGCGCCCCTGGGTGATCAAACCAGTGATGGTGACTGCATCATGTAAGTCAACCTGTATCCATGGACTGATATCAGTGGATCCACCGTAACACCATGCTGCAGCGTACCCTGTTAAACATTAACAACTTTGCTTAATGTTTACGCTTCAAGTTCTTTTTTTTCCAAAATGTTTGAATTGTTTTTGAGTATGATGTTCTAATTTGTTTGCCATTGAAGCAATGATTTCTACATACACAATATAAATGTATTTCGTTTATTCAAAGCACAGATTAAAGCTATACTAATTCAATCACTGTATTGGAAACAAAAAACCTTGATACTTTTTGTTCACTGTCTCATATGATCCATCTGTGACGCGAAGCTCGTGTGTGTCAGAATGCTGCTTGTCCAAAACAGGTTGATATTGGGTATACAAAATATAAAATATGTGCTATCAATGGAAATGATGTTATATCACCATGACGTCATAAGTGATATTTTGAAACACTCCCAGATAGCACAAGTCGTTATATTAACGTTGAAAGTGGTTCATTTAGTTGATAATGATTTTGGTTTAATAGTAACGTTAAACAAACGACCACTTAATGTCAGTTTTGTAAAAGTTATAAATTCTTATATTTAAAGGTAGTATACACCATTGGTAATTGTGTAAATTATCAAAAATGGGTGGATTTGGGGAGTTGTATTTTATAGTTATTATCTTTTAAATGTTTAAAGTTTTACAATAATGGATGCCAAAACAAAAAGCATGGAAAACGGCGTTCGTGTTAAATTTCTATTTTTTGTGAACAAACTATTACCGTAGATATATCTAGCGCTAACATTTTGCTGGATGCCTAGAATCAGTATTTACTTTTTTTTAAAAGAAAGACATTTTTTAATACTTCGGTAGTAAAATGTTTCAATATCTGCAAATTATATCCTTCATTTAAGTATATGTTGTTTTAACGTAGATTTATGTGGTTACGAGCTTCTGTGAATTTAGGGGTTAATTTGTCAACATTGATCGAACGTTATCATATTAGTACCAACGATTTTTCTTCCGTAATTCTTTTAGTGTTAACAAAAGCGTTTGCATTCGGTTTGCACGTTCAAACATTGCGCCACCGACACCACGATGTAGCAGTCATGTACACACAGCGCATAGTTCTACTTCGTGAAAACAAAATCTTTGAATGCAACGTCGTTTTCAACAACGACCGTAGAGCGCCGTAATACACTGATTGAGCGCGCGTACAATTCATGTACACTGTAAAATGTCCGTGTTGATGTACATGTGCAGTGTACCCCTGGGGCCGAGAGTAGAGAGTTACTTCGTGAAACGATACAGACATGCAAAGTGCTCACAAAGTAACACTCTACCAAATGAACAATCTACCAAACGGCGTTATTTTACTTAAACACTCATTAACCTAATTACCATAATAATGAACTTTTTAAATTGTAGAATTAAAAATATAATAGTTTTTGTCTGCATGGAAGTATGGTCGAGTGTTACTTCGTGGTGTCGGTGACGATTGTTTGAACTTAGTTAGCAATGTTGGCCAATGCCAGTTTAAAGTGAATAACGTTAAAACAGCGTTAGAGGGATATACCCAGCACAATATGAGATCGAGGGACTCCCCACTTAGTCCCCCATGCCTATACACTCTCTAAACTGTTGTCACCTAACGCACCCCCCCCCCCCCCCCCCCGATAAAAACCTGAAAAGTTTCTGGAAAAAACCCCGAACATCCCACTTAAAAAGGGAGTTCCCTTCTCCGTATCTTGCTTCATAATGTAGAGGGAAGTTGGTAATGTTAATTGAACCGTGGTTCATTGAAGGATTGCCTAGGTCGTTTAAAGTGGTACACAGGAGGTTCAGACATCTCCATGGACGCTATGCCATGGTCGCCGTACATTTTTGAACATGTTCAAAACAGTCGCACAAAGGTCGCCGATTAATTAGTTGCTCAAAGGTGGCCCAAAAGAGGCAGAATGGGGTTCAAGCATTGCCGTGATTGCAGAGCGGAGGCACAGTGGTCGTCCAATGTTCGCGCTCGTAGATCGCCATGAAAATGGCAGAAATTGCATTTTTGGTGGTTCAATGGAGGCACAAGTATCGCTTGAGCAGTTACATCGAAACAGGATTTTCTGGGTTTTCCGACATCAACATTTACGAGCATCATGCCTCCAATGAGGAGTGGATCGGAAAGACGGGCCGTGGAAAAGCAGCCGGTACTACTACCCGAAGATCCCGAAGCACCGTCCCTAGTAGGATAGAAGTATACGGCAATTCCGTTTGTAGTAAGTCCATCTCGTTTTAAGTACGTTGTCACTCCGTCTAATTGCAGAACGGGATGGCCGCCAGACAATTTGAGTAGGCTTAAAGTTCTGGAGCACCTTTCCCGTCTAGTCTATACCCAGCACGATATGTGGCAGAGGGGTACCCCCCTCTTATCCCTATACTTTATACGCACTCAACACTATTGTAACCTAACCCACCCCCCTTGAGACCTAAAAGGAATTCCTGAGATTCCGAGAACACAATGATCAACACAAAAGAAGGGGGGGGGGGGTTTCTCTGCTACATATCGTGTTTCATGTTCCCGTCTGAGCCCGTCCATGACGTTCGTAAAAAGACCGTAAACAGTTGCTACTACGTCCACTCTGTCTGCACACAGTTTGAGACGGTCGGCAACATTTTCAAGGACGTATAGTGAGAACTAGTTTGGTGTGACGGGGGCATAAGTATCGTTTGCTTGGCTGCCATCTGAAACCGTTCAGATGTTGCTAACATTCTGTTTGTGTTCTTCAGATTCAGTTTGATTATAATGGTCTCTAGAGTTAGGTGGTAGTTGTAATCATTTTGTGACGTTATTATTAAAATGGAAACACAACAAATACCTTGAAAATTAAGTCTAGCCCTGGGCGGGGCGTGGTTAGCCTTGTTTTTCCAATACGACGAAGCTGTGATGCTTTTATCGGGGATGCGACCATCTTCCATCCCGAGAGGTTTGGAGCACGGAAAGGTACCTACAGGACCGGGCGTAAACAGGGGAAAATCACTGTACTGCACATAAATTATACAGATATAGAATACAAAATACTAAGATAGGTGGGCGTACGCACGCGCATTCCTGCCAGGAGCGTTATGTGCTGGAGGAAAGATATACATGCGCCAAATGTGACGTGCGATCGTAACGCAGTTTACGCATCGTGAACGGCCCATCGTGATTTACGATCCAAACCCGATGGACCTTGTCATCCTATTTTCAGAGATTTTATAAAAAGCTTAATTTTCGATTGGTTACTAGCTGCAAAATCTGGGAGAAATTGGTAGTTTACTTGCGCAAAACTGCAGGTTCTGCCTGGGCTTGGCTTAAAGGGTGATTCGACGTTAGCTCGTCTGATCACGTTTTAACGGATGTAGCGCACACCATCCCGGAGTAGTAGTTAGAATTGCCTGACCGGTTGGCCATTTCAAAGTTTAAAACAGAGGTTGGATCTCATTTTACGCAAGCGGGTTGCTGGCGGAGGTCCCTTATATTGTTTCAGTCTTCTCATCTTATATCATTATGTGGATCATTTGTTTTGAAAGGCACCTGTTTGCTGGGGGGGGGGGGGGGGGGGGGGTGGGGGTGGGGGGGGGGGTGGGGGTGGGGGGAGGGGGGGAGGGGGGGGGGGGTGGGGGGGAGGGGGGGGGGGTAGTGTACTCACCAGTGCAGTTTAGCCATTTCTTTATTTCCAACGGACAGCTGCTGATCAGAAAGGTGTCATAGTACGTCCGTCACCTCGTAGGGTCTGTACGGTCCGAAGGTGCTGAAGCCACCCATTCCGATCGCCGTGCACTCACACGGGTCTTCGGCTTGAATCAGCCAGCGGTAGCGGCTCGTCTCTGGGTCAAGCTCCTGGTTCATGGTGCACGGCATTGCTTGGGTATGGAAGGACGTACACATACAATTAATTGTTTCGCATGCAGTCTGTATATACATTTACGTCAAAGAAAGACAATTTTGTTCAATAATGCATTATAATAAACCTTAGGCCTGTCCTCGCGGGAATGCGTTGAGTTCGACTTTACGCTCACTATATTATGTATGTTTTTTAATTAATTTGATTAATAGTTTTTTTTAGTTATTACAGCTCAACTTCGTTGTATTCACACATTTGTGGATTTAAGCATTTCGTTCCAAAATAAATTTAGTGCAAATTATTAAAGGGGCACTCAGTGCTGAAATCCCCGAAAATTTTGTTTACTTGGGCCTATCCTATGTTAAACCCATGGTTGAAAGGAATTTAACCTAATGTCTTAATTGTTTACCTCGGACACGACGCAGTACGCATACGTTTTTTCGTGTCATTTTCATTTAAAGGGAAATTCCAGGCTTAATAATATTTTACCTAATCTAAAAGAATATATGGGAACATATATTTGTTTGTGTTCATAAACACAGCACCAATGCACAAATGGGATCTCTTACACTTTCCGGCTACACGAAATGTAACAGACCGTTTCAATTTTATTTATTTATTTATTTATTTTTGACATGTCTTTTTTCTTTCCTCCTTAGAGTAGTGAGTTCCTTTTATGCGAAGGTATTTATATTATGAATATTCAGTAGTTTAGTAGTGCATTCTTGGGCCAGACTTGTTTTCAGTAGACATTCTTTAGTTGGGTGTAGTTCTTTTGTGTTTGGTTAGTTGGGTATACGCGTTTGTTTTTGATTGAAATAGGGGACGTATGACAAAGGGAACAATGGGGTCCCCTATTCCGCAAAGGTCCCCGATTCAGACTCGTGTGCAAATCCTATGGCGATCATCCGAAAACGTTAAGAGTACAAACAAAAGAGGGAAGACGGTCGGACAATGCCCCGTCCCCTATTGACGGCATTTACCCACTTGGGCGAGTGTGTGTGTGTGTCAGTACATAAGTGTATGGACAGTGTTAATGCAGCCCACTCCATCTTATGAGAGCTCACTATGCACATCAGGCCATCTTGCTGCTGCTGTTGCACTTGGTTCAGGGTATTCAGACTCTGGCGACACATCATTTGTGCTGCAATAACCAAGACAACTTTAGTGCCCGTGTATTTCAGCATCGTGCTAAATTGTTGGGACATTCAGGCTCCAATATTTGGCTGGTGAGTTTAGTACCAGATAGGCGATATTTATTGGGTGATATTTATATTCGTTGAATGGACTTTTGTACATACAAACATAAGAGTGCTTGTGTATTCTTATCGACCTTTCTTATTGTGTTATGTTAAAGATTTGGGATTATTGGGATTGTCGATTTTGAATTTAATTTTACAGATAGCATTCCTGGGTTTTCAGCCGCAGCTTAGGAAGTTCTTTCATGTCGCCCTATTGTCGATAGTTCCACCTGGGGCAGTTACTTCCTATTGTGCTGGGTCATCCGAACGTAGCTTTACAAGCAGCATCACCTGCGACCCTAGTATTACTCCAAGCCAGTTAGACGAAGTTCAAGTAGAGTCGGTCGACTAGTCTTGACGGCCTTGTGGAACACGAGAACTGTACTATCATTATCTACTAGGTAACTATACGGTGTATAGCCTTCACGTAAATTCATCGTCTGGTCCAAAGATGGCGCGATTAAAGTGTTGATTATTTGTCTTAAGTAATTTATTGTGTAAAGGTGTTTGGTTTTGTAAAATACCAAAACGTGTAAGCTTGCAATTTGCCAAGTAGTGTAAAAGTGTGTTTAAAAAAAAAAGAGGAAGAAACTATAGTGTAAGTTAGTGTGTAGTGCACATAGTGCACTGGTTCAAGCGGACCACATAAATGAAGTGTAATTTTCTTAAATGAAAGTATTTTTCTATTCGTGTAATGGGTATTTATTCCAAACGAAATTAGGTGTAATTTTTGTAAACAGAAGTAAATCTATTTTTGTAATGTGTAATGTTTGATCAAAAGTTCGTTATCATTAAAGTTTGTAAGTAATAGTGTCACTAAAAGACATTTTCTGTATTTATTTATTTGCGTTGACGACAGTCTAACACTAACGAATACACCCAATTAACAGTATAGGGGTCACAAAAGTGGATCCCGAAATTCTTTCTACACAAGAACAACACACACAAAACCGTGTAGATGCTTATATCCTACTTTTAAATGCTTATTCCGATTAACATAATATCGACAAACTGGGCGCTTCCAGGACACAATGTCCCTTTAGGCCTAAACTGTATTTGTATATTTTGTTAATATTTAATATAGGTTTATTTTCAAACATGTTTTACACAAATTCACCAACTCTCGCATTCAATTTTGTCCGAGAAAAAAAATCCACACGCTTTTACCAAACCACAACCATTAGTCATTTACCATTCATTTGCAAAGTTTGGTAAATCTATTTAAACACTGGATCGAGAATATTCGTCAGACGAATTTGATCTGCAATGACGAATAATTTCGACCTGGTGTTTAAAAAGGTGGCCAAACGTTAAAATTGAATAATGAGTTACTAAATTGTTTTGGTAAAAGCCTGTGAAATGTTGATTACAAATCACTTTTTAATCTTTTTTTTTTTACTGAAAGTATCACGGTAAAAGCAACTAAAATCGAGTTTTAAGTAAACTGTAATAATTAAATTAGTTATATAAACTCATCACAAAAAGAGACATTTATCGAGACACTTAAAAATGATCCAATAGTTAACGGCCCGAAAGGGTACGGTATAGATTAATCGAAGCAAATAACCCAGTGCATAATTTTGTTTTGCGTATTCTGACATCTCGATTGTTGAGATACGATGTTGCGGAGCCGAGTTATTGTCATTTTAATGGTCGTAGATAAGATAATCTCTATATATGCCCGACTTTTCTTTAGAAAATGTGTGATGTAGCCTGCATGTATCATATATAGTGTAGGTAAATATCCAAAGCATGCATGTTAGATGATTATTTATTTGAAAAAAGTAGGTGTTTTGTGTTTATACATTATACATTTGTTTGTACCCTGTTAATGATGCAAATAACTGTTGTGCATTTATGTTCAGAAAAGAACAATATTTAACAAGTGTTTTGAGCAGGCTCAAAACAATCGCCGGGGTTTGGCGACCATGGATACCCTCCGACGGCCTATAGGTAAACTCCACTACGTTTTCACTACGCTCTTGGCGATCCTACTGCGCTTCTACTGCGTTTTGCCGTGGGAGCACAACGGCAGCGTAGCTCCGGTGTGACAGGGGTATAACATAGGGCAAGATAGCTCAGTTGGTTGAGCGCCGGACCAGTATTCCGGAGGTCGCAGGTTTGAGTCCCGCCTTGCCAATGTCATTGTTTACTTTGAAATGTATGCAAATGTTTATAGTCAGTTTGCCTTGTGTTTTTTTGTGTATTAAAGATAAAATGTCATATCCTCATTGAGTGATCCCTACAATGTCGCTTCCCAGGTTGTATCGTAGAATTGAGCGTGATCCCTGGCCACATGAAATTCTGGTGTTTATGACTTCTGACTAGCGCCTCGAACAAAGATACTGACAATATAGGAGACCGCCATAATACTAGGGTGAGATAGCTCAGTTAGTAGAGCACTGTTCCGGGGGTCGCAGGTTGAAGTCCCGCCTTGCTAATTTCTTTGTTCACATTGAAATTCCTTCAAACCTATTTGCATTAGGCCTAATACGTCACCGGTTTCAGGAAGGGACGGGCATGTAAACGTTTTGAGATAATTGCAAACAAAACAATAGTTTCTTAACTAAAACTATCAGCAAAGATATCCGTCTCTTGGAGAAAACTAATTGTTCAGTTTACTTACTTTTTAAACAATTTTTTACGCCATTCGATAAACATGATTTTGTGCACAACAAGCGCGTCTTTTCGTGAAAACGAAAAATGCAATTACATGTATTGGGATGCCTTGCCCCATACAACATTAATGTTAAGACATTACACAGGTTTAGCTCCTAAAAGCAAGCCAGAATTATTGAGTGAGATGTTTTAAAGGTAGGATGCACCATTGGTAATTGCTTGAATTATCATGATCGGGTGGATTAGTGGGGGGAGGGGGGGGGGGGGGGGGGGGGTTGTATTGTATTGTACATATTAACTGACTTGTCAAAAGTGTTACAATCATGGATGCTGAGAAAAGCAAGACAGAATGCATTCGTTTTCAACCAGCGTTGGGTAGTTGCTCTTATGTTGTTCTGGTTTTTTTTGCGATTGCCGTCCAATTACAGGATATATAGCGCAATCATTTTTCTGGATGCCTACAGTCATTATATACTTTCAAATACATGTAAGTAAGACATTTCTTAATTATTCGGTAGTAATTATTTTCGATATCTTCAAATGGTGTATCCTATCTTTAAAGCAAAAAAACTCGATATTGAAAACATTGTCATTTTTGAAAAGCTCGTCCCTTTGTACATCAAACCTGTGTGAATTAATTTCACCAGAAATGGTTTGGAACCATGCGCCAGCAAAGAAAACTCACATGACCCAAACATGTGCATTATGTTTTATGTTTTCCTCTAAACAGAAAACGTAATATCAATTGAGCAAAACGTCAACACAGTAGGCCTTGTTGTTAAACATCTATTTAACACTTTGACCAATTTTGTAGCATCAAAATAAATGAAATTATATTTACTTCTATTCTATTTCCCCCCGAAAACACAATACACTTACACAGTAATTGTGGTCTTTGTACTATTCATAAGCAGGCACAATTGTAAGATTTATTGTAAACATTTGACGTGGCGATCATTACCGAAATCCCCATAGTAACTAAATGAAATATTAACTGTATTTATTCCTAGTTCAATAAAGCTAAAAGCCACTAATAAAACGAACTGTGCCTTTTGTCTTTTTGATAAGCTGAACAATTTCCGCTCCGTTTGTGTTCCGAGTTGTAAATATTGTAGTATCAATCAGTCACCCAAATGACGATTAAGCTCTCGGTATTGAGGCAGGGAGCTTTGTTGAACAATGATACAAAAACCATTAGCGTTCGCTCATAATAATTTAAGTAGCCCTACCGCCTCAAAATCAGCGGTTGGAGTTGGCTTATTTACATTACACAAAGAAAGAGGCGAGGAATATTAAGCCTTTGCACCCACAGTCTAGTTTGGAAGCAAGTTGAGCGGTTATTTGTTATTCACTAGTAGTAGCTATACCCAGCACGATATGTGGCAGAGGGTACCCCACTCCTATACTTTATACGCACTCAACACTATTGTAACCTAACCCATCCCCCTTGAAACCTAAAAGGAATTCCTGAGATTCCGGGAACACAATGGTCAACACAAAAGAGGGGGGGGGGGGGGGGGGGGGGGTTCTCAACAAAGTGCGCCACCAACGTTGAAATGTATCTCATTCATTCTTCCACGCTCGAGAGCTGCACATCTCACACAGTAAATACGCGCGAAGCTCACCATTGAAACACGTACAAATTTTCTCCGTGTATCGCTCTCCAAATTCAGTGATTCATACAACGTTCGCAAAGCCAGGTACACAGGCACGATCTACACGAATTGTTTTGGGGGCGATGTCATTTTCTGCCATTTTCGTTCGAAAACAACACGCCAAACGCAAGGGGTTCACAGGCAGATTTTTTAAAAATTCAGTAGCTGCTACATCATTTTTTAACGTATCCATGGAAAAAAATGAGTGGGTTCGAAGCACGATTTTTATTTATCGATTATTATTGCCCTTTTTAGGGGCGGTATTTGTCAACGTCGTTGAGTATTTGTGCACAATCTCTACGTGCATCAACGGTATGTCAACGTAAAACAATTTCGACTTCTTTTTTCATTTTCAATACAATTTTTGTCATTGGATGATAAAAATTAAGGTAAATAACAACGTTGTACAACTACAAAGGAAAAGATGTTAAGATTGGATGCCAAAAACTCTTAATTTTTCGCGTGAGAAAATTGTTCCCCCTATTTTGAGAATGGACGGTACCCCAGCGTTTCGCAAACACAGCCTCGAAGGCCCCCCCCCCCCCCCCCTCCGCCCCCCCCCCCCCCCCCCCCCCCCCTCCGCCCCCCCCCCCCCCCCCCCCCCCCCCCTCCGCCCCCCCCCCGGTATGTATGTAGTTAACCCTAGTTGACCCTAGTTGACCCTACTCAGTGACCCTACTTGACCCATGGTTATCAATAAACTAGTTTATTGCTCCATGGGTCAACTACAGTCTACTACGGTCAAATGATCGAACTACGTTCAACTACGTTCATGACCGTAAGATATGACCACCGCTTTCTTGTAAAAGCATGATAAAGGTTTAAGGTTGATAACTTTTAGAAAAAAGTAGGAAAAAAAGTAGGCCTACGTAAAAAAACGTAGGCCTAAATCTTGACACGATGGACGCCGAGCTGACCAACACACTACCTACCCAAAGCGTATATTACAGAAACACGCTACGCTGTATCGCTCAGGGACGGGCGTTATTACTACCTCGAAATAAATATATATCAATATAAATACAGTTTGTTTGCCGAGCATTTTTACGTCTTACGATGTCAAATTTGACCAGTTTGTGTAACGGAAAAATACATGCATGTCGGCCATGGACTGGTTCCGGTCCTTAACTTTGTCAATTGAAGCGTGCGGCTGGAACCAGTCCCCAATGCTGCCTGCGTTATGCATGCTTTGCATGGGGCGAGCACATGGCTTTATGGCACCCATATCACTGTACCGCACCGTACTATGTACGCAAAGCCTTGTTGATTTATCGGGGCATATTGGGGCAAAAACGGCGGAGTTTGGCCTCCGAAAAAAAGCAATTGTAAGTAATCAAACAAAATACACAGACAGCAGAAATATAACAAGCGTTTAAACATAACACAAGGATTGTTAAGAAGCATGGTTTTTAAGAGAAATGTTCCACGTTATTGCAATTTTGCGCGTGGGTCAATGTGATTAAAGTAGCAGGTCAGTTGCATTCCAACGGCACTTCACGGCTCATCGCCCCGGGGGGAGATTGTTATCTTTGGCGCAACTTAATCTAATCCACCACTTTTTGTAAGCGTTAGTTACCCTGCGCGGGTAGATTAGAGCGTTCCAGCGGACTGAATAACTTAGTATTTTTAGATTAGCTTAACTCACGCCCCCGTCTGAACGTAGCATGTATACACGTCCTTCACTTTAGTCAAACCGCTCTGGCGGCGCTGACAGATTAACGCGTCATCCGTGGATAGTACACGATTGTTTGCGGCCTTACCCATGAACTGTTTATCAGTGATCCGTTTAGAATAAGTAAAAATATAAAATACGTAAACGAATTAAGGCAACAGTAGTACTTTGCCTCAGTTTTTGACTGACATGGGGTAAAACTACATTGGGACTAAAACCACTCGTATGTCAACACGTATTTAGTATTGCGCGGTGACCCCCAATCTAACCTGCTGAATCACTGCGATAAACAGTGACGTCATCAATACATATGGTTATTGTCCTAGAGACAATATTATCTAATTACATGTATTAAGCCACCTATGGCAGATAAAGTCACCACTAGAGGGCGCTTAATCCATTCGTTCTTGTCCTTTTTAACATTTGTTTTGATGGTGATGATTCACATTTTTGGTAAAATATCTATGACCTGACAAAATTATTTTGAAAAAATTGTGCTTTTTAGCACATGGCTAGATATGGCTAACTAAAGACAAAATACAAAAAATCCGTATATAAATCATATGTTGACGTCATCATAACGTCACCTCAATTATTTTCACTTATAACATGTCCCGGTCTACTTACATACTAAGCTTGAACTCAATCTCTGGATATAATCCCTTAAAGTATGCATCTTTAGGATGATGTCACATGACACACGATGACATCGTCATGACCTCACCCCTCGGGAAAATACTTTGCTTTAGGGACTATGTCTTTGTATGACAACGATGGATGTCCAAAGTGGCTGGGAGAACAATGACGTGTACAGGGTTTATGGGATTTGGGATAAAACAAAAAGAAGAGAAAGCTAAAAAAAAAAATCAGAACAAAAACAAAGGCAACTTAACTCCTCTAATTTTATGTAGTGATTAAGTTGCGCCCGAAAACATAATAATGGTCCAACCAACCAATAAATAGTCCAACCGAAAATGGGAGGTATAGCGTCCCCGATTCGAATAGGGCTTAGCCTGGCTACTACTATACTAAAAAAAACAACCCTGGGATTCAGGGAATTGCTGCAGGTGGTACCTACAAACATAGAGAAAGGAATAGATGAGATCTTACCGGCCACTGATGATAGCATCATAACCAAAGCTGCTGCTCCCTCCATTTTCCAAGATGCAGGTTAATTGAGCACGGATCGTCTAGGTTTGGGGCTATGTGACACACAGTCCGTTAAGTTAATAATAAGCGATCCAAACACTGCAGAGCAGTAACAACTTTCAGAAGGGAGCCTACTTGGATCATAGCTCAAAACCATACAAAGAAATGATTGACAATCTATTAAGTTTGATCGTATAATAACACCGAATACACATATCACCATGCGGATGGCATCAGCATCCAATCAGGAACGAGCCAGACATAATGAGACGAGGTCTGACGAGGTTGAAGCTGTTTCTGGTGCTGGGAGAACACCATGGTAACATGGCTGTCGCGTGGATTGTGTGCTTCAAATTTGTAGTGTTTATATAATTCTCAGGAGGCCTTGAAAGGGCCTTCTGAAATATCAAAACCACTTTTGTGACTTTACCTGCAAAATTATTATGTCACAGGGGCCCTTCCATTTTGCTTATATGAACTGGGTTTTTCTTTGTAAATGTGGTATTTCGACAATCTACACAGTTTATTCGGTGTCTTACATTTCGATTTGTAAACTTAACTGTTCTAATCTAATCCATTATAAAATTACGGTCGATCAGACCCCGTTCCTGTGTACACTATGCAAGTTATAGCTAGGCTAGCACTGTGTCACAAGAGGGCGCAATTTCTCATTTATAAATATTCATTATTTGTCACGATTCACCTCCCCTTATGTAAAACCAGTTGATGTATGCTAATAGCTTGCGATTGATTTCTAGGTGTGGTATCTAAAATAAGGGAATAGCGAGAACGTTTGAAATAGTTTGAGTTTCTTACTTTGCATAACAATGTTTTCTATAGATCGTGGAACGTTTAGGCTGGTTAGATTTTGTTTGGGGCAGTTCTTGTCAGAGACTCGAGGAGATCGGTGGTGCGGTAGCACAGTTTTTTGGAGCGTTAGCTCGAGATTATTTGTGGGAAAGTTTGTTCCCTCCCCCAAAGGAGTGGCGATAGCCAAGTTATTTGATCAGCGATAGCTGTATACACAAAATTGATAAACATTATACCGATCGAGCCTGCCTGATTTTACAGCCAAGGGAGTCAGGCTTTTAGGACAGCTTTCGTCTAAAAAACTGTAAGTTTCATATATTATATGCATGTTTAATTATTGATAGTTTTACTTAGAATATATATGTCTATTTTCTGGTATTTTCTGCAACGCCCCGTTGCAATGCATTACTATTGTGAAACATGCATATGCAGATTGGTCATATCGCACGATATTTGTACTCGGTAATAGCCGCAGTAATATTATACAGGTTTATTGATTTTTAAACCTATATTGCACAATTTGGCAATACCCTTATTTTTGTAAATGTATAATTTCCAGGGCTCCCTTTAGTGGAGTTACAATTACAGTTTATTCTGCCAAACACTGAGGGAAGGGTTTATACTGGGATCCCCAACGGTGACGGCGAGGGACACCCTCCTAAGGAACCTCCCTCTACGGGCCCACATCACCATCGGTACATCGGCAACGCCCCAGCGGTTTGCCTCCGATGCATGTGCACGTACCCGTAAAGTTGAAACATTATAGACATTATACAAACATGTACTGTACCAAATCGGCAGATTTCAGTTGTAGTTATCTAAAGTAAATCGCTCGTAAAGGGCACTAATTAGTGTTATTAGTGTCGATAGAGTTGAGTGTGTGCCAGTTTGTTCAAGATTGAACAGATTAACACTTGTATATAATCGATATTGTAAATAAATAATAAGTTGTTTTGTTTGATGAATATAAACGTTCGTTTCGGAAGATTTGTTTTATTTTAAATTGTCAGTGACGTGTTCCACGAGATACATTCCTCGCTAGATAGAACCCAGTTTGTGACACACTGCATGCATTATACTAGCGTCTTGTTTCTAGCTAAGTGCCTAGTGGTCGCCATAGTACCCAACTTATCAGCTTTGCCGTACAACATGTGCAGTTTACTGTACAGCTTTAAGTAGCAGCAATATGTACATGTACATGCATTATGTGAATGTACATGTATTTTATTAAGTTTACACTAGGTTGTGCACTAATTTACATAGGCTCAAAAGATATTGATAGATTTTGGATGCTAATCTTGAAAGAAATGAAAAGAACAAATGGCCACACTGCCTGCATGTGGTTAGTCGTTTCTGTGTAAATTTACAGCACGCTCATTCATAATGCTGTCTCTGCCTCGTGTACTTTTACGTGTGACTGACTATTCTTTGTATGTCTGGGGACTATGATAAAAGCTTTAATTGCTTTTTAGTGAGCTGCTCCACGCAGAGCAGCTCATTAAAAGGCAATTAAAGCTTTAATTACCGGTACGCGAAAAATTACACGAGGGAGAGACAGCGTATAATGAGGGTGCTGTAAATTTACACAGAAACGACTAACCACATGTAGGCACAGACAACAGACAAACGCACTACAGATCAATCAACCACAGGTCGGGGGCAACAAATAAGAGTTATGCTAACCACAGGCATAAATCATTTTCAAATCGTTTGAAAATGAAGAGATTGGTAGAGCCTAATCTTTGTCAAATACGACAGTATTTTGATTGTGCACGTCGCTTAAAATATGATCACGTAGTGCGCCCGCTATAACGACACGATTAGTCCAGCTCCCTTACTCATACACTGTGGCCCGGCCCCACTACAAAATGAGACCGGTAGCTCAGCCGTCTCAAGGCAAAACAATGCAAGTTGTGTGCAAATCACATTAGAGTTGACTTGTTTTGCCTTGAGACGGCCGAGCTAGCGAGCCCCCTGGGCCATTGATTGGTTCTCCTCTGCGCGCGGCGCGCCCGTTTGTATTTGTTTTAATCGCTCATCGCTGTTTATCTTACGGTGATTGAACAACTCTTGTTTTACCACAAAAAGTACGTAAATCATTAGTGTCTTCATGAAAGCAACCTTCAAACAATTTAACTGCATAAGTTCAAATATTGACAAGTATTTTCCCTATTTTTATTGATATTTGCCAGAGACACTTTCGAATTAAGCACAAAAATCGAAGCTCGTCATCTCCTGAATTGTGCCTTCGTGGTGCCAACTAGAACTGTTGCCATTTTGCAATAGGCTGGTTGCATGCGATTTTCAATTTAAATAATACTTTGCTTTTTCGAAGGGGGCGCAGTACGTGTTGAGCGTATAACAACCGCCGTTCTGTTAAACCGCTGGCGCAGGTTTGCAAAGACGACTGTTCGAGTAAGATAGATTAGTCTATAATCGTGTCGTTTACATGCCCACTGCGTGAACAAGATTATTATACGCGACGTGCACAATATCGATTACTGTCGTATTTGGCAAAGACTAGGTAGAACCTGGAAGTTGAGTACAAAGAACAAATTCCAGAGCCAAGTGGAATAAGGAAATTCGAAGCTCAGCGAGTGAATGAGAACGACTTATAGGATTTTGGCTAATACTATTAATGTATTATAACGGAAGACGGCAAACCATTGTGAGTAGATATACATGAGACCCAAGCTGACCGTAATGTGTCCTTTTTTTGTTCATACAAAAGTCGACAACATTAATTACACACACATGGCTCTTTTTTGATGGGACTTGTCTGTTTATCTCAAGCAAGTAAACCACAGTTAAAGGGACATTATGTCCTGGAAGCAAAATGAAGAGCATTTAAAAGTATAGGATATATACATCCACATAACCATCTTTTGAAAACTTGGCATCAACATTTCCTATTTTACATATCAAAATTGTAGTCTCTGAATAGCAAAAGTATCGGGTTGCGTTTTTTATTTGTGTATTGGAGGTGAATGTGCGTTGTCATTTTAGCTTGCGACTTCGGTTCAGTATTAAGAGCAAGTATGGCGCCCAACCGCTAAATTAAAATAATACATTTAAAATAAAAATCACACAACCGTAAACAAGTCCAACTTATTGGAAAATGTTTAAACAATTTGCATGAAAATCGTTCAAGATTTGTGACTTTTTCAGAATTTTTTTTTCTCAAGTTTTCAAGGTGCAGGTCTCAATCTTTCAAGATCTTGAAAGATCTTTCAAGCAGTGGCAACAAAGCATGCAGGCATACACAACAGACAACACACTACAGATCAATCAAACTACACAGGTCAGGAGTAAAACATAGGAGTTATGCTAAACACGGGCATGAATCAACAGTAAAATTAAATTAGCATTATCTTAAACATTCACTTTATATATGATTATAGTATTATGTAGATTGTTGTATTATTTGTGACTATTGTTCTTTTTGTAATGATTTTCTGTTGAAAAATAAACCTTGAATGTACAGTCAACGACTGTTCTATTCAACTGTTTCAATGACTGTTCCATTCAACCTTTTACCTCATTACAGTCCTTTCATTGCACTCTTAATAATACAAAAACATATATTGATTTGTTTTATATATACACCACCTAAATATAGGTTCCCCCTGCCTAGTTTAAAACATTTTCCATTCAAATTCACCAACTCTCACATTACATTTTGCTATTACCATCACGCCTTTCCCAAGTACAATTCAGGTATTCAGGCCTACCATTTTAATTTCGAATTTTGGTCACTCCGGGAAAAGCTGTATAACCATTATCATTTGATTATGTATTATTTTGTTTTTAAATGGCTTATCTTCACTGTTTATGACTGCGGTGTGGCCGATATTGTTCACAATATTGCAACACGTGAAACCCCCACGTGGCTGCCATGTTGCTGCTTCTAGCATAAGCTCCGCCCATGCTGTACACTTGAACCAATTTCGAATTTTGGTCACTCCGGGAAATTACAACTAGAAGTTTTGAGTTTGTTGTTAACAACAAACACTATAGGTGGCTGGGCGCGACATTGGTTTTTAATGTATACCTTTCAGTCGACTGATCTTGAAAACCCCAAATTGAAAACAAAATTAATATTGTAAGTGTATGTATTAATATAGGTTTCCCTTGCTAATTAAAAAAAATCAATCGAATTCACTGACTCTCACGTTCAATTTCATTTTAGAAAACAATTCACATTCTTTTACCGAACCAATTTAGTCATTTAAGTTTCTTCACTCTTTGTAAACACCGGGTCGAGCATATACGTAATTATAGATTTTGTCTAAGTTGTTGCCGAAAGGCAGTATTTAGAGACCGAATACGTCTTATTTCAATCAATTTCAAACTTCTGCTAAGTGAATTAGTCTTATGTGTGCTTGACTCGGGCACATAAGACTTGAAGAGTTATGACCAATAGAGGTCGCTATTGGTATTACCACTAGAGGTCGCTGTTATATATATATATATGATGTATTGTGAAAACGCGGAAGTGTCGGCCACACTTTATGTCATACGTGGGCCTGTTCGCAGTTGTTTGGTTTTTCTAAGTTCTGGGGACGCCAGTTTGACTTAGTTCTGTAAGTTCTAACTTTCTTAGTTTTATTGCCATATTGTATTATATGTTTAGCTGTTGTTTAGTCCTCGGGCACATTCACACTTTATAGTATTGTTCACCCTTTGTTTTGCCTAGGATTCTATCATCGTTGTGATTACAATAAACATATCGACAATCGAGGAGACTGTTTCTTCAAGATAGAGTCAAAATGGTGATCGTCGAGTGCTCGATGCCAGACTGCAACTTCAAAACCACCGACGTGTTGGAGCAACTGGCCATCGCCCTCCTAGCGAACCATGCATTGGCCCATACTAACCCAACACCTACACCACGAGGCCCGAAGTTTGATCGGCCCAAGGTTGATGTTGGCATATCGATCGAAGATTGGAATGTATTTTTTTTCGCCGATGGGAGGTTTTCCGCGTCGGATCCGGAATAGACGGGGCATCAGCTCCAGCGCAGTTATTCTAGTACGCTGGGACCGCGTTGGGCGATTAACCAGTTCGCGCCGGGATTATTTTAACTTTGCCGAGCCGACGGGCGGGATTATTTTTAACGAAACTCGATCCGAAGCGTGTTCAGGCCGATAGTGCTGGGTAGCACACCCACGCATTTCCGGCCTTGCGCGCTGCTGACATACATTTCCGAACTTGAACTTGGCGTATTTATTCGTCATCCGTTTTGAATTTGGGGAAATTTTTGCGTTTATATTCGTCATCCGGCGCGAACTGGTTAAATTAAGGCGAACCCACACGCCGCTTCAGACACCCTGCCAGAACTGCTCGCAGCCATGCGTTCACTCGCAGTCATCCCGGTTGCCACATGTGTTCTACGTACCTAGCTGCTCCAGTTACGCCAGGAAAGAGACGAAGCATCTCGTGCATTTACGGTTAGGGTTCGCGGAAAAGCTGAGCCCCGTGCTTTTGCCGCACAGTGTGAGTGCAGCAAAAGTGTTGATTACACAGATCACATAGTCCGTGATCCTCAACGGATTGTACGACCCAGACATCCGCCGTGAAGTACTCGGGACACCAGACATCCACAAGAAACCGGTCAACGATGTGGTTGCTCTCGTAGAAAACAAGGAAATGGCTCGTAACGCCCTCCCGTCGTCAGCCCTCTCCGCCGTGTCATCCTTCCGGCGCCAACATATTTCGCCCACACCTACTGCGACGACACCGTCCCACGCAGACCAGGCCAGGCAGGCGACGTGCCTAGACTGCAATGAGGTATTTAGGATCTTCACTGAGGGGACGCGGGGGCGGAACTCCAAGCCCAATGGGGTTTGCACCAACTGTTTCAGGGCCCGAGTCGTAAGAAAGGCCAGCCACGCCTGCACCAGGCCTCTACGCCCAACGTCCAGGCCCTTTCGCCCAACGTCCAGGCCTTAGAGTCAGGCCCGATTTTCCAGGTTGCAGCTTTTCAGAATGGCGGCGGCCGTCCCCATCACAAACGGCCACGACGACACCGCAGACGTGCATCTACCACACACAGCACTGTCAACAAACCCCCACCACGAGGCTTGATCATCACATCTTCTCCATAGGTGAGTGGAAACGAGCCCGCCTCCTAGACCACCCCAGAGTCTCGATAACCGTCTCGGTTGACAGATCAGCCCAAAAGAGAAAGATCAGCCCCACCCAAGCCTTGGACACCCACGCGGAAGTGTCTGCGATCGCAGACACTGGTGCACAATCGGACATTCCCTGTTTGAGTTTCATACCATTTGAGGTGCTCCAATGGGCAATAGCCTCAAGGTCCGACTGGAAGTTGAGTTCATCTCGGGGCGAAAAAATTGGCTGGTAAATGATGGGGTCATCTGCAAAAAGCAGACACTTGGAAGAAATATCACTGATAAACAGGTTGAATAGCAGAGGGCCGACCACACTTCCTTGGGGGACGCCGGAGGTGCCTGGTGGCAATGATAAGATGGAGCAGCGATATATAACACGTTGCTGACGCCCAGTCAAAAATGATTTCAACCAAATCCAAGGTTGACCTCGGTTGAACTTGCAAGCTAGTTTTTCTAATAACGTGTGATGAGGCATCATGTCAAATGTCTTAGAAAAGTCTAGGCAAGCAATGTCAATTCTAGGTGGGCGTGGCTTGTCCATGATTGTAGCCCAGTCGTGAATGGCATTAGTTAGCTGTGTCACACACGATTTTCGTGCTGGGAAGCCATGTTGTTTATCATTACCAAGACAAAAGGAGGACACATGATCATAAATACAATCTGCTACAGCCTTTTCAATCACCTTACAAACAACGGAAGTTAGGGCAATTGGACGGTAGTTCGTAATATCAGTTCGGTTGGCGGACTTGAACACAGGTGTGATGTTTGAGAGTTTTCAGTCCATGGGAAGAGTACAAGAGAGGAATTCATCAAACGCAACAATTGGGGAGCAATTAATGATGCAGTAGCTCGTAGGATTGTGGGTGAGATTCCATCAGGGCCTGGTGCTTTATGAGGGTTGAGAGTTAGCAGCGATTTGGTCAGAAATCCTAGATTGATTGTTATTGGAGGGAGTTCGGGGCTAGGAAGGAAACACGGTGGTGGAGTCGCGGAACAAATGACTGCAGGCGATTGAACTGAAGTAAAAAACGCATTGAAGGCTTCAGCAATATCAACAGGCTTGTGGATCACCTTGTCGGCTTGACGGAAGGCTGGAGGACACTTGGATTTTCTTTGGTCTCTCATAAAGCACCAGAACCTTCGCTTCTGACAGCTTCTGACAGCGACTAGGCCTATATGCAAGGCATAAACTGGTCCTGGGTTGTACATGTAGGCCTAGTGTAGCTAAAGTGTAGTGTCAGTAAGGGCCTCATTCATAAGTCTTTGTACAATATTTTGTATCTCAAATCCTGTTTTGCAGAAAATATTACCAAGCGAATACGACTACCACATTTGCAGTTTCGAACCGAATGAAAACGGTTTCCAGGCTGAGATTCGATTGCCAGTTCATGATGAGAAAGGTGCCCAGAAATGGATTGCAGCCTTCCAAAATTATGATTACGTTTGGGAAGCTGGTGACCGAGCCAATTGCCCTGACTTGCAATTTTGTCACAGGTGAGAACAACATAATGGTTATGAGTACTATGGTTACAGAATGCTATGATCAGATTCATAAAAATTTGATACATGTATCTAAAATATTTTAATTACCGTATTTCAATTGATAATGATGGATCCAATGCCGCTGTCTTGTTTACATGATCTTGACTAGAATTGGCTTCATTCTCCAACTCAAAGATCCAATTAAAGGAGATATAATTTCGTTTTTTGTCTTTTATCACAGTATCAATAGTGTAACGTTTGTGCCGGTTGGCCGGTAGAGGGCGCTGGAGCGATTCCACGGTGGTGGGATCGCCCTGGTGGCTCCTGCTGGTGCGCCCCGGAAACCCGCCTTTGGATCGCGCGTACGCCGAACCAGTTCTGACCAGTTCTAGAGTCCGCGTGATTGTGTGAGCTTCATGTCAGTGTTTTGAGGCAAGAGTCCACAATAAACGGCAGGTATTCACCGGAAATCACGGAACACTTGTGTCCCGATTCCTTCTTGTGTGTTGTGTCGACCCCAGGACAAATTCACGTTACAATAGGCCTGACGTCGCCCATTACATTTACACAACGATTCCGGCGACATGACGTCAAATTATTATTGTTGACGCCCTGTTGGCGGGCGTGTTGACGTCGCGTGACTCTTGATTTGATGCGGGACGTCATGATTTTGTTACCTTCGGGTGCTGCCCCTCTTTTGTAGTAATAGAGTCATGAATGACCAACTTTGGATCCCTGTGTTTATCGGTACAGCATGGAATCTGGGGTGCGTTCCACTCCATCGAACGTTGCCAACGTTGGCCAACGTTAGCGTTGTTCGCGTGAGTGGAACGCAATGTGCGCCAATTATGTTGGCCAACGTTAGCGAAAACGGCGAACGACATTCCGAGCTGTTCGCTGTTGGCCAGTGACGTATTTTAATGATGGCGAAGCGGTTAGCAGACGGAAGGGTTCTTTTCACGGTTTTTATTTACGTTTTATACTTTTCGTTATAAACGGTGGATTGTTTTGAGCATTCACAGGGATCTTTTAAAGAAAAATAATGAGTTGGACAAAAAGCAGCGAACCAAACGATGTCACTTTCACTGGGCGCCGCCATTTTGAAAACGTAGTTTTTTAAAATATCCTTCCACTTCAACTAACGCCAACTCAAAACGTTGGCGAACGTTCGCGCAAACAGTTCGCGTAAGTGGAACGCACCCCTGGTCTGTTTAAAAACAAACCCAACATTAACTCCAATCTTCATCCAAGCTAATCCCATATAAGGTAACTTGTGCAATTTCATGCAAAAGGGTACTACATGTATAGTAAGTAGCGTAGTGGTATACGGCAGTGAATATAAGCACAGTGGTTTAACACCGTACATGACCCAGACATGACCGATTTTCTCGTATAGGAAATAAACCAATACAAACAAATTCAAAAGCGTTCATTTACCATCAAAACATGCTTAAAAACTAGCGTCTGCACATGTTTCTTTTTTTAAACTGATGCAAATTTCAGTATGATGTCATTTTAATTATGCTAGATTTATCTGCCGCTTTTGACACGGTTGATCATGATATCCTTTTGAAAAGATTGAAAGTTCGTTTCGGGATAGGGGGAAGGTTCATTGGTTGACCTCTTTCTTGAATATGAGAACTCAAAGGGTATCAATTGAATCAACGTTGTCGAAGCAGCAGGTTCTTCAGTTTGGGGTTCCACTGGGTTCCGTACTTGGACCCGTTTTATTCTCCTTGTATATAGATCCGCTCGAAGACATTATCACCCGTCATGAACTAAACTCTGTTATTTATGCGGATGACTGTCAGATTTACATTTCTTGTGGTTCCCGTGTTGACTATTCATGTGTAACACGTATTGAATCTTGTGTTGACGAAATTCGTTGTTGGATGCGAACAAATATGCTTGCATTAAACGATAGCAAGACGGAGATTGTATGGTTTTTATCACGCTTCAAAAAGTCTAGTCTCCGAAATGCTAGCACTGAAGTGCGCGTTGGAGATGTCCGTATTGTGGCTTCTGACACAGTACGGGATCTTGGGGTGATAATGGACTCGGCTGGAACCATGGACGCTCACATTTCTAGTGTGTGTAGGGTGGCGTCTCACTCACTATGGCGGATTGGTAAACTTAGAAATCTGTTGGATCAATCACATACTGAGAAATTAATACATGCATTCGTTACTTCAAGATTGGATTACTGTAACAGTTTATTTGTTGGTTTATACGATTATCAGTTAAAGAAATTGCAGCACATTCAGAATGCTGCTGCACGATTAGTTGTAAGGAGGAAAATGGACCGTCATGCAGATATGACTCCCATACTTCAGGAACTACATTGGCTTCCGGTTACGGTGCGGGTTGAATTTAAGATCCTTTGTATTATTTTTAAACTCATACGCCATGGTGATTCAGCTCCACAGTACCTCACTGAGTTAATATTAGTTCATGTTTCCAACATTCACACTAAAAGCTGTAATGGAGTAAAGCTCGACCATCCTAAGGTTCGTCCAAAGCCCAGCAAGGCATATGGTGATCGGGCTTTTGCCATATATGCACCTACTATGTGGAACAGACTTCCTGCTTATTTAAGAAATTTTAACGAAGTGGGAATTTTTAAATCGCATCTTAAGACTTATCTTTTTAAAAGGCATTATTGATAACTGAACTACTTTTTAAATCCACTTTTTTACTAATTGGTAATTAATTAATTTAACTAATATAATTTTTTATATTTTGTAAAGCGTTTTGAGATTTTTATGTAAAACGCTATATTAAGAATACATTATTATTATTATTATTAAATAAATAAAAGAAGCGTACTGCGGTACTGTAATAATCTAAAAAGTTACACATGACATTTCAAATAAACCTAATGTTTGGCACTTTATAATTAGTTTACAAACAAAACATAACATCTTAAACTTTCCTAGAGTTATTTCATGCACCCAATTAAACTCGATATGCACATTGTGCCTAAGATGTACGTGTGGGTGCTCTGGTACCACATAACGACCGAGGGGCGAGACACAAAGGAGAACAAAGGAAACAAAAGCCCCTCGGTCGGCGGTATGAATGGACAAATTCGGTCCTCGATCGACGGTGCAAGCGCAAAGCAATGGGGATTGGGTATAACATAGGAATAAAGGAAAACACAATATCGAGCCTCGATCGTTATGTGGTTCACGACTTGATGCGCGCGTATGCTGTACACACGAAAAAGATATTTCCCTTATTCGTGGATTGTCAACAGAGGGCGCTGTTTTTCTCCCAGCCGCTAGTTTTCTAATGAACAGGCCTGCACAAAATGATAAATGTTCAGACTCAAAGTGATCATGCGGGATTTTTGCACTATTTTTTCCTTACTAACGAGGAGTCACTCTATCGGTTTATGCAAAAAAATTGACCAAAGACCAGGCCCATGGTGGCCTATTGAAAAAAAACGTGTAACATTTTTTTTTGTTTTTTTTAAACCCTTAAATTAGCAAAATACGTTTGTTGTCTAAGCTATTTAACCGACCTTTCGCTGTAGGTTTTAAAATAAATCATACATCAATTCCCCCCCCCCCCCCCCCCCCCCCCCCCACTTCTTATGTGTTTACCATTGTGTTCCCGGAATCTCAGGAATTCTTTGTAGGTTTCAAGGGGGGGGGGTGTTAGGTAACAATAGTGTGGAGTGTGTATAGGGATAGGAGGGGTGGGGGGGGGGGGGGGGGGGGGGGGGGGGGTACCCCTCTGCCACATTTCGTGCTGGGTATAGTCTCATATCTTGCTTAATAATATGCATGGCCAATCACGACAAACGTTAACGATAGTCGGATTCGAACCACAGACTTTTCGATTCATACCCCTCCTCTCTTTCAACTATAATATTGGCGATTATAAAGTATAGTATGAGTTTCCATTGCTCTTTCTCTCGAATATACGATCACGCACCACCAAGCTCCTGAACAAAATATTGCTAACCGCTACACCGACTAGTATTAAGTGTCTTCCTGAATTTTGCCCCTCCTTAAAGATAGCCGCCAAAAAACAAAATCGCCGTCAAATTACCTAAAATTTGATTTATTTTATACTGCCTTTTAGTTTTAATATTCTTGATGTTTCGAAATCTGTTTATGCTGTTTTGTAATAATATGCCAAAATAAACCAACGACGAAGGCAAGCCACACGAGATGGTATTATTTACGCATGTATGTCCGGCTCTTTACGCGGACAATAGGCCTATAGAGAGTTGATTTATCCTTTGCCAAATAACAATGTTGTCAGTGGATCGTAAACTTATTCTTATTAAACTTACGCGCTAGACGGAGAAAGCAATATCTGCGCTGCGCAGCCTTTAAATTGGAAAATGAACTTGAAAACCATGCGTGCATGGTTTCCCTAGTATTGTTTACAGTAATTATCAGTACTTGAACAAAAAGCAACCATATGTTTGTGTTAAAACCATTGCATCAGTTATTTCAGACATAAATTAAGCCTACTAGGGATTGCAGTCTTTAAAGTCAGTTTAGGGCAAATGAGAATGCAGTGGGATGCTAATTGATAACGTGTCTGTCGTCACTATCTCTAGAGAATGAGTCATAGTGTCCCAAACTATTGTTTTTAATGTTCTTTTTTCTCTCCCTTTTCTTCTTATTGTGGATATGGTCTTTTGAAACAAGCACTAGCATTTCCATTATGGAAAATCTTCTTCTTAAACCACTTGTTGTTCTATAGTCTACACTTGGAATATTGTGAATTTCCATGAAAGGTTAGCTATAAAGCAAAAAGCGAATACAAAACCAAAATGTCTTACAAAGCTAAAGCGAAGTGATTCTATCTAAGAGTTGACCGTAAAGGCATTATTAATTCTTTAGAAATGACACGAATTCACCTTTGCATGTTTGTTCAACAGCGCAAGATATAAACAGTTGCAAGATAATTTGTCTGTATCATCTGATTAATTCAGTTACTAACATCCTAAATAAATGTTTAAAATAGTAAATGTCTATTTCGAAATGATTACATGTTAAGTTAATGTAAACCATACGATTCTAATAATTATACAACCAATATTTACAAGTATATTCCTGTTTTTGCTATACAGTATAGAGCAAAATTTAACGTTAAACCAGAGCCAATTACTCGACTCGAGTGTGAGTTTTTGGACAGTCACTGAGGCAAATGACTTGATTCATCACCAGAACACTCAACTTGACTTGAGCAAAAGCTAATAACACTCGAGCCTTAAAAACAAAATACAAACTTGAGTCACTTGTTGTTTAAATGACTCAACTCGATCGACATTGTAAGTAGTCTGACTACTAGCAGCCAATCACTTCGAACCTCATGCTGCAGTGTCCGTTCCATGCAGTGGGGTGAATGCGCAGGGTTCTGGTGCGCAAGGCACACGGAAATTGAGTGGTTACCTTGGTGTTCATGTCCTTGTTACCAGGGAACTTTAAACAAAAATAATACAGAAATGTGGTTTAAATCTGTATTAGTTAGTATACGTATGGCGTATAGTAGTTACAATAAATCTGTTGCCATTTTCCAGTTTTAAACCTACATGTATTGGTGTGCCGTCTGCGTTAGTCACGTTATGCCAGGTATGACTGTCATCACTGTACGCAGTCACTCGGTACTTCGTCACAAATTGGTTGTAATCTCCGCGCCCCTGGGTGATCAAACCAGTGATGGTGACTGCACCAAGGAAGTCAACCTGTATCCATGGACTGATATCAGTGGCTCCAGCGCTACACCATGCTGCAGCGAACCCTGTTAAACATGAACAACTTTGCTTAATGTTTACGCTTAAAGTCGATTTTTTTTTCTCAAAATTTTTGAAGTGTTTTTGAGTATGATGTTCTAATTTGTTTGCCATTGAAGCAATGATTTCTACATACAAAATATACACGTATTTTGTTTATTCAAAGCACAGATTGAAGCTACTAATTCAATAACTGTATTGGAAACAAAAAACCTTGACACCTTTTGTTCACTGTCGCATATGATCCATCTGTGACGCGAAGCTCGTGTGTGTCAGAATGCAGCTTGTCCAATACAGGTTGATATTGGGTATACACGTATAAAATATGTGCTACCGATGGAAACTGATGTTATATCATCATAACGTCATAAGTGATATTTTGAAACACTCCCAGATAGCACAAGTCGATATATTATCGTTAAAAGTGGTTCATTTAGTTGATAATGATTTTGGTTTAACGGTTAACGTTAAACAAACGTTCACTTAGTCAGTTTTGTAAAAGTTATCAATTCGTAGATTTAAAGGTAGGATACACCATTGGTAATTGTTTGAATTATCAGGAATGGGCGGATTTTGGGGGTTGTATTTTATAGTAAATATCGTTTAAATGTTTAAAGTTTTACAATCATGGATGCCAACAAAAAAGCAAGGAAAACGGCGTTCGTTTTCAATTTAAATGTTTTGGAACAAACTATTACAGGATATATCTAGCGCCAAAATTTTGCTGGATGCCTAGAATCATTATTTACTTTAAAATAAGTAAGACATTTCTTAATAGGCGACCATTAGGCGTCCTGGCCTATCATGAAACAATTGGATGCCATCTGAAACGTTTCAGATTTTGCTAACACTTCGGTTCGTGTTCTTCAATTTGATTTTAAGGTCTCAAGTTAGGTGGTATTTTGTGACGTTATTATTAAGATGAATACAAAAGAAATACCTTGAGTATTAAGTCTAGCCCTTGGCGGGCCGTATACAGCATAATTGTTTTGCCAATACGACGAAGCTGTGATGCTTTCATCGGGGATGCGACTATCTTCCATTCCGAGTGGTCTGGAGCACGAAGAGGTTCCTGCAGTGGCGCAATCAGGGGCACAATCACTGTACTGCACATACGTTATAGTTTATACAGAAATATAATAATAATACTACGTTCGGCAGGGAGGGCGCACGCGCATAGGAGGGTTATGTGCTGGAGGAAAGATACAAATGCGCCAACGTGACGTGCGATCGCAACGCAGTTTAAGCTGAATTTTCGATTGGTTACTAGCTGCAAAATCTAGCAGGAATTGGTTGTTTGCTTGCGCAAAACTGCAGGTTCTGCCTGGCCTTGGCTTAACGGGTGATTCGACGTTAGCTCGTCTGATCACGTTTTAACGGATGGGGCGCACACCATCCCGGAGTAGTCGTTAGAATTGCTTGACGCAAGCGGGTTGCTGGCGGAGGTTGGTTGATTATTGTTTCAGTCTTCTCATCTTATATCATTATGTGGACCATTTCCTTTTAAAAAATGCACCCGTTTGCCGGGGAGGAGAGGGGAGGGGGGGGGGGGGGGGGGGGGGGGGAGGGGGGAGGACAGGGGGGGGGGGGGGGAGGGGTAGTGTACTCACCGGTGCAGTTCAGCCATTGACGTATCTCCTCAGAACAGCTGCTGATCAGAAAGGTGTCATAGTACGTCACCTCGTAGGGTCTGTACGGTACAAAGGTGCTGAAGCCACCCATTCCGATTTCCGTGCACTCACACGGGTCCACGGCTTGAATCAGCCAGCGGTAGCGGCTCGTCTCTGGGTCGAGCTCCTGGTTCATGGTGCACGGCATTGCTTGGGAATGGAAGAACGTACACATAAAATTACTTGTTTCGCATGCAGTCTGTATATAAATTCACGTTAAAGAAAGACCATTTTTTCAATAATTCATTAAAATAAACCTTAGGCCTATCCTCGCAAGATATGCGTTGAGTTCGACTTTACGCTCGCTCCCTTCGGAGTTCACGTCTAATTCACGTCAAAGAAATAATAATAATAATAATAGTAAACCGTTCTTATTAAGCGCATTACACACAGAGTCCCAATGCGCTGCACATAGGGGATATTTAATCAACATTGAATAAATGGGTTTTGAGAAGGCATTTAAATTGATCCAAGGTTTGTGCTTCTTTGGCGCTTTGAGGGAGTTTGTTTCAAAGATTGGGAGATGACGTAGAAAAAGCACGATGGCCGTATGTCTTTGTCAATGACGATGAACAGGTGAGTAAGGATTGAGATTGTGAGCGCAGTTTTCTAGGAGGTTCATATTTGTGAATCAGATCCTGTAGATAAGTTGGCGCGTTGCCGTGGATACAGCTATATGCAAGCACAAGTACTTTGTACACAATCCGTTGTCTAACTGGAAGGCAGTGCAGGTCGCGGAAGATTGGTGAAATATAGTCACTATACTTTTGGTTCTTGTGAGCAATCTGGCTGCTGAGTTCTGAACCCGCTGTAATTTGGAAATTGTTGAGTCAGGTAGTCCAAGAAGAAGACCAAGCCGGCATGTGATAAAAGCGTGAACTAGCTTTTCTGTGGTGGATTTGTCGAGAAGTTTGCGTATTTGTCCAATCTTGTATAATGCGAAGTATGATGATTTGCAGATATTATTTACATGGATGTCCATCTGAAGATTGTTCTGAACAATGACACCAAGATCACGCACTTTCTGAACAGGTTCTGTTAAAAAGCTTCCTCTGTCTTGTCTTCATTCAATTTCAATTTATTAGCAGTAGACCATGCTTTTATGTCATTAAGGCAACATTCTAGTTGTGGAAGGACTAATGAGCGATCCTGCTCGTTCATGATGACGTATACCCAGAAACGTTTTTTAAACGTTTAAGTAGGTCCGCTAGGTCTTCGTCCTAAATAAACGTTTAAAAAACGTTATTTAAACGTTTAATTAGGCCCGCTAGGTCTTCGTCCTAAATAAACGTTTAAAAAACGTTTTTAAACGTCCGCTACGTCTTGATTTTTAACAAACGTTTAAAAAACGTTTGGAGAACATCTAATTTTGACCTAATATTTGCCCCAAAGCAAAGTTTTTTTTAAAACGTTTACAAAACGTTTACGAAACGTTTGAAAAAGACGATTTTTTTTTCTGGACGTTTAAAAAACGTTTTCTTTACGTCCAAGTCAAATAAAAACTAATTGTAATTAATATATTGTTTTTTAATATTATGATTTAATATGATTATTATTTTGATGATTAAATTGAGTAGCCTAATGATGGTGATTATGATGATGATTATGATTTTGATGATCGATGATGATTATGATTATGATGATGATCATGATCGTCATCCTCATCGTGTGGCCCATATGGTCGTCGTCGACGTCGTTGATGTACGTAATTGTTATATTTTGTGACATCGGTATCATGCGGTGCGCCGGCGCGGCCTGGCTGGCCGCCTACGTACAGCGTGCATGCCATCGTTTATATTCAAACGCTATGTTGGATGTTCTTGAAAGGTTTTCTGAACGTTCTGAATAGGTTTTCTGAACGTTCTTAAAAGGTTTTCTAGACGTTCTTAAAAGGTTTTCTGAACGTTCTTAAAAGGTTTTTTGAACGTTTTTAAAAGGTTTTCTGGACGTTCTTAAAAGGTTTTTTAAACGTCTAAAGGTTTTCTAGACGTCCTAAAAAGGCACTGCAAAAACTGTGGTGTTAACATTTTAACACCAATGTTTTTTTAATCTTTTGGAATGAACATTGGTGTTAAAATGAAGTAAAATGATTCTTGAAGTATTAGTTTCAAATCAAGTACTGGTGTTACGTACTTTTGGTGTTAAATTTGACCTAGTGCGCATGCGTGTGTGAAATAAAGCCCTATGATTGGTCGATAAGGAATTATGGTATATGTTAACAATAGTCGATGTTAAATTGTTGTATTTAGTCCAAAAACCCATTTATTTTACCATAATATGTAATTATTTAAACGATTCCATGATTGAATTTTGATTTTTGTGCAAACATAGTTAAAAATTCGCGTTACATTTTATTCGTTTTCAAATTTTGACATTATTCATAAAAACTAGCTGCGACTTCGTCGTGGACAAAAAAGCGTAGTATAAAACTAACAACGGCAATGACTATGTGTGTAGTACGTATTCAGTAGGAATAGATTATTATTGTATATGGATGTGTAGTGTGTAATAAGTCAGTTCTTTGTAATATTTCATTACGTAATTTGTCCATGCAGTTAATATGTACAAAATTATAGTGTTAAAACGGTATGATCCTCAAACTGGTGTTATTTAACACCCAATTTTTTTTGCAGTGTAGACGTTCTTAAAGGGTTTTCTAGACGTTCTTAAAGGTTTTCTAAACGTTCTTAAAAGGTTTTCTAAACGTCTAAATGTTTTCTGGAGAGCTGGTCTGGAAAACGAATACGAGACAAGGTTTTAAATTGGTTTTTTAAACGTTTTAAATTGGTTTTTTAAACGTTCAATAAAAACGTTTTTTAAACGTCCAAAACCTACCACAAAAAAACGTTTACAAAACGTTTTTTTTGAACGTTTAAAAAACCAATTTAAAACGTTAAAAAAACGTTCAGAAAACGTCCGATTGTTAGCTGGGTACCTGTGTGTCGTCCGCGTATATCATTATGTTAATACCATGAGCCTGAATGACGTCTTCAAGAGGTTAGGTGTATAAAGTAAAACACAAAGGACCCAGCACAGAACCTTGTGGGACACCACAATTGGACACACGGGCATCAGACTGATCATCGTGGATGACAACACTTTGAGAGCGATTCTTGAGGTAGGATTCGAACCAATGGATTGCATGGCCGGATATGCCATATCTGTTTGTTAGACGCTGAAGCATAATGGTGTGATCTATAGTGTCGAAGGCAGAAGAATAATGGAGAAGGACGAGAACAGCTCCTTGTTCCTTGTCAGTAGCCAAAAGTAGGTCATTATAGACACGGAGAAGGGCAGTCTCAACGCTGTGATGTTTCCTGTATGCAGACTGCATGTTACCATAAAGATTATAGTCAGAAAGATAATCTTTGAGCTGAGCAGCAGCTGCACGTTCGATTGTCTTTGAAAGAAACGACAGATTTGCGATGGGTCTGTAGTTCTTGAGAGGTTCAGTGTCAAGGTTTGGCTTCTTGATTAGGGGGGGGGGGTGATGTGGGCTCGTTTCAATGCTTCATGAAAGTGTCCATTGAGAAGAGAACGATTGGTGATCATCGTGATGATCGGAACAAGTTCATCTAAACACATATTTAGAATCCACGTGTGAATCGGATCAAGCCTGGATGTTGTAGAAGGTGAACCAGTCATAAGTTTTCTCACCCGGTTGGCAGATAGGGGTTCAAACGGGAAAAGTAGTCATGCACGTGTCAGACACTGGCTTAGAGACTGCGGGAACAAGGTTGTCAAGTTCTTCAGTGATGTTCTGTGTTTTGTTAGCAAAGAACTGTGAAAATCGATCAACAAGGGGTTCAGATGACAAATCAGCAGACGGGAGGGATTTTGGAGACTTTGGAGTGCATAATTTGTCAACTTTGCGAAAAAGTTGGCGAGAATCACAGTCCTTTAATTGTGTCTTGTTATATTTAGATTTAGCCTTGATTATCAGTTGATTATAGCGATAACTATGCTCGTTGAAAAGTTGTTTGTGGATCTCTAGTTTGGAGGATTTCAACATGCGTTCACACTTTCGAAGTTTTCGTTTTTCTTTGCGAATGTCTTCACTGTACCAAGGTGCATGAGGATGAGATGAAATGGTACGAGAGATCAAGGGGGCATGTTTGTTTAGAAGATCGCTCAAAGTTGTGTCATATTGATGAATGAGCGAATCTAGGTCGTTGGTTGGAGTATAGTGCTTAATGGTGAATCAAGAACATCTCGGCGAAAGGCCTCAATGTCAATCTTGCGAAGATCATGAAACTTGATTTATCTTTTGACAGAATCAGAGCGATTAATTTTTAGCGAGCATGTTACAGCAGCATGATCGGAAGGCAGGTAATGAGTAGTGTCCACATGAGAGATTACGTCATCAGTTGAGCCCGTTAAAATAAGGTCTAGTGTGTGACCATCGCGATGTGTAGGGCAAGTGACATGCTGCTAGAGATTAAACGAGTCAATGAGATCACGAAAGATCGAAGCTTCACGGTTAGATTGGTTGTCCCCGTGAAAATTGAAGTCTCCCGAAATCAAAATGTACCCTGGCTCAGATACAACTGATTCAATGAGGGTGGAAAAGTCACTGGAAAATGTTGGACCAGTCAGACGGCCATTGGCTAGTCTTTGGGGTCGGTAGATGACAATGAGGCAGAGAGGGGTATGAGAACGAGCGTTGATAGATACATCAATATGTTCAAAGGATTCAAATGATGTACACTCGTTTCTGTGAACATCAAAGCTCTTCCGAAGAAGTACACAAACACCTCCACCAGCTCGGTTTATACGAGGGATGTGATGAATTTGGTAATAATCAGGTAGTATTGATGTCAAATCAGCAATCGCACGATGGTCACAATTATCACCAGAAAACCAGGTTTCGGTTAAAGCGATAATATCAATAGAACTGGAGATAACGAGGTCGCATATGACGGAGATTTTGGGTTTCATTGATCGCGCATTCCACAATTCGCCGAAATTGACGGGGACCATGCATGTGCTTTATGGAGGCGCATGCAATGGGTACAAGGTTGGTAATATGTACACCATTTTGCTTTGGTTGATGTTCTGGGTGAAATTCACAAGGTGAGTCATGACGAGTCCAAACAGGAATTAGTTTCTGCCTTTTAGCCCATGATCGGCGGCCCCTTTTTGTAGGTTTGGTCACACTAATTCCAAGCTCTTTAAGTCTATTATGGACGTGAAGAGGGACCCTGGGTTTCACTAAGGGAGTCATGTCCAGTAGATCTGATCTGCTGTAGGAGTCTTGTTGTAGTCGTCACCATGACTACAGCTAACAATAGCGTAAGCACAATGGAGTACAGAGCAGAGTCAGCCATGTGTCAGACAGTTGACGAAGCACAATTGGGATCAAGACAAAAGACAGTACAGCTACTGTGCTTTCTTAAATGACGACTGGGAAAACGATGAAAAATCTCTGAAATTCTGCAATTCGAAGACCGGAACTTCGCGATCCATGAACCAGGATGATCACTGTAATTCAAGTATAATCAGTCCAGTTCAGGCAAGCAAACTAGATGGTTATAGGTAATATAATGCTGAAAATTTGCGAGAGCTTGTAAAGAAGGTGCAACCTGAGGCGCTACCACATACCATTTTTTCAATAATTCATTATAATAAACCTTAGGCCTATCCTCGCAAGATATGCGTTGAGTTCGACTTTACGCTCGCTCCCTCCGGAGTTTTATACTATTTCAAAACCCCTACGCAAAACCCTTAAATATCCATTACCCCGAATACTGTTTCTATCCCAAAAAGAAAGAAAAAACATTTAAATACAAAACTACTAGGCCTATTGATCGACAAATAACCCTCAGGTGTAATTTAACAAATTCGCGACTAGTCGAGAATTTATTCGGGACTGATCGTAAATTTTGTTCACGACTAGTCGCGAAAGGATTCACGACTTGTCGCAAAAAGAATCACAACTAGTCGCGAAAATATTCACGACTTATTCAATTTTTTTCGTAAATATTTTTCCAGTAATTCCACACAGACCACGAATTCCACAAACCGCCACGAATTGATACATTTTAGGATTCGTAGTTGAATCGTAATCGGTTCGTGAAGTTTGTAACTGATTCGTATTTATCCGTAGTCAGTTCTTTCCATTCTTGAGCGGTCTGGAATTTGTGGAAAAAGTTTTGAGCCGTTCAAAATGTTGGCCACAAACTCCCGATTCAAAAGAATCGTAGTTAATTCGTAACAAATTCGTAGTGCATTCTTAGGCATCGTACCTGAATCGTAATAGATTCGTAGGCATTCGTAGGTATTCTTAACTCATTCGAGGATTCGTGAATTCGCGGCTTCGAATCTGTCACGAATCTCACGAATACACACCGAAGCAGGTACGTTGAACATCTATTTTGGAACTGATGCCCAAGCAGGGATGAGGGCTTTTTATACCTATCTTGAAGGAAAATCACACGAATTGTCAAGAATAGTCACGAATTCAATTTTAATCGTACCTGATTCGTAGATGCATTCGGCATATTCTTAACTGATTTGTAACTGATTCCTTACGTTCGTGCAGTATTCGTAATCTATTCTTGTAAATCGTAGTGAATTCTTGACAATATTTGAGCAATTCGAGCGGAATCCCATGGATATTCGTAACTCTATCGTACCTGTATCGTAACAGAATCTTAGAGCGTCACGATTTGGACAACAATTGTTCAATATTCCACGAATCCTTACGAATCATACAATTTATCAATTCGTGGCAGTTCGTGGGATTCGTTGTCTGTGTAGAATTGAAGGGTTCAACCGTAAGTGTGCATCTCGTGGGATTATTTGTGTTTATTGGGAAGGGGCGTAATCATCATGCGGCTTACGTGTTTTTTTAATTATTAGAACTGTTATCGGTCACATGGGAAGGACATTAAATTGAAGGACGTGTAACGCTGGGTTATGTGGATTGTTTTCTTTTTCTGTGAGACTATTATATTTTTTTGTTAAAGATGAAGTGTTTTCGCAAAAAAAACAGCAAGGAGAAACTGGTTTATGCAGGCATACTTCAGTTCATTTTGTTGTGTTTGTTTGATCAATCCTAGAGTTAGGGGCAGTGAATCAGAACTCATTTTATATGGGAACGGCGTTTATGGGAGTTTTCACAAGCCAGAACTGTTTCTCATCGTTTTCGTAATTTTGTTTGAGATACTGAAACGGTTTTGCTGCGTGAGGTATAATAATATTTTATGTTTATGGCTGGTCTGCAGTTTTTGAATTAATTTGATTAATACGGTTTTTGTGTTATTACACCTCAATTTTGTTGTATTTTAGGGCGTAACTACTTCGCTGTATTCACACATGTGTGGAATTAAGCATTTTATTCGAAAATTGATTTAGTGCAAATTACAAAAGGGGAACTAAGTCCTGAAATCCCCCAAATTGTCATGTATTAGATAGTTTACTTGGGCCTATCCTATGTTAAACCCCTGGTTGAAAGGAAATCAACCTAATGTCTTAATAATTGTTTACCTCAGACACGACGGAGTACGCACACTTTTATTCGTGTTGTTTTAATTTAATGTGCATGTACGATGCACGTCGTTTGTGTTTATAAACACAGCACTAATGCACAATGTGGTCTCTTACACTTTCCGACTAGACTAACGAATACACCCAAACAGCTTGAAGGGTTTAACAGTAAGTGTGCATCTCGTGGGATTATTTGTGTTTATTGGGAAGGGGCGTAATCATCATGCGGCTTAAGTTGTTTTTTAAATTATTATCTATTATCGATCACATGGGAAGGACATTAAATTGAAGGACGTGTAACGCTTGTTTATGCGGATATTTTTTTTCCTTATTTGTTGTGAGACTAGTATTAGGTTTTTTAAGGTGAAGTGTTGTGTTTATTGGGAAGGAGCGTAATCATACATGCGGCTCATTTTTTATTTTGTATATATATATTTTTTTAATTATCAGAACGATTTTCGTTCACATGGGAAGGACATTAACTCGAAGGACGTGTAACGCTGGGTTATGTGGATTTTTTTCTTTTTCTGTGAGATTATTAGGTTTTTTAGTTAAAGATGAAGTGTTTTTACAAGAAAATAGCAAGAAGAAACTGGTTTATGCAGGCAAACTTCAAGAAAATATCAGTTTATTTGTTTGTGTTTGTTTGATCAATCCCAGAGTTAGCTGCAATGAATCAGAACTCATGTTATATGGAAAGGGGTGTGTTTATGGAAGTTTTCACAAGCCAGAGCTGTTTCTCATCGTTTTTAAAATTTCTTTTGAGATACTGAAACAGTTTTGCTGCGTGAGGTATCATAGGATTTTATGTTTATGGCTGGTCTGCAGTTTTTGAATTAATTTGATTAATACGTGTTTTTTTTGTTATTACTCCTCAACTTTGTTGTATTTTAAGGCGTAACTACTTCGCTGTATTCACACATTTGTGGAATTAAGCATTTTGTTCGAAAATGGATTTAGTACAAATTACAAAAGGGGCACTAGGTCCTGAAATCCCCCCAAATTGTCATGTATTAGATAGTTTACTTGGGCCTATCTTATGTTAAACCTCTGGTTGAAAGAAAATCAGCATAATGACTGAATAATTGTTTACCTCGGACACGACGGAGTACGCACACTTTTATTCGTGTTGTTTTCGTACGATGCACGTCGTTTGTGTTCATAAACACAGCACCATTGCACAATGTGGTATCTTTCCGGCTAGTACTAACGAATACACCCAAACAGCTTGAGTTTTAGGGGTCACAAAAGTGGATCGTGAAACTCTTTCTACACAAGAATAACACATCCAGCTTTACCTTACATACGTACTGTGGACATAATAATAATAATAATAATAATAAGATTTGTAATGCGCACATATCCACCCTGCTGGGTGTTCAAGGCGCAGAGACCCTAAAAAACAAACAAAGTAATATTTAACTTGAAAGAAACAATAACAAATGAGAGGAACAAATAAATTAGTTCTTGAAAACCTGAGACATGAGATAAGTTTTGAGAAGTGTAGTTAAAAAACGTTGTCTAAATACTCATTTTTCTCGCTTCCCCGAAACAAATTTACCCTCAAATTTTGATTCTGGGCCTCTCAGCTGTTTCTTCTATCTTTTCTATATATAACCCCAACCCGTTTTTCCTCTAGCGCTGTTTTTCGGAAACTGAAAAACAGATTGTGGACCTGGGCAAGTCCACAAACCGTAACCTCTTCCCGCATCGTGTGGACCTATATTGTTTGTAGGTCCACAGTGCGTATGCAAGACTAACTCACACAAAACGCCCAGGGTGGTTGTGTAGATGCTTATAAGTTATATCCTACTTGCTTATTCCGATTATCATAATATTGCCCAATTGGGAGCTTCCAGGACATATTGTTCCTTATAGGCCTAAGCTGTATTTGTATATTCTGTTGTTGCCTTTGTGATAGGTTTATTTCAAAACATGTTTTACACAAATTCACCAACTCTCGCATTCAATTTTGTCCGGAACAAAAATCACACGCTTTTACCAAACCAAAACAATTAGTCATTTACCATTCATTTGCAAAGTTTAGTAAATCTATTTAAACATTGGATCGAGAATATTCGTCATTACAGAGATTAAATTCGTCTGAGCTGTTTGCTCAGACAAATTTAATCTGCAATGACGAATATTTTCGACCTGGTGTTTAATTAAAAAGGTGGCCAAACGTTGAAATTGAATAATAAGTTACTAAATTGTTTTGGTAAAAGCCTGTGAAATGTTTCCTTGGACTAAATTTAATGCGACAGTTGGTGAATGTGTATAATAATTTGTTATTAGCCGGGAAAACCTATCTAAACTCATGCTTGTGTCGTGTTGATGTAACTTAATAAATTGAGTAAAAAAAATGGTTTTTTTACTGAAAGTATCAAGGTAAAAGCAACTAGCATCGAGTTTTAAGTAAACTGTAATAATTAAATTAGTTATATAAACTCATCCCAAAAAGTATCGAGAAACCTAGGAATGATCCAATAGTTAACGGCCCGAAAGGGTATGGATTAATCGAAACAAATGACCCATGCATTGCACAATTTTGTTCTGCGTATTTTGACACCTCGATTGTTGAGATACGATGTTGCGGAACGGCGTTATTGTCATTTCAATGGTCGTAGATCCAGTTTCAAAAGTGACCATCCCTATAGAAGCAGGTTTGTATTGATCATGTTGATGTTAAATGATCCAGCCAATAAGATAATCTCTTCATATGCCCGACTTTTCTTTTGAAAATGTGTGATGTAGCCTGCACGTATCATATACTGTAGGTAAATATCCAAAGCATGTTAGAGTAAATTATTCATTTGAAACAAGTAAGTGTTTTGTGTTTTTTTTAAAGGTAAATACATTAGTTCGTTTGTACCTTGTTAATGAGGCTGACGGATTAACGCGTCATCCGTGGATAGTACACGATTGTTTGCGGCCTTACTCGTGAACTTGTTTATCAGTAATCCGTTTAGAATTTAGGATTTGTTTTGCATATACATGTATATACATGGCATCTGATCTGACGCAAACTGGTTATATATTTTAAACATGTTCAGGAAAGGACACACATTTTAACAAAATAATGATAAACACGGTCCCATGTTCATGTACTTAAACAGAGAACAGCAACCCTCTACATACTGATTGTATGTTTCACAAAGCTCTGAAACATGTGTAAATTTCACTTCTGAAATCTGACAAACATTCAAAAAAAGTATGACTTTAATATGTAACTTTTAATTCAAATAATCTTAAACACCGCGTCCAAAACCGGTATATGTTCTGTGATTGTATGGCTCTGAACTCTGAAACACAACATCATGAATTTAATTCTGGAACACAACATTCACAATTATCACTTCATCCAACTTTCATGTATAAAACTACTTAAATTGCTGCACACATTTCTGTGAAAACAGTGTATAACATTATGTTGTTATACTTGTTGTAAAAAAACACGCCCTTTCCTGAACACTTTAATACACAGAAACTAGATTAAAACAGTAATATCTTTGCAAGTCTGGGTATTTATCCATGTTTCTTTTTTTTCTTTCTCATCAATCGTAGTTTCTAAAAAATGTGAATGAGACTCACAATCTTGTGATTTAGCACCCAATCAAGCTTATATTTTGATAATCGTATGCGTAGAACTGTAATATTTTTTTTGTGTGAGGTCTTTGTGAGCCCCAAAATCAGCAAATTCCAACAAAGTCGCCAATTCCAACAAAGTCTTCTTATGAAATAAAACATCGATTACATATTTTTTTTATTTTGCAACATTTCCCGTGAGACTGCCCTGGGTTAGGATTCATTGAGTGTACGCTTATAATGAGACTTGCGTGGAAAGTACACGATTTAAAAGTTAAAATTACTTTAATATTACGGCAAGTATAAGTTATCTCTAATATTTGGTAGATTGTAAATGATTTGATTAAATGATTTGATTTGATTAAATGGCAACAACTTAAAATAGTAAAAAGATAAAATACGTAAACGAATTAAGGCAACAGTACTTTGCCTCAGTTTTTGACTGACATGGGGTAAAACTACATTGGGAGCAAAACCACTCGTATGTCAACACGTATTTAGTATTGCGCGGTGACCCCCAATCTAACCTACTGAATCACTGCGATAAACATTGAGCGACGTCATCAATCCTGATGGCTATTGTCCTAGAGACAATAATTATTATCTAATTACATACAGCATGACCCGGTCTACCTACATACTAAATTTGAACTCAATCTCTGGATATAATCCCTTAAAGTGTGCATCTTTAGGATGATGTCACATGACATACGATGACGTCATCATGACCTCACCCCTCGGGAAAACACTTTGCAAGTTAGGGACTATATGTCTTTGTAAGACAACGATGGAAGTCCAAAGTGGCTGGGTGAAAAATGATGTTTACAGGGTTTATGGAATTTGGGATAGAACAAAAAGAAGGGAAATAAGCAAGAAAGAAAAATCAGAACAAAAACAAAGGCAACTTAACTCCTATAATCTTATGTAGTGATTGAGTTGCGCCCGAAAACATAATAATGGTCCAACCAACCAATAAATAGTCCAACAGAAAATGGGAGGTATTGAGTCCCCGATTCTTATAGGGCTTAGCCTGGCTATTACTATACTAGAGATTCAGGGAATTGCTGCAGGTGGTACATACATACATACATACATACATACATACATAGAGAAAGGAACAGATGAGATCTTACCGGCCACTGATGATAGCATCATAACCAAAGCTGCAGCTCCCTCCATTATCCAAGATGCAGGTTAATTCTGTCAAGGAGAATGGACGATCGGGAACTGTAGATTCGTGCAAATAATGGACGAGGCGAAGCCGAATCTACAGTTTCGAGTCTATTCTCCGACTTAATCTATTTTTTGTTAACAACAAAGGTTTGTTCAAATAAGATTCCTGGCTTGCCGCAATCCCCACGTTTGTAAATAAGTGTGGATTCGTAAAGTTACCCATGCGTACATGTATTATTTAGTCGATGTGCATGTACAACGAATGAAAGGCATCTCCTCGAGGTGGTACCTTGCTCACAACAAAAACTGTCGATTCGTGACGATTCTACAGTTAGCTGTAGATTCGTTACAAATCTACAGTTTGCTGTAGATTCGTGAACATAATCTACTCTTTCAACAATAGTATGACGTCACAGAAATAGATTAAGAGCACGGATCGTCTAGGTTTTAGGCTATGTGACACACAGTCCGTTAAATTAATAAGCGATCCAAACACTGCAGAGCAGTACACAACCTCCAGAAGGGAGCCTACTCGTATCGTAGCTCAAATCCGTACAAAGAAATGATCGGCAATCTATTAAGTTTGATCGTATAATATCACCGAATACACATACCACCATGCGTATGGCATCAGCATCCAATCAGGAACGAGCAAGGCATAATGAGACGAGTGACGAGGTTGAAGCTGTTTCTGGTGCTGGGAGAACACCATGGTAACATGGCTGTCGCGTGGATTGTGTGCTTCACATTTGTAGTGTTCATAGAATCCTCAGGGGGCCTTGAAAAGGCCTTCTGAAATATCAAAACAACTTTCGTGACTTTACCCGCAATATTATTATGTCACAGGGGCCCTTCTATTTTGCTTATGTGGACTGGTTTTTTATTTCTAAATGTGGCATGTTGACGATTTACACAGTTTATTCGGTGTCTTACATTTTGCTTTGTAAACTTAACTTTTCTAATCTATAATCAATTTGTGTGTGTAATTAATGTTGTCGACTTTTGTACAAACACAATAAATGACACATATTACGTTTAGCTTGTATTACGTTTATCTATGTATATCTACTCACAATACTTTACCCATATATTAGTATATTTGGCCCAAATCGTGAAAGTCGTTCTCATTCACTCGCCAAGCTTCGACTTTCCTTATTCCACTGTTTCTATAAGTTCGATTAAAAGTTCGTGGGTTTTGAGCGGCCATGTTTTTTTCAAGGCATTTTCAACGAAAAAAAACATGGCCGACCAGAATTTTTTTTTCGGAAATTATAGAAACAGATTTTTTTCTGGACTTTTGTCAGACCTAACATGTCAAAATCTGTTTTGAAGTTTCGAGGTGTCACAGAAGATTGGAAGGAGAAGAAGACAGAAGAAGAGACAGCCTCTACGTGGCCTCCTCTAATAGTAGCTGTAACAGCGAAACTAATGTTCACCCCGCTCCCATCGACCTCAACGCCCGAGGCAGCACGCGTCCTTTTCAGGACGTGCGGACCTGCCCGTCGAAAGCCCCGCAATCCTGCAACTCAACGTCGAAGGGCTCACCATCGCCAAGCTCGATGTCCTTGAACAGACTGCAACTAAGAACAAGGAAACTGTCGTCCTACTCCAGGAAACACATAAGAAGAACGATGCCATCCTTAAGCTCCCCGGGTTCACGCTAGCCGGCCACACCAAGAGCAAACATCACGGCCTGGCAACATTTGTCCAAGACGGCGTGTCCTGGTCACCGGTAGGCCAATGCGCTGATGACGCCGAAGTCGAATGGATCGCCAAGGTGCAGGAGACCACTGTGGTGAACTTCTACAAGCCACCACCGAGCCGACTAGACCAAGGCTCTCTGCCAGACGTCCCTGCCCCAGCCTTATATGCCGGCGATTTCAACAGCCGGCACACCGACTGGGGGTACAAAACAACCAACAAAGACGGCGAGTCTCTGGCAGAATGGTCCTCCTCAGCCGATGCAGTGCTCCTCTTTGACCCGAAAGAGCCCCACTCGTTCATCTCTGGGCGCTGGAACACTGAGACCAACCCAGACCTGGCTTTCGCCAAAGTCTCCGGGCAAGAACCACTGCCAATTCGGCGCATCCTGGATCGATTCCCTCGCTCACAACATCGCCCGTCACTAATCACAACACCATCACTGATCCAGTCGACGGAGGGAAAACCGGTCCGGAGATTTCACGGGCAGACTTCAACAGATGTCAACACCGCTGCTGAAGCCCTGCCAGTGCCTACTGCCACCAACATCGACGACGCGTACAAGGCCCACTGCAAGGTTTTACAAGCCGCTGCCATAAACACGTCCCGCGGGGAATAAGAAAAAACTACGTCCCCTGCTGGGACGAAGAATGTGAAGCCCTCCTGTGCGCCCACAATGAAGTCAAGAGCAACATCGAGAGGGCCACAGCCGCCACGGATCTCCTTACCCGGCTGAACAACAAACGGAGAGATAGGTGGACAGAGACCGTCGAGTCAATCGACTTCACCCACTCCAGCCGTCGAGCGTGGCAGACCATCAACACGTTGACTGGCCAGGGAAACAAACGAAAACCATGCCCCATCACTGCAGATGCCATCGCAGCACAGCTCATTAGCAATGGCAGATTCCACAATGCAGACAAGGCCTTCTCCAGGAGGACCACAGGCGAGGTGAATAACCTACGTAAGGCTCCGGGTGCCGACTCTAACCTTTCGGGAGACTTCACCAATGACGAGATGGTGTCGGCTATTAAACATCTGAAGCCAAACAAAGCAGCCGGGATCGACAACATTAACTTATAGTTTATCCTACACCAGGGCAGCAAAGCCACTGAGTGGCTAAGATCTTTCTGCTCTGTCTGCTACCGCTCCTCCAAGCTCCCGAAGATTTGGCGCCGCGCAAAGGTCATCGCCCTCCTGAAGCCGAACAAGCAGAAGGACGACCCAAAGGGCTACCGGCCCATCGCTCTCCTGTGCGTTCCATACAAGATCCTGGAACGTCTCCTACATGCACACCTCGACCCGGTGATCGACACATCACTGCCGAAGGAGCAAGCCGGATTCCGCCGCGGGAAGTCCACAGCAGACCAGGTGACCATTCTTACTCAGGACATCGAGGACTCCTTCCAGAAAGGCGAGAAGGTGGGCGTCGTCCTCCTCGATCTAACGGCGGCGTACGATACAGTCTGGCTCCATGGACTCCACCTTAAGCTCCTGCAGACGATCCCGGACCGACACATGGTGGGCTTCATCATGAAGATGCTGAGCAACCGCAGCTTCACCCTCTACACCAGCGACGGCCAACACAGCAGGCTGAGAAGACTTAAGAACGGTGTCCCTCAAGGTTCGGTACTAGCCCCGATGTTGTTTAACATCTACATCCACGATCTCCCAGACACTTTGTCGAAGTATGGATACGCAGACGACCTCGCCATCCTGTTTGCCGACAAGTGCTGGGAGACAATCGAATCGGGGCTCACGACCGACATGACTACCCTGTCTATGTACCTGCTAAACTGGCGTCTGAAGCTCCCCGTGGCCAAAACCATGTCCTCCGCATTCCATCTCAACAACAGAGAGGCAAGCCGCGAGCTCAACATCATCGTCAACAACAACAGACTCCAGTTCCAGGCCACTCCGACATACCTAGGGGTCAAGCTCGATCGCTCCCTGACGTATCGCCAACACCTTGAAAATGTGTCAGCAAAGACATCAGCCCGCGTTGCCCTATTACGACGGCTAGATGGCACCACGTTGGGTGCATCGACCAAGACTCTGTGCATCTCCACCCAAGCGCTGTTCTTCCCCGTCGCGGAGTACTGCGCCCCTGTCTGGTGTAGAAGCATCCACACCAAGAAGCTGGACACTACACTCAACAGCGCCCTGCGCACGGTCTCCGGCTGTCTGCGTGCCACACCGGTCAACCAACTACCGATCCCCGCAGGCATCGCCCCACCACCCCTACGTCGAGAAGCCGCTGTCCTGGCAGTAAGGCCACCAATGACGACGACCATCTTCTCCACAAAACCGTTATATAGACTCCACACCGCATCCGCCTAAAGTCACGACGTCCTTTTAAGGAGCATGCCCACCAGCTCCTGTGCTCCGCACCACATGACGCTTCCAAAAGGCTGTGGCTCAAACGGCGCTGGACAGAAGAGTGGCAAGCAGCAGACCATTCCAGGCTGCACCGTTTCGTGGAGGAGCCAGGCGAGCTGCTCGGCGAAGACCTGCCGCGCAAACAATGGACGATGCTGAAACGCCTCAGAACCGGCGTAGGCCGCTTCGCCGCGACTATGAAAGGCTGGGGGCTCAGGGTCTCCGCCGTATGTGACTGTGGCCACCTAGAACAGTCAGTTGACCACATCATCGAGTCTTGCCCACAGCACCGGCCACCCCACGGCGAACATGGCATTATCATCCTGGACGACGACACAAAGACATGGCTTTCCTCCACCGAGTTGCAGGTGTGACGAAGAGACGATAGCAGCATATGAGAGAAGAAGAAGATTGTAACGAGGTCTATTTAAAAAAGGTTACTCGCCAGCTTCAGCCTTGAACACACACAAACGTGACTTGCAAATGGAGTTCGGCGCTGATAAGTGTGACCAGTCGACTTTATCGTCAACGATCACGTAGTTGTGAAAATATTTAAAAAAGTATATATAAAAATAAAAACATATGGTGCGCCCTCTCGTGTGTAAAAATCGTCACTGCTGCGGCGCTCGAGGAATGCATTCGTTCCTTGAGTTTACATTGTTCCTTTGTAGGAGTTATGTAACTTATGTGGGGTTCTCCACATTGTGGGTCAAGCTTTTATTTGACTTGGTAATGGTATATAAACTGGCATCTTGCGGAGCCTTGTTCTTTCATGCTTCTTGCCTTCGATGTATCCATACTTCCATGTTGCTGCTATCAGTTTAGCGCTGCTCACCCCATCAACTGTTTCGTCTATACTTGTCGATGACATTTTAATAACGCATAACGCTAGCCTGATATTTGGGCCGTGGGCTGTTTAGCCTGTTGTTTTCGGATTGTTGCCGAATGGCAATGTTGAAACTAGCCAAGTGTGTGCAGCCAGGCAGTTTGCAGTGGACCCTTGGTGAGTGAGTATATTTAACTTTAATAATTATTTGGTCCTTTGCAATATATATATTGTACATTGTTGTATGTTTTGGCATTCCTGTTAACATTGCAGCTATATTGGTGGTCGTGCATTGATTTGGAATTGTGGCATACTTGGAAGAATTGATACCGATTAGTGTTGCAAAGTTTGACGCCTGGATGCAGGTAGTCCACACTTTGTATTTTGAACATATTTAGGGTAATTGATAATGTCGTTATAAACATTTGTGTATTTGATGTTTGGCTTGGTATTATGTCAATTGATATTTATTAATTGCAGTGGATGCTACCGTCATCACCTATGTATTTGCACTTGCACCTACACCTGGAGCTTGAGCAACAAGTTTGTTTGAGCACCATGCTGCTTTGTGAGTAGTAAAAATTGTGTTTAATGTATTTTGATTATTGGTATTGTATCTTATAATATAATTTATAATATTTTGACACTGTCAAGTCTTATAGGAAGTATATAAAGATGTTGGGAATTTCTAAACATATGTAACGGACTAGTTTTCTAGCAATATTACCTTTTCTTCCAACTGTGAAATATTGACAGTGTTGAATCATTTAAAATGTGTGTACATTTTCTCCTAAAATTACAGATTGTCATGCCACTTGACTGTCGTTTAACTTGGGGTAAAATTTGACTGTCCTTTAACTTGGGGATTATTTGAATAATCGTGTAATTTGGGGTCAAAAACATTAACTGTATTTACTTGTATTGAACATAAAGTTTTGCAATTTAAATTCATTCGACCCTTGTGTAAATTGGGGTTAATTATTGTGAATTGCAACCTTGATATCGGAGTTAGTGGTTGCTAACTTTAACAAATTGTAGGGGTTAATTGTTATTATTAGAATTCACTTGTATATTTCGTGTGAGAAAATTCAATTAAAATCACCAATACATCTATTTTTCCTAAATCATTGTCCTTCAATGTTCTTTACTGTGCATAACTGTTTCTTTAACATTTATTTAGGGTCTGGACGGTGGTATGCCATTATTGGTAAGATTACTTCCAGATTCTAGACCCTTCCTCATCTAAAAATCACCTCTCGGTAACAATTGGCGTAGTCGACAGGATTATGCATATTTGCATCAAGGATGTTTGTTTTTTTACAAAAATGGGTGTAAAATTGTATAAGTGATAACGACAGTCAATATTATGCATTTGGTTCTTCGGGATTGCACTGAAGGTGGAACAACGACTTCTCTGTGATTGGACGTATAGCCGGCTTTGGAGCTACTGGAACTTTCAAGTTTCCTGCATCCTTGTGGCCCAGCTGTATCTACACATGGGAAAGACGATCAGATGTGTATTGTATTAATTGTTTCAATGTGCAACATTTATAATGTTCATTTGAGCTTGAAAAATACCGTAGTTTGCAAGTAATTTTGCCCAAATAGAGAATTGAGAGATATTAACTCATTTTCATATGAGGATTACGGAAAGCTTCTAGTGAAATTTGCATAGAAATTGAGTACTTGTACATGTTATACAAGTTTTACCATGCACTGGTTGCATCAGTCCTGACAGAATAGTAAGTTCATTTGTTGTGCTTGTGCTCTTTATTTTGTAGAGTCTCGGTGATGAGGTTTTGAGGCTTGAGAATATAGATTAAGATGTTAACATATTAGTGGTGGTTTTGATGTGTATGAGATGGTTATGGTAATTAATATGGTTGTAGTGTATTTTCTTTTCTGTGTATTTTCTTGCTACAGATTTTGATGTGCTGGCTTACCAAGCAGTTCACTGCCATTGCCGCTGCCCACTCCTCCAAATTTGCCTTCTGAACTTGTCTTTTCGCGATTGCTGTGCTTCGGCGGTTGTCGGATGTTACAGTTGAAGCACATGGGTTTCAAGGTAATATTGCGTGTCGCGCTGATATGTATCGCATATAATTTGACATGTACTAATCTTTTTTTTCTTCATAAACAGCAACTTCCAAATTATTGTTTAACCATGGATAAAGAAGACGAAACTGCTGTTAAAATGAAACAAATACAAAAAACAATTAGAGCATTTACAGGCTAAGGTTGAACAGGCACCAATATTTTTGTTAATGCCCAGTAAAAAGACATTGCCAACCTTTTCTGGTCGTTCAGACACTAAACTTGAAGACTGGATATGTGACATGAGATCCGCCTTGGAATCTAGGCCATTGTCAAAAAAAGAAATGATGGATTTTGTATTTCAACATCTTAGTGGCCCGGCCAAAGAAGAAATTAAATTTAGGGATCACCACTCAATAGATGATGTCTTTGAAATGCTTAGGGAAGTTTTTGGAGAGCAGGGGTCTGTAGTTCAACTGCAGCGTACTTTTTTGGAGCGCAAGCAAAAAGAGGGTGACAATTTGCGGGATTACTCGCATGCATTGCTAGACTTGTTTGATAGAGCCAGAAGGTAATTGCCAAGTCTAATGAATAATAAGGAACGACTCTTATGCGATCAATTTGCCGAGGGAGTAAACGACTCCTTGCTCCATAAGCATTTAAGAACTTGTATTAGAGAAAACCCACAAGTCTTATTTTTTGAATTAAGAACGGAAGCAATCCAGTGGGCAGAGGAAAGTGCTGCAATATCAACCAAAACAAAAGTAGAAATAAGTGCTTCTAAAGCCAGTGTTGAGGTACAGACGTTATTAGACATAGTCCAGAAACAACAAGTACAACTTGAGGAACAACAGCATCAAATAGATCAAATTGTCAAGACTGTACAGGATATCGCTGTAAAAGTTGCTAAACCGGATAGAGTTGGTGATAAAGCTAGGAATTTGAAATGTACCTTTTGTCATCGTGCTGGTCATACCAGAGGTAAATGTTTTCAATGGAAATTAAAGGAAGCTGAGGAAACAATATCTAAGGTGAAGACATCTAGTGGAACTGTTGAGGAAAACTAGACACTCTATATGTTAAGGGTCCCATGGACGAGAGTGAAATTAAGGGCCCTCAACCAACCAACATTGATGTTCAACAGTCTAATCAGTTTGTTGGCAGTTGTCCTGTGTTGTCGGTACATTTGGGAGATGTTGGTATATCTTGTTTAGTTGATACCGGATCTATGGTTTCAACAATTACTGAGGAATGTTTCTTTAGTCAATTTCAACCCGTGGGAGTAAATCTCCAACATGATAATCTTTTTTTGCGTATCACTACTGCAAATGGTCTTGAAATACCTTATATTGGAGGTGGATGTGACATATAGGAACATCAGGTTACCTAAAATGGGTTTCTTGGTCGTAAAGGATTCTGTGGACGAGGAGAATCGGAGAGAAAAGCGTAAGGTTCCTGGTCTGTTGGGCATGAATGTGTTGGGTCTGCTTGCATAATTATTATCTGAAAGCGACGAACAGGTTTCAGCTTGTTTTCTTAAAGAAGTATTGATGTTGCAGATAACTGGAGATGAGAAGGCGAGCGAGGCTGTTGCTATGGTGAAACTTGCATCAAAGAATGTGATTTATGTTCCATCCGAGTCTTCGGTAGTAGTAGAGGCCTGTACTGCAAGGGGTGTTTCATATCCAGTTGGTGTGGTAGAACCACTGAGAAATAGTGACCATCTTCCCCTTGGTATTCTGGTGCCGTCAACATTAGTCACCATAGGAAAAACATTTCGGGTTCGGATTGACAATATTTAAACATCTGGCTTCATCTTAAGACCCAATACTGGAATTGGAATATTGAGACCAGTAGTTACTGTATTGACGGTTAAATCTCTCGATTTGGATTTTCAGGTAATTACCAATGAGATACATGTTTCTAATCATATTAGTCGGATTGGGTTTGATAACGATACAAATCCTCCTGTACCTGTAGATTTATCGGGGTTTGATGGAAGTGATGAACAGAGAGGGGAGATTCATGAGTTCTTTAAAAAAAATAGGGATGTTTTTGCAGAACATAATTTTGATCTTGGAGACACCGATACAGTGACACATAGAATTATTACAACTCAAACTGAACCTGTTGCACAAACATTCAGACGCATTCCCCCAAACCAATACGAGGAAGTTAAGAATCATATCCAAAAGTTATTAGACAACGGTATTATTTTGGAGAGCCATAGTCCATATGCAGCTCCAATCGTTTTGGCTCGAAAGAAAGATGGTTCGCTTCGGATGTGTGTGGATTATACCCCAGTCACAATTAAAGCGGAGCCCGGGCGGCGTGTGCGATTTCTAGGCATCGGCCGGCGTGTAGAGGTCGGCGAAGGATCGTGCGATATGGCGGTCACAGTCACAATTAAAAGTGCCCCGTACGCTGCCATGACGGGGACCGGGGGGTCGCCGACCGGCGATCGGCCGACTTTCTTGGAAATGGGGTCGAATTATTGGCCCGTTTATCGGCCGGTGTCCGGCAGGCACTCGTCCGGTGCCCTGCTTATGTCCTTGCGATACCCAGCGATCAACGGCCGGCGGCAGAAGCTCTCCTCTGACCTTCTTAATGGCCCTGTCACACTAGAACGTTTTAGGCCAACGCGTGAGTAGCGCGTTAAAAATAGTTGATATGCTGGCAAACGCTGAACTTCCACAGAAAAAGTCAAGTTGAACCGTGATTTCAGCGTGTCCATAACGCGTTAATAACGGGTTCATAGCGTTCGCCAGCGCGTGAATAACGCGTTAGTAACGCGCTCGACGACTGATGAACGACTGCCCAGCGCGTGAGTAGCGCGGTCCAACGCGCGCCAGCGTACGGCAACCAACACATGATTAGTTGTACAAAAAGATGACGCGCTACTACAGTAATGGCCCTGTCACACCAGAACGTTTTAGGTCAACGTGTTGAAATTTCGGCAACACGCGAGTAAACGCTGACCAACGCTAGGCCAACGTTCGCAACGCGCTGAGCGCGTTACCCACACGCTGGAACACGCTGTCTCACGCTGAGACAAAAATACGTTTTTCAACATACCTAAAAAAATTGAGCGTTTGCCAGCGTGTGACTGCACACGCTAGCGGCGCGCAAGAAGGCCGTTACTTACGCGTCGAACGCGCTAGACGATCGTTACCAACCCACTACTCTCACGCTGGCGACCCGCTGTCGTATTTTTTATATAAATCAGTGATGCGTTCATTACACGCTGAGCGCGTTCCTCACACGCTATGAAACCGTTATCAACCTGTATGAACACGCTGAAATCACGGTTCCATTTGACTTTTTCTGTGAAAGTTCAGCAATTGCCAGCGTATCAACTATTTTTAACGCGCTACTCATGCATTGGCCTAAAACGTCCTGGTGTAGCAGGGCCATAACCAGCGTGTCGCAAGCGTACGCCGGCGTACGCCGGCGTGTGAATAGCGGGTTGATAACGATCGCCTAGCGTGTTCGACGCGTGAGTAACGAATCTAAAACGCGCCGCCAGCGTGTGCATTCACACGCTGGCAAACGCTGGAAATTGTAGCTATTTTGAAAAAATAATTTCCTCAGCGTATGACAGCGTGTCCCAGCGTGTGAGTAACGCGCTCATCGTGTTGCTAACGCTGGCCTAGCGTTGGTTAGCGTTTGCCAGCGTGTTGCCAAAATTACAACACGCTACTCACGCGTTGGCCTAAAATGTTCTGGTGTGACAGGGTCATTAAATAAGAAAATGCCGTTGATACCTCCACAACGCTTGCGGGCACCTGCACAGCGCGTGTAGGTCGCCCGGTTGAGGGAGAGGTTGGCGTTTGCACGCTATACCGCTACAACCTGATTCTTGTTGCATTGGTGGCTGAAGAAGAGATGTAGTACTTGCACTATGAAACTTGTGTGATAAACTGTGTGTAGATGTAGATGAGCCGCTTTTTTTACCCTGCGAGCCCCGGCCGATGCATGACCGATTTCAGGCTGGGCGCAGGCAGGGCGCCGTCTGGCCCCCGGCCGATTTTCGGCCAGGCACCGCCAAGTCGGCCGGACGCCTGGCGGGACCCGGCCGGTGTGTGGGCGGCGCCTGGCCGATATATTGATTGTCTGGGTTGTCCAAAATTTGGCTCGGCGCCCGCCCAACGTGTGCGATGCCCTGCCGGACATCGGCTAGGCATCGACCGATTTATTGGCGATCAGTTTGCGATGCGAAACGCCGCACCAGGTTTTAAGTCCGAGTTAAAAGTAACTCGATGCCCGCCCGATGCCAAAAAATTACCCGGCAGCCGCAAGGAGTCCCGTGGGGCCCCGGCCGAAAATGCCTAGAAATCCGCCGCAAACCTCGCAAACCCATCGCAAGCCAATTGTGACTGGGGTATTACCGGCGGTTGAACACAATAACAAAAAGGGATGCTTTTCCCCTTCCACGTATTAGTGAATTGATTGATGCTCCGTTGGGTTCAAAATTCTTTTCGTCATTAGATCTTGCGAGTGGGTATCACCAGGTCCGTGTCGGGGAAGAAGACAGAGAAAAGACAGCTTTCATAACGCCGATGGGATTATATGAGTTTGTAAGGATGCCATTTGGGCTATGTGGTGCTCCAGCCACTTTTCAAAGACTTATGCAGCGTTGTGTTGGAGATTTAATGTATCAAATGTTGTTTGTGTATTTGGATGATCCTTGTATTTATTCCAAGTCGTTCGAGAGACATCTGGAACATCTTGAGCTGGTATTCATAAGACTTCGTCAACATAACTTGAAGCTTAAACCTTCTAAATGCCATTTCTTTCAGAAACAGGTTCATTATCTTGGTCATATTTTGTCAGAGAATGGGATTACCACCGATCCAGGGAAGACTAGGGCAGTTGTTGATTGGCCTGTTCCACGCACTGTGAAACAACTTCGGTCCTTTTGGGGTTTTGCCAGCTACTATCGGCGATATATTCCCAATTTTGCTTGCATTGCACGCCCTTTACATGCTTTGGTCGGGGAATGTCAAAAACACTCTTCCAAGTATTTTAGAAATAGATGGAATGATGCTTCTTTGAAGTCGATGGATGAATTAAAGTCCAAGTTTGTTTCAACACCTATTCTGGCGTATGCTGATTTTAACAAACCGTTTATTCTTGACATTGATGCCAGCCTGTCCGGGTTAGGTGCCGTTTTGTCACAAGTTCAAGAAGGACATGAACGTGTTGTTGCATATGCAAGTCGGGCACTTCGTGAGAAAGAACAGACGATGCAGAATTATAGTTCGAGGAAGCTGGAACTTTTGGGCTTAAAGTGGGCCGTTACCGAAAAGTTTAAGGACTATCTCTACGGCTCTTCATTCACAGTCCGTACGGACAATAATCCATTAAGTTATCTTTCGAATGCAAAACTTAGTGCCACTGAACATCGTTGGGTTTCTAGTTTGGCTCCATTTGATTTTACGATTCTATATCGTCCCGGACGTGTTAACCGTAATGCGGATGGATTGTCTAGACAGTTTGAGAGGGATCGCGATGAAGAGATTGTTATATCTGAGGGTTTTGCTGAACAGTGTACTTCAATTCCAGCTGATATTCAGGTGACAATAATGGAAAATATTTTGGATTTGAGTTCTGCTCGTGTAGCTACAGAACAATGTGCCAACATCTCTTCCTTTCCAGTATATCGCAGGAATGAACTACATGAATTACAAGTCAGTGATCCAGTGGGAATCTCGTTAATCCATTCATGCGCGTCACTAATTAGATGACGAGGCATTTGGCTATTAAGACTGGTAGACTTTCACGTAACAAGGCCTCGTGTAGGCAAAAGAGGGCGAGTGCAACAACTAAACCGCCGTAGCGATTGTCCCGTGATGGGGCCCCTCCAAAGGCAGCGAGGCCGAGCGGGACCATACCGTACGGCCGCATTCCCGTCGAGCCGAGCTGGCTTACGTTTATGGCCCAGTCACAATGTCGGCGATCTGTCGGGGATTAGTTTTGGCCGGGGGTCGTCGTAGAAAATAAAGAATCCTTGAACAATCCTAGCAATAATCCTAATAAAAGTGGAGCAGTCACATTGTCTGAGATTTTTTCAAGGATTTTGACCCGGTTTTGTCGAAAAATCGACCAAAAAAAAAAAATCCGATTGCATCGGAGACGATATCTGCGAGCATCTTTTCTTTTAATTCCCCCCCCCCCCCTGGGTATATGTGGGGGAAAAGGAGGGTTTTCTGACCTCGGTCATCTGTATTTCTCCCTGTACACTGTAGTGTGGTATCCCTCATCTGGTTGTACATAGAACAGTCATTTCAACTCTGCAGAGAAGCTGGCGCTGATTCCGCCCCAGAGGCTCCTTGTGGGCCGTGTTGCAGAGTTGAGGGCCAGGCTGATGGGTCTGAGGAGAAGGGAGGAGGCAGTGATGCTGGCCCTTCTGGCTGAGGAGGAGAGGATCCGTGCTGAGAGAAGGCGCAGGAGACCAAGACAGATGTGGGTGCGGCCCTGGCTGCTGAGAAGGCCACTGTACGGCCAGTACGAGAGGCTGATGGCCGAGCTGGAGAGGGAGGCAAGAGGGGACTTCAGGTAATTTGATTTACATTTCATGCAATGTTATATGATGTCATGTGGTATGAAATGTTTGACTTTATTAATGTTTTATTAATGTTTTAGTACAACATATTAGACATTTTACTTTAATATTTGTCTCTGTTGTATGTTTCAGGGGCTTCCTCAGAATAGACCCTCAGATGTTCCACGAGCTCCTGGCCAGAGTGGCGCCCAGGATACAGAATGACGTGAGGAACAGAGCCCCCTTGGAGCCAGGTCTGAAGTTGGCCATCACCCTGAGGTTCCTCGCCACTGGCCACTCCTACCACAGCCTTGCATTCAGCTTCCGTGTTGCCCACAACACCATCTCCCTCTTCATCCCCCAGGTCTGTGACGCCATAGTGGAGGAGTACAGGCAGGAGCAGTTCACTACCCCCTCCAGCCCTGCTGAGTGGCTGGAAGTCGAGAGGGTCTTCAGCGCCAGGTGGAACTTCCACCACTGCTGTGGGGCCCTTGACGGGAAGCATGTGAGGATCGTCAAGCCCAAGAAGAGTGGCAGCGACTTCTACTGCCACAAGGGCTTCTTCTCCATCATCCTCCTTGGGCTTGTCGACGCCAACTACAAGTTCATCTGGGCCAATGTGGGCTCTCCTGGGTCTGAGTCGGACTGCGGTGTCTTCAATGAGTCCAACCTGGAGCCCGCCCTGAGGGAGGGGACACTCGGCCTGCCTGATCCGGCTCCGCTGCCTGGGGACAACAGAGACATCCCCTACTTCCTGGTAGGGGACGACGCGTTCCCTCTGCGCAGGTACATGATCAAGCCCTATGCCCAGAGGTACCTGGACCACGGCCAGGACATCTTCAACTACAGGTGCTCCAGGGGGCGGCGTGTGGTGGAAAATGCGTTTGGCATTCTCTCCGCCCGGTGGAGGTGCCTCCACACTCCACTTCAGCTTGAGCCAGACAACGCAATCTCAGTGGTGAAGGGTATGCTGGTCCTCCATAACATCATGAGGGACCGGTACCCCCAGGCCCAGAATGCAGACATCCCTGAGGTGCCAGAGGGGCAACCAGGAGCCTGGCGTGGTCATGAGGTGCTGGCAGATGTGGAGCACGAGAGGCGCGGTCCAAGGGCCAGTCGTGAGGGGAAGGAACTCCGTGCATATCTCCGCCACTACTACAATTCCCCTGTGGGGAGTGTGCCCTGGCAAGAAGCTTCACTTGAAAGATGATGGACTCTTTGTATATATTTGTGACTTTTGTGACATTTTCTGTACTTGTACATGGACTCATTATGGACTCATTGGAAAAAAATATTAGTTATAATGTCTTGTATGTTAATAATTCATGACTCATTTCATATTTCTTGCCTTTGCATGACTGAATAAAGTCTAAATTTCTGGTATGAAGTCTATATCTGTCTATGTTTTTTTTTTAAATTTCTATGTAATGAAATAAATAGAAGAGTATAAATATATTAAATCTTATTCCAAGTTGTAGCAATGCTTCTTCTTCTAAATTTACAATTTCTTTTGGGAAAACATTATAATAGCAAATAAAGTACTTTATAAATGTAAATATATTTAATTTAATTCAAAGTTCTAGCAAAGCTTCTCTTCTAAAATTACAATTTTTTAGAATTAAATGATCCAAAGTTACACATTTATAAAGTATTTTATTTGCTATTATAAGAAGTTTTCCCAAAGAACTTTACCTCTTTAATATTACCTATTTATTTCAAAGTATAATATTTGCAACTGTTTATGTGCTAAGTTTATTTTTAAAACAAATTGTATGTAGGCATGAAAATGGAGTCACACATGATATTAATTTCAAACCAGACCAGACTTTATTTCAGTGTCATTCTTTGCAAACACAAAACAATATAAAAATACATAATCGCAAAACATCAGCAGTCCTGCCAGAGGCACAAAAGTTCACAAAAGTTCTCTGTTCACAAAAGGTCACTGTTTATCCTGTGCAGTGGGGGTGTTGGATCCTGAGCGATCCTGTGTGAGCGGGGGGGTGTTTAGTCCATAATCCATGTCCTGGTTGGCTTGTAACAGGATGGAGCTGATACTTGGGTTGCTGGTCTGACTTGCATTCAGCTGACTCAGTCCACTTATGTTGAGGTTCGACTCTGTTGACCAGTGGCCAGGAGCAGGGGCAACAGGGGGAGCGCCCAGAGCAGCAGAGGGGGGGTCTGGAGCTGGAGCTGGAGCTGGAGGCCCCTATGGTGGTGTTGTACGCAAAGGACAAGATGTCCCCAGGGGCTGAGAGTGGCCTCATGGCGTCAACAGGCTGGCCTAGGGTGATGATCTGCAATCAGACAAATTTGGAAGACAAATATTAGTTATACAGTATTGTATATAGGAGATAGTATTGTATGTGAATGGGATAAAATATGACACAATTGGGAAATTCTGTTAATGTTCAAATTATACTTACAGGTTGATGTGTCTGCTGCTGCTGCTGCTGGTGCTGGCCATACTGCAGAAGCGGAGCCTGCTGCATCTGCGGGAGAGCCCGCTGCTGCTGCTGCTGCTGCTGACCAGGCGGAGTCAGCCCTGTGCCACTGGTCAGCATGCTGAGGTAGCTGCCGGTGCCGCTGGAAGAGGCCGCCTGCTGCTGCTGCTGCTGGTGGCGGCTCTGCGGAGGGGGAACATCGAGAGATGGGGCAGGGACGGGCCTGGAGGGCAGAAACCGCATGGCCAACTGGAAGCTCTCAGACTGGAACTGTCGGAAGGTCTCCGACGGCACCTCCATGCAAACAGAAGACAACCAGTTGGCCCAGTTGGTGCGGGGGTTCTCTGCCTCCGGCTGCACTATCTCCCTCAACTGAAACAGATGAAGATGGTCATGTTATTGTCATGCATAAATATGGAAATATGGAAATAAGAACAAACAATTTCATGGTATTTCATGACAACAACAGTAACATATAATTACCTGGGCGTTCACCACTTCCTGCTCCTTCCTGCTCTGGGCAAGGTACTCTGAGAGGACTGAAGCCAGGTCCCCTGGGCTCTTCTTGGCCTTCTTGCTGGCTGGTTGGGTGGAGCGGACAGCGGTGTTGGTGCTGGGGGAGGGCTCAGCCAGGTCATCACCATCACCCTCCTCTTCCTCCTCATCAGCTCTCTGTGTACTGAATGATCCTGCAGAACTCCGCTGCACCTAAGCATAAGCAATACAACAGATTTGCAAGACAAATATTAGTTATAAAGTCCTGTATGTGGATAAGAAGCCATACTAGCAAAAAGGGATAAGAGGGATAAGAATAGGGAAGGATAAGAAGGGATAATCTGCAGTATTGCAAATGCTTACCTGGTCAAGCTCTGCTGACTTGCTCTGCTTGCATTTCTTGATGTAGGGCTCCACAAAACTCCACCTCCGGAGCTTCCATTTCTGCACAGCAGTTAACCCAGCAGTTCCCGAGCCGCTCTTGCTATTCTTCACCTTTTCCAGCAACTTCCCATAATCAGTCCTGTTACTTCTTTTCCTGGTGTCAATGTAGTCAGCTGTAACATACAGAAGAAGAGAAAAACAATTAAGTACATTTCAATATTAATGAGTACAAAAAGTACATTTCAATATACAAAACAAAATATATACATGAAAATATATACAGGAAAAATTGTAACAATTTGGAACTTACGTTTGTAGATTCCCCCGAGCTCCTGTGAGAGTTTTGCCAGTTCAGACCTTTGTTTCTTCTTGTTTTTGTAGAGATCATGGCGCTTGTCGAAGAAATAGGGACGTGCCTCATAGAAATCGGCGATCTTCTCCTCTGCAGCTTGCCTCTCCCTGTCCCATGCTTCTCCATCATCCTGCACAACTCCATCATCCTCCTCCTCCTCCTCATGGTGACTGGCATCAGGCCTCTCTAGAACCTCTTCCTGCTCCTCAGATCTGTCTCCACTCTCCTGATCCTGCACCTCTGGGGGAGCCTGTTCCTTTTCTGGGGTCTCTGGCTGCCTGTTTTTGGCCTTCCCCCTGCCTCCTGCTTTCCCCTTTCCTCCTCCTCTGCCTCCTCCCCTGCCTCCTCCCCTTGGTCCTCCCCTTGGCATCTTCAAAATCTTCAAAATCTTCTGTCACAGCCTCCTGCAGCAAGAGCGTCTCAAACTTGTAGCGATCCGATCGGAGGCGCCCTTATATACACGGCGATTTACTACGATTCCACCGTACGATTCGTCGGAGACGATCACAGAAAGCGTACGAATCGTCGCAGGGCGCCTCCGATTCAGTCGGAGGGCGCCGGAGACCACTCGCAGACATTGAATCTCAACCTGAATTTCCAATCCCACACAGAATCTTGCGACTAGTCTCAGATTATTCGGAGGACGCCTCCGATTAATCGGAGGGCATCGTAGGTCATCGGAGATTGTGTCTGGGATGCCCAAAATGGGTGAAAAATCTTGCGAGCAATCTTAAAATTTTAAGTTCAAAGTTGGGGACCGCGACAGGTGTGGCGATGCCAAAAAAATCTGCGACAAGCCGCAGGCGTCCGGAGAGCGCCTCCGACGGGTGCAAAATCGTGAGATCTGTCTCAAGATTTTGTTCAAATTTCCCGGTTTTACCCATCGCCGACGCATCGCAACTGATTTGTGACTGGCCCATTACAGGTACGCCACATCCCCTCGAGGCAGACAAGCTTGCCTCTGGAAGGGGCCACCATCCCCTAACCTTATTTGCTCATAAAGCAATTAAACACGAAAATAGACCCCTTAATGGCATTCTGTGAAAGAGTACCGAGTTGGTTCCTGCTCAGCTTCACCCCGCAGTAAGAAGTTTTGCTAGTAAGGATTGCTCCCCTCGCACCGATGGGGATTCCCTCCACAGAAGTGGAGGAAACACCAAAGCGATCTTTGATGGCGGCTACAATGGGACCAATATTGTATTTGGTACACTTACTGGTCTCGGAATCCCTGAGAGTGTATTTGTGAGCTTCATACGGTATAGCGACATCAGCGATAAACGCATGTTTCTTCGCTTTGTCTATTTAGATATCCATGCATCACATTCTACATTTAGTCGATCTCAACGACAAAGAGAACCTACTTTGGTTAAGGCTTTGTTGAAGCAGTCTAAACATTTGTTGATCATTGATGGTGTGTTGTATCGTGAGGTGGAGGATCCTAAATTGGGGAAATTACAACAGCTTGTACTGCCAACATCCCTCCGGGCTCGTATTTTGATCAGTTTGCATAATGATTTTGGACATCAGGGTATAGAGCGTACTGTGTCTTTGGTTAGACGTCGATGTTATTGGCCTTGCATGTATAAGGATATTAAGCAGTGGATTCAGAATTGTGAACGTTGTGCTGTATCCAAATTACCTATGCCAGCAGTGAAGAATCCATTGGGACATTTGTCTGCCACTAGACCGCTGGATGTGGTTGCAATTGATTTTACATTGTTGGAACCAGCTTCGGATCGTACTAAAAATGTTTTCGTTATAACCGATGTCTTTTCCAAGTTTACAGTAGCTGTTCCTACCAAAGACCAGACAGCCAAGACTACATCAGCAGCTCTTTTAAGAGAATGGTTCTTTAAGTACGGGGCACCTCAAAGAATACACTCCGACCAAGGCAGACAATTCGAATCGGCCCTTATACATCAACTTTGTAATATGTACAATATTTCAAAATCTCGAACAACACCTTATCATCCACAGGGTAATGCCCAATGTGAGAGATTCAATCGGACTATGCATGATCTATTGCGTACATTAACAGCTGAACAAAAACAGTCATGGCCAAAATATCTTCATGAATTGGTATTTGCATATAATGCTACTGAGCATTCCTCTACTGGTTTTACTCCGTTCCATTTGATGTTTGGTCGAGAACCATGGTTACCCATTGATGCTTTATTGGACATGAGAGCTGATGATAGTCAGGATGATTGGCTTAAACTTCATAGGCAACGGTTAAATAAAGCTTATTTGCTAGCCAAGACTAAGTTGGATAAGGAATTGCTTAGAAGTAAAACGCACTTTGACAGGAAGACTAATCCAAATGTTTTCAAAAGTGGTGATTTAGTATATTTGAGGAAACATCATCGGGGTCGTTGTAAGATACAAGACGCTTACTTTCCAGACATATATCGTGTAGTAGGACAGCCAGAATCTTCGTCTTTTGTGTATACAGTTCGGCTACTGGATGACACATTAACTAAAACTGTCAATTCTACTGAATTGAAATTAGTACCATCTGGGATTGTTCATAAAGATGCGTCGGTATTTCCTAATGGAGAGTACAGCAATGGGGATACTAGTCCTTTACAAGATTCTGCGGAGACCGATATTCTTTTATCGGAAGGATTAAAGTCAGACTCAGATTCTGATGTGTAAATTGAAATGATTTATCCTGATATTCCCAATATTCCAATTATACCTGTGCCTCTTACACCAAGACCTCTTACACCAAGACGTGAACTTCCTGCAGCACCTCCAGTTCGGTTACGTCGTTCTCAACGAACTACAAAAGGTCAACATCAAAATCCATTTAAGGAGCCTCAATCTGTGTTGTCACGACAACCAATCTTCGCCAGTAAAAATAGACAAATATCTTCATTTCCAGAATATATTGGATTGAATGTAATTTTTGAATTAAAATAGTTGCTTGTACTTAAAGTGGTAATTTATTTTTGATTGGTCAGATCTTGCAGTTCCGAAATATGTTCTTGTTGCTATAATTGGATACAATCTTCGTATGGAGTTTTAAATAATTGGATTTCCAAATAACATACTGGAAAGCTTCTTAGTTTCCTAATATTATCAATTCTGCTTATTATAGACATATGCTATGGCCTGGAGAGCATAGGCTCGGTTATTCAGTGACATACTGAAACAGGCTGAGAGTGGTAGCTGGTTGTCTTTTACCAGATTATATTTCTGGAAATATCTTGAATTTTCAAGTAGGCAGGTTGTATATTTTCAGGTTGCTATCAATCTGTATTATGGGCTCTTTTAGAAGCGTCCGATTGGAAATCTGTTTAAATTCCTTACTTGGAGGTGGACTTCGATCACATCAAAAACATTATTTTTTCAACGGTTGTTGGAACATCAAAAACATTATCTTTTCAACGGTTGTTGGAATATAAACAAAAAAACATCTTTTCGACGGTTGTTGAAACATCAAACATTATCTTTTCGACGGTTGTTGAAACATCAAACATTATCTTTCCGACGGTTGTTGGAACAAAAAAAACAAACAAACCCAAAATATATTAAACATTATAAACATATGTAAATATTTTGCTTGTTTATTGCATGTTTAATCAAATTAAGATGTTTCATCTCACAACTTGTAAATAATATATTTCTTGAGTGTATTTTGTGTAATAGTTTCTTGATTATCGAGACATTTGTTTCGTATTACTTGTGGATGTTGTATGATTCTCTAACATTAGATTTGATAAATATTTTTTGTTTTCTTCTTTTGGGTTATGTGTGACCAGTCGACTTTATCGTCAACGATCACGTAGTTGTGAAAATATTTTAAAAAGTATATATAAAAATAAAAACATATGGTGCGCCCTCTCGTGTGTAAAAATCGTCACTGCTGCGGCGCTCGAGGAATGCATTCGTTCCTCGAGTTTACATTGTTCCTTTGTAGGAGTTATGTAACTTAGGTGGGGTTCTCCACATTGTGGGTCAAGCTTTTATTTGACTTGGTAATGGTATATAAACTGGCATCTTGCGGAGCCTTGTTCTTTCATGCTTCTTGCCTTGGATGTATCAATATTTCCATGTTGCTGCTATCAGTTTAGCGCTGCTCACCCCATCAACTGTTTCGTCTATACTTGTCGATGACATTTTAATAACGCATAACGCTAGCCCGATATTTGGGCCGTGGGCTGTTTAGCCTGTTGTTTTCGGCTTGTTGCCGAATGGCAATGTTGAAATTAGCCAAGTGTGGGCAGCCAGGCAGTTTGCAGTGGACCCTTGGTGAGTGAGTATATTTAACTTTAATAATTATTTGGTCCTTTGCAATATATATATTGTACATTGTTGTATGTTTTGGCATTCCTGTTAACATTGCAGCTATATTGGTGGTCGTGCATTGATTTGGAATTGTGGCATATTTGTATGCATTGGAATTGATACCGATTAGTGTTGCAAAGTTTGACGCCTGGATGCAGGTAGTCCACACTTTGTATTTTGAACATATTTAGGGTAATTGATAATGTCGTTATAAACATTTGTGTATTTGATGTTTGGCTTGGTATTATGTCAATTGATATTTATTAATTGCAGTGGATGCTACCGTCATCACCTATGTATTTGCACTTGCACCTACACCTGGAGCTTGAGCAACAAGTTTGTTTGAGCACCATGCTGCTTTGTGAGTAGTAAAAATTGTGTTTAATGTATTTTGATTATTGGTATTGTATCTTATAATATAATTTATAATATTTTGACACTGTCAAGTCTTATAGGAAGTATATAAAGATGTTGGGAATTTCTAAACATATGTAACGGACTAGTTTTCTAGCAATATTACCTTTTCTTCCAACTGTGAAATATTGACAGTGTTGAATCATTTAAAATGTGTGTACATTTTCTCCTAAAATTACAGATTGTCATGCCACTTGACTGTCGTTTAACTTGGGGTAAAATTTGACTGTCCTTTAACTTGGGGATTATTTGAATAATCGTGTAATTTGGGGTCAAAAACATTAACTGTATTTACTTGTATTGAACATAAAGTTTTGCAATTTAAATTCATTCGACCCTTGTGTAAATTGGGGTTAATTATTGTGAATTGCAACCTTGATATCGGAGTTAGTGGTTGCTAACTTTAACAAATTGTAGGGGTTAATTGTTATTATTAGAATTCACTTGTATATTTCGTGTGAGAAAATTCAATTAAAATCACCAATACATCTATTTTTCCTAAATCATTGTCCTTCAATGTTCTTTACTGTGCATAACTGTTTCTTTAACATTTATTTAGGGTCTGGACGGTGGTATGCCATTATTGGTAAGATTACTTCCAGATTCTAGACCCTTCCTCATCTAAAAATCACCTCTCGGTAACAATTGGCGTAGTCGACAGGATTATGCATATTTGCATCAAGGATGTTTGTTTTTTTACAAAAATGGGTGTAAAATTGTATAAGTGATAACGACAGTCAATATTATGCATTTGGTTCTTCGGGATTGCACTGAAGGTGGAACAACGACTTCTCTGTGATTGGACGTATAGCCGGCTTTGGAGCTACTGGAACTTTCAAGTTTCCTGCATCCTTGTGGCCCAGCTGTATCTACACATGGGAAAGACGATCAGATGTGTATTGTATTAATTGTTTCAATGTGCAACATTTATAATGTTCATTTGAGCTTGAAAAATACCGTAGTTTGCAAGTAATTTTGCCCAAATAGAGAATTGAGAGATATTAACTCATTTTCATATGAGGATTACGGAAAGCTTCTAGTGAAATTTGCATAGAAATTGAGTACTTGTACATGTTATACAAGTTTTACCATGCACTGGTTGCATCAGTCCTGACAGAATAGTAAGTTCATTTGTTGTGCTTGTGCTCTTTATTTTGTAGAGTCTCGGTGATGAGGTTTTGAGGCTTGAGAATATAGATTAAGATGTTAACATATTAGTGGTGGTTTTGATGTGTATGAGATGGTTATGGTAATTAATATGGTTGTAGTGTATTTTCTTTTCTGTGTATTTTCTTGCTACAGATTTTGATGTGCTGGCTTACCAAGCAGTTCACTGCCATTGCCGCTGCCCACTCCTCCAAATTTGCCTTCTGAACTTGTCTTTTCGCGATTGCTGTGCTTCGGCGGTTGTCGGATGTTACAGTTGAAGCACATGGGTTTCAAGGTAATATTGCGTGTCGCGCTGATATGTATCGCATATAATTTGACATGTACTAATCTTTTTTTTCTTCATAAACAGCAGCTTCCAAATTATTGTTTAACCATGGATAAAGAAGACGAAACTGCTGTTAAAATGAAACAAATACAAAAAACAATTAGAGCATTTACAGGCTAAGGTTGAACAGGCACCAATATTTTTGTTAATGCCCAGTAAAAAGACATTGCCAACCTTTTCTGGTCGTTCAGACACTAAACTTGAAGACTGGATATGTGACATGAGATCCGCCTTGGAATCTAGGCCATTGTCAAAAAAAGAAATGATGGATTTTGTATTTCAACATCTTAGTGGCCCGGCCAAAGAAGAAATTAAATTTAGGGATCACCACTCAATAGATGATGTCTTTGAAATGCTTAGGGAAGTTTTTGGAGAGCAGGGGTCTGTAGTTCAACTGCAGCGTACTTTTTTGGAGCGCAAGCAAAAAGAGGGTGACAATTTGCGGGATTACTCGCATGCATTGCTAGACTTGTTTGATAGAGCCAGAAGGTAATTGCCAAGTCTAATGAATAATAAGGAACGACTCTTATGCGATCAATTTGCCGAGGGAGTAAACGACTCCTTGCTCCATAAGCATTTAAGAACTTGTATTAGAGAAAACCCACAAGTCTTATTTTTTGAATTAAGAACGGAAGCAATCCAGTGGGCAGAGGAAAGTGCTGCAATATCAACCAAAACAAAAGTAGAAATAAGTGCTTCTAAAGCCAGTGTTGAGGTACAGACGTTATTAGACATAGTCCAGAAACAACAAGTACAACTTGAGGAACAACAGCATCAAATAGATCAAATTGTCAAGACTGTACAGGATATCGCTGTAAAAGTTGCTAAACCGGATAGAGTTGGTGATAAAGCTAGGAATTTGAAATGTACCTTTTGTCATCGTGCTGGTCATACCAGAGGTAAATGTTTTCAATGGAAATTAAAGGAAGCTGAGGAAACAATATCTAAGGTGAAGACATCTAGTGGAACTGTTGAGGAAAACTAGACACTCTATATGTTAAGGGTCCCATGGACGAGAGTGAAATTAAGGGCCCTCAACCAACCAACATTGATGTTCAACAGTCTAATCAGTTTGTTGGCAGTTGTCCTGTGTTGTCGGTACATTTGGGAGATGTTGGTATATCTTGTTTAGTTGATACCGGATCTATGGTTTCAACAATTACTGAGGAATGTTTCTTTAGTCAATTTCAACCCGTGGGAGTAAATCTCCAACATGATAATCTTTTTTTGCGTATCACTACTGCAAATGGTCTTGAAATACCTTATATTGGAGGTGGATGTGACATATAGGAACATCAGGTTACCTAAAATGGGTTTCTTGGTCGTAAAGGATTCTGTGGACGAGGAGAATCGGAGAGAAAAGCGTAAGGTTCCTGGTCTGTTGGGCATGAATGTGTTGGGTCTGCTTGCATAATTATTATCTGAAAGCGACGAACAGGTTTCAGCTTGTTTTCTTAAAGAAGTATTGATGTTGCAGATAACTGGAGATGAGAAGGCGAGCGAGGCTGTTGCTATGGTGAAACTTGCATCAAAGAATGTGATTTATGTTCCATCCGAGTCTTCGGTAGTAGTAGAGGCCTGTACTGCAAGGGGTGTTTCATATCCAGTTGGTGTGGTAGAACCACTGAGAAATAGTGACCATCTTCCCCTTGGTATTCTGGTGCCGTCAACATTAGTCACCATAGGAAAAACATTTCGGGTTCGGATTGACAATATTTAAACATCTGGCTTCATCTTAAGACCCAATACTGGAATTGGAATATTGAGACCAGTAGTTACTGTATTGACGGTTAAATCTCTCGATTTGGATTTTCAGGTAATTACCAATGAGATACATGTTTCTAATCATATTAGTCGGATTGGGTTTGATAACGATACAAATCCTCCTGTACCTGTAGATTTATCGGGGTTTGATGGAAGTGATGAACAGAGAGGGGAGATTCATGAGTTCTTTAAAAAAAATAGGGATGTTTTTGCAGAACATAATTTTGATCTTGGAGACACCGATACAGTGACACATAGAATTATTACAACTCAAACTGAACCTGTTGCACAAACATTCAGACGCATTCCCCCAAACCAATACGAGGAAGTTAAGAATCATATCCAAAAGTTATTAGACAACGGTATTATTTTGGAGAGCCATAGTCCATATGCAGCTCCAATCGTTTTGGCTCGAAAGAAAAATGGTTCGCTTCGGATGTGTGTGGATTATACCCCAGTCACAATTAAAGCGGAGCCCGGGCGGCGTGTGCGATTTCTAGGCATCGGCCGGCGTGTAGAGGTCGGCGAAGGATCGTGCGATATGGCGGTCACAGTCACAATTAAAAGTGCCCCGTACGCTGCCATGACGGGGACCGGGGGGTCGCCGACCGGCGATCGGCCGACTTTCTTGGAAATGGGGTCGAATTATTGGCCCGTTTATCGGCCGGTGTCCGGCAGGCACTCGTCCGGTGCCCTGCTTATGTCCTTGCGATACCCAGCGATCAACGGCCGGCGGCAGAAGCTCTCCTCTGACCTTCTTAATGGCCCTGTCACACTAGAACGTTTTAGGCCAACGCGTGAGTAGCGCGTTAAAAATAGTTGATATGCTGGCAAACGCTGAACTTCCACAGAAAAAGTCAAGTTGAACCGTGATTTCAGCGTGTCCATAACGCGTTAATAACGGGTTCATAGCGTTCGCCAGCGCGTGAATAACGCGTTAGTAACGCGCTCGACGACTGATGAACGACTGCCCAGCGCGTGAGTAGCGCGGTCCAACGCGCGCCAGCGTACGGCAACCAACACATGATTAGTTGTACAAAAAGATGACGCGCTACTACAGTAATGGCCCTGTCACACCAGAACGTTTTAGGTCAACGTGTTGAAATTTCGGCAACACGCGAGTAAACGCTGACCAACGCTAGGCCAACGTTCGCAACGCGCTGAGCGCGTTACCCACACGCTGGAACACGCTGTCTCACGCTGAGACAAAAATACGTTTTTCAACATACCTAAAAAAATTGAGCGTTTGCCAGCGTGTGACTGCACACGCTAGCGGCGCGCAAGAAGGCCGTTACTTACGCGTCGAACGCGCTAGACGATCGTTACCAACCCACTACTCTCACGCTGGCGACCCGCTGTCGTATTTTTTATATAAATCAGTGATGCGTTCATTACACGCTGAGCGCGTTCCTCACACGCTATGAAACCGTTATCAACCTGTATGAACACGCTGAAATCACGGTTCCATTTGACTTTTTCTGTGAAAGTTCAGCAATTGCCAGCGTATCAACTATTTTTAACGCGCTACTCATGCATTGGCCTAAAACGTCCTGGTGTGGCAGGGCCATAACCAGCGTGTCGCAAGCGTACGCCGGCGTACGCCGGCGTGTGAATAGCGGGTTGATAACGATCGCCTAGCGTGTTCGACGCGTGAGTAACGAATCTAAAACGCGCCGCCAGCGTGTGCATTCACACGCTGGCAAACGCTGGAAATTGTAGCTATTTTGAAAAAATAATTTCCTCAGCGTATGACAGCGTGTCCCAGCGTGTGAGTAACGCGCTCATCGTGTTGCTAACGCTGGCCTAGCGTTGGTTAGCGTTTGCCAGCGTGTTGCCAAAATTACAACACGCTACTCACGCGTTGGCCTAAAATGTTCTGGTGTGACAGGGTCATTAAATAAGAAAATGCCGTTGATACCTCCACAACGCTTGCGGGCACCTGCACAGCGCGTGTAGGTCGCCCGGTTGAGGGAGAGGTTGGCGTTTGCACGCTATACCGCTACAACCTGATTCTTGTTGCATTGGTGGCTGAAGAAGAGATGTAGTACTTGCACTATGAAACTTGTGTGATAAACTGTGTGTAGATGTAGATGAGCCGTTTTTTTTACCCTGCGAGCCCCGGCCGATGCATGACCGATTTCAGGCTGGGCGCAGGCAGGGCGCCGTCTGGCCCCCGGCCGATTTTCGGCCAGGCACCGCCAAGTCGGCCGGACGCCTGGCGGGACCCGGCCGGTGTGTGGGCGGCGCCTGGCCGATATATTGATTGTCTGGGTTGTCCAAAATTTGGCTCGGCGCCCGCCCAAAGTGTGCGATGCCCTGCCGGACATCGGCTAGGCATCGACCGATTTATTGGCGATCAGTTTGCGATGCGAAACGCCGCACCAGGTTTTAAGTCCGAGTTAAAAGTAACTCGATGCCCGCCCGATGCCAAAAAATTACCCGGCAGCCGCAAGGAGTCCCGTGGGGCCCCGGCCGAAAATGCCTAGAAATCCGCCGCAAACCTCGCAAACCCATCGCAAGCCAATTGTGACTGGGGTATTACCGGCGGTTGAACACAATAACAAAAAGGGATGCTTTTCCCCTTCCACGTATTAGTGAATTGATTGATGCTCCGTTGGGTTTAAAATTCTTTTCGTCATTAGATCTTGCGAGTGGGTATCACCAGGTCCGTGTCGGGGAAGAAGACAGAGAAAAGACAGCTTTCATAACGCCGATGGGATTATATGAGTTTGTAAGGATGCCATTTGGGCTATGTGGTGCTCCAGCCACTTTTCAAAGACTTATGCAGCGTTGTGTTGGAGATTTAATGTATCAAATGTTGTTTGTGTATTTGGATGATCTTTGTATTTATTCCAAGTCGTTCGAGAGACATCTGGAACATCTTGAGCTGGTATTCATAAGACTTCGTCAACATAACTTGAAGCTTAAACCTTCTAAATGCCATTTCTTTCAGAAACAGGTTCATTATCTTGGTCATATTTTGTCAGAGAATGGGATTACCACCGATCCAGGGAAGACTAGGGCAGTTGTTGATTGGCCTGTTCCACGCACTGTGAAACAACTTCGGTCCTTTTGGGGGTTTTGCCAGCTACTATCGGCGATATATTCCCAATTTTGCTTGCATTGCACGCCCTTTACATGCTTTGGTCGGGGAATGTCAAAAACACTCTTCCAAGTATTTTAGAAATAGATGGAATGATGCTTCTTTGAAGTCGATGGATGAATTAAAGTCCAAGTTTGTTTCAACACCTATTCTGGCGTATGCTGATTTTAACAAACCGTTTATTCTTGACATTGATGCCAGCCTGTCCGGGTTAGGTGCCGTTTTGTCACAAGTTCAAGAAGGACATGAACGTGTTGTTGCATATGCAAGTCGGGCACTTCGTGAGAAAGAACAGACGATGCAGAATTATAGTTCGAGGAAGCTGGAACTTTTGGGCTTAAAGTGGGCCGTTACCGAAAAGTTTAAGGACTATCTCTACGGCTCTTCATTCACAGTCCGTACGGACAATAATCCATTAAGTTATCTTTCGAATGCAAAACTTAGTGCCACTGAACATCGTTGGGTTTCTAGTTTGGCTCCATTTGATTTTACGATTCTATATCGTCCCGGACGTGTTAACCGTAATGCGGATGGATTGTCTAGACAGTTTGAGAGGGATCGCGATGAAGAGATTGTTATATCTGAGGGTTTTGCTGAACAGTGTACTTCAATTCCAGCTGATATTCAGGTGACAATAATGGAAAATATTTTGGATTTGAGTTCTGCTCGTGTAGCTACAGAACAATGTGCCAACATCTCTTCCTTTCCAGTATATCGCAGGAATGAACTACATGAATTACAAGTCAGTGATCCAGTGGGAATCTCGTTAATCCATTCATGCGCGTCACTAATTAGATGACGAGGCATTTGGCTATTAAGACTGGTAGACTTTCACGTAACAAGGCCTCGTGTAGGCAAAAGAGGGCGAGTGCAACAACTAAACCGCCGTAGCGATTGTCCCGTGATGGGGCCCCTCCAAAGGCAGCGAGGCCGAGCGGGACCATACCGTACGGCCGCATTCCCGTCGAGCCGAGCTGGCTTACGTTTATGGCCCAGTCACAATGTCGGCGATCTGTCGGGGATTAGTTTTGGCCGGGGGTCGTCGTAGAAAATAAAGAATCCTTGAACAATCCTAGCAATAATCCTAATAAAAGTGGAGCAGTCACATTGTCTGAGATTTTTTCAAGGATTTTGACCCGGTTTTGTCGAAAAATCGACAAAAAAAAAAAATCCGATTGCATCGGAGACGATATCTGCGAGCATCTTTTCTTTTAATTCCCCCCCCCCCTGGGTATATGTGGGGGAAAAGGAGGGTTTTCTGACCTCGGTCATCTGTATTTCTCCCTGTACACTGTAGTGTGGTATCCCTCATCTGGTTGTACATAGAACAGTCATTTCAACTCTGCAGAGAAGCTGGCGCTGATTCCGCCCCAGAGGCTCCTTGTGGGCCGTGTTGCAGAGTTGAGGGCCAGGCTGATGGGTCTGAGGAGAAGGGAGGAGGCAGTGATGCTGGCCCTTCTGGCTGAGGAGGAGAGGATCCGTGCTGAGAGAAGGCGCAGGAGACCAAGACAGATGTGGGTGCGGCCCTGGCTGCTGAGAAGGCCACTGTACGGCCAGTACGAGAGGCTGATGGCCGAGCTGGAGAGAGAGGCAAGAGGGGACTTCAGGTAATTTGATTTACATTTCATGCAATGTTATATGATGTCATGTGGTATGAAATGTTTGACTTTATTAATGTTTTATTAATGTTTTAGTACAACATATTAGACATTTTACTTTAATATTTGTCTCTGTTGTATGTTTCAGGGGCTTCCTCAGAATAGACCCTCAGATGTTCCACGAGCTCCTGGCCAGAGTGGCGCCCAGGATACAGAATGACGTGAGGAACAGAGCCCCCTTGGAGCCAGGTCTGAAGTTGGCCATCACCCTGAGGTTCCTCGCCACTGGCCACTCCTACCACAGCCTTGCATTCAGCTTCCGTGTTGCCCACAACACCATCTCCCTCTTCATCCCCCAGGTCTGTGACGCCATAGTGGAGGAGTACAGGCAGGAGCAGTTCACTACCCCCTCCAGCCCTGCTGAGTGGCTGGAAGTCGAGAGGGTCTTCAGCGCCAGGTGGAACTTCCACCACTGCTGTGGGGCCCTTGACGGGAAGCATGTGAGGATCGTCAAGCCCAAGAAGAGTGGCAGCGACTTCTACTGCCACAAGGGCTTCTTCTCCATCATCCTCCTTGGGCTTGTCGACGCCAACTACAAGTTCATCTGGGCCAATGTGGGCTCTCCTGGGTCTGAGTCGGACTGCGGTGTCTTCAATGAGTCCAACCTGGAGCCCGCCCTGAGGGAGGGGACACTCGGCCTGCCTGATCCGGCTCCGCTGCCTGGGGACAACAGAGACATCCCCTACTTCCTGGTAGGGGACGACGCGTTCCCTCTGCGCAGGTACATGATCAAGCCCTATGCCCAGAGGTACCTGGACCACGGCCAGGACATCTTCAACTACAGGTGCTCCAGGGGGCGGCGTGTGGTGGAAAATGCGTTTGGCATTCTCTCCGCCCGGTGGAGGTGCCTCCACACTCCACTTCAGCTTGAGCCAGACAACGCAATCTCAGTGGTGAAGGGTATGCTGGTCCTCCATAACATCATGAGGGACCGGTACCCCCAGGCCCAGAATGCAGACATCCCTGAGGTGCCAGAGGGGCAACCAGGAGCCTGGCGTGGTCATGAGGTGCTGGCAGATGTGGAGCACGAGAGGCGCGGTCCAAGGGCCAGTCGTGAGGGGAAGGAACTCCGTGCATATCTCCGCCACTACTACAATTCCCCTGTGGGGAGTGTGCCCTGGCAAGAAGCTTCACTTGAAAGATGATGGACTCTTTGTATATATTTGTGACTTTTGTGACATTTTCTGTACTTGTACATGGACTCATTATGGACTCATTGGAAAAAAATATTAGTTATAATGTCTTGTATGTTAATAATTCATGACTCATTTCATATTTCTTGCCTTTGCATGACTGAATAAAGTCTAAATTTCTGGTATGAAGTCTATATTTGTCTATGTTTTTTTTTTTAATTTCTATGTAATGAAATAAATAGAAGAGTATAAATATATTAAATCTTATTCCAAGTTGTAGCAATGCTTCTTCTTCTAAATTTACAATTTCTTTTGGGAAAACATTATAATAGCAAATAAAGTACTTTATAAATGTAAATATATTTAATTTAATTCAAAGTTCTAGCAAAGCTTCTCTTCTAAAATTACAATTTTTTAGAATTAAATGATCCAAAGTTACACATTTATAAAGTATTTTATTTGCTATTATAAGAAGTTTTCCCAAAGAACTTTACCTCTTTAATATTACCTATTTATTTCAAAGTATAATATTTGCAACTGTTTATGTGCTAAGTTTATTTTTAAAACAAATTGTATGTAGGCATGAAAATGGAGTCACACATGATATTAATTTCAAACCAGACCAGACTTTATTTCAGTGTCATTCTTTGCAAACACAAAACAATATAAAAATACATAATCGCAAAACATCAGCAGTCCTGCCAGAGGCACAAAAGTTCACAAAAGTTCTCTGTTCACAAAAGGTCACTGTTTATCCTGTGCAGTGGGGGTGTTGGATCCTGAGCGATCCTGTGTGAGCGGGGGGGTGTTTAGTCCATAATCCATGTCCTGGTTGGCTTGTAACAGGATGGAGCTGATACTTGGGTTGCTGGTCTGACTTGCATTCAGCTGACTCAGTCCACTTATGTTGAGGTTCGACTCTGTTGACCAGCGGCCAGGAGCAGGGGCAACAGGGGGAGCGCCCAGAGCAGCAGAGGGGGGGTCTGGAGCTGGAGCTGGAGCTGGAGGCCCCTATGGTGGTGTTGTACGCAAAGGACAAGATGTCCCCAGGGGCTGAGAGTGGCCTCATGGCGTCAACAGGCTGGCCTAGGGTGATGATCTGCAATCAGACAAATTTGGAAGACAAATATTAGTTATACAGTATTGTATATAGGAGATAGTATTGTATGTGAATGGGATAAAATATGACACAATTGGGAAATTCTGTTAATGTTCAAATTATACTTACAGGTTGATGTGTCTGCTGCTGCTGCTGCTGGTGCTGGCCATACTGCAGAAGCGGAGCCTGCTGCATCTGCGGGAGAGCCCGCTGCTGCTGCTGCTGCTGCTGACCAGGCGGAGTCAGCCCTGTGCCACTGGTCAGCATGCTGAGGTAGCTGCCGGTGCCGCTGGAAGAGGCCGCCTGCTGCTGCTGCTGCTGGTGGCGGCTCTGCGGAGGGGGAACATCGAGAGATGGGGCAGGGACGGGCCTGGAGGGCAGAAACCGCATGGCCAACTGGAAGCTCTCAGACTGGAACTGTCGGAAGGTCTCCGACGGCACCTCCATGCAAACAAAAGACAACCAGTTGGCCCAGTTGGTGCGGGGGTTCTCTGCCTCCGGCTGCACTATCTCCCTCAACTGAAACAGATGAAGATGGTCATGTTATTGTCATGCATAAATATGGAAATATGGAAATAAGAACAAACAATTTCATGGTATTTCATGACAACAACAGTAACATATAATTACCTGGGCGTTCACCACTTCCTGCTCCTTCCTGCTCTGGGCAAGGTACTCTGAGAGGACTGAAGCCAGGTCCCCTGGGCTCTTCTTGGCCTTCTTGCTGGCTGGTTGGGTGGAGCGGACAGCGGTGTTGGTGCTGGGGGAGGGCTCAGCCAGGTCATCACCATCACCCTCCTCTTCCTCCTCATCAGCTCTCTGTGTACTGAATGATCCTGCAGAACTCCGCTGCACCTAAGCATAAGCAATACAACAGATTTGCAAGACAAATATTAGTTATAAAGTCCTGTATGTGGATAAGAAGCCATACTAGCAAAAAGGGATAAGAGGGATAAGAATAGGGAAGGATAAGAAGGGATAATCTGCAGTATTGCAAATGCTTACCTGGTCAAGCTCTGCTGACTTGCTCTGCTTGCATTTCTTGATGTAGGGCTCCACAAAACTCCACCTCCGGAGCTTCCATTTCTGCACAGCAGTTAACCCAGCAGTTCCCGAGCCGCTCTTGCTATTCTTCACCTTTTCCAGCAACTTCCCATAATCAGTCCTGTTACTTCTTTTCCTGGTGTCAATGTAGTCAGCTGTAACATACAGAAGAAGAGAAAAACAATTAAGTACATTTCAATATTAATGAGTACAAAAAGTACATTTCAATATACAAAACAAAATATATACATGAAAATATATACAGGAAAAATTGTAACAATTTGGAACTTACGTTTGTAGATTCCCCCGAGCTCCTGTGAGAGTTTTGCCAGTTCAGACCTTTGTTTCTTCTTGTTTTTGTAGAGATCATGGCGCTTGTCGAAGAAATAGGGACGTGCCTCATAGAAATCGGCGATCTTCTCCTCTGCAGCTTGCCTCTCCCTGTCCCATGCTTCTCCATCATCCTGCACAACTCCATCATCCTCCTCCTCCTCCTCATGGTGACTGGCATCAGGCCTCTCTAGAACCTCTTCCTGCTCCTCAGATCTGTCTCCACTCTCCTGATCCTGCACCTCTGGGGGAGCCTGTTCCTTTTCTGGGGTCTCTGGCTGCCTGTTTTTGGCCTTCCCCCTGCCTCCTGCTTTCCCCTTTCCTCCTCCTCTGCCTCCTCCCCTGCCTCCTCCCCTTGGTCCTCCCCTTGGCATCTTCAAAATCTTCAAAATCTTCTGTCACAGCCTCCTGCAGCAAGAGCGTCTCAAACTTGTAGCGATCCGATCGGAGGCGCCCTTATATACACGGCGATTTACTACGATTCCACCGTACGATTCGTCGGAGACGATCACAGAAAGCGTACGAATCGTCGCAGGGCGCCTCCGATTCAGTCGGAGGGCGCCGGAGACCACTCGCAGACATTGAATCTCAACCTGAATTTCCAATCCCACACAGAATCTTGCGACTAGTCTCAGATTATTCGGAGGACGCCTCCGATTAATCGGAGGGCATCGTAGGTCATCGGAGATTGTGTCTGGGATGCCCAAAATGGGTGAAAAATCTTGCGAGCAATCTTAAAATTTTAAGTTCAAAGTTGGGGACCGCGACAGGTGTGGCGATGCCAAAAAAATCTGCGACAAGCCGCAGGCGTCCGGAGAGCGCCTCCGACGGGTGCAAAATCGTGAGATCTGTCTCAAGATTTTGTTCAAATTTCCCGGTTTTACCCATCGCCGACGCATCGCAACTGATTTGTGACTGGCCCATTACAGGTACGCCACATCCCCTCGAGGCAGACAAGCTTGCCTCTGGAAGGGGCCACCATCCCCTAACCTTATTTGCTCATAAAGCAATTAAACACGAAAATAGACCCCTTAATGGCATTCTGTGAAAGAGTACCGAGTTGGTTCCTGCTCAGCTTCACCCCGCAGTAAGAAGTTTTGCTAGTAAGGATTGCTCCCCTCGCACCGATGGGGATTCCCTCCACAGAAGTGGAGGAAACACCAAAGCGATCTTTGATGGCGGCTACAATGGGACCAATATTGTATTTGGTACACTTACTGGTCTCGGAATCCCTGAGAGTGTATTTGTGAGCTTCATACGGTATAGCGACATCAGCGATAAACGCATGTTTCTTCGCTTTGTCTATTTAGATATCCATGCATCACATTCTACATTTAGTCGATCTCAACGACAAAGAGAACCTACTTTGGTTAAGGCTTTGTTGAAGCAGTCTAAACATTTGTTGATCATTGATGGTGTGTTGTATCGTGAGGTGGAGGATCCTAAATTGGGGAAATTACAACAGCTTGTACTGCCAACATCCCTCCGGGCTCGTATTTTGATCAGTTTGCATAATGATTTTGGACATCAGGGTATAGAGCGTACTGTGTCTTTGGTTAGACGTCGATGTTATTGGCCTTGCATGTATAAGGATATTAAGCAGTGGATTCAGAATTGTGAACGTTGTGCTGTATCCAAATTATCTATGCCAGCAGTGAAGAATCCATTGGGACATTTGTCTGCCACTAGACCGCTGGAAGTGGTTGCAATTGATTTTACATTGTTGGAACCAGCTTCGGATCGTACTAAAAATGTTTTCGTTATAACCGATGTCTTTTCCAAGTTTACAGTAGCTGTTCCTACCAAAGACCAGACAGCCAAGACTACATCAGCAGCTCTTTTAAGAGAATGGTTCTTTAAGTACGGGGCACCTCAAAGAATACACTCCGACCAAGGCAGACAATTCGAATCGGCCCTTATACATCAACTTTGTAATATGTACAATATTTCAAAATCTCGAACAACACCTTATCATCCACAGGGTAATGCCCAATGTGAGAGATTCAATCGGACTATGCATGATCTATTGCGTACATTAACAGCTGAACAAAAACAGTCATGGCCAAAATATCTTCATGAATTGGTATTTGCATATAATGCTACTGAGCATTCCTCTACTGGTTTTACTCCGTTCCATTTGATGTTTGGTCGAGAACCATGGTTACCCATTGATGCTTTATTGGACATGAGAGCTGATGATAGTCAGGATGATTGGCTTAAACTTCATAGGCAACGGTTAAATAAAGCTTATTTGCTAGCCAAGACTAAGTTGGATAAGGAATTGCTTAGAAGTAAAACGCACTTTGACAGGAAGACTAATCCAAATGTTTTCAAAAGTGGTGATTTAGTATATTTGAGGAAACATCATCGGGGTCGTTGTAAGATACAAGACGCTTACTTTCCAGACATATATCGTGTAGTAGGACAGCCAGAATCTTCGTCTTTTGTGTATACAGTTCGGCTACTGGATGACACATTAACTAAAACTGTCAATTCTACTGAATTGAAATTAGTACCATCTGGGATTGTTCATAAAGATGCGTCGGTATTTTCTAATGGAGAGTACAGCAATGGGGATACTAGTCCTTTACAAGATTCTGCGGAGACCGATATTCTTTTATCGGAAGGATTAAAGTCAGACTCAGATTCTGATGTGTAAATTGAAATGATTTATCCTGATATTCCCAATATTCCAATTATACCTGTGCCTCTTACACCAAGACCTCTTACACCAAGACGTGAACTTCCTGCAGCACCTCCAGTTCGGTTACGTCGTTCTCAACGAACTACAAAAGGTCAACATCAAAATCCATTTAAGGAGCCTCAATCTGTGTTGTCACGACAACCAATCTTCGCCAGTAAAAATAGACAAATATCTTCATTTCCAGAATATATTGGATTGAATGTAATTTTTGAATTAAAATAGTTGCTTGTACTTAAAGTGGTTATTTTATTTTTGATTGGTCAGATCTTGCAGTTCCGAAATATGTTCTTGTTGCTATAATTGGATACAATCTTCGTATGGAGTTTTAAATAATTGGATTTCCAAATAACATACTGGAAAGCTTCTTAGTTTCCTAATATTATCAATTCTGCTTATTATAGACATATGCTATGGCCTGGAGAGCATAGGCTCGGTTATTCAGTGACATACTGAAACAGGCTGAGAGTGGTAGCTGGTTGTCTTTTACCAGATTATATTTCTGGAAATATCTTGAATTTTCAAGTAGGCAGGTTGTATATTTTCAGGTTGCTATCAATCTGTATTATGGGCTCTTTTAGAAGCGTCCGATTGGAAATCTGTTTAAATTCCTTACTTGGAGGTGGACTTCGATCACATCAAAAACATTATTTTTTTCAACGGTTGTTGGAACATCAAAAACATTATCTTTTCAACGGTTGTTGGAATATAAACAAAAAAACATCTTTTCGACGGTTGTTGAAACATCAAACATTATCTTTTCGACGGTTGTTGAAACATCAAACATTATCTTTCCGACGGTTGTTGGAACAAAAAAAACAAACAAACCCAAAATATATTAAACATTATAAACATATGTAAATATTTTGCTTGTTTATTGCATGTTTAATCAAATTAAGATGTTTCATCTCACAACTTGTAAATAATATATTTCTTGAGTGTATTTTGTGTAATAGTTTCTTGATTATCGAGACATTTGTTTCGTATTACTTGTGGATGTTGTATGATTCTCTAACATTAGATTTGATAAATATTTTTTGTTTTCTTCTTTTGGGTTATGTGTGACCAGTCGACTTTATCGTCAACGATCACGTAGTTGTGAAAATATTTTAAAAAGTATATATAAAAATAAAAACATATGGTGCGCCCTCTCGTGTGTAAAAATCGTCACTGCTGCGGCGCTCGAGGAATGCATTCGTTCCTCGAGTTTACATTGTTCCTTTGTAGGAGTTATGTAACTTAGGTGGGGTTCTCCACATTGTGGGTCAAGCTTTTATTTGACTTGGTAATGGTATATAAACTGGCATCTTGCGGAGCCTTGTTCTTTCATGCTTCTTGCCTTGGATGTATCAATATTTCCATGTTGCTGCTATCAGTTTAGCGCTGCTCACCCCATCAACTGTTTCGTCTATACTTGTCGATGACATTTTAATAACGCATAACGCTAGCCCGATATTTGGGCCGTGGGCTGTTTAGCCTGTTGTTTTCGGCTTGTTGCCGAATGGCAATGTTGAAATTAGCCAAGTGTGGGCAGCCAGGCAGTTTGCAGTGGACCCTTGGTGAGTGAGTATATTTAACTTTAATAATTATTTGGTCCTTTGCAATATATATATTGTACATTGTTGTATGTTTTGGCATTCCTGTTAACATTGCAGCTATATTGGTGGTCGTGCATTGATTTGGAATTGTGGCATATTTGTATGCATTGGAATTGATACCGATTAGTGTTGCAAAGTTTGACGCCTGGATGCAGGTAGTCCACACTTTGTATTTTGAACATATTTAGGGTAATTGATATTTATTAATTGCAGTGGATGCTACCGTCATCACCTATGTATTTGCACTTGCACCTACACCTGGAGCTTGAGCAACAAGTTTGTTTGAACACCATGCTGCTTTGCGAGTAGTAAAAATTGTGTTTAATGTATTTTGATTATTGGTATTGTATCTTATAATAATTTATAATATTTTGACACTGTCAAGTCTTATAGGAAGTATATAAAGATGTTTGGAATTTCCAAACATATGTAATGGACTAGTTTTCTAGCAATATTACCTTTTCTTCCAACTGTGAAATATTGACAGTGTTGAATCATTTAAAATGTGTGTACATTTTCTCCTTAAAATTACAGATTGTCATGCCACTTGACTGTCGTTTAATTGGGGTAAAAATTGACTGTCCTTTAACTTGGGGATTATTTGAATAATCGTGTAATTTGGGGTCAAAAACATTAACTGTATTTACTTGTATTGAACATAAAGTTTTGCAATTTAAATTCATTCGACCCTTGTGTAAATTGGGGTTAATTATTGTGAATTGCAACCTTGATATCGGAGTTAGTGGTTGCTAACTTTAACAAATTTTAGGGGTTAATTGTTATTAGAATTCACTTGTATATTTCGTGTGAGAAAATTCAATTAAAATCACCAATACATCTATTTTTCCTAAATCATTGTCCTTCAATGTTCTTTACTGTGCATAACTGTTTCTTTAAAATTTATTTAGGGTCTGGACGGTGGTATGCCATTATTGGTAAGATTACTTCCAGATTCTAGACCCTTCCTCATCTAAAAATCACCTCTCGGTAACATAAGGTTTAGGAAGCTGGTGACCGAGCTAAATGCCCTGACTTGCAATTCTGCCAAAGGTGAGAACAACATATTTGGTTATGAGTACTATGGTTACAGAATGCTATGCTCAGATTCATAGACATTTGATACATACATGTACCTGAAACCGTATTTCAATTGATAATGATGGATCCAATGCCACCGTCTTGTTTACATGGGCTTGACTAGAATTTACTTTATTCTCCAACTCAAAGATCCAAAGAAGATATAATATTGATTGTTTTGTGCCTTTTATCACAATATCAATAGGCCTGATGTCGCCTATCACATTTTCACGTTTCCTGCGACATGACAAATTATTATTGTTGACGTCCTGTTGGCGGGTGTTTTGACGTCGCGTGACTCTTGGTTTGATGCGGGACGTCATGATTTTGTTACCTTTTGTTACTCTTTTGGAGTAATAGAGTCGTGAATGACCAACTTTGGATCCCTGTGTTTATCAGTACAGCATTGAATCTGGTTTGTTTAAAACACACCCAATCCAACGTTATCCAAGCCAATCCCATATAAGGTAACGTGCAATATCATGCAAATGGGTACTATAGTACATGTACCATGATAGCAAGTAGCGTAGTGGTATACAGCAGTAAAAATACTGCACAGTTCGCACCGTATAATGACCCAGACATGACAGATTTTCTCGTTTCAACAGGAAATATATATACCAATACAAACAAATTCAAAGGCGTTTATTTACCATCAAAACATGCTTAAAATTCGTCTGCACATGGTGTTTTTTTTCTCAAACTGATGCAAATTTCAGCATCCTGGAGCTTTTTTCGCCGTATATGACTAGCGCCCTCTGTCGACCAATATTCTACAGTGTTACTACCGTATTATTTGCGTACCACGACGTCGACACTCGGGTGATGACTTCGATCATTCCACGGTGATACAAAAAGTGAACCTTTAATATCAGTGTTTTGATTAATTCTTTACAAATTGGAGTTATCACCTTTCAAATTTTTAAAGAATGTATCCCTGCTTGCTATTTTACGATGGTTCACACAGTTTTCTTTATTAATAAAGAAACCCAGTGAGCTCTGTTGTGGAAATAAATTATGTTGTCATCAGCTTCTTGTCACTATAGCTTCTTGTCACAGAGCATTAATTAGTTCGTCGAAACTGTTGACGAGGGACGAATGATTCGTCATGAGTAATTGTTGATGTCATGTCCTTCGTTCGCACTCCTGTGTCAACGCTTCAATTTTATTTTAACTCTTTACATTTTGTAATACACGACGAGGCTAAGAGCTTCTGGATGCGGGTTGCTGGGTAGGAACTTCGTCAAAAAGAACTGAGTAATGATTTATGAAGTATATCATCACATATTAAGTTGCTTTTTCTGACAGTCGCTAGTTTTATTTGCTTCAACTCATTTGTCCACTTTTATTATTCCCCTCCCCCTGAAATATTGGCGAACGTTGGTTTCCCCTGCAAATTTAATCCCATATAGTTATGCCGCTGTTTCCTCCACGGTCCAATGTGGTCCAATATAGAAACTATATATTTTGTATATATGTTTATGTCTGTAAACTTCACACTTTGGTAGGTCTTTGAACATATCCTCGGCCATTGTGTATCTACTGAAAAAAAAGGTGAACAGTCAATATCTTATGAAAATGAGACGAAATGCTCTTAATAGTAAGGAAAAAATGCTCCCCCCCAAAAAAAAAAAAAAAAATAAATAAATAAAAAAAACAAAAAAAAAAACCCAAACGTACCGCGGTACTGCAATCTAAAAAGTTACACATGACATTTCAAATAAACTTAATGTTTGGCACTTTATAATTAGTTAACAAACAAAACATAACAATTAAAACTTTCCTAGAGTTATTTCATGCACCCAATAAAACTCGATATGTACAATGCATGCGCCTAAGAACGTGTGGATTGTCAAGAGAGGGCGCTGTTTTTCTCTCGGCCGCTAGTTTTCTGATGAACAGGCCGGTGTGGACGGTAATTCTGTCCCCCGGTAAAATTGTCCGGGGGGACAGAATTACCTAGGTAAAAGTGTCCCCCTAGAGCCGTTAATTCCGTCCCCCTCCAGTTTATTCTGTCCCCTCTCTAGGTAATTTTGTCCCCCAATGTTCCACACATAAGTGGTTATTTTGATGTTATTTCAATGAAAAGCCTACATGGTATTTATTATTTGGACTTCTGTTCCCTTCATCGATTTATCAAAATAGAAATAAAATTATAAATAACTGTATTAATTAAATCAACCGATCTACGTTTCTGCGCGAAAGGGAAATTAGCGGTAATCAGTATTTTCAGACTTCATGCACGCGTACAAATTCTGTATACCCAGCACGAAATGTGGCAGCACTTTTGACCACCTGTAATTTGTAGTACGCTACACATCCTACAGTCTGCCACAAATGATGCACCATGAAGAGGTGTACCTGTACTACACTGGTTGTTGCGTCTGGTGGGTGCTAGACTTGTGACGTTGCACGGGACAATTTTACCAGGGGGACACGTTTAACGTTGGGCAGGGAGACAGAATTACCTGGAGGGGGACAGAAATACCTAGGTAAATGTGTCCCCCCGGACAGATTTACCGGGTCACGGCCTGGTAAGTCTGTCCGGGGGGACACATTTACCAGGGGGGACAGAATTGCCTTTCACACCGGCACAAAATGATTAATTTTCAGACTCAAAGTGATCTTGCGGGATTTTTGCGCTATTTTCTCTTTACTTACAAGGAGTCACTCTATCGGTTTATGCAGAAAAAAAAATACCAAAAACCGTGGCCTATGGTGGCCTAATGAAAAACGTGTAACATTTTGGTTTTGTATATTTTTAAAGTAAATTAGCAAAATACGTTTGTTGTCTAAGCTTATTTAACCGACCTTTCGCTATAGGTTTTGAAATAAATCATACATCAAATGAGAGAGTAAAAAAAGTGGCTTCAAGTTGGTCATTGAAGACAAGACGTCAGGGTTTTGGACACTGCAACTCCTAATAAACCGCCTACTCAATTTAGATTTGTCATTAAATAAAGAGGCTAGGTTGTAAGATGTCAATATCGAAGTGAATTAATCTTCAAAATCACTTGGTTGTGATAATTATAAACCATGTAATCAGGTATGTGAGGGAAAAGTATTAACAAAAACGGGGGGGGGGGAGGAATCGGGTGAAATGTCTGGTTCTTAAACCACTGTGTACTTATTATTTATGATTTTTTTCAAATTTATTTCAGAATATACCAAAAGGTATTTGATAAGGCGTATGGTGCTGCAAGTGGGGACAAGATGCCACACGACTTGGAAGATGTGTTAAAGAACTCAGCAGTGCACAAGGAGAGGAGTGTGGAAAGATTGCCCAAATCGGTGGAAAACTGGTGGTTGCTTTGTGTACACCGTTAAGAGTGCACAAGAGACACAGGTAACTCGTGATGTTTATTGATGCCTCTAGAGGTATGGACCGCTATGATTGTAGGGTTTTCATGCTACTTACCCATAGTTGTTGTGGAGGCTTGCTATTGGGATGCAATGCAGCTCAAAAACGGGTAAAATTCCAACTTAATTTCTCCTCAGCTACCGCTGAGAACCAGGCTATCGTCAAATCAGGATTCTTCAGATCCACAAACAAAACTTAGCAAAATAACGCTAAGTAATCAGATTTGACGCGTCCTTGTTACAAGTTACCATAGGACTGTTGCATTCGGCCAATCATTGGCTTACATGATTTATTTGCTTCTTCTTGATAGCCGGGCAATTACTACAAAATAATGCCCTCCATGTAATCGAGTCTCGATCAATCAGAAGTCATTAACTCTCCTAGGTATTTATTAATGTCTTGTAAAACTAACTCAAAGTTGGCGCTGTAACATTATTGCCGAAACAGCCCGGTGTTTGTCACCAACAAACACAAATCTAATTTATTATACAACCTGCGCCGAGGTGCCAACAATTTTTTTAAATAGGCTTTAAAATGCCCCAGATTGCCGGAGCGCTAGCGCCAGGGGGTTGAAATACCCCTGGGTGTGCCTAAACATGGGGCTTCTTATACTCAGTGCCGCCAGACCCCTTTTCGCCGGTGGCTGGGTCACTCGACCGGGGAATATTTAGGTGTCAGTCCGCCACTTTGTGTGCTGCCCTCTATTGACTAAAATGATTACGGCAGATTTCTAAACCAACAGGTTGGGGCAAGATCAACCTCGTTACCATGGCTACGATCTTGCTGCGCCGTTTTATCCCATCATGCCTTGCGCATTCTTAACCCCTGGAATAACGTTCATGCATATGACGTCGCACGAACGTCGCACTTCACGACAGCGCCCCCAATGGGGTCTTTGCGTAATCACGGCAATGTACCGTCTGCACTTTGTTTGACCTCAATAATGGCCGCTCGGCCCGGTTGCTAGTGGGTTTAGCGCGTACGCGTAGCGCGCGCGACGTCAATGCAACCCCTGTATTGTCTAATTTAAATGTGCCATATATTGGCACATTTAAATTAGGGCTGCAGTCGATGCGTTTAACGCACGACGCAATGCTTTTACTTTTTGTAATTGTCATTTAGCAGAATCAATCTTTCAAACATGATATTTTGACGTCGCGTTATTTAGCAAGGATTTATATTAAATTTACGTACCTCTGTCGTCCAAATCTATAACGTTAGAAATAAAACGTATTTTATGCCAAAAACAAAAGGCTTCCAAAATCCATATTGTACAGATAAGGCGCAGACTTGAACAAACAATCATACGTGAAGTGCGTTCAGGAACACGCGCGCGCATTACATTCAGGGCGGGCAGTTTACGAAACGCGCGGGCCGTACGCACTAAATAGCCAATCAGCGTCGTTTACGCATTCCTCACGGCCAGGGGTTAGTGAACGAACGCGCACGCGCTCATGGAGTCGAGGCTGGGGGAAAAAAGAACGCGCACGCGCCTATGAAGTCGAGGTTGGGGCAAGAGTGTTTGAGTCCCAGAGAGCCCATTTCGTTTTGGTATAATGGACATGACCTCTTTGAAGAGGTTTGCCGAGTTTTGTGTTAGAAATTCGCAAACAAATCTTTCGAGACTTGCGGCATTCAATCAGAAACAAGACACTTATTTACCCAGCCTTGCCACCCTGGCCGCGACTTTTTTAACGTACCACCAACGAGCTATAACATATACAATTGTGCGGAAGGGCACTTTATACGAAACGATATAATTATTAAACCCACGCAACTTAGCGAGACATTGCTGTACTGTAGTGGATAATGCACAGGATTAGTAATCCGAGGGCGCGAGATCGAATCCCATGAAAACCCGATGAATTTTGTATTACTTTTTTCATAGGTTTGTTTGTAATTTTCAACATTTTCCTTTTTCGATTTTTTTCCAAGGTAAATAAAATCCTTGGACTTGACTTGCAACTCGCATTATGCTTTAGTATACGACAATAGCTCGTTAGTGGTACAGGAAAAAATGTCGCGTACGGTTAGCTTTGCGCTCGGGTAGCTTCGCGCGCCTTGATTTAAGGCTACCTATACAGCTGCCAATCATAATACCCAGCACAATATGAGTGCAACAGACCCCTCCTCCTTTAGTCCCCCGTACATACACTTTATAGACTATTGTTACCTAACGCACCGCCCCTAAACACTTTTCGAAAAAGTGATCCATACCTCTCCTCTCTTTCAACTATAATATTGCGAGTTGGTCAAAGAACCCGTTCTTTATAATTTGTAATAGTTCAATAATGTACGACTTGTCATTGATCTTTCTTATGAATATTACATTCACGCACAACCAAGCTACTGAAAAAATATTGCGAACCGCTACACCGATTAGTATTAAGTGTCTTTAATGTTTTTATCCTTCAAAGCCGCCAAAAACCAAAATGGCTGCCAAATTACCTTAAATTAGATTTTGTTTATACTGCCTTTTATTTTAAATATTCTTGACGTTATGAAATTTGTTCGTGCTGTTTTATAATAATTTTCCAAAATAAACCAACGACGATGGTACACCACGTCACGAGATGGCATTATAATTTACGTATGTATGCCCGCCTCTCTACGCGGACAAAAGGCCTATAGAGAGTTGAATCATCGATCGCCAAATAACAAGGTTGTCAGTGGATCGTAAACTAATTATGAAAAACTGGTCCTTATTAAACTTACGCTAGACTGACAAAGCAATATCTGCGCTGAGCAGGCTTTAAATTGGTAAATGAACTTGCCCAACCGTGCGTGCATGGTTTCCCTAGTAACGTTTACAGTAATTATCAGTACTTGAACAAAAAGCAACCATGTTTCTGTTAAAACCATTGCACCAGTTATTTAAGACACAAATTAAGCCCAGTAGGAACACGGGCCGCCTCCCGTGCGTCTATGTAAACAAATTAATCGGCGGCTCCCAGGGTTAAGTCAGTTTAGTGCAAATGCAATGTGATGCTAATTGACGTGTCCGTCGTCACTTTCTCTAGAGAATGAGGCATTGTCCAAAACTATTGTTCTAATGGGTTTTTTTTCTCTCCCTCTTTTAATTGTGGATATATGATCTGTTAAAACAAACACTAGCCTTTTCGTTAGGGGTATTTGCTGCTTTTTTTTCTTTTCATAGAGCTGCTTAAGCATAAACATTGCTTAAGCACAAAACAATCTTGCTCATTCAAACCAGCTTACAAGCCACAACTCCATGTAATGTATATTATCTGTGATTGGTATGTAGCTGTTGTTAGCTTAGCATAACGATCACATGGAATTTTGCCCCCTAACTTGATTTACCAAGCAAGGGCTTTCGTGCCTAAGCAACTATTTCTGCTTAAGCAGCTCTATGAAATAGAGCTGCTTAAGCATAAACATTGCTTAAGCACAAAACATCGGTGCTTAATAAAACCAGCTTACCAGCCACAACTTCATTACATACATTCAGGGCATGCAGTTTACGAAATACGCGCGCAGTAAGCACTAAAAAGCCAGTAAGCGTCGTTAACGCAATCCTCATGGCCAGGGGTTAGTGAAGGAACGTGCACGCGCCCATGGGGTCAAGACTGGGGCAAGAGTGTTTGAGTAATGTTCAATCCCAGAGAGCCCATTTCGTTAAATTTTGTTATAATGGACCTCTTTGAAGAGGTTTCCCGAGTTTTGTCTCACAAATTCGCAAACAAAATAATCTTTCGAGACTTGCGGCATTCAATCACAAACAAGACACTAATTTACCCAGCCTTGCCACCCTGGCCGCGATTTTTTTGTAGGTACCACTAACGAGCTATTACATATAAAATTGTGCGGGAGGGCACTTTATACGAAACGATATAATTATTAAACCCACGCAACCTAGCGAGACATTGCTGTACTGTAGTGGATAATGCACAGGCCGGAGGCGCGAGATCGAATCCCATGAAAACCCATTTAATTTTGTATTACTTGTTTTTTGTTATGTTTTTTTTATAGGTTTGTTTGTAATTTTCAACATTTTCCTTTTACTAATTCGTGGTTTAGAGGATTTTTTTCCAAGGGAAATAAAGTCCGAGAACCTGACTTGCAACTCGCATATGCTTTAGTATACGACCATAGCTTGTTAGAGGTACGGAAAAAATATCACGTCCGGTAAGCTTTGCGCGCCTTGATTTAAAGCTACTTACAGCTGCCAATCATAATACCCAGCACGATATGAGTGCAACGGACCCCTTCTCCTGTAGTCCCCGTACATAAACTTTCTAGACTATTGTTACCTAACGCACCCCCCCTAAAAACATTTCGAAAAAGTGATCCACACCTCTCCTCTCTTTCAACTATAATATTGCGAGTTGGTTCAAGAACCCGTTCTTTATAATTCTTAATAGTTCAATAATGTACGAATTGTCATTGATCTTTCTTATGAATATTACATTCACGGACCACCAAGCTCCTGAAAAAAATATTGCGAACCGCTACACCGATTAGTATTAAGTGTCTTTAAGGTTTTTGTCCTCCAAAGCCGCCAAAAACAAAATGGCTGCCAAATTACCTTAAATTAGATTTTGTTTATACTGCCTTTTATTTTAAATATTCTTGACGTTATGAAATTTGTTCGTGCTGTTTTATAATAATGTGCCAAAATAAACCAACGACGATGGTACACCACGTCACGAGATGACCTTATAATTTACGCATGTATGCCCGCCTCTCTACGCGGACAATAGGTCTATAGCGAGTTGAATTATCGGTCGCCAAATAACAAGGTTGTCAGTGGATTGTAAACTAATTATGAAAAATTGGTCCTTATTAAACCTACGCTAGACTGAGAAAGCAATATCTAATTGGTAAATGAACTTGCCAAACCGTGCGTACATGGTTCCCCTAGTAACGTTTACAGTAATTATCAGTACTTGAACAAAAAGCAACCATGTTTGTGTTAAAACCATTGCATCAGTTTTTCAGACATAAATTAAGCCTAGTAGGAACACGGACCGCCTCCGTACGTCCTTGTAAAAAAAAAAAAGCGGCTACAGGGTTAAAGGGTCGTATACGTTTGGTAAGTATAATGCATTTAACTTTTCATTTCGAAGTACTGCGGTTATGGAAAAAGATATCACTTTTTATCCCCAAATTTGAATCTGAGAAGCGTTACTGCAGTGACGTTTCTCAGAGTGTGTATTCCAATGCAGATTATTCTTCCTGCGTGGACAAAATCGCTTCAGAATTTCGGCAATATCTCAAAATCGCTACCACCTTTTGAAATGAAATGTTTACAGGTTAGTTTTACACTCTAACAAAAATCTGGTTAAATTTCACCAGAGTCTGGTTGAAATTTCACCAGATTCCTGGTCCGTATACCACCCACTCTTTCCTGGTTAATTTCACCAGGATTTCCTGGTGAATGTACGTCAACCAGAATCCTGGTAAAAAATACCAGGACACACTGGTGAAATTTCCTGGTTTTGTCTACCACATTCGTACCACTAAAAGCTTCAGACACTTCCACTTTAAATTCAGTAGAATGTACAAATACTATACGATAAGCCTGAATGCTATACGATAAGCCTAACTATGACTACAACTTACGACTACTATACATATATCAATAACGTGTCGCGGTTTAAATTTATATTACGCTTATTCCCGCAACGAAGAAGTCACGGTTTGACCACGAATAATTCGTGTTAAAATACAAAAAAGAGATTTCGTATACACTTTTTTGTACCTTTGTTTTGCAAAAATGAAAATGTTTTCATTGATTCTCCAGAATAATTTCATATTTCGGTCAAGAAAGTGCATTTTTAGACAAAACGCCACAACTTAACATGACTTTCGTGAACACAACTTTCGTGAGTTCTGATTGGTCCGTTGGAAAACGGCCACGTCACAGGATTTCACCAGATTTATGTTGAAGTAATTTACCTAAAACCAGGATGATAATACACATGGTTTGAGCACAACCAGTATCATGTTGATATGTTTGGTGATAACCAGTATAATGTTAAGATATGGTTCACCAGGAAATTTTCACCAGATATTTTTTAGAGTGTATGGTATATATCTATAACTATATAGGATTGAAACAAACAGTGGGTTCCAATTACCAAACGTATACGATCCCTTTAAGTCAGTTTAGTGCAAATGCAGTGTGATGCTAATTGACGTGTCTGTCGTCACTTTCTCTAGGGAATAAGGCATTGTCCAAAACTATTGTTTTGATGTTTATTTTTCTCTTCCTCTTTTTATTGTGGATATAATCTGTTAAAACAAGCACTAGCTTTTTCGTTAGGGGTATTTGCTTCTTCTTATTTTTTATTTTTTTTGGGGGGGTGCTTCTTAAAATAAGCAGGTCAAGTCTGTCAAGAAAACACAAAATAATAACAAAATAAAATAAAAAACAAGTTGATCTTTAAACTTAAATTTACTTTACCCACGTTGTTCTATAGTCTACACATGGAATATTTTGAATTTCCATGAAATTTTAGCCATAAAGCAAAAAGCGAATACAAAACCATCATGTCTTACAAAGCTAAATCGAAGTGACTCTAACTAAACAGTTGACCGTAAAGGCATTATTAATTCTTTAGAAATGACACGAATTCACAATGGTTCCCCTTTGCATGTTTGTTCATACTATAAGTTATCTAAACAGCGCAAGATATAAACAGTTGCAAGATATTTTGTCTGTATCGTCTGATTAATTCAGTTACTAACATCCTAAATACATTTTTAAAATAGTAAATGTTTATTTCGAAATGATTACTTGTTAAGTTAATGTAAACCATACGATTCTAATAGTTATACAACCAATATTTACAAGTATGTTTCTGTTTTCGCTATACAGTAAAGAGAGCAATATTCAACGTTAAACCAGAGCCAATTACTCGACTCGAGTCTGAGTTTTTGGACAGTCACTGCAGCAGGCAAATGACTTGATTCATCACCAGAAGACTCAAATTGACTTGAGCAAAAGCTAATAACACTCGAGCCTCAAAAATAAAATCCAAACGTTGCAGAAAATATATTGGCAATGATTTACACGGTGCAAAATGTATTTTTGCGTCACTTCGCAAATACAGTACGGTAAACATGCAGCCGATATCGTGTACACACATACACCGTGTCACGGCCTCCCACCTTGTGGTTCTGTTGCACACAAAGTACTATCTCGAAACTGGACTTGAAACACGTTTTCCAATTCGAGGTTTCATCATTGCTTTCGTGTGATTGCTTTAAAAATACCAATAAATGACATTGTTCTTGTTTATTCTGGACTCAATTCGACTCGACTATACACTGTGACATGACTTGACTCGACTCGACTCGACTATACACGGTGAGATTACACGACTCGACTATACACTGTGGCACAACACAACTTGACTCGGCTATACACTGTGACCCGACACGACTTGACTCGACTATACACTGTGACACGACACGACTTGACTCGACTTAATTCGACTATACACTGTGGCACGACACTGTTCCTTTCTCTATGTCTCAACTATGCACTGACACGACTCGACTCGATTGTTTAACCGAATGACTCGACTCGACTCGCCCCGAGTCACTTTTTGTTTAAATGACTCGACTCGACATTGTAAGTAGTCTGACTAATAGCAGCCAATCACTTCAAACCTCATGCTGCAGTGGTCGTACCATGCAGTGGGGTAAATGCGCAGGATTCTGGTGCGCAAGGCAGATGGAAAACGAGTGGTTACCATGGTGTTCATGTCGTTGTTACCAGGGAACTATAAACAAAAAGGAAAACAGGAATGAGGTGTATATTGAAAAAGGTCTAAATTTAGATATGTATTAGGTAGTATACGTATTGGCGTATAATAGTTACCATAAGTCTGTTGCCATTTTTAAGTTTTAAACCTACATGTATTGGCGTGCAGTCTGCATTAGTCACGTGATGCCAGGACTGACTGTCATCACTGTACGCGGCCACGTGGTACTCCGTCACAAATTGGCTGAAATCTCCGCGCCCCTGGGTGATCAAACCAGTGATGGTGACTGCACCATGGAAGTCAACCTGTATCCATGGACTGATATCAGTGGGTCCAGCGCTACACCATGCTGCAGCGTACTCTGTTAAACATGAACAACTTTGCTTAATGTTTACGCTTAAAGTCGAGGTTTTTTCTCGCAATTTTTGAATTGTTTTTGAGTATGATGTTCTGATTTGTTTGCCATTGAAGCAATGATTTCTACATACAAAATATACATGTATTTCGTTTATTCAAAGCACAGATTGAAGCTATACTAATCCAATAACTGTATTGGAAACAAAAAACCTTAATACGTTTTGTTCACTGTCTCATTATGATCCATCTGTGACGCGAAGCTCGTGTGTGTCAGAATGCTGCTTGTCCAATACAGGTTGATATTGGGTATACACGAATAAAATATGTGCTATCGATGGAAACTGATGTTATATCATAATAACGTCATAAGTGATATTTTGAAACACTCCCAGATAGCACAAGTCGTTATATTTACGTTGAAAGTGGTTCATTTAGTTGATCTTGGTTTTGGTTTAACAGTTAACGTTAAACAAACGTTCGCTTAAAGTCAGTTTTGGAAAAGTCAGTTTTGGAAAAGTTATCAATTCGTATCATTTTTCGGCATTCGCATCCTTCAGCCCCGTGAAAACCCACCCTAAGCGCAACGTCTGAACTCACGGCCTAACTCACGGCCACGACTTGATAACTCGCGGCAACGACTTATTTATCTTGCGGCCGCAATTTATTACACGCGGCCTCGAGCTATTAAGTTGCGGCCGCGAGTAAGTATCGTTTTCGTGGCTGCCATCTGAAACCGTTCAGATGTTACTAACATTCTGTTTGTGTTCTTCAGATTCAGTGTGATTATAAGGTCTCTAGTTGTAAGTTGTAGTTGTGATCATTTTGTGACGTTATTATTAAAATGAATACACACAAAAATACCTTGAACATTAGGTCTAGCCCTAGGCGGGGCGTGGGTAGCCCGGCTTGGATTGTAATACGACGAAGCTGTGATGCTTTCATCGGGGATGCGACCATCTTCCATCCCGAGAGGTTTGGAGCACAAAAAGGTACCTGCAGGGCCGGGCGCAAACAGGGGCAAAATTACTGTACTGCACATAAATTATACAGATATAGAATAAAAATACTAAGATCGGTGGGCGTACCCACGCGCATGCCTGCCATGAGGGTTATATGTGCTGGAGGAAATATACACATGCGCCAAACGTGACGTGCGATCGCAACGCAGTTTACGAATCGTGAACGTGCATCGTGATTTACGATCCCAAGTCGATGGACCTTGTCATCCCCAACAGATTTTCCCAATAGCTTATTTTTCGATTGGTTACCAGCTGCAAAATCTGTCAGGAATTGGTTGTTTACTTGCGCAAAACTGCAAGTTCTGCCTGGGCTTGTCTTAAAGGGTGATTCGACGTTAGCTCGTCTGATCACGTTTTAACGGATGTATAGCGCGCACCATCCCGGAGTAGTCGTTAGAATTGCCTGACCGGTTGGCCATTGCAAAGTTAAAAACAGAGGAGGGGTTGGATCTCATGTTACGCAAGCGGGTTGCTGGCGGAGGTCCCCCGTTGATTATTGTTTCATTCTTCTCATCTTATTTCCTTTTTAGAAATGCGCCCGTTTGCCGGGGAGGGGGAGGGGGAGGGGGAGGGGGGCGGGGAGAAGGGGGGGGGGGGGGGAGGGGGGTGGGTAGTGTACTCACAGGTGCAGTTTAGCCATTGACGTATCTCCTCAGAACAGCTGCTGATCAGAAAGGTGTCATAGTACGTCACCTCGTAGGGTCTGTACGGTACAAAGGTGCTAAAGCCACCCATTCCGATCTCTGTGCACTCACACGGGTCCACGGCTTGAATCAGCCAGCGGTAGCGGCTCGTCTCTGGGTCGAGCTCCTGGTTCATGGTGCACGGCATTGCTTGGGAATGCACGTACACATAAAATTACTTGTTTTTCATGCAGTCTGTATATAAATTCAGGTCCAAAAAAGACCTTTTTTTCAATGATTCATTTTAATAAACCTTAGGCCGATCCTCGCGAGATATGCGTTGATCTATATTATGTAAGGTTTTTATTTAATTTGATAAATACGTGGTTTTGTTGTTATTACACCTCAACTTTGTTGTATTTTAGGGCGTAACTATACTTCGTTGTATTTACACATTTTTGGAAATAAGCATTTCGTTCGAAAATTGATTTAGTGCAAATTATTAAAGGGGTACTAAGTCCTAAAATCCCCGAAAATGTTGTGTTTTGGATTGTTTACTTGGGCCTATCCTATGTTAAACCCCTGGTTGAAAGGAATTCAACCTATTGTCTTAATTGTTTACCTCGGACACGACGCAGTACGCATACGTTTTTCGTGTCGTTTTCATTTAATGTGCATGTACGATGCACGTCGTTTGTGTTCATAAACACAGCACAAATGCACACATGGGGTCGCTTACAATTTCCGGCTAGACTAACGAATACACCCAAACAGTTTAGGGGTCACAAAAGTGGATCCAAACAAAATGTGTAGATGCTTATATCCTACCTTTAAATACTTATTCTGATTAAAATAATATCGCGGATTGGGCGCTTCCAGGATACGGTGTCCTGTTAGGACTAAGCTGTATTTGTATATTCTGTTTAATACAGGTTTTTTTCAAAACATGTTTTACACAAATTCACCAACTCTCGCATTCAATTTTGTCTGGAAAAAAAATCACACGCTTTTACCAAACCAAAACAATTAGTCATTTACCATTCGTTTGCAAAGTTTGGTAAATCTATTTAAACATTGGATCGAGAATATTCGTCATTACAGAGATTAAATTCGTCTGAGCTGTTTGCTCAGACAAATTTAATCTGCAATGACGAATATTTTCGACCTGGTGTTTAATTTAAAAGGTGGCCAAACGTTGAAATTGAATAATAAGTTACTAAATTGTTTTGGTAAAAGCCTGTGAAATGTTTCCTTGGACTAAATTTAATGCGACAGTTGGTGAATGTGTATACTAATTTTGTAATAGCCGGGAAAACCTATATATACTCATGCTTGTGTCGTGTTGATGTAACTTAATAAATTGAGTAAAAATTTGTTTTTTTACTGAAAGTATCAAGGTAAAAGCAACTAGCATCGAGTTTTAAGTAAACTGTAATAATTAAATTAGTTTCATAAACTCATCACAAAAAGTATCTAGACACTTTAAAATGATCCAATAGTTAACGGCTTGAAAGGGTATGGATTAATCGAAGCAAATAACCCACTGCATAAGTTTGTTCTGCGTATTTTGACACCACGATTGTTTAGATACGATAATGCGGAGCGGAGTTATTATCATTTCAATGGCCGTAGTACTAGTAGGTGTTTTGCGTTTTTTTTAAAGGTAAATACAAGTTTATTTGTACCTTGTCAATGATGCAAATAACTGTTGTGTATTTATGTTCAGAAAAGGACAATATTTAACAAGGTTTAACACATAGCACCGTGCATTTCCAACATGACAATAAAGTAATGTTTACACTTCAAATTATTAATATATATTGCTGGTAAAAACACAACTTTAAATCGAGACATTTGATACATGTTTACAGTTTACATGTACTTGCCTCAAACACAAAATGCATAGATAATTAAACTATATTACCCCGGTGAACATAGTTCATTCTGAATGGTGCTTTTAACAAAATGGAATCTACATGCACGGAAAAGGCATCAAGCCCCAAAACAGTTTTATACGGAAGCCCGTTAGGGCCTGGTACCCCTTTCTCTTTCACAGAGGTGCGTTCCTCTTTCGCGGGGGTGCGTTTCTCTTCCATAGTATCTGTATCTGTACCTGTATGGTACTGCAACAATCTCCACACGGGATATTACTAGCTGCAGGCGCAATAGTGGCAAGCGGACGAAACTAATGGTGGGCCCCCCTCAGGAAAGTTGACATCTGTATATTATTAATCTTGGACTTAAATGTCTCAATTTAAATAGATTCCCTAGTGTTGACAGGCAGTAGATTCCATTCCACAGTTGTTCTTGGTAAGAAATCATTGATGACACACTGGAAGTTCGGCGGGAGTCCTTGCAGATGAATCTGGCTGCTCGACGTCTTCCAGCCTGTCTTTGTGATTCTGATGGTAGGCGGTCCCATATAATGGCGCAGTATTCAGGTTTGGGTCTGAAAAGGGTTTTGTAAGCAGTCTCTTTGATTGCTGCTGAGCAGCTATACAGATTTATCAGCAGGAGGCCGAGGACTTTGTTTGCCTTTGAGGTTGTACTGTTGATGTGATATATCCAAGTCAGTTTGTGATTTATCTCTACCCTTATACCCCAGTCACAATTGGCTTGCGATGGGTTTGCGATTAGTTTGCGGCGGATTTCTAGGCATTTTCGGCCGGGGCCCCACGGGACTCCTTGCGGCTGCCGGGTCATTTTTTGGCATTGGGCGGGCATCGAGTTACTTTTAACTCGGACTTAAAACCTGGTGCGGCGTTTCGCATCGCAAACTGATCGCCAATAAATCGGTCGATGCCTAGCCGATGTCCGGCAGGGCATCGCACACGTCGGGAGGGCGCCGAGCCAAATTTTGGACAACCCAGACAATCAATATATCGGCCAGGCGCCGCCCACACGCCGGCCGGGTCCCGCCAGGCGTCCGGCCGACTTGGCGGTGCCTGGCCAGAAATCAGCCGGGGGCCGGACGGCGCCCTGCCGGCGCCCAGCCTGAAATCGGTCATGCATCGGCCGGGGCTCGCAGGGTAAAAAAAGCGGCTCATCTACATCTACACACAGTTTATCACACAAGTTTCATAGTGCAAGTACTACATCTCTTCTTCAGCCACCAATGCAACAAGAACCAGGTTGTAGCGGTATAGCGTGCAAACGCCAACCTCTCCCTCAACCGGGCGACCTACACGCGCTGTGCAGGTGCCCGCAAGCGTTGTGGAGGTATCAACGGCATTTTCTTATTTAATGGCCCTGTCACACCAGAACATTTTAGGCCAACGCGTGAGTAGCGTGTTGTAATTTTGGCAACACGCTGGCAAACGCTAACCAACGCTAGGCCAGCGTTAGCAACACGATGAGCGCGTTACTCACACGCACGCAAGTGGGTAAATGCCGTCAATAGGGGACGGGGCATTGTCCGACCGTCTTCCCTCTTTTGTTTGTACTCTAACGTTTTCGGATGATCGCCATAGGGTTTGCACACGTGTCTGAATCGGGGACCTTTGCGGAATAGGGGACTCCATTGTTCCCTTTGTCATACGTCCCCTATTTCAATCAAAAACAAACGCTGGGACACGCTGTCATACGCTGAGGAATTTTTTTTTTCAAAATAGCTACAATTTCCAGCGTTTGCCAGCGTGTGACTGCACACGCTGGCGGCGCGTTTTAGATTCGTTACTCACGCGTCGAACACGCTAGGCGATCGTTATCAACCCGCTACTCACACGCTGGCGTACGCCGGCGTACGCTTGCGACACGCTGGTTATGGCCCTGCCACACCAGGACGTTTTAGGCCAATGCATGAGTAGCGCGTTAAAAATAGTTGATACGCTGGCAATTGCTGAACTTTCACAGAAAAAGTCAAGTGGAACCGTGATTTCAGCGTGTTCATACAGGTTGATAACGGGTTCATAGCGTATGCCGGCGCGTAAGTAGCGTGTGAGGAACGCGCTCAGCGTGTAATAAACGCATCACTGATTTATATAAAAAATACGACAGCGGGTCGCCAGCGTGAGAGTAGTGGGTTGGTAACGATCGTCTAGCGCGTTCGACGCGTAAGTAACGGCCTTCTTGCGCGCCGCTAGCGTGTGCAGTCACACGCTGGCAAACGCTCAATTTTGTTAGGTATGTTGAAAAACGTATTTTTGTCTCAGCGTGTGACAGCGTGTTCCAGCGTGTGGGTAACGCGCTCAGCGCGTTGCGAACGCTGGCCTAGCGTTGGTCAGCGTTTACCCGCGTGTTGCCGAAATTTCAACACGTTGGCCTAAAACGTTCTGGTGTGACAGGGCCATTACTGTAGTAGCGCGTCATCTTTTTGTACAACTAATCATGTGTTCGTTGCCGTACGCTGGCGCGCGTTGGACCGCGCTACTCACGCGCTGGGCAGTCGTTCATCAGTCGTCGAGGGCGTTGATCGCTGGCCACTCGACAGGCACACTACAGATGCCCGTCCGGCCGCCGTACGACCTGTACGAATTGGTTGGCCGGATACCGCAGGGGTATCACAAGGACATAAGCAGGGCACCGGACGAGTACCTGCCGGACACCGGCCGATAAACGGGCCAATAATTCGACCCCATTTCCAAGAAAGTCGGCCGATCGCCGGTCGGCGACCCCCCGGGCCCCGTCATGGCAGCGTACGGGGCACTTTTAATTGTGACTGTGACCGCCATATCGCACGATATTTCGCCGACCTCTACACGCCGGCCGATGCCTAGAAATCGCACACGCCGCCTGGGCTCCGCTTTAATTGTGACTGGGGTATAAGGTAGGTGTGGCTTTTGACGGTCTGGTTTATTTTCGATGAAGTACGTTGACTGAATGGAGATCTTTTTATGGGTTACGTGCATGCATGGCGTAGCACTTGGCAATATTGAATTTCATTTGCCAACGGGACTCCCAGTTGCAAAGGATGTTGATGTCATCTTGTAGCTTCTGTCTGTCCTCGCTAGAAGATATCTTGCGGTACAAGATGCAGTCGTCTGCGAAGAGTCTTACTTGTGATGATATTCCTTCTGACCGTATCCTGGGGCACGCCAGACGTAACACTTGACGATGAGACTCCTTCCAAGACAACTTGTTAGTAACGCTTTGTGAGGAAGCTGCTGAACCATTTATGTAATGATCCGGTGACCCCCGCTTGTTGAAGTTTCAGTAAGAGTCTTTGATGGAGAACAAGGTAAAAAGCCTTGCTAAAGTCCATAAATAGTACGTCTGCCTGTCCCTGCACGTCAACAATTTCAGCAAGATCATGGATGGTAAGGGCTAACTGGGTTTCACAAGTTCGACCCCTGCGAAAACCACGTTGTTCATAATTAAGGAGACCATATATTTCAAGGTGGTGCATCATATTGTAACGTTTGTGCCGGTTGGCCGATAGAGGGCACCAGAGCGATTCCACGGTGGTGGGATCGCCCTGGTGGCTCCTGCTGGTGCTCCCCAGAAACCCGTCTTTGGAACGCGCATACGCCGAACCAGTTCTAACCAGTTCTAGAGACCGCGTGATTGTGTGTACTTCATGTCAGCGTTTTGAGGCGAGAGTCCACAATAAAACGGCAGGTATTCACCGGAAATCACGGAACACTGTGTCCAGATTCCTTCTTGTGTGTTGTGTCGACCCCAGGCGAAATATACGTTACAATAATATGTTGGTATGAATAATATGTTCAAGAATCTTGCAAGGAACCGATGTTAAGGAAATGGGTCTGTAATTTGAGGGGTCGGAGCGGTTTCCCTTTTTAAAGATTCGAGACATATTTGCCGTAAGCCAGTCTACTGGCAGCTCACCGGTATCCAATTAGGACTTCTGGTAGATCTGGCGCAAGAAGGGGTGCAATACTGTTTGCGCACTCCTTCAACACTCTGGGCGTGATGCTATCAGGACCCGGTGCTTTTTGTGGCTTCAGTTCTTCCAAAAGCTTTAAAACACCTTCAGTAGTAATGTAAATGGGGGGCATTGACGGTGCAGCCTCTTTTTTTGTAGAGGGGAAGTTTTGGCAATCTTCATTGGTGAAGATGGACTGGAATTTATTGTTCAGAGCTGTTGCTTTCCGGGGAGTTGTGGCAATACCATTTGTTGTATTAAGAGCTGACACAGTGGATCCTTGTCTTAAGCTCTTGATATATCTCCAAAAGGGCTTTGTATTACTGCTAGTCAGGCTTTCACCAACTTCGTGTAAGTGATTGCTACGTGCTTTCCTTAATTCACGGTCTGAAGAGCGGCAAAGATGTATACAAAAAATTCCAGTCGGAGTCTACACCTGTCCTACGGGCCTTAGGCTGTACGTTTGCGCCTGATAGTTCTTTTGTGGGATTGCTTGAACCATGGCTGATTTACAAATGGTTTAACCATTTTTGAAGGGATATAACGCTCCATTGTAGAATGCAGGAGATCTTTAAAACCCGACTAGAGTTGGTCTACCGATAAGTTTCTGTACACCTCCTCAGTGATGGTATCGGCATAGTTAATTAGGTCCTCGTTAATCTAAGTAATGTTCACACTTCAAATTATTAAAAATTATTGCTGGTGAAAACACAACTTTAAATCGAGACATTTGATACACTGTGAACGTACAGGAAGCTCTGTAACATCGCCATGGACGCATTAGGGGCGCCATAGTCGTACTTGCAGCCCCGTGTGGACGCAGTATGAGCGTGAAGAAGCCATATACGACGTAGTAGAAGCGCAGTAGGAGCGCGGTAAGAGCGTAGTGAGAGCGTGACAAGCGTACAGCGGTCGTACTTCAGACGTACTTCAGTCGCAGATTGGGCAGACGGCGATACCAACTCGCTCTTGCTACGATCATGACACGCTCAGTTAGACTTCACTACGTCCCAAGTACGTTATTTGAGATCCCACTACGCTCTCACTGCGCTCCCATTGCGTTTTGGACCAGGTCACCGACCCTCCGCGATTGTTTTGAGCAGGCTCAAAACAATCGCCGAGGTTTGGCGACCATGGATACCCTCCGACCTAGGCGATCCTACTGCGCTTCTACTGCGTTTTGCAACCCCTTTTTGTAGAGGGAGCGCAACGGCAGCGTAGCTCCGGTGTGACAGGGGTATAACATAGGGCAAGATAGCTCAGTTGGTTGAGCGCCGGTCCAGTATTCCGGAGGTCGCAGGTTTGAGTCCCGCCTTGCCAATGTCATTGTTTACTTTGAAATGTATGCAAATGTTCATAGTCAGTTTGCCTTGTGTTTTTTTGTGTATTAAAGATAAAATGTCATATCCTCATTGAGTGATCCCTACAATGTCGCTTCCCAGGTTGTATCGTAGAATTGAGCGTGATCCCTGGCCACATGAAATTCTGGTGTTTATGACTTCTGACTAGCGCCTCGAACAAAGATACTGACAATATAGGAGACCGCCATAATACTAGGGTGAGATAGCTTAGTTAGTAGAGCACTGTTCCGGGGGTCGCAGGTTGAAGTCCCGCCTTGCTAATTTCTTTGTTCACATTGAAATTCCTTCAAACCTATTTGCATTAGGCCTAATACGTCACCGGTTTCAGGAAGGGACGGGCATGTAAACGTTTTGAGATAATTGCAAACAAAACAATAGTTTCTTAACTAAAACTATCAGCAAAGATATCCGTCTCTTCGTGAAAACAAATTTTTCAGTTTACTTACTTTTTAAACAATTTTTTACGCCATTCGATAAACATGATTTTGTGCACAACAAGCGCGTCTTTTCGTGAAAACGAAAAATGCAATTACATGTATATATTGGGATGCCTTGCCCCTTACAACATTAATGTTAAGACATTACACAGGTTTATCTCCTAAAAGCAAGCCAGAATTATTGAGTGAGATGTTTTAAAGGTAGGATGCACCATTGGTAATTGCTTGAATTATCATGATCGGGTGGATTAGTGGGGGGAGGGGGGGGGGGGGGGGGGGGGGTGTATTGTATTGTACATATTAACTGACTTGTCAAAAGTGTTACAATCATGGATGCTGAGAAAAGCAGGACAGAATGCATTCGTTTTCAACCAGCGTTGGGTAGTTGCTCTTATGTTGTTCTGGTTTTTTTTGCGATTGCCGTCCAATTACAGGATATATAGCGCAATCATTTTTCTGGATGCCTACAGTCATTATATACTTTCAAATACATGTAAGTAAGACATTTCTTAATTATTCGGTAGTAATTTTTTTCGATATCTTCAAATGGTGTATCCTATCTTTAAAGCAAAAAAACTCGATATTGAAAACATTGTCATTTTTGTAAAGCTCGTCCCTTTGTACATCAAACCTGTGTGAATTAATTTCACCAGAAATGGTTTGGAACCATGCGCCAGCAAAGAAAACTCACAAGACCCAAACATGTGCATTATGTTTTATGTTTTCCTCTAAACAGAAAACGTAATATCAATTGAGCAAACCGTCAACACAGTAGGCCTTGTTGTTAAACATCTATTTAACACTTTGACCAATTTTGTAGCATCAAAATAAATGAAATTATATTTACTTCTATTCTATTTCCCCCCGAAAACACAATACACTTACACAGTAATTGTGGTCTTTATACTATTCATAAGCAGGCACAATTGTAAGATTTTTTGTAAACATTTGACGTGGCCATCATTACCGAAATCCCCATAGTAACTAAATGAAATATTAACTGTATTTATTCCTAGTTCAATAAAGCTAAAAGCCACTAATAAAACGAACTGTGCCTTTTGTCTTTTTGACAAGCTGAACAATTTCCGCTCCGTTTGTGTTCCAAGTTGTAAATATTGTAGTATCAATCAGTCACCCAAATGACGATTAAGCTCCCGGTATTGAGGCAGGGAGCTTTGTTGAACAATGATTAAAAAACCGTTATTGTTCGCTCATAATAATTTAAGTAGCCCTACCGCCTCAAAATGAGCGGTTGGAGTTGGCTTATTTACATTACAAAAAGAAAGAGGCGAGGAATATTAAGCCTTTGCACCCACCGTCGAGCTTGGAAGCAAGTTGAGCGGTTATTTGTTATTCACTAGTAGTAGCACCGCAAATTAGCAATTTTGTCAACTATACATGTTGCAGTCATGCAATAAAGTTTTAAAAAGCCCCCCAGCGGCTTTCTTCAAACCCAAATTAATGAAAATGTCTATATGCATGGTATATCCTTGCAGAAACGCATTTATCCATGCTACTTAAATTCCCTGCTGACTCGAAATTAAACAAAGAAAATGGACAACGAAGACAAATTCCACGGCTTGATGAGCACCTTAGCTAGTTCTCTGTTATAACAAACCGCAAAAAAGCTTAATTTAAATAAATTAATTCATGCTGAATATGTAACATTATCTTTGCATTACTAATAACAAAAGCCTAACGCTCGTCCTTGAGCGATACAGCGTAGTATGAAGCAGAATCAGTGTCAAAAAAATCGGACGTGTTTTTACAACTCGGATGCTTTCCTAATTCGGATGTATTCCTAATTCGGATGCTTTTTGCAAACTCGGATGCTTTTTTAATTCGGATGAATTCGTAATTCGGATGCTTTTTGTAAACTCGGATGCTTTTTTAATTCGGATGCTTTTTTAATTCGGATGCTTTTCTAGTTCGGATGCTTTTTGTAATCTCGAATGCTTTTTTAATTCGAATGCTTTTCTAGCTCGGATGCTTTTTATAAACTCTGATGCTTTTTTAATTTGGATGCTATTCTAGTTTGAATGCTTTTTGTAAACTCGGATGCTTTTTGCAAACCGAACATATTCGCAAATCGGATGCTTTCCCAATCCGGCACTAGGGTGGCCCTGACAGAACATCACACATCGCAGATTCTGCGATTTCGCGCATTCTGCGCGAATTTGAACGATGACAAACATGTTATCGTATATATCTAAGCATATATCTGAGATGTGGAAGATTTTATTGTAGATTTCTGCACAGATTTATGTGATAATGAATATTTTCTGGGCAGATTTTTGAAAAGTCGCATATTTTTTTTTTAGATTTTATTTTCAAGTTCTGCGCAGATTTCTTAGTACGCAAATTTGTGCGATGTCGCACGGATGGGCACTACATGTACATTTTCATTGCACATTTAATTATGCGCAGCTATATGTCGCACTCACGTACAGCAGAATTATATGCAGATGTATGTGCACATTTCTTCCGCGATGTCAGCACATACGACGTTTTGAAAGTTGAACCACGACGTTTTGAATGTTATGATGTTCTAAAACGGACAGGCAACGTCGTGGTTCAACTTTCAAAACGTCGTGGTTCAACTTTCAAAACGTCGTACTTCAACTTCCAATTAACGTCGTGGTTCAACTTTCGCGCGCTTTTACCTGGCTCAAGGTAGCCGCGTATTCGGCCGGATCTCTCCGCGCGGATTCAGTCCGCATTCACCAAAAGGCGACAAATATTTAATACATGCTGCAAAAGGTGATGCATTTTCCAAAAAGTTTTTTGTCAATTTATTTAAAGAATTTTTTGAAATAAACCGTAAATATAACAATACTTTTTCAAACCCTTGTAGATCATACAGCATATTAGCCACACTTGTTTAACCTTTCCTGTAATTTTGATGATAAATTACAGTTAAATTAGCTGCTTAATGGAAGTAATTCTACTTCGAGTTATTTGTCAAACCTTTTATAGAAATTTCAAACAATACGGCAACAGTGTGGTTTTACAAATTAAAGACCTGCTTTTATCATTGCTGTACTTTCTTTTTCTTTTGCCACATGAATTGCAATTGTACATTTCTGTAAAGCACACCTGCAAGGACTATCTTTTCGTGCCCCACTCTTTCTATCTGGCAAGTGTTCTTTCAAGCACGAATGGCAGTACGGAGTTTCCAAGATTCTTTTATATGCTAATTTTGACATATAACCTTTGGTCTTTGTTTTACATTTTATGTAGTTTTGATAATATCTGCTTATTTGCACTCGACCTTAGAAACTTACATTTGACCCAAGTGTGCTATATATCGCAAAGAATAATGGGGCGATATTAGGTGGAAATAAAAATGAAATTATGGACACGGTCTGAAACCGTATTTTACCTAACGTTCTAAGCTGACAAACTACTAGGATCCATCTAATGATGCAGAACTTAGTTGAAGGGCTGTTGTGTTATTAAATAAAGTAACAGTTATCGTTCTCATAAAATCTGGCGTGGTGAAATTAATTGTTGAAATTGTTGATTGACGAAACTGATTCACCGAGAACATTGCAAATAAGCCCAACCAAGTGCGAGTGCAATAATTACTGTTCGGCTGAAGCCTATACCAAAGTTAAGTGTGCCCAGAAACATGATCTCGTAGATCATGAAATACAAATATGAGGTTTGAATAACATGTGATGTACACTTTGTTTTAAAGAGGCAGATATACTCGCAGCCGAAAAACGCATTACAATGCTGCATTGAAAAGGGGATTTATTTAACGGGCTAATTAGGTACTAATTAGTGTTCGGCTGAAGCCTATATCCACATTAAGTTTGCCCAGTAACATTATCTTGTAGATTATGAAATAAAAGTATGAGTTTTTGATAACATGTGAGGTATATTTTGTTTTAAATGTTTCATTCTCATTTCCAAATCTATAAAAATAACTCGAAGTAGGATTACTTAGTTCATTAGGCAGCTAATGTAACTGTAATTTGTCATCAAAATTACAGGAAAGGTTAAAAAAGTGTGGCTAATATGCTGTATGATTTGAAAGGGTTTGAAAAAGTATTGTTATATTTACGGTTTATTTCTAAAAATTCTTTAAATAAATTGACAAAAAACGTTTTACAAAATGCATCACCTTTTGCAGCATGTATTAAATATTTGTCGCCTTTTGGTGAATGTGGACTGAATCCGCGCGAAAAGATCCCGCCGGCCGAATACGCGGCTACCTTGAGCCAGGTAAAAGCGCGCGAAAGTTGAACCACGACGTTAATTGAAATTTGAAGTTCGACGTTTTGAAAGTTGAACCACGACGTTTTGAAAGTTGAACCACGACGTTTTGAAAGTTGAACCACGACGTTGTCTGTCCGTTTTAGAACACCGGTCATAACATTCAAAACTTTCAAAACGTACTTCAACTTTCAAAACGTCGTGGTTCAACTTTCAAAACGTCGTATGTGCTGACATCGCGGCAGAAATGTGCACATAAATCTGCATATAAATCTGATGTACGTGAGTGCGACATAGCTGCGCATAATTAAATGTCCAATGAAAATAAATGAACATGTAGTGCCCATCCGTGCGACATCGCACAAATTTGCGTACTAAGAAATCTGCGCAGAACTTGAAATCTAAAATAAAAATATGCGACTTTTCAAAAATCTGCCCAGAAAATATTCATTATCACATAAATCTGTGCAGAAATCTATAATAAAATCTTCCACATCTCAGATATATGCTTAGATATATACGATAACATGTTTGTCATCGTTCAAATTCGCGCAGAATGCGCGAAATCGCAGAATCTGGGATGTGTGATGTCCTTTCAGGGCCACCCTAGTGCCGGATTGGGAAAGCATCCGATTTGCGAATATGTTCGGTTTGCAAAAAGCATCTGAGTTTACAAAAAGCATATCAACTAGAAAAGCATCCGAATTAAAAAAGCATCCGAGTTTATAAAAAGCATCCGAGCTAGAAAGCATTCGAATTAAAAAAGCATTCGAGATTACAAAAAGCATCCGAACTAGAAAAGCATCCGAAATAAAAATATCATCCGAATTAAAAAAGCATCCGAGTTTACAAAAAGCATCCGAATTACGAATTCATCCGAATTAAAAAAGCATCCGAGTTTGCAAAAAGCATCCGAATTAGGAATACATCCGAATTAGGAAAGCATTCGAGTTGTAAAAACACGTCCGATCTTTTTGACACTGATTCTGCTTCATAGCAAGGCAACAATAGCATGATTGATTGATTGGGTAGGTCTAGCGGTAAAATCCAGACCTCAAAGGCCCCTTTATGTATACAATGTAATGGGATACTGGTGGGGCAGCCTTTGCTTTGCAGAAAGCTGGGTCACCGGTTCAACGAGGGTTCAAGCAGCACTTACCATGTTATTTGGCTTGCTTTGAACTAGGAATACATGTAATATGAGATTTGTTAAACTCGGGATGAAAGAGTAATTGCTTTTTTTTTTACGGCGAAGCGACTATGAAAAGTAGTACAGTGGCACAGCGTTGGTTGTTTATCTGTACTTGTTCCTTGTTACCCAGTTTGCGCCAGGATTAAAACACAAATTATTGGACCAGGGCGTTTTGATAATGCATCTACTACCGGTACAATATGTCGCCTAGGGCATTTTCTCTCTCTACTAATCTGGGCGTGATATCAAGTCATCCGGTAACCGCCATAATTTCTGACGCCTGTTTAGACGTCAGCCATGGAACTACACACAGAGCCGGGACAATTTTACGTAATAAAACATATACAAATATTTGCAAGACCACCTGAAAAAAAACTTAATAGTAGACTTAATAAGAAACAATGGTGGATAATTGTGTATGTCAGCAACTTACTGGACGTAGCTGGTATGAATGTAATGGAGACAATAGAACTATAGGGTGTTTATGGCCTTCATGTAATCACTGAAGCATGATACCACAATATAGCATGTATACACGTCCTTCACTTTAATAATCAAACCGCTCTGGCTGACGGATTAACGCGTCATCCGTGGAAAGTACACGATTGTTTGCGGCCTTACCAGGCCCGTAGGAACCTATACGGCTAGTATACGGCTATGGCCGTACCAATATTTTAGATGTTTTGGGGTTTGTTTCGTTTTTTTTCCCTTTCACCCCCCCCCCCCCCCTCCCCCTAACAATTGTTCCATTGTCGGCAGCCTCCTTACTGAGCAAACTCAGAACACCAAACTGTATGGTAATTTTTCTGCCCGGAGGGAATTTCCTGTGAGGTTCCCTAAGGTTCGAAACGCAAATATTTTATGAGGGACCTTTTTATTGTTATTATTAACCAGAATAATAAAATACATGTAGGTCACGTTTATTTGTTGTGTTTTTCACAGCTGTCACCAACACACTCTTTTTAAAAATGACTTCAAAGCTCTCTAATGTAAAGTGTAGACCCTGTTTTTTTTTAAATATTGTTAATTACATCTACATGTTAGTGTACAGGCCCGTACGCAGGATTTTTTATGGGGGGGTGCGAATTTGTACTGATGGGACCAAAAATGAAACCAAAAATGTTCTGGCCAGTATCGTTATTTTTACATCAAACTACCATTATTTACCCCGGAAAATGTGGACCTTTTGGTAATTTTGGGGGAAAATTTGTACTGATGGGACCAAAAATGGGACCAAAATTTTTCGTGTGCCTGCAGTACAGTTATTTCTACATCAAAATACCATTATTTATCCGGAAAATGTGGACCTTTTAGTAATTTGGGGGGGTGCGTACGTGCGTTCGTCATAATTATGTCCCTTTAGGGGCTCCGTACAGGCCTGTTTAGGAAGCTCAAAAACATTGGTCAGGCCCATTTGAGAAGCGGAGTTAGGAGTAGATGCGAGCCCGAAGCGCGAAGCCATCATGGCGTTGTGTCCGGGGCCGCTTAAGGGCTTCGGGAAAATTTTTATTCTATATGCTCTGTGGTGCAATATGACGTAATTCCTGGCCACTTTTCCCTCGCTTTTTGAGCAAATTATACAAATCATTTGTATTGATTTACTCTCTAATAATATTTCCAAATATTTTCATATTTCCATCTTCAAAATAGGGAGGGGAAGGTGCTCTATGTATTGATGCATGTGGCATATAGTTGTGAAAAAAACACGCTCTTTCCTGAACACTTTAATACACAGAAATTAGATTAAAACATTAATATCTTTGCAAGTCTGTGTATTTAACGTCACCTCAAATATTTTCACTTATAGCATGTCCCGTTCTACCTACATACTAAGTTTAAACTCAATCTCTGGATATAATCCCTTAAAGTTGCATCTTTAGGATGATGTCACATGACATACGATGACGTCATCATGACCTCAACCCTCGGGAAAATACTTTGCTTTAGGGATTATGTCTTTGTATGACAACGATGGATGTCCAAAGTGGCTGGGAGAAAAGAAGAGACAGAAGCTAGAAAGAAAAATCAAAACAAAAACAAAGGCAACTTAACTCCTATAATCTTATGTAGTGATTGAGTTGCGCCCGAAAACATAATAATAGTCCAACCAACCAATAAATAGTTCAACATAAAATTAAATGGGAGGTATTGCGTCCCCGATTTTATAGGGCTTAGCGTACTACTATACATGTACTAAAAAAAAAACACCCTGAGATTCAGGGAATTGCTGCAGGTGATATGTATGAGATCTTACCGGCCACTGATGATAGCATCATAACCAAAGCTGCTGCTCCCTCCATTTTCCAAGATGCAGGTTAATTCTGAGCACGGTTCGTCTGGGTTTGAGGCTATGTGACACACAGTCAGTTAAGGTAATACGCGATCCAAACAGTGCAGAGCAGTAACAACTTCCAGAAGAGAGCCTACTTGGATCATAGCTCAAATCCGTACAAAGAAATGATCTGCAATCTATTAAGTTTGATCGTATAATATCACCGAATACACAAACCACCATGCGGATGGCATCAGCATCCAATCAGGAACGAGCCAGACACAATGAGACGAGGTCTGACGAGGTTGAAGCTGTGTCTGGTGCTGGTAACATGGCTGTCGCGTGGATTGTGTGCTTCACATTTGTAGTGTTCATAGAATCCTCAGGAGGCCTTGAAAAGGCCTTCTGAAATATCAAAACAACTTTCGTGACTTTACCCGCAAAATTATTATGTCACAGGGGCCCTTCTATTTTGCTTATGTGGACTGGGTTTTTTTTCTTCTAAATGTCGCACGTTGACGATTTACACAGTTTATTCGGTGTCTTACATTTTGCTTTGTAAACTTAACTTTTCTAATCTATAATCAATTTGTGTGTGTAATTAATGTTGTCGACTTTTGTACAAACACAATAAATGACACATATTACGTTTAGCTTGTATTACGTTTATCTATGTATATCTACTCACAATACTTTACCGTTATAGTAGTATATTTGGCCCAAATCGTGAAAGTCGTTCTCATTCACTCGCCAAGCTTCGAATTTTCTTATTCCACTGTTTCTATAAGTTCGATTAAAGGTTCGTGGGTTTTGAGCGGCCATGTTTTGTTCTTTGCATTTTCAACGAAAACAAACATGGCCGACCAGAGAATTGTTATCGGAAATTATAGAAACAGATTTTTTCCTGGACTTTTGTCAGACCTAACCCAAAATCTGTTTTCTTCAACAAAATTGATTTACAAAAATCCTAATTTTTAAAAATCGATTGGGTAATGAATGCTCTAGAGGCCAAAACGACGGCGACAAACCATTCTGACAGCGAATATAGGCAAGGCACAGACTGGGCCTAGGATGTACATGTAGGCCTAGTGTAGCTAAAGTGTAGTGTCAGTGTGGGCCTCATTCATAAGTCTTTGTACAATATTTTGTATCTCAAATCCTGTTTCGCAGAAGATATTACCAAGCGAACACGACTAGCACATTTGCAGTTTCGAACCGAAGGAAAACGGTTTCCAGGCTGATGAGGAAAGTGTCAAGTGAACTGCAGCGTTCCAAACTTCCAGCAAAGAAACGTACAGAGTGCAAGCTACAGAACCATCGCAGGTTTAGGTCAACACAATGGAAGTTTATTATCGTTGTCAACACAACACCACTCATATAGGAGAGACTGTTAGAAGATCAACAAAGAACACCAACTGTTAAGCTACAATGGTTGTGACAGTAAAACGGACTGGAAAATACCGTAGTAGGCAAGTATTGCATCTAAAATAAATGTTGTCCCATAGGTTTAGGGGCATTCAATGCATAGGTTTAAATGAAGATGAAGATGGCGAGAGGTCTGAGAAGAGGGGTTAATGCTGAAGACTTTCCTGTGTGACATTTGCTAATATACATGCCATACATGTACCCGTGTGCCACCCATGTATATTTCTGCTAATCTGTCCATTCTCACATATCTTTTCTAACCCACAGGGCCAGGCAAGGACCCCGATGTTTCCGTTGGTTGTTAGATTCGACCACATCCACAATCATCTGATTGAAGCTGCTGACACCCTGAAGTTCCGAGATGTCACAGAAGATTGTAACGCGAAATTCAGAGGTCAATTCGAAAAAAGGTCATTAGCCAGCTACAGCCTTGAACACACACAAACTTACTTGCAAATGGAGTTCGGTGCTGATTACGTTTATGAAGGTGGTGACCGAGCCAATTGCCCTGACTTGCAATTCTGCCACAGGTGAGAACAACATTTTTGGTTATGAGTACTATGGTTACAGAATGCTATGCTCAGATTCATATAAATGTAATACATGTATCTGAAATATGTTAAATACCGTATTTCAATTGATAATGATGGATCCAATGCCGCCGTCTTGTTTACATGGTCTTGACTAGAATTGACTTCATTCTCCAACTCAAAGATCCAAAGAAGATATAATATTGATTGCTGTGTGCTTTTAATCACAATATCAATAGGCCTGACGTAGCCCATTACATTTTCACAACGTTTCCTGCGACATGACGTCAAATTATTATTGTTGACGTCCTGTTGGCGGGTGTTTTGACGTCGCGTGACTCTTGATTTGATGCGGGACGTCATGATTTTGTTACCTTCGGGTGCTGCCCTCTTTTGGAGTGATAGAGTCGTGAATGACCAACTTTGGATCCCTGTGTTTATCAGTACAGCATCGAATCTGGTCTGTTTAAAAACACACTCAACATTAACTCCAATCGTCATCCAAGCCAATCCCATGCATATAAGGTAACGTGCAATATCATGCAAAGGGGGTACTAGTACCATGATAGCAAGTGGCGTAGTTGTATACGGCAGTGAAAATACTGCACAGTTTGCAGACCCAGACATGACATATTTTCTCGTTTCAACAGGAAATATACCAATACAAACAAATTCAAAGGCGTTTATTTACCATCAAAACATGCTTAAAATTCGTCTGCATATGTTGTTTTTTTTCAAACTGATGCAAATTTCAGCATCCTGGAGCTTTTTTCGCCGTATGTGACTAGCGCCCTCTGTCGACCAATATTCTACAGTGTTACTACCGTATTATTCGCGTACCACGACGTCGACACTCGGGTGATGACTTCGATCATTCCACGGTGATACAAAAAGTGAATCAGTGTTTTAATTCATTCTTTACGAATTTGAGTTATGGCTTCCTAATTTTTGCTAAATTTTAAGGAATTAAATAGAAACAACAATCCTCGAATCTGATAATAACGCTGATGTGCGGCATACACGGGTTACTATTTTAATATTTACTGCGCTATTTTTTAGAATAACAAAGGCTGTGAATCACTGAACACTGTTGAAAAATGTGTCCCCCCCACCCCCCCCCCCCCCCCCCCCCCCCCCCCCTACGTGCTATTTTACGATTGTTCACACATTTTTCTTTATTAATAAAAAAATCCAGAGAGCTCTGTTGTGGAAATAAATTATGTTGTCATCAGCTTCTTGTCACTATAGCTTCTTGTCGCAGAGCATTAATTGGTTCGTCGAAACTATTGACGTGGGACCAATGATTCGTCATGAGTAATTGTTGATGTCGTGTCCTGCGTTCGCACTCATGTGCCAACTCTTCAATTTTAGTTTGTTGTAACTCTTTAAATTGTGTAATACACGACGAGGCTAAGAGCTTCGTCAAAAAGAACTGAGTAATGATTTATCAAGTATATCATCAAATATTAAGTTGCTTTTTCTGACAGTCGTTAGTTTTATTTGCTTCAACTCATTTGTCCACTTTTATGATTCCCTTCCCCTGAAATATTGGTGAACGTTGATTTTCCCTACAAACTTAATCTCATATAGTTATGCCGCTGTTTCCTCCACGGTCCATTGTGGTCCAATATAGAAACTGTATATTTTGTATAGCAAAATTTACCGAAGTCAGTACGAACCTGGTGTCACATTTTACTTTTTGATATGTCTGTAAACTTCACACTTTGGTAGGTCTTTGAACATATCCTCGGCCATTGTGTATCTACAGAAAAAAAGCTGAACAGTCAATATCTTATAAAAGTGAAACGAAATGCTCTTAATAGTAAGAAAGAAATCCCCCCCCCAAAAAAAAAACGAAAAAAAAGAAAAAGAAGAAGCGTACTGCGGTACTGTAATAATCTAAAAAGTTACACATGACATTTCAAATAAACCTAATGTTTGGCACTTTATAATTAGTTTACAAACAAAACATAACATCTAAAACTATAGAGTTATTTCATGCACCCAATTAAACTCGATATGTACATTGTGCCCAATAACGTGTGGTGCATGCGCGCGTATGCTGTACACACGAAAAATATATTTCCCTTATTCGTGGATTGTCAACAGAGAGGGCGCTGTTTTTCTCTTAGTGGCTAGTTTTCTGATGAACAGGTCGGCACAAAATGATTAATCTTCAGACTCAGAGTGATCTTGCGGGATTTTTGCGCTATTTTCTCTTTACTAACAAGGAGTCACTCTATCGGTTTATGCAGAAACAATTACCAAAAACCCGGCCCATGGTGGCCTATTGAAAAAACGTCTAACATTTTGGTTTTGTATATTTTTAACTTAAATTAGCAAAACACGTTGGTTGTCGAAGCTTAATTAACCGATCTTTCGCTGTAGGTTTAAAAAATAAATCATACATCAAATGAGAGAGTACAAAAGTAGCTTCAAGTAAAAGGGTTTTGGACACCGCACCCCCTAATAAACCGTGTACTCAATTTAGATTTGTCATTAAATAAAGAGGCTAGGTTGTAAAATGTCAATATTGAAGTGAATTAATCTTCAAAATCAATTTGTTGTGATATAAACTATGTGATCATATATGGGGAAAAGGTATTTACAAAAACAGGGGGGGGGGGTGATCAGGTGAAATGTCTGGGTTTTAAACCACTTTGTACAGGTTATTTATGATATTTTTAAATTCATTTCAGATTATACCGAAAGGTGTTTGATAAGGCGTATGGTGCTGCCAGTGGGGACAACAAGATGCTACACGACTTGGATGATGCGTTAAAGAACTCAGCAGTGCACAAGGAGAGGAGTGTGGAAAGATTGCCTAAATCGGTGGAAAACTGGTGGTTGCTTTGTGTACACCGTTAATGAAGAGAATGCACAAGAGACACAGGCAACTCGTGTTTATTGATGCCTCTGGAGGTATGGACCGCTATGATTGTAGGGTTTTCATGCTACTTACCCATAGTTGTTGTGGAGGCTTGCCATTAGGATGTAATGCAGCTCAAAAACGGGTGAAATTTCAACTTAATTTCTCCTCAGCTACCGCTGAGAACCAGGCTATCGCCAAATCAGGATTCTTCATATCATTATTATTAACTTATATTGCGCAAATTCCATAAAAATATGTTCAAATGCGCAGTATCCACAAACAAAACTTAGCAAAATCACGCTAAGTAATCAGATTTGACGCGTCCTTGTTACAAGTTACCATAGGACTTTTGCATTCGGCCAATCATCGGCTTACATGATGCTCGATTAATGCTGGTTCAGGGGACATGTATTCGCTTCTTCTTGATAGCCGGGCAATTACTACAAAATAATGCCCTCCATGTAATCGAGTCTCGACCAATCAGAAGTCATTAACTCTCTTAGGTATTTATTAATGTCTTGTAAAACTAACTCAAAATTGGCGCTGTAACATTATTGCCGAAACAGCCCGGTGTTCGTCACTAACAAACACAAATCTAATTCATTATACAACCTGCGCCGAGGTGCCAAACATTCTTAAAATAGGCTTTAAAAAGCCCCAGATTGCCGGAGCGCTAGCGCCAGGGGGTTGAAATGCCCATGAGTGTACCTAAACATGTGGCTTCATATACTCAGTGCCGCCAGACCCTTTTTCGCTGGTGGATGGGTCACTCGACCAGGGAATATTTAGGTGCCAGTCCGCCACTTTGTGTGCTGCCCTCTATTGACTAAAATGGTTACGGCAGATTTCTGAACAAACAGGGGTGCACCATCCTAATTGAAGGGAGAATTTCTACGCGGTTTCATTAGCATGAAATGTGCCCCCCCCCCCCCCCCCCCCCACAGTTTCTTTTGAAAAAGGAGGCCGTTTGGTAAAAAAAAAATGTGCGATTGTGTAAATATAGCATGGGATCAACTCCGTGGTTTTTAAGCTTCAATCTAAAGACTTTATAAAATTACGGTTTTATAAACGGGTCCTAATTGCCCTAGACATGGAAGCGATGCCATTTGTAAAATGGCTGCTTGCAGGCTCGGGAAGTATCACTTTTCGGGAGGTGAGTTTCTTTGGGTGTGAATATTAAAAAATGTAATTGGCTAACCCACTAAAAATTGAAAAGAAATGGAAAGATAAAGACTAAGACAATAATCTGATTGTTGTTTTGGAAACCCTAGTGATGTCGGTGTGCATGAAACTTGGTCCTGAAAATTGTTGATTTTACACTGTTTTCAATGGGACCTGAATTAGGCTAGTGCACCCACAGGTTCGGGCAAGAGCAACCTCTTTACCATGGCTACGATCTTGCTACGCCTTGTTTTTCCACCACGCCTTGCGCGATCTTAACCCATGGAATTGTCCAATTTAAATGTGCGTTAAACGCGTGACGCAATCTTTAACATTTTGTAATTGTTATTTTGCAGAATCAATCCTTTCAAACATGATATTTTGACGTCGCGTAATTTAGCAAGGATTTATATTAAATGTACGTACCTATGTTTTCCATCTAAGACGTTATAACCGTTTTTGTTGGAGGGGGGGGAGGGGGGTGCGAAGCTTCTAAAATCCATATTGTACAGGACTGGTGAGGCGCAGACTTGAAAAAAATGTATACGTGACGTGCGTTCAGGAACACGCGCGCGCATTACATTCAGGGCGTGCAGTTTACGAAATACGCGCGCAGTACGCACTAAATAGCCAGTCAGCGTCGTTTACGCATTCCTCACCGCCAGGGGTTAGTGAAGGAACGCGCATGTGCCCATGGATTCGAGGCTGGTGCAAGAGTGCTTGAGTAATGTTTAAAGCCCATTTCGTTAAGTTTTGGTATAATGGACCTCTTTGAAGAGGTTTGCCGAGTTTTGTCTCAGAAATTCGCAAACAAATCTTTCGAGACACTTATTTACCTAGCTTTGCCACCCTGGCCTCGACTTTTGTTAACGTACCACCAACGAGCTATTACATATAGAATTGTGCGGGAGGGCACTTTATACGAAATGATATAATTATTAAACCTAAGCAACTGAGCGAGACATTGCTGTATACTGTAGTGGATAATGCACAGGATTAGTAATCCGGGGGCGCGAGATCGAATCCCATGAAAACCCATTTAATTTGTTATTCCTTTTTGTATTACTTTTTCATAGCTTTGTTTGTAATTTTCAACATTTTGCTTTTTCGATTTTTTCCCCAAGGAAATAAAGTCCTTGGACCTGACTTGCAACTCGCATATGCTTTAGTATACGACAATAGCTCATTAGTTGTACTGAACAAAAATGTCGCGTCCGGGTAGCTTCGCGCGCTTTGATTTAAGGCTACCTTACAGCTGCCAATCATAATACCCAGCACGATTATGTGAAACGGACCCCTCCTCTAGTCCCCCGTACGTACGCTTTCTATACTATTGTTACCGAACGAAATTTGTTTATGCTGTTTTATAATAATGTGCCAAAATAAACCAACGACTTTAGGGTATACTACACGAGATGGCATTATAATTACGTATGTATACCCGCCTCTCTACGCAGACAATAGGCCTATAGAGAGTTGAAATATCGATCGCCAAATAACGTTGTTGTCAGTGGATCGTAAACTAATATATATGAAAAATGTATCCTTAATAAACCTACGCTAGACTGAGAAAGCAATATCTGCACTGCGCAGCATTTAAATTGGTAAATGAACTTGCACAACCGTGCGTGCATGGTTCCCCTAGTAACGTTTACAGTAATTATCAGTACTTGAACAAAAAGCAACCATGTTTGTGTTAAAACCATTGCACCAGTTATTTCAGACATAAATTAAGCCTAGACACGGATCGCCTCCGTGCGTCCGTGTAAAAAAAAAATTGGCGGCTCCCAGGGTTAAGTCAGTTTAGGGTAAATGCAGTGTAATGCTAATTGACATGTCTCTCGTCACTTTCTCTAGAGAATGAGGCATTGTCCAAAACTATTGTTTTAATGTTTATTTTTCTCTCCCTCTTTTATTGTGGATATGATCTGTTAAAACAAGTACTAGCTTTTTCGTTAGGGGTATTTGCTTTTTCTGTTTTTTCTTCTCTTTTTTTGGGGGGGGGGTTGCTTCTTAATATAAGCAGGTCAAGTCTGTCAAGAAAACAGAAACAAATAACAAAATAAAATAAAAAAACAAGTTGATCTTATATTTACTTTACCCACGTTGTTCTATAGTCCACACTTGGAATATTTTGAATTTCCATGAGAGGTTATCTATAAAGCAAAACTATCATGTCTTATAAAGCTAAATCGAAGTGACTCTCACTAAAGATTGACCGTAAAGGCATTATTAATTCTTTAGAAATGACACAAATTCACAATAATTCCCCTATGCATGTCTGTTCATGCTACACTCTAAAAACAGATTGGTTGAAAATAACCAATATATTGGTCGATTTCAACCAATCTAGTTGGTAGATATGTGGATAACTAAAATATTGGTTAAAATAACCAATCTGATATTGGTTACCTATTTAACCAATCCATATTGGTTATAACACCAACCAATGCAATGTTGGTTAGTTTAACCAATCCACAATGGTAGGACTCCAACCAATTTGTATTGCACTTATCATGATATGGCTGCAACCAATTCATATTGGTTAACACGCAACCAATTGCATTGGTTATAACACCAACAATACAAACAATACAAGATTGGTTAATTCAACCAATTTATAATGGTTAGGCTACACTATGTATTGGTTCCTACGTAGACAAATTACGTAATGAAATAATACCAATGGAATTAACTTATTACACATTGCAATTACGCATACATACAATAATATTTCTATTACCTACTGAACACTTACTACAAACTTAGCTACTGCTGTTGTTAGTTTTATCGTTCGCTTTTTTGTCCACGACGAAGTCCCAGCTTGTTTTTTTATGAATAATGTCAACATTTGAATACGAATGAAATGTAATGTGAATTTTTCACTATGTTTGCACAAAAATCTAAATTCAAACATGAAATCGTTTGAATAATTACATATTATGGTCAAAAAAGTGCATTTTGGACTAAATAATACAATTTAACATTGTCAAAACAAATGTCCTCACTTCTGATTGGTCAGTTACTGTAGGTACATTTCTTACAGGCTCAACCAATATTACTGGCTGAAGGCCAACCAACCAATAAAAATAACCAATATTGGGTCAACCAATTAGAGTGGTTGGTCTTTTAACCAATCTGTTTTTGGAATGTATAAGTTATCTAAACAGCGCCAGAGGTTACTAACATCCTAAATAAATGTTTAAAATAGTAAAAGTTTATTTCGAAATGATTACATGTTAATTTAATGTAAACCATACGATTATAATATACAACCAATATTGACAAGTACATGTATATAAATATTCCTGTTTTGCTATACAAAAGAGCAATATTGAACGTTAAACCAGAGCCAATTACTCGACTCGAGTCCGAATTTGTTGACAGTCACTGAGGCAAATGACTTGATTCATCACCAGAAAAACTGAACTTGACTTGAGCAAAAGCTAATAACACTCGTTGCAGAAAATATGCAAAATGTATGTTTGTCACTTCGCAAATACAGTACGGTAAACATGCAGCCGATATTGTGTTCACACATACACCGTGTCACGGACTCCCACCTTGTGGTTCTGTTGCACACAAAATACTATCTCGAAACTCGACTTGAAACACGTTTTCCAATTCAAGGTTTCATCATTGCTTTCGTGTGATTGCTTTAAAAATACCAATAAATGACATTGTTTTGGTTTATTATTGACTCAATTCGACTCGACTATACACTGTCACATGACTCGACTTAATTGGTGTATAAGTCATGTGACACGACTCGACTCGACCATACACTGTGGCACGACACGTCTCGACTCGACTCGACTATACACTGTGACATTACACGACTCGACTTTACACTGTGGCACGACACAACTTGACTCGACTATACACTAACTGTGACACGATACGTACGACTCGACTCGACTCGACTCAATTCGACTATACACTGTGGCACGACACTGTTCCTTTCTCTATGTCTTAACTATGCACTGACACGACTCGACTCGATTTCTTGACCGAATGACTCGACTCGCCTTGAGTCACTTTTTGTTTAAATGACTCGACTCGACATTGTAAGTAGTCTGATTACTAGCAGCCAATCACTTCAAACCTCATGCTGCAGTGTCTGTGCCATGCAGTGGGGTAAATGCGCAGGATTCTGGTGCGCAAGGCAGACGGAAAACGAGTGGTTACCATGGTGTTCATGTCCTTGTTACCAGGGAACTGTAAACAAAAAAAATACAGGAATGGGGTGTATGTTGAAAAAGGTCTAAATTTAGATATGTATTAGTTAAAGTATACGTAGTGGCGTATAATAGTTACCATAAACCTGTTGCCATTTTCCAGTTTTAAACCTACATGTATTGGTGTGCCGTCTGCATTAGTCACGTGGTGCCAGGACTGACTGTCATCACTGTACGCGGCCACTTGGTACTCCTTCACAAATTGGTTGTAAAGTGAATCTCCGCGCCCCTGGGTGATCAAACCAGTGATGGTGACTGCATCATGGAAGTCAACCTGTATCCATGGACTGATATCAGTGGTTCCACCACACCATGCTGCAGCGTACCCTGTTAAACGTGAACAACTTTGCTTAATGTTTACGCTTAAAGTTTAGGTTTTTTTTATCTCAATTTTTAAATAGTTTTTGAGTATGATGTTCTAATTTGTTTGCCATTGAAACAATGATTTCTACATACAAAATATAAATGTATTTCGTTTATTCAAAGCACAGATTGAAGCTATACTAATCCAATAACTGTATTGGAAACAAAAAACCTTGATCCTTTTGTTCACTGTCGCATATGATCCATCTGTGACGCGAAGCTCGTGTGTGTCAGAATGCTGCTTGTTCAAAACAGGTTGATATTGGGTATACCACATATAAAATATGTTCTAACGATGGAAATTGATGCTGTATCATCATGACGTCATAAGTGGTATTTTGAAACACTCTCAGATAGCACAAGTCGTTATATTAACGTTGAAAGTGGTTCATTTAGTTGATAATGATTTTGGTTTAACAGTTAACGTTAAACAAACGACCACTTAAAGTCAGTTTTGTAAAAGTTATCAATTCGTAGATTTAAAGGTAGGATACACCATTGGTAATTGTTTGAATTATCAGGAATGGGCGGATTTGGGGGGTTGTATTTTATAGTAAATATCGTTTAAATGTTTAAAGTTTTACAATCATGGATGCCAACAAAAAAAGCAAGGAAAACGGCGTTCGTATTCAATTTCATTTTTTTTTAACAAACTATTAGGCCTACAGGATATATCTAGCGCCAACATTTTGCTGGATGCCTAGAATCATTATTTACCTTAAAAAAGGAAGACATTTCTTAATAAATCGGTAGTAAAATGTTTTAATATCTGCAAATAGTATATCCTACATTTAAGTATATGTTGTTTTAACGTAGATTTATGTTTACGTGCTTCTGTGAATATAGGGGTTAATTTGCCAACATTGATCGAACGTTATTATATTAGTACCAACGATTCTTCTTCCGAATCCTTACAGCTTTAACTAAAGCATTTCCATTCGGTTTGCACGTTCAAACATTGTTTGAACTTAGTTAGCAATGTTGGCCAATAACAGTTTAAAGTGAATAACGTTAAAACAGCGTTAGAGGGATATACCCAGCACAATATGAGATCGAGGGACTCCCTCCTTAGTCCCCCATACCCATACACTCTCTAAACTATTGTTAATTAACGCCCCCCAAAACAAACCAAAACAAAAACCAAGAAAAACAACAACAACAACAACAACAAACAAACATACAACAACAACAAAACTAAAAAGAATTTGTGAAAACAAACAAAAACATCCCGCTAAAAAAGAGAGTTCCCTCCGTATCTTGCTTCATAATGTATAGGGAGACTGGTGATGTTAATTAAATCGTGTGGTTCATTGAACATTGTTAAGGCAGCGTTTTCAGAACGTCAGTGTGGTTGGTTGAACCATGAAGGAAGGAAAACGGACCATGGTTCACAGAATCCATGGATCTCTGAACTACGTCATATGGGGAGGTTAGCGAGGTTGGTTAAATGTTTGTTGACTGAACGTTGCTAAAGAATATTTAATTTACAACAAAATATTATGTATCAAAGTATCGCCATTGGAGGCTCAAAGGAGGCAGAATGATTGCCTAGGTCGTTCAAAGGTGGTACACAGGAGATTCAGACATCCACATGGACGCCATGCCATGGTCGTCGTAAATTTTTGAACATGTTCAAAACTTTCGCCCAAAGGTCGCCGAGGAATTTGTTGCCCAAAGGTGGCTCAAGGGAGGCAGAAAGGAGGTTCAAGCATTGCCGTAATTGCAGAGCGGAGGCACAGTGGTCGCCCAATGGTCGCGCTCGTAGATCGCCATGGAAATGGCCTAAACTTGCATTTTTGGTGGTTCAAGGGAGGCACAAGTATCGCTGTAGCAGGATTTTCTTGGTTTAGGCGACCATTGAGCGTCCTGGCCTATCATAGCTCGAGAAATGATCAGACGAACTTCGTTGCTTTCGCGAGACATGGGCGAGACATTCTCCAAACTGTCGGAATCTGTTTGGGCTTTCACGAAAATTTTGCGAACATCACGCACGACGTGAGTAGGTCGTGCGCATATGACGAAGCTTTTTAGACATTTTCGAGGGCAAATCACGAGTAAATCACGACTCGGAATGCTGGAAATGTTCGAACTTTTTTGAAATTCCTGGCGAACAACTGCATATGACGACCCTTCCGAACCCCCGCGCATGTTTGGCGAACGTTTGGAACATACAAATGTTGGACTTTGCAAGTTTTTCGGCATTCGCATCCTTCGCAAATCGTTCGCGTGCATCGTGAAAACCCACCCTAAGCGCGACGTCTGAACTCACGGCCTAACTCACGGCCACGACTTATTTATTCCGCGGCCGCAAGTTATTACTCGCGGCCTCGAGTTATTAAGTTGCGGCCGCGAGTAAGTATCGTTTTCTTGTATGCAATCTGAAACAATTCAGATTTTGCTAACACTTTGTTCGTGTTCTTCAATTTGATTATAAGGTCGCTAGTTAGGTGGTATTTTGTGACGTTATTATTAAGATGAATACAAAAGAAATACCTTGCATATTAAGTCTAGCCCTGGGCGGGCCGTAGGGAGCCGAGTTTTGAAAATACGACGAAGCTGTGATGCTTTTATCGGGGATGCGATTATCTTCCATTCCGAGTGGTCTGGAGCACGGAAAGGTACCTGCAGTGGTGCAAACAGAGACAAAATATCAATTATACAGATATGGATTAATAATACTAAGATCGGTAGGGCGTAGGCACGCGCATTCCTGCCAGGGGGGTGCTGGAGGAAAGATACGCATGCGCCAAACGTGACGTGCGATCGCAACGCAGTTTACGCATCGTTAACGTGCATCGTGATTTACGATCCCAAGCCAATGGACCTTGTCATCCTATTTTCAGAGATTTCCCCCTGCGAAATCTGGCAGGAATTGTTTGCGCAAAACTGTAGGTTGTGCCTGGGCTTGGCTTAAAGGGTGATTCGACGTTAGCTTGTCTGATCACGTTTTAACGGATGTAGCGCACACCATACCGGAGTAGTAGTTAGAATTGCCTGACTGGTTGGCCATTGCAAAGGTAAATACAGAGGTTGGATCTCATTTTACGCAAGCGGGTTGCTGTCGGCGTTCCCCCCGTTGTTTATATTGTTTCAGTCGTCTCATCTTATATCATTATCTGGAGCATTTCCTTTTTAGAAATGCATCCGTTTGTTGAAGAGGGGGCTGGGGAAGTGGGGGGGGGGGGGGGGGTGGGGGGGGGGGGGGGGGGTGGGGGGTGAGGGGTAGTGTAGTGTACTCACCGGTGCAGTTTAGCCATTGACGTATCTCCTCAGAACAGCTGCTGATCAGAAAGGTGTCATAGTACGTCACCTTGTAGGGTCTGTACGGTACAAAGGTGCTGAAGCCACCCATTCCGATCGACGTGCACTCACATGGGTCTTCGGCTTGAATCAGCCAGCGGTAGCGGCTCGTCTCTGGGTCGAGCTCCTGGTTCATGGTGCACGGCATTGCTTGGGAATGTAAGGACGTACAAATAAAATTACTCGTTTCGCGTATATAAATTCAGGTAAACAAAAAGACATATCGCGAGATATGCGTTGATCTATATTATGTAAGTGTTTTATTTAATTTGATAAATACGTTTTTTTAGTTATTACACCTCAACTTTGTTGTATTTTAGGGCGTAACTACTTCGTTGTATTTCCAAATTTTGTGGAATTAAGCATTTCGTTCGAAATCCCCGAAAATGTTGTGTTTTAGATTGTTTACTTGGGCCTATCTTATGTTAAACCCCTGGCTGAAAGGAATTCAACCTAATGTCTTATTATTGTTTACCTCGGACACGACCGGAGTACGCATACTTTTGTTCGTGTCGTTATCATTTACTGGGCATGTATACGATGCACATCGTTTGTGTTCATAAACAAAGCACCGATGCACAAATGGGGTCTCTTACACTTTCCGGCTAGACTAACGAATACACCCAAACAAAATGTGTAGATGCTTATATCCTACTTTTAAATGCTTATTCTGATGAAAATAATATCGCCTAATTAGGCGCTTCCATGACACAGTGTCCCTTTAGGCCTAAGCTGTATTTGTGTATTCTGTTTAATATAGGTTTATTTTAAAACATGTTTTACACAAATTCAGCAACTCTCGCATTTAATTTTGTCCGAAAAAAAAATCCACAAGCTTTTACTAAACCAAAACAATTAGTCATTTACACTCTAAAAACAGATTGGTTGAAGATAACCAATATATTGGTCGATTTCAACCAATCCAGTTGGTAGATAATGTGGATGACCAAAATATTGGTTTAAATAGCCAATCTGATATTGGTTATAACACCAACAAATGCAATGTTGGTTAATTTAACCAATCCACAATGGTAGGACTCCACTACCAATTTGTATTGGTTACCACGTAACCAATCCATATTAGTTATAGCACTAACCAATACATTCATATTGGTTAACACGCAACCAATTGCATTCATATTGGTTAACACGCAATTGCATTGGTTATATCACCAACCAATACAATATTGGTCAATTCAAACATTTTATAATGGTTAGGCTGCAACCAATATGTATTGTTTTCTACGTAGACAAGTTACGTAATGAAAATAATACCAATGGAATTAACTTATTACACATTGCAATTACGCATACGTACAATAATAACGTATTCCTATTAAACCTACTGAACACTTACTACAAACCTAGCCGTTGTTAGTTTTATAGTTTGCGTTTTTGTCCACGACGAAGTCACAGCTAGTTTTTTATGAATAATGTCAACATTTAAATACGAATTAAATGTAATGTGAATTTTTCGCTATGTTTGCACAAAAATCAAAAATTCAATCATGGAATCGTTTGAATAATTACATATTATGGTCAAAAAGGTGCATTTTGGAAAAATACTACAATTTAACATCGACTATTGTCAAAACAAATTTCCTCGCTTCAGATTGGTCAGTTGCTGTAGGTACATTTCCTACAAGCTCAACCAATATGACTGGTTGAAGGCCAACCAACATATTGGTTATGAATGACCAATAGATTGGTTAATACCTTGGTTACAAGCTAAACCAATATAACTGGTTGAATGACAACCAATATATTGGTTATAAATGACCAATAGATTGGTTGATACCTTCAACCAATATGACTGGTTGACGGACAACCAATATATTGGTTATAAATGACCAATAGATTGGTTGATACCTTCAACCAATATGACTGGTTGACGGACAACCAACGCAACGGTTATGTTTTAACCAACACATTGGTTAAAAACAACCAATATTGGGTCAACCAAATAGATTGGTTGGTCTTTCAACCAATCTGTTTTTTGAGTGTACCATTCGTTTGCAAAGTTTGGTAAATCTATTTAAACATCGTATCGAGAATATTCGTCTTTACAGAGATTAAACTTTGCTCAGACGAATTTGATCTGCAATGACAACTATTTTCGACCTGGTGTTTAATAAAAATGTGGCTAAACGTTGAAATTGAATAATGAGTTACTCAATTGTTTTGGTAAAATCCTGTGAAATGTTTCCTCGGACTAAATTAAATGCGTTGGTGAATTTGTATATATTTTTTTTAATTAGCCGGAAAAAAACTATATATACTCATGCTTGTGTCGTGTTGATGTGTCTTAATAAATTGAGTAAAAATCACTTTTTGAATGTTTTTTTTTTACCGACAGTATTGAGGTAAAAGCAACTAAAATTTAGTTTTAAGTAAACTGTAATAATTAAATTGGTTATATAAACTCATCACAACAAGTATCGAGACACTTACAAAATGATCCAATAGTTAATGGCCCGAAAGAGTATAGATTAATCGAAGCAACTAACCAACTGCATAATTTTGTTCTGCGTATTTTGACACCTCGATTGTTGAGATACGATGTTGAAGAGCGGAGTTATTGTCATTTCAGTGGTCGTAGATCCAGTTTCAAAAGTGACAATCATTCCTATATAAGCCGGTTTGTATTGATCATGTTGATGTTAAATGATCAGCCAATAAGATAATCTCTACATAATATGCCCGACTTTTCTTTTGAAAATGTGTGATGTAGCCTGCATATATCATACTGTAGGTAAATATCCAAGCATGTTAGAGTAAATTATTTATTTAAAACAATTAGTTGTTTTTTTAGTTTTTGTTTAAGGTAAATACATTAGTTTGTTTGTACCATGTTAATGATGCAAATAACTGTTGTGTATTTATGTTCAGGAAAGGATAATATTTAACATATTTCAGTCAGAATGGTGCTTTTAACAAAATGGGATATACATGTACGGAATAGACATGGAGCCCAAAACAGTTTTAAGTATTTGTATACACACATGTCGTCACCGTTTTCACGAAGAGGCAAATTGAGCCTTTCACGGTCTGAACAAACTTTCGAGATAATCGCTTGTAAAGTTTGTCCTTTTTTCGTTTGGCAGTTTGAAACATAAATATCTATAGAATATACAAGATTAAGGTATCATGGGAAAGAAGAGATTTCAATCTTCTTAAATATAGCAAACGTTAAGAAAAATAGGTGATTAGTTTTGCAGAATTAATCAATTAATAGAATTGCCTCTTCGTGAAAACGAAAAAAACGATACATTAGCAAATTCGCCCGTGGCTGTGAGAGTCAGAATGTATACATTTCCCCATTGCGCCCTCCAATTTGCCTCTTCGTGAAAACGCTAAAAGCCCTTTCGCGACCAATTCGCCCAATTCGCCTCTTCGTGAAAACGCTAAAGTGACTAAGCGCACCAAAGTGCCCTTCATAAACACGTTGAAGTCAACGCTATTTCGAATTTGCCTCTTCGTGAAAACGCTAAAAGCCACTTCGCGACCAATTCGCCCAATTCGCCTCTTCGTGAAAACGCTAAAGTGACTACGCGCACCAAAGTGCCCTTCATAAACACGTTGAAGTCAACGCTATTTCGAATTTGCCTCTTCGTGAAAACGCAAAAGGGCACTTGAGGACCAATTCGCCCATTAGTTAATTAGGTTAATTGTGATTTTAATGATTTTGTGGATGTATAACTTCACCAGGTTGTAGAAATTGCAATATTTAATCGTTTTCATCAAAAAAAATAATTTCGATAAATAGACGATTTTTCATGAAATTCGCCTCTTCGTGAAAACGGTGACGATGTGTGCGTGGAGGAAGCCCAATGTTTATCTATACTTGTTCCTTGTTAACCAGTTTGCGCCAGGATTAAACACAAATTATTGGACCCAGACGTTTTGATAATGCATCTACTACCGGTACAAGATGTCGCCAATGGCATTTTCTCTCTCTAATAACCTGGGCGTGATATCAAGTCATCTGGTACCCGCCATAACTTCTGACGTCTGTTTAGATGTCAGCCGTGGAACTACACAGAGAGCCGGGACAATTTTACGTAATAAAACCTATACAAATATTTGCAAGATCACCTGAAAAGAACCCTTTCAAGTATTTCAAAGTAGACTTAAGAAACAATGGTGGAGAATGATGTATGTCAGCAACTTAGGGTACGTTCAGACGGAGGCGTATTTAATACAAAATCAATTAGTCTTTGGGCTAATAGATAAGACATTTTTAATTCAAAATATGCTTGCGTTCAGACGAGAACGTTACGCCGGCACTGCGCCGTGAAAAGTAGCTTAACTTATTCCACCTAGGTTACGCAACGAGGCTGCATTATCCGACATTCCAGTAACGAAAGCGCGCGTACGGGGAAATTGCCCTATAGACGATGTGCCTCTGTTTACATCTGTATTCAAATGTGCCCGTCAATATGCGCACGCATCATGTTTTACATAAATTTGGTTAAGAGATGATGTGGAGGCAGCGATGTGTCGTCTTTGATGCAGTAACAGTAGAACGGTGAGTTGGGAGGGCGCCACCATGCGGCGGAGTCTGGTTATGCCATTCTCCCGCCTCCGTCACTGGTCGGTTGCCTTCCGACTTCCAATTACAGGTAAATTTCCTTCTTTTTGCAAGTTTGATTCAAATATATAAACTAAAGGACAATAAACCTGGTATAACAAGTATCATTTAGATTTATTAATTAGCCCATTAAAGCTCAGGATTATATGTATTTTTCAGCAATTACAGTTCAGTTAAAGTTGTAAAGTTGTTGACACTTTCATGGCGCCGTCCAAGGACCATGCCGTTTTGCTAGTACATGTACATGTGCATTTATGAACACGAGTCTGAGCTTTATTGTATGTGGAGAATTGATCACTGTAAGTTAATGCGATCTGTGAAATAGGTATTTTACAGCGCAGGCATCGGTATTAAGTCTAAGTTGACTGAGTAACGTGGGCATATTTTGACAAATTAATGGTAATCCATAGTCTATAGTTTATGCTACAACAGCGCCCTCTATGTCATTGGTAGACTAGTCAAATATTGGCATAGTGTGTTAATTAACTTGCCAAGGTTTATTATTTGGTGCAGGTTGTCCGTTAAGCTAATGGCTTTTAGAATAAGCTTTAATATAGATCTGATAATTCTTAAGGATTTTAAGACAAGATGATCAATCCCATATGCTGTTTTGATTGGTAAAAACCCACTGTACTGCTGGATTATTGTTTAATACAGGTCTTACAGGTGTATGATTCAAAACAAAACGTTGGAAGTATTTGTACTAATTAATTCTTTTGTGAAAGAGTTGCATTATTTCAGCCGAAGTATTCACTTTATTGGATAGATTTTGGTGAACACACACTACATGTATTTATTGTACTAATGATTTCATTTATTTTCTCTTTCCTTCCTACTTGTTAATTGTTTACTGTCCAATTTGATGCCATTCTCCCGCCTCCGTCACTGGTCGGTTGCCTTCCGACTTCCAATTACAGTACCGAATAAAAGAGTCAATCTGAACCCACTGATTTAGAGGTTTCAGTCATTCTGTAGCCTCCATAATAAAACCCCCCCTCCACAATGACATCAGAGGTCACATAATTCAAAGGCGATCTGACCTTCGACGTCACTCTTTAACCAAATTGTATGTAAAACATGATGGGTGCGCATCACTGCCTGGCACATTTGAATACAGGTGTAAACATGTGACGTCAGATGGCACATCGTCTATAACGCGTCACGGCGCAGCAATACAGCCCACTGCTTGTCGTAATCGCTGATCTTGCGGGAAAATTGAATTTGCATCCGTCACGAAAGCTATCATAACTGAACATCACCGGTGACAATAAAACTGCCTGAGTTAAGCGGTGGTCACATCTTACGGTCATGCACGTAGTTGAACGTATTATGGTGTGACCATAGTAGACCCCAGAAGTCGTGGCATTGTTCTTTCGTTTTAGACGGTTTCGTACTACATGGTAGAGGGTATACGTCTCCTGTCCAATCAAAAGACGTGCCAAACAATACGGCCCTCCCAACGGGGCCCCGTCCAATCGTTGGCCAGATGACACCGGTCGTCATATTAGGCTTTTGTTATTACATATTCAGCATGAATTAATTTATTTAAATTTAGGAAAGCTTTTTCTGTGGTTTGTTATAACAACAAAGTAGGCCTACAGGGGACTATGCTAAGATGCTCATCTAGTCGTGGAATTTGTCATCTTTGTTCAATTTCTATACCTTATATTGCGCCCGTTGGAGTCTGTGGGGAATTTACGTAGCCCGGACAAACGCGTTGCTGCAAGGATAGACCATGCGTAGACATTTTCATTCTATACCCAGCACGATACCCTATACCTTATACACACCCAACACCATTGTTACCTAACACATCCCCCCCTTAAAACATAACAATAATTCCTAAGATTCCGGGAACACAATGATCAACACAAATGAGGAAGGGGGGAGGGGGGGGGGGGGGGGGGTTCTCTGCCACATATCGCGCTTCATACGTTTCATTCATATTGGTTGGATGAAAGCCACGGTGGGGTGGAAGAAGGGGGGGAGGGGGGATTTATTAAACTTCATTACCTTGTGACTGTAACATCTATATTTGACAAAATTGCGAACCACTGCGACAAAAATACTGACAATTTAGGAGCTCGCTAACATAGGGCAAGATAGCTCATTGGTTGAGCACTGGTCCAGTATTCCAGATGTCGCAGGTTTGAGTCCCGCCTTGCCAATGTCATTGTTTACTTTCAAATTTATGCAAATGTACATAGTCAGTTTGCCTTGTGGTTTATTTGTGTATTCAAGATAAAATGTCATATCCTCATTGAGTGATCCCCACAATATCGCTTCCCAGGTTGTATCGTAAAATTAGGCGTGATCCCTGGCCACACGGAATTCTGGTGTTCATGAATTCTGACTAGCGCCTCGAACAAAGATACTGACAATATGGGAGACCGCCGTAATATAGGGTAAGATAGCTCAGTTAGTAGAGCACTGGTCCGGAGGTCGCAGGTTCAAGTCCCGCCTTGCTAATTTCTTTGTTCACATTGAAATTCCTTCAAACCTATTTGCATTAATACGTCACTGGTTTCAGGAAGGGATGGGCATGTAAACGTTTTGAGATAATTGCAAACAAAACAATAGTTTCTTAACTAAAACTAAAAGCAAAGATATCCGTCTCTTCGTGAAAACCAATTTTTCAGTTTACTTACTTTTTAAACAATTGTTTACGCCATTCGATAAACTGATTTTGTGCACAACAAGCGCGTCTTTTCGTGAAAACGAAACATGCAATAACATGTATTGGGATGCCTGCACCTTACAACATTAATGTTAAGACATTACACAGGTTTAGCTCCTAAAAGCAAGCCAGAATTATTGAGTGAGATGTTTTAAAGGTAGGATGCACCATTGGTAATTGCTTGCATTATCATGATCGGGTGAATTAGGGGGGGGGGGGGGGGGGTGGTTGTATTGTATTGTACATATTAACTGACTTGTCAAAAGTTTTACAATCATGGATGCTGAGAAAAGCAAGAAAGAATGCATTCGTTTTCAACCAGCGTTGGGTACATTACCAACACACTCTCGTAAAAGTTGGTACCTTAATCCTGTCTTAACTTATTCTTCATATTGGGGCTTGAGGTTTACACACTGGCAGTTTTATGTGCGGTCAGGGAATTTCAGTCCTTCAACAGCGGCCGGGTCAGTGGAAGGTCAACTTCATGGTCAACCCACTGGAGAAAAGTTCCTGACAGCACACTTGTCACTCCTTTTATTTGTCTTTTTAAACATTTCTCCAATACAGAAACCCGTAGGTCATTCTGATTGATACGGTAAGACCAACCATTTTTCATTATTAATAATTATACAACATAACACGCATGTAATCGGTCCAATACCGGACACATCCGCTACCAATCCCGTAGTGTGGTTAATATGTTCCTTAAAGGTAGGATACACTATTGGCAGATATCGAAAATATTTACTACCAAATTATTAAGAAATATCTTACTCATTTGAAAGTAAATAATGATTCTACGCATCCAGCAAATTTTGTGCACTAGATATCCTGTAATTATTGAGAAAAATTAAATTTTATAAAATCAAATCGCGAAAAAACAAAAAAACATAAGAATAATTGCCCGACGCCGGTTGACAACAAACGCTGTTTTTCATGCTTTTCTCGCCATCTATGATTGTAAAACTTCGGACAGGTCAGGTAAACGATATTTACTATAAAATTCAACCCCCCCCCCCCCCCCCCCCCAATCCACCCATTCATGATAATTCAAGCAATTACCAATGGTGTATCCTACCTTTAACATCCCCACTGCACGGACAGGAAACCATGTCTCGCTTAATCGCACATGCATGTATTTATTTCGGCGAGGGTAATTACACTAATTACACTACAAAGTTAGCTAAACGTGAAGCGTACTCTTCATAATACATGTGTATTATTAAAGACACCCTTGTACGGCTGCGGTCTGCGATCGCTACGTCAAGGCCAGGTAGTGTAGTTAATATGTTTCCGTAGTTTAAGGACCGGCAACAGGCGTCGCCTTCCCTCAGGCACAGCACCGCGCACCGGACCCGTGTCAACCCGGAGTAGCTCCCATTGGAGTGACCGGCCGCGTTCGACTTCGCCACCAATCGCCACCAATAAAATGCTGGCATATTTAAAGACTGACAACCCTCGAAAAACCCATTTCTCCCTGGTTCCCAAACGTTGCTGTTATCAATGAATGTAGACTTATGCAATACTAACCAGTGTAGCGTTCTTGTTTTTGAATTATCAAAATACTAAATTCGGTGCAAATTCGGGAAATCGTACGCCAAATTTAATTTATTTTTAACGACTGTATGCACTTATCAATTGCCAAACGAAAATAAACCAATGTATTTTTAATTTACAAATTAATATGCACATTTCGTGATATCGTCCGGGGAAATCTACATTAAATTGTGATGAGTTTAATATTGAATATTGATGCGCACAGCAGAAACAGTTCGTTTAGCTTACACTTGTATGCAAATGTCACACGCGACCGTTTGATTAGCCACCGTGTTATCCTCGCGCCTGCCCTGGGGCCATTTTCATAAAACCGGTAAGCAACAAAACACGCTTAGCACAAACACAGCTTTGCTTAATAAAAACTGGTTACCAGCCAAAACTGCTTGTCCTTTTTATGCTAAGCAAATGCCAGCTGAATACCAGTCACAAACAATAAACACCACCCTAAAATTATTTGATTTGTAACCCTGTCCCCCCCCCAGGATAAATTCTGATGCTAAGCAAATGTTTGTGCTTACATGTTTTATGAAATTGGTTGCCTAGCCACTATTGACACAGCTCACGAGCGGGTGTCTAGGGGTGCACTACCCTAATTGAAGGAAACAATTCTACCCGAGCTCATTAGCATGAAATGTCCCCCCACCCACTATATTTTTTTTAATATAGTGGGGTTGTGTTAATATAGCCTAGGATCAACTCCCTGTTATTGTTTAGCTTCAATCTGAGGGCAGAGTTGTTAAAATTACGGTTGCAAAATGGGTCCTAATTGCCCTAGAACGTGGAGGGATGCCATTTGTAAAATGGCTGCTTGCAGGATCGGGAAGTATCACTTTTCGGGAAGTGAGTTTGTTTTGGTGTGAATATTAAAAAAATGTATTTGGTTAACCCACTACAAATAGAAAAGAATGAAAAGATAAAGACCAAGACAATAATCTGATTGTTGTTTGAGACGTTACCAGGACAATTAAATTTAAAAAAAAAATACAAATTACGGGGAAATTGATACAAAGATAGTATATCCCCTAACATTTGACTAAAGGGGGGGGGGGGGGGTGGGGGTGGGGGGGGGGGGGGGGGGGGGGGGGGGGGTTTCCACATGTAATACCCCCCCCCACCCTCCTCCCATACGCATAATGCCAGAAAGAACAGTTTTCTAACAGGCTACCTAATAATTAATTCGAAAATGATTATATAAAATGTGTTTTAAATGTTAAAACAAGGCTCCTAACTTCAAATATTGGTATTTAACCAGAACAATGAATAACATCGCTCTCTAGTCTACAAGGTTAGCTAAACGTGAAGCTGCATATTACTTGTGCATTATTAAAGACATCCTTGTACGGCTGCGGTCTGCGATCGCTACGTCAAGGCCAGGTAGTGTGGTTAATATGATTCTTTAACATCCCCACTGCAGGGGCAGGAAACCATGTCTCGCTTGATCGCCTATGCAGATATTTACTTCGGTGTGGCTAATTACACTGAAACCACCGCACGTAAACAAAATAGTTAATTGGTGGGGAAGGCCACCAGCCAATTCTTAGACTTTGAGTTTCACGCGTCATTAAACAAAATACCTAATTACATGTACGCGCATATACTATAACTGATGAATCGACATTATAAGTTTGCAGTCAGTGACTACTCGTGAAAAGTTAAAAGTCCAAACATAAAACTGATAGCCTAAATTCAATACTCGATGTGTTTAATTTACCAGTGTAATGGTTCAAATCCCATCTTTTAAAGAGAAGTCATTGACATGACCACACACTTATAACGGCCTTCCGTACGTATGTACCTTATCAGGGGGGGGGGCAGAGGGGGGGGGAGGGGGGGTGGGGGAGGGGGGCGGAGGGGCGGAGGGGCGGAGGGGCGGAGGGGGGGGGGGGGGCGGAGGGGGGGGGGGGGGGGGGGGGCCTTCGAGGCTGCGATTGCGAAACGCTGTTGTACAGTCCATTCTTGAAATAGGGGGGAACAATTTTTTACGCAAAAAATAAAGAGTTTTTGGCATCATATCTTAACATCTTGTCTTTTGTTGTGTATTCCAATGCAGATTATTCTTCCTGCGTGGACATAAAACCGCTCTAGATTTTTGGTAATATCTCAAAATCGCTACCACCTGAAATGAATTTTTTACAGGTTAGTTTTATGGTATATATCTATAACTATAAAGGATTGAAACAAACATTGGGTTCCAATTACCAAACGTATACGATTTCTTTAAGTACACGGGCCATAACTCTGCAGAGGCTAAATAGATTAAGGCGTCAGTGATGAATGAACAAACTTGCATTTTATACCGAAACCAAAGTAAGTTCTCAGGAAGCTAACGTGCAACTTCTAATATTAAATAGAACAAGGTTATATTGATCAGTTCTGTAAAATAGTGTTTGGATGCAATTGCATAATTATTGTAGTCACGTAGATTAATTTCGCAACATTGTGGCCCGTTTGTTCTCATAATATGGGGCAATGTTTTTTTTGTGAAGGTACATGTATAACGAAAAATTCAATAATTAGCAGCTACACAATCCTAGTGTTTCCAAACCCTGACCAATCTCGATTTGCAGTGAAGTATGTCTGCTCACATATTATATGGTGAGGAAATTGTAAATAAAAAAAGGAAAACTTCTCGAAAACGTGACATGATAAAGTTCTTAGGAAGATTTCAAAAGAAACTAAAACGATTGAAGTTGGGATCAAGTCGAGTCCGTTGTATCATCAACAATTATATAACGCTCGGTTCAGACAGGCGTTCCACAGTCGCGCCGAACCAAATTGAAATGAAGTCGCCCCTGAGTCGCTCTAACAACTCCAGCAGTCGATCGTTCGCCGTCTGGCGCGCCTTGTCGCCCTTATTCGTTTTAGACGTCGGACTCAATTCGACTGTGGAACGCCTGTCTGAACCGAGCGTAACTGATGACATACAGATCCTTGTTAATAATTGGTGGACAAACTAGTGGGTCTATCGTGTGTGCATGCATGGAATAATAAATGGACTAAATTTGAATAAGATGAGGTAAGATGAATAATCATACATTTGTTTATAAACACTAAAACCGTTTTCTACAAATCTCGCATCTCTTTTTACCTGGCCCTACAGTGTATATACAATGTACATGCACTAAAAACTCTCACCCTTTTTCTATCAATCTTGCATCCCTTTTTTTTACCCAGTCCTGGCCTACCGGGCTCTACCGTGCCTATATACAATGTATATGCACCTAAAACTCGCATCCCTTTTCTAAAAATCTCGCATCCCTTTTTTGACCTAGTCCTACCGGGCTGTACCGTGCCTATATACAATGTATATGCACCTAAAACTCGCATCCCTTTTCTAAAAATCTCGCATCCCTTTTTTGACCTGGTCCTACCGGGCTCTACCGTGCCTATATACAATGTATATGCACCTAAAACTCGCATCCCTTTTCTAAAAATCTCGCATCCCTTTTTTTTCTGGTCCTATACCGGGCTCTACCGTGCCTATATACAATGCATATGCACCTAAAACTCGCATCCCTTTTCTAAAAATCTCGCATCCCTCTTTTGACCTAGTCCTACCGGGCTCTACCGTGCCTATATACAATGTATATGCACCTAAAACTCGCATCCCTTTTCTAAAAATCTCGCATCCCTTTTTTTCCTGGTCCTATACCGGGCTCTACCGTGCCTATATACCTTGTATATGCACCTTAAACTCGCATCCCTTTTCTAAAAATCTCGCATCCCTTTTTTCCCTGGTCCTATACTGGGCTCTACCGTGCCTCTATATATACAATATACATGTACATGCACTTAAACCTCGCATCCCTTTTTTACCTGGTCCTATACCGGGCTCTATCGTGCCTCTGTATACAATGTATATATGCACTTATATTAAACTCGCATCCCAAATACAAATCTCGCATCCTTTTGTTTACCTGGTCCTACCGGGCTCTATCGTGCCTCTATATACAATGTATATGCACTTAAACTCGCATCCCTTTATACAAATCTCGCATCCCTTTTTAGCTGTTTCGGCAATTCAGCCGAAACAGCTATTGTAATCGTTAAAGTTTTGTTGTTTTTTTGTGTGTTTTTTTCCCTTCTGTTTCAGACTATTCTCCATAGGATTTGTACACTTTTTTTCAGCCAGTACACTTTGACACTTTAGTAAATCCGATCGACTTGAGACTTTGCATACTCTAAGACCACCAACCACAGATAGTCCTAGAAACAAATCGTAACGATTACGTCATTCATGGTCACGTGACGTCACGTTAAAGGTGCAATTTTTCCCCATAGGTTTTGTACACGTTTTCCTTCAGACTATTGACTTTGACACTTTGGTAAATCCGATTGACTTTAGACTTAATATAAACCTCAACCACCATCCTCAGGAGGGCCAAGAGGAAAATCGCCATGATTACGTCATCGTGGGTCATGTGACGTCACGTTAAAGGTGCATTTTTAGGACCCTCTATCTCTGGAAGTACAGGTCCGATTGGGGTCAATCTTGGTATTCATGTATTCCAGGATGAGTTATAGACGAAAAATAAGATGACATTACGATGACGTCATCGGGTGTCATGTGACGTCACATTAAAGGAGCAGTTTATAGGACCCTCTATCTCTGAAAGTATATGTCCGATTGGGGTCAAACTTGGTATACAGGTATTCCAGGATGTGTTATAGACAAAAATCAGGTTGACGTCATGATGACATAATTGTGGTTCATGTGACGTCACATTAAAGGTGTAGTTTTAAGACTCTATATCTCTGGAAGTATACAAGTCCAATTAGGGTCAAACTTGGTATTCAGGTATTCCGGGATGTGTTATAGACGAAAATTAAGTTGACGTCATGATGACGTCATCAGGTGTTATGTGACGTCACATTAAAGGTGTATTTTTCCCCATAGGTTTTGTACACGTTTTCCCTCAGACCATTGACTTTGAAACTTTGGTAAATTCACTCGACTCCCGACTTAGCATACACTTAGAACACCACCCACGGGTGGTTCTGGAGGAAATTTGGCACGATTGCGTAATTCAAGGTCACGTGACATGACGTTAAAGGTTCAATTTTCCACCCATAGGTTTTGTACACGTTTTTCTTTAGACTATTGACTTTGACACTTTCGTAAATTTGATCGACTGGAGACTTATGCTAGGAGTCCACTGGGCCAGCGCCAGTTGGCGCCAGTTTGCGCCAATGCAATTTGCCGTGGCGCCTAGCGTCGCCAATAAGGTGCCTAGTGGCGTGTAGTGGCTCAAACTGCCTCCAAACTGGCTCGTGGTGGCCCGTAACGGCACAAAATTTGAATGTGGCGGCAAGAAAATTTCAAAATGTTTGAAATTTTCGTCGCGCCACTTGCATCGAGCAATCAGCGCCAAGTGTCCGCCAAGTGGCACCAAATGGCGCGAACATATCGCCCTTTGGCGCAAACAATCCGCCTATTGGAATCCACTGGAATGTAATGGCGCGCGCCAAGTTGCGCCATATTTAGTAGAGATGTTTTTCATACATGCTAGGAGTCCACTGGGCCAGCGCCAGTTGGTGCCAGTTCGCGCCAAAGATTATGTGATTGGCGCGTAGTGGCTCGCTGTGGCGCCGAATTAATGTCCGCTCGGCATGTGTCGCCAAGTGGAATAAACTGGGTGCCATATGGCGTGCGCCAAATGCCACCCGGCTTACTCCAAAATGTTGCGCCAGTTTGCGCCAGTTCGCGCCATTACACGGCCATTTGATTCCAAAATTCACCCTGTTGGCGCCATTCGCGCCAATAGACGGCTACTTTGCGCCACTTGGTGATTAGTTTGTGCCAAAGGTCGCCAAATTGGTTTGAACTTGCCGCCGCTTGGCGCTACTTGCCGACTATATAAATACCGGCCATCGGCTACCTGGTTCAGACCCTCCTCAGCTGCTTTTATAGGCGGCAAGTAGCGCCGAATGGCGGGCAACCAGGTGGCATTTGGCGCGAAGTAGTCACCAATCGGGTGCCGTTTGGCTCGCGCCACTGCACATTTGGCGCGATTTGGCGGGCTATCCGCCTCTGTTGGAATTATTTGGCGCGCGCCATTACATTCCAGTGGATTCCAATAGGCGGATTGTTTGCGCCAAAGGGCGATATGTTCGCGCCATTTGGTGCCATTTGGCGGACACTTGGCGCTGATTGCTCGATGCAAGTGGCGCGACGAAAATTTCAAACATTTTGAAATTTTCTTGCCGCCACATTCAAATTTGGTGCCGTTACGGGCCACCACGAGCCAGTTGGGAGGCAGTTTGAGCCACTACACGCCACTAGGCACCTTATTGGCGACACTAGGCGCCACAGCAAATTGCATTGGCGCAAACTGGCACCAACTGGCGCTGGCCCAGTGGACTCCTAGCAACAGCAGCTGAGGAGGGTCTGAACCAGGTAGCCGATGGCCGGTATTTATATAGTCGGCAAGTAGCGCCAAGCGGCGGCAAGTTCAAACCAATTTGGCGACCTTTGGCACAAACTAATCACCAAGTGGCGCAAAGTAGCCGTCTATTGGCGCGAATGGCGCCAACAGGGTGAATTTTGGAATCAAATGGCCGTGTAATGGCGCGAACTGGCGCAAACTGGCGCAACATTTTGGAGCAAGCCGGGTGGCATTTGGCGCACGCCATATGGCACCCAGTTTATTCCACTTGGCGACACATGCCGAGCGGACATTAATTCGGCGCCACAGCGAGCCACTACGCGCCAATCACATAATCTTTTGCGCGAACTGGCACCAACTGGCGCTGGCCCAGTGGACTCCTAGCAACAGCAGCTGAGGAGGGTCTGAAGCAGGTAGCCGATGGCCGGTATTTATATAGTCGGCAAGTAGCGCCAAGCGGCGGCAAGTTCAAACCAATTTGGCGACCTTTGGCACAAACTAATCACCAAGTGGCGCAAAGTAGCCGTCTATTGGCGCGAATGGCGCCAACAGGGTGAATTTTGGAATCAAATGGCCGTGTAATGGCGCGAACTGGCGCAAACTGGCGCAACATTTTGGAGCAAGCCGGGTGGCATTTGGCGCACGCCATATGGCACCCAGTTTATTCCACTTGGCGACACATGCCGAGCGGACATTAATTCGGCGCCACAGCGAACCACTACGCGCCAATCACATAATCTTTTGCGCGAACTGGCACCAACTGGCGCGGCCCAGTGGACTCCTAGCATTAGCACACTCTTCGACCACCATCTTCAGGAGGGCCAAGAAAAAACTCGTGATGATGACGTCATCGTGGGCCATGTGACGTCACAATAAATTGTTAATAGCATCTGTACACGTTTTTTCAAGCAATATATTTGGCACTTTGGTAAATCCGATCGATTTCAGACTTGATACACACTAGACCACCACCCACATATTGAAAGTCATTTTAGACATCTGAAATAGCTCTGTGTTTGGCCACAAACACATGTCTAGTTCTACCTGGTCCTGCTGGGCTCTACATACTGTGCCTCTATATACAATGAATAAGCAATTAAAACTCGCATCTCTTTTCTACAAATCTTTTTTGTTTACGTGACATGATAAGGTTCTTAGGAAGATTTCAAAGGAAACTAAAACGATTAAAGTTGGGACCGAGTCAAGTCCGTTGTATCATCAAAAATTATATAACTGACATACAGATCCTTGTTATTGATTGGGGGAACTTACACCACGTGACATTCATTATTGCACATGTACAATAAGTAAAGACAAAACGGCAGAACAAGAGCAAACAGCTAAACAAACACTGGAATAATGCGGATGGAAGTCATGGCAACTGTACCTTTATCGGTCAATATACTTATATTTACACCGCAAAACTTAATTAGTGCTATTAATGTTGGCCTTATGTGCATGTTGGGGACAATTAAACCATTCATATTCAATCTTATTTGTATCCGTCTTCATATTTATTGCCACTGAATAAATGTAAATATAAAAGATTAAGACAAATGATTTCAACGAACAGAAGAAACAAAGTGGTGGACTTCTCCAAGCTTATATTGGAGACGTCAATGCTTTGCAACAGTTTGGAAAAAAATTATTTATGTCAGGGGACGCCTATTACAAGTATAAAGCCGTGTTCCCATTGGACTTTTTCTTCCGCGGCCACGCGGAAACTTACCGCGGCATTCCTTAGCGTGAATCTACCACGCGTTCCCACCTGGACTTATATTCCGCGACGGAACGGTTCATTCGCTGTTCGAGACTAGCAGAATGTCACACATTGCCACACATTGTCACACATTGATAATTTACCGTGGCTGCGCGGAAGTCTTCCGCGACCTCTTTCGGCCTGTTCATTTTACATCACGGTCGCGGTAAATTGACAGGGAGGTCAGTTTACCGTGCGTCCCCATTGGATTTAATTTTGTCATTCTAAAGAAAAGTCGCGGTACTCTAACAAAATTAAGTCCAATGGGAACATGGCTTTAGACACCAACTAGTTCAGTTAACCTACACATGAAGTAAAGTTTAAATTCTTTTTAGAACACGATTACGCCTTTATAGTCCAGACAAAAATTACGTTTCGTTTTTGTTTCGATTACGAAGCAACTACGTACGAGTTGAGCCACCTGTTGTTTTGAAAAAAAGATTGACTACGGCCTACTAGTTGCTCTTATGTTGTTCTTGTATTTTCGCGATTGCCGTCCAATTACAGGATATATAGCGCAATCATTTTGCTGGATGCCTACAATCATTATATACTTTCAAATACATGTAAGACATTTCTTAATTATTCGGTAGTAATATTTTTCGATATCTTCAAATGGTGTATCCTATCTTTAAAGCGAAAAAATCGATATTGAAAACATTGTCATTTTTGACAAGCTCGTCCCTTTATACATCAAACCTGTGTGAATTAATTTCACCAGAAATAGTTTGGAACCATGCGTCAGCAAAGAAAACTCACAATACCCAAACATGTGCATTATGTTTTCTTTTTCCCTCTAAACAGAAAACGTAATATCAATTGAGCAAAACGTCAACACGGTAGGCCTTGTTGTTAAACATCTATTTAAAACTTTGACCAATTTTGTAGCATCAAAATAAATGAAAATATATTTACTTCTATTCTATTTTCCCCCGAAAACACAATACACTTACACAGTAATTGCGGTCTTTGTACTATTCATAAGCAGGCACAATTGTAAGATTTATTGTAAACATTTGACGTGGCGATCATTACCGAAATCCCCATAGTAACTAAATGAAATAATAACTGTATTTATTCCTAGTTCAATAAAGCTAAAAGCCACTAATAAAACGAACTGTGCCTTTTGTCTTTTTGATAAGCTGAACAATTTCCGCTCCGTTTGTGTTCCGAGTTGTGAATATTGTAGTATCAATCAGTCACCCAAATGACGATTAAGCTCTCGGTATTGAGGCAGGGAGCTTTGTTGAACAATGATACAAAAACCATTAGTGTTCGCTCATAATAATTTAAGTAGCCCTACCGCCTCAAAATAAGCGGTTGGAGTTGGCTTATTTACATTACAAAAAGAAAGAGGCGAGGAATATTAAGCCTTTGCACCCACCGTCGAGTTTGGAAGCAAGTTGAGCGGTTATTTGTTATTCACTAGTAGTAGCACCGCAAATTAGCAATTTTGTCAACTATACATGTTGCAGTCATGCAATAAAGTTTTAAAAAGCCCCCCCCCCCCCCCCAGCGGCTTTCTTCAAACCCAAATTAATGAAAATGTCTATATGCATGGTCTATCCTTGCAGCAACGCATTTGTCCATGCTAAATTCCCTGCTGACTCTAAATTGAACAAAGAAATTGAACAAAGAAGACAAATTCCACGGCTTGATGAGCACCTTAGCTAGTTCTCTGTTATAACAAACCGCAAAAAAAGCTTAATTTAAATAAATTAAATTATGCTGAATATGTAACATTATCTTTGCATTACTAATAACAAAAGCCTAATATAACGACAGGACGTCATCTGGCCAACGATTGGACGAGGCCCCGGTGGGCGGGGGGGGGGGGGGGGTATTGTTTTGCACGGCTTTTGATTGGATATGAGACGTATACACCGTCTACCATGTCGTATGAAACCGTCTAAAACGAAGGAACACTATGTAGTGGACCGTAGTTCTGATGAACGTACTTAGACCTTGGGAAAAGCCATGATTTGGCCGTAGTTAGCCCAAAAGTTTTCAACATGTTGAAAATATTTCTACGGTCACCTTGGATGCCTGTACTGTGAACCTAGTATATACGTAGTTAACCCTAGTTGACCTTACCCTATGGCGTGTCCAGGGGGGGGGGGCTTTGGGGGCTGAAGCCCCCCGCACGCGCGGATCCCCCAAAAAAAAATGAAAGAGAAAAAAGAAGGAAAGGAGGAAAGAAAAAACGAAAGAAAAACGAAAGAAAATATATATATATATATATAAACGAAAAAGGAAAGAAAGAGAGAGAGAAAGAAAGAAAAATTATTAAATCGGCAGAAACTGGTGATCAAACAATCGGCTTTGACTGAACATGATGATCCAATTGGTTGATAGTTTTAATTGGCGACGTGCTTTAGAACGATTTTCGGTTACCTGGGAAGGACATTAACGTGAAGGACGTGTAATACTGGGTTTTGTGGAATTTACTTTCTTTTTCTGTGAGGCTATTAGGTTTTTTAATTCTAATGGAGTGCTTTTGCAAGAAGGTATAGCACAGAGAAACCGGTTTATGCAGGCATACTTCAAGGAATGATCAGTTAATTTGTTTTTGTTTTTTTGGTGATCAATTCTAGAGTAAGCTGCAGTGAATCAGAACTCATTCTATGTGGGAAGGGGGAGGGAGTTTTCACAAGTCAGAACCTGTTCTCATCGTTTTCGTTTCGGTTGCGAGATTGCAGTCTGTATAAATAGGGGGGGTGGGGGGGGGGGGGGGGGGGTTTCGTGTACAAGTTTCAAGATAACCCCTCCGTGCTTTTCGTTATTTTTTTTGAGACGCGGAAAAGGTTCTGCTGACAAGTATCATATGGATTGTATTTGTGACTGTTCTGCCGAGATAAAAATCTGTAATTGTACGTTAACTAGTGGGTATGCTAGAAAGTGGCTGTTTGACTGGTCTCTCCAGAGCGTCATTCTTAACTCTTTTTTTTCTTTTTTTCTGTAAGACACGCATCTGGGGGTCAGTTTTAGCCACATTATCTCTGCTAGATGACAGTCCGTGGTTGGAGTTCATGGACGGGCAAATACATCAAACGTCTGCAGGCCAATTGGGTTAGACATTCCCTAAAAGCGGGAGTTTCAAACCCTGTCTCTGGTTTTTGTATTGCCACAGTGGTCCCTTTGTTTTTAGTTCACACATTGATTGATTATTACCGGTGATAATATGCCGTCCCCTCTTTTTTTTCCTTTTTTGGAAGGGGAGCAGGGCATATTTTCTGTGCTATATCATGCACTTCATCAGTCAACCTCTTATATAGTTCATTTTGCTTTCCTTTTTTTTTATTTGTGTTTCGGTTTATATGACGCATGGCAAGGACAAGGGGGGGGGGGGTTGACTTATTTATTTTGTTTTAGTCTTGAGATCCATTTCTTTGATCATTGTTTTGTTCTTTCAATAGTTCTAATAGAATTTGCAGATTCTCCTCATCAAGATTTTGTTCCTCTTGGTTGGATTGTGGAGATGCTTAAGTTCTAGATCGAACAAGTTCATATTTTATGTTTTTGTGCCGTTTGTATGCCAGGATGGGTTGGGTATCAATTAGCCTATTCAGATATTCGTTTTTGCTAATCATGGGCCAGTGTTTGAGGATAGCCCGTTTGAGGGCTGGGTGCGCGACATGTGGATAGTATGGTAGGACGAACACCAGTGGGATATTGTTTTTGGTTTTTCACGCTTACATGTAGGGTCCGCGGGAGTCTTGCCCCTTTGAGAAAGGAGGGATAGGTCTTCGTTTTTGTATCCGCGCTTTTGAAGTTTGTCTTTGAAGAATTCAACCCTCTCCTCAAAGTCTTTTGAATGGGTACATATACGTTTGTATCTGGTCACTTCGCCCTTGATTAATCCGCCGAATACCGACTCAGGGTGTGCTGAATCTCGAGCTAGGTACTGAAATGTGTCAGTTTTGTTGGTAGCGACTCGAGTATCCAATATCCCTTCATGTATGAATCGTTCGCCTTTAGATAATAAGGTCGAGAAAAGTGACTTGGCGGTGCGAGATCTCAGACGTGAACTTCAGCGTGGGATGAATTCTATTAAGTGATTGCACTAGGTCAGCAGCCTGCTTTTCATTTCCGTTAAAGATTATAAGAACATCGTCTCTATACCTCATGTAGCTCACAATTGAGGGATTGTGAGGGAGAATTTTGTCTTGTTCGTATTTGAATAGGGTTATGTCACAAATCTCCGGACTGCATTCACTGCCCATGGCCACGCCAATTGTTTGTCTGAAAAACTTGCCATTGAATTCAAACGTTTTAATGTCGTGGTTGCGGGGGTTAAGAAACTCAGATGTGTCTTTCGATATGAGTCCGTCCACGTAGAGTTGGCGTATGGCTTGAGAGACTAATTCCGCGGTTTCATCGGTCAGGTCCCTGTTAATTTCTTCATAGTGGGGGCCTGTTAATTGTCGTGTCCCTTCACGTATGTAGTCTTGTTTGTTAAGGACGCACACACCGCGGCCTTTATCGAATTGTTTGATGATAATATCCTGTCTTTTCTTAAGGCCAGATAGCGCAACACGTTCTGCTTTTGTTATATTTAGTTTGACATTTTGAATTTTTAGTCTGGACAGTTCCTCCAGAGTGCCTTCAATATATGACTCTAGGTTTAGATTGAAGGTAGGTTGGGGAGTCCAAGTTGAAGGTACATGTAGTTTGAACGGGTGTGAGCTTATAGGTCTGACTCTCCCTGCCATTCTTAACCGTAATCTCATCATTCTGAAGAAGGATCGGGAATGGCGAAGGATGGTCGACCTTTTGGGGTTTTTTTTTGTTGGGGGGGGGGGGGGGGGGGGTGGTCGGGATGAAGTTAAGGCCCCTGCCCAATGCTACCAGTTCAATGTTGTAGAGTTGAGCGTCTGATAGATTTTTCACATAAGGCATACTTTTCTTGGCCTTCATTTAGAGAGTGATCCTGGACCAAACGCTGTTAGACTCTCCGCTCGCTTCGCTCTACCGAAACGATTTTGATTCAGCCCCCCGCAGGAAAAAATCCTGCACACGCCTCTGTTACCTGACCCTACTTGACCGTAATGTGAACCGTAGTTGACCGTATAGTTGACCGTAGTTGACCGTAGTAATCACGGCACTACGGTTGAAGTACGGTAAACTACAGTCTACTACGGTCAAATGAACTACGTTCAACTATACGTTCACTAAGTTCATGACCGTAAGATGTTGCACCGCTTTATTGTAAAAACATGATAAAGGTTTAAGGTTGATAACTTTTTGAAAACAACGGAGAATGTATGCCTAAATCTTGTCACGATGGACGCCGAGCTGACCAGAAACACGCTACGCTGTATCGCTCAAGGACGAGCGTATTACTACCACGAAATGAGTAATACAATACATGTACATTAAAACAGAAAATACAAAAAACAGAAAAGGGTGACCATGATCTGAAAATTAACCTGCAGAAAATGACTTTCTTCATCGACGTTTGTTTGCCGGGCATTGTTACGTCTTACGATGTCAAATTTGGTGTAACGGAAAAATACATGCAGCATGTCGGCCATGGACTGGTTCCGGTCCCTAATTTTGTCCATTGAGGCGTGCGGCGGGAACCAGTCCACAATGCTGCCTGCATTATGCATGCTTTGCATGGGGCGAGCACATGGCTTTATGGCAACCATATCACTGTACCGCACCGTACCATGTACGCAAAGCTTATCGGGGCATATTGGGGCAAAAACAGCGGAGTTTTGGCTCCGAAAAAAAGCAATTGTAAGTAATCAAACAAAATACACAGACAGCAGAAATATAACAAGCGTTTAAACATAACAAAAAAAATGTTAAGAAGCATGTTTTTTAAGACAAATGTTCCACCTTATAGCAATTTTGCGCGTGGGTCAATGTGATTAAAGTAGCAGGTCAGTTGCGTTACAACAGCACTTCACGGCTCATCGCCGCGGGAGGAGATTGTTATCTTTGGCGCAACTTATTCCAATCCACCACTTTTTGGAAGCGCAAGTTACGCCACCTTATTGGTGGCGTTAGTTACGCCGTGCGGGTGGATAGAGCGTTCCAACGGACTGAGGGAATAACTTAGTGTTTTTTAAATTAGCTTAACTCACGCCTCCGTCTGAACGTAGCACGTATACACGTCCTTCACTTTAATAATCAAACCGCTCTGGCGGCGCTGACGGATTATAACGCGTCATCCGTGGATAGTACACGATTGTTTGCGGCCTTACCCATGAACTGTTTATCAGTGATCCGTTTAGAATTTGAGATTTGTTTATCTGACGCAAACTGGTTAAGACATACATTTTAACAAAATAATGATAAACATGGTCCCATGTACTTAAACAGAGAACAGCACAACCCTCTACATGTTTCACAAAGCTCCGATACATGTGTAAATGTCACTTTTGAAATCTGACAAACATCTTAAAAAAGCATGACTTTGATATGTAACCTTTAACTCAAATAATTTTAAACACCGCATCGAAAACCGGTATATGTTCTGTGATTGTGGCTCTGAAACACAACATCACTCTGAAACACAACATCATAAATTTAATTCTGAAACACAACATTCATAATTATCACTTTCATCCAACTTTCATAGGTACATGTATAAAACTACTTAAATTGCTGCACACATTTCTGTGGAAACAGTGTATAACATATTAATGTTGTGAGACTTGCTGGAAAAAAAACACGCCCTTTCCTGAACACTGTATACAAGTACACGATATACAAGTTAAAATTACTTTAACGTTACGGCAAGTATACGTTATCTCTAATATTTGGTAGATTGTAAATGAGAGCGCTTAATCCATCGTTCTTGTCCTTTTTAACATTTGTTTTGATTGTGATGATTCACATTTTTTGTAAATATCTATGACCTGACAAAATGCTTTTTAGTACATGGCTAGATATGGCTAATTAAAGACAAAATACAAAAAATCCTTATACAAATCATATGTTGACGTCATCATAACGTCACCTCAATTATTTTCACTTATAACATGTACGTCCCGGTCTACTACTAAGTTTGAACTCAATCTCTGGATATAATACCTTAAAGTGTACATCTTTAGGATGACGTCACGTGACACACGATAACGTCATCCTTACCTCAAACCTCGGGGAAACACTTTGCTTTAGGGATTATGTCTTTGTAAGACAACGATGGATGTCCAAAGTGACTGGGAGAAACATGATGTTTACAGGGTTTATAGGATTTGGGATGAAACAAAAAGAACTTGAGAAAGCTAAACAGAAAAATCAGAACAAAAACAAAGGCAACTTAACTTCTATAATCTTATGTAGTGATTAAGTTGCACCCGAAAACATAATAATGGTCCAACCAACCAATAAATAGTCCAACCGAAAATGGGAGGTATATTGCGTCCCCGATTTGAATAGGGCTTAGCCTGGCTACTACTATACTATACTAACAAAAACACCCTGATATTCAAGGAATTGCTGCAGGTGATATGTATGAGATCTTACCGGCCACTGATGATAGCATCATAACCAAAGCTGCTGCTCCATCCATTCTGCAAGATGCAGGTTAATTCTGAGCACGGATCGTCTAGGTTTTAGGCTATGTGACACACAATCAGTTAAGTTAATAAACGATCCAAACACTGCAGAGCAGTAAAAACATCCAGAAGGGAGCCTACTTGGATCATAGCTCAAATCCGTACAAAGAAATGATCGGCAACCTATTAAGTTTGATCGTATAATATCACCGAATACACAAACCACCATGCGGATAGCATCAGCATCCAATCAGGAACGAGCAAGGCATAATGAGACGAGGTCTGACGAGGTTGAAGCTGTTTCTGGTGCTGGGAGAAAACCATGGTAACATGGCTGTCGCGAGGATTGTGTGCTTCACATCTGCAGTGTTTATAGAATCCTCAGGAGGCCTTGAAAAGGCCTTCTGAAATATTCAAACCACTTTATTGACTTTACCTGCAAAATTATTATGTCACAGGGGCCCTTCTACTTTTGCTTATGTGGACTGGGTTTTTTTCTTTCTAAATGTGGCATTTTGACGATTTACACAGTTTATTCGGCGTCTTACATTTTCGCTGTAAACTTAACTTTTCCAATCTATAATCCATTATAAAATTGCTCTTTAACTGAACTGAAGTCGCAAGCTAGAATGACAACGCACATTCACCTCCAATACACAACTACAAACACAACCTCATACTTTCGGTATTCTGAGACTACATTTTTGATATTTATCAATAGGAAATGTTGATCCCACGTTTTTAAAGGATGGTTATGTAGATGTTCATACCCTACTTTTAAATTCTCTTCATTTCGCTTCTAGGACATAGTGTCCCCTTAACTGTGGTTTACTTGCTTGGGATAAACAGACAAGTCCCATCAGAAAGAAGTTTTGTGTGTGTAATTAATGTTGTCGACTTTTGTATGAACACAACAAATTACACATATTACATTCAGCTTGGGTCTCTATATCTACTCACAATACTTCGCCGTCTTCCGTTATAGTAGTATACTTAGCCCAAATCTTGAAAGTCGTTCTCATTCACTCGCCAAGCTCGAATTTCCTTATTCCACTGTTTCTATAAGTTCGATTACAAATTCGTGGGTTTTGAGCGGCCATTTTAATGCATTTTCAATGACAAAAAAACATGGCTGACCAGAGAATTTTTAATGGAAGTTATAACTGAAACAGATTTTTTCCTGGATGTGATGATAGGATGTGCATGTAGGCCTAGTGTAGCTAAAGTGTATTGTCAGTGTGGGCCTCATGATCATTCATAAGTCTTTGTACACTATTTTGTATCTCAAATCCTGTTTTGCTGAAGATATTACCAAGCGAATAAGACTACCACATTTGCAGTTTCGAACCGAATGAAAACGGTTTCCAAGCTGAGATTTGATTGCCAGTTCATGATGAGAAAGGTGCCAAGAAATGAATTGCAGCGTTCCTAAATTCCAGCAAAGAAACATACAGAGTGCAAGCTATACAAAACCATCGCATGGTTGGGTCAACACAATGAAAGTTTATTATTGTCGTCAACACAACACCATTCCTAGGACAGAGACTGTTAGAAGATCATCACAAAAACACCAACTGTCAAGCTACAATGGTTGTGACAGTAAAACGGACTGGAAAATACCGTAGTAGGCAAGTATTGCATCTAAAATAATGTTTGTCCCATAGGTTTAGGGGCATTCAATGCATAGGTAATATCAAGGGTTAAATGAAGATGGCGAGAGGTCAGAGAAAAGGGGACGATGCTGAAGACTTTCCTGTGTGACATTTGCTAATATACACGCCATATACATGTACCCATGTGCCACCCATGTATATTACTGCTAATCTGTCCATGTTCTCACCCATCTTTTCTAACCCACAGGGCCAAATGCAAGGTTCCCGATTTTCCAATGGTTGCTAGATTAGACCACATCCACAATCATCTGATTGAACCTGCTGACACCCTGAAGTTTCGAGGTGTCACTCAAAGATCCAAATAAGATAATATTGATTGTTTTGTGCCTTTTTATCACAATATCAATATGCCTGACGTCGCCCATCACATTTTTACAACGTTTCCTGCGACATGATGTCAAATTATTAATGTTGATGCCCTGTTGGCGGGCGTTTTGACGTCGCGTGACTTTTGGTTTGATGCGGGACGTCATGATTTGTTTACCTTCGGGTGCTGCCCTCTTTTGGAGTAATAGAGTCGTGAAGGTCCCTGTGTTTATCAGTACAGCATTGAATCTGGTCTATTAAAAAACACACTCAACATTAACTCCAATCTTTATCCAAGCCAATCCCATATAAGGTAACTTGTGCAATTTCATGCAACGGGGGTACTAGTACCATGATAGCAAGTAGCGTAGTGGTATACGGCAGTGAACATACAGCACAGTGTTTTATCACCGTATACGACCCAGACATGACCGATTTTCTCGTTTCAACTGGAAATTTACCAATATAAACAAATTCAAAAGCGTTCATTTACCATGCATCAAAGCATGCTTAACATTCGTCTGCACATGGTTCTTTTCCAAACTGATCCAAACTTCAGCAATCCGGAGCTTTTTTTCGCCGTATATGACTAGCGCCCTCGGTCGACCAATATTCTAAAGCGTTACTACCGTATTATTCGCGTACCACAACGTCGACACTCGGGTGATGACTTCGATCATTCCACGGTGATACAAAAAGTGAACCTTTAATATCAGTGTTTTGATTCATTCTTTGCAAATTCTGTTTAGGTCAAAAATTTGACTCACAAAAATCCAAACTGTTTAAAAATCGATTGGGTAATGAATGCTCTAGAGGCCAACACGACGGCGACAAACCATTCTGACAGCGACTATAGGCAAGGCACAGACTGGGCCTAGGCTGTACAACAGGAAATATACCAATACAAACAAATTCAAAAGCGTTTATTTACTATCAAAACATGCTTAAAATTCGTCTGCACATGGGTTTTTTTCAAACTAATCCAAACTTCAGCAATTCGTTGTATATGACTAGCGCCCTCTGTCGACCAATATTCTAAAGCGTTACTATCGTATTATTCGCGTACCACGCGCGACGTCAACACTCGGGTGATGACTTCGTATCGATCATTCCACGGTGATACAAAAAGTGAACCTTTAATATATGTGTTTTGATTCATTCTTTACGAATTGGAGTTATCAGCTTCAAAGTTTGTTTTTGTTTTTAATGAATTAAATAGAAACAAGAATCCTCGAATCTGATAATAACGTTAATGTGCGGCATACACGGGTTATTATTTAACTATTTACTGGGCTATTTTTACGAATAAAAAAGGCTGTGAATTACTGAACACTGTTGGATGTCATCCCTACTTGCTATTTTACGATTGTTCACACAGTTTTCTTTATTAATAAAGGAATCCAGAGAGCTCTGTTGTAGAAATAAATTATGTTGTCATCAGCGTCTTGTCACTATAGCTTCTTGTCGCAGAGCATTAATTAGTTCGTCGAAACTGTTGACGTGGGACCAATGATTCGTCATGAGTAATTGTTGATGTCATGTCATGTGTTTGCACTCCTGTGTCAACTCTTCAATTTCAGCTTGTTGTAACTCTTTAAATTGTGTAATACACGACGAGGCTAAGAGCTTCTGGATGTGGGTTGCTGGGTAGGAACTTCGTCAAAAATAAGATAAGATAAGATAAGATAAGACTTTATTCAACCAATGCAAAAAGTTAACAACTATTGACATCGGAAAATGGCTTATTCCTCGAGCTTAACAATATATATTTATATAATAAATACAAATTACACAATACACATATACTAGACACACAATACAAACCTCAATAAAAACAAACTAAGATTAAGTCCCATTGTATACACGAACTGCAGAAGGATAAAAACTCTTTGTAAAACGCGTACTACCATAAAAAATCCTAAGACGTCGGCAGGAATGTGAAATAATCAGTTGCTGGATAATAATAATAATAATAATCAGGGCATTTATATAGCGTTCTTACACACTGGTATCACAACGCTTTACACAAAATAATACAAATTGAATACAAAACGGAAAATGTAAATAATAACAATCTATGAAGATCTAGTCTGGAAAAGATGTGTTTTAAGCAATGTTTTAAAGTCGGTAAGGGAAATGGCATGGCGGATTTCATGTGGAAGATTATTCCAAAGGTTTGGAGCAGCTGCATAAAAACCTCTTGTGGCGATTAAAGATCGAGTTTTTGGTTTAGTGAGGATTCTGGTATCGGAACTGGAACGGAGTGTACGATTCGGCTGGTATGGGGTGATAAGTTCAGTGAGATAAGAGGGTGCACTGTCACTAAAACATTTGTAAGTGAATGTTAACAACTTGAAAATTATTTGTTCCTTGATAGGAAGCCAGTGAAGCTGTTTAAGAAAAGGTGAAACATGGTCTAACTTTTTTGCCATAAAGATTAGTTTGGCTGCTCTGTTTTGGAGTCGTTGGATGCGTTTTATGTCTTTGCTGGACAAGCCTTGGAACTTGTCCTCCTTGACCCGTTTGCACATTCTGTCATTGTAAATAGATTCCAGTGTTGGTAAGGTAGTGCCAATGATCTTCTCTGCTGTTTGACCAACAGCGTTTAACTTCTGACTTATGAAACAATTATGCTCTCAATGATAGCCCGGTAAAAATTGACTAAAATACACTGACGAAACCCAAATGAATTCAATTTGCGTAAAAAAAAATAAACGCTGACGAGCCTTCTCTTTCTGATGGTCGCTAGTTTTATTTGCTTTAACTCGTTTGTCCACTTTTATGATTCCCCTCCCCCTGAAATATTAGTGAACGATAGTTCTCCCTACAAATTTAATCCCACAATAGTTATGCCGCTGTTTCCTCCACAGTCCATTGTGGTCCAATATAGAAACTATATATTTTGTATGACAACATTTACCGAAGTCGGTAAGAACCCGGTGTCACATTTTACGTTTTGATATGTCTGTAAACTTCATACTTTGGTAGGTCTTTGAACATATCTTCGGCCATTGCGTATCTACAGAAAAAAGGTGAACAGTCAATATCTTATAAAAATGAGACTTAATAGTAAAAGAGAAATCTCCCCCCCCCCCAAAAAAAAAATAAACAATAATAATAAAATAAAATAAATAATAAATAAATAAAAGAAGCGTACTGCGGTACTGTAATAATCTAAAAAGTTATACATGACATTTCAAATAAACCTAATGTTTGGCACTTTATAATTAGTTTACAAACAAAACATAACATCTTAAACTTTCCTAGAGTTATTTCATGCACCCAATTAAACTCGATATGCACATTGTGCCTAAGATATACGTGCAGATGCGCGCGTATGCTTTACACACAAAAAATATATTTCCCTTATTCGTGGATTGTCAACAGAGGGCGCTGTTTTTCTCTCAGCCGCTAGTTTTCTAATGAACAGGCCTGCACAAAATGATTAATTTTCAGACTCAAAGTGATCATGCGGGATTTTTGCGCTATTTTTTCCTTACTAACGAGGAGTCACTCTATCGGTTTATGCAGAAAAATTGACCAAAGACCAGGCCCATGGTGGCCTATTGAAAAAAACGTGTAACATTATTTTATTTATTTTTTAAACTTAAATTAGCAAAATACGTTTGTTGTCTAAGCTTATTTAACCGACCTTTCGCTGTAGGTTTTAAAATAAATCGTACATCAAATCCCCCCCCCCCCTTCTTATGTGTTGACCATTGTGTTCCCGGAATCTCAGGAATTCTTTGTAGGTTTCAAGGGGAGGGGGGGGGGGGTGTTAGGTAACAATAGTGTGGAGTGTGTATAGGGTATAGGGATAGGAGGGGGGGTACCCCTCTGTCACATTTCGTGCTGGGTATAGTCTCATATCTTGCTTAATAATTTTGCCCCTCCTTAAAGATAGCCGCCAACAAACAAAATGGCCGTCATGATTACCTAAAATTTGATTTATTTTATACTGCCTTTTAGTTTTAAAATGCTTGATGTTTCGAAATCTGTTTATGCTGTTTTGTAATAATGTGCCAAAATAAACCAACGACGAAGGCAAGCCACACGAGATGGTATTATTTACGCATGTATGTCCGGCTCTTTACGCGGACAATAGGCCTATAGAGAGTTGAATTATCGATCGCCAAATAACATTGTTGTCAGTGGATCGTAAACTTATTCTTATTAAACTTACGCGCTAGACGGAGAAAGCAATATCTGCGCTGCGCAGCCTTTAAATTGGAAAATAAACTTGAACAACCGTGCGTGCATGGTTTCCCTAGTAACGCTTACAGGCATTATCAGTACTTGAACAAAAAGCAACCATGTTTGTGTTAAAACCATTGCATCAGTTATTTAAGACATAAATTAAGCCTAATAGGAATTGCAGTCTTTAAAGTCAGTTTAGGGCAAATGAGAATGCAGTGGGATGCTAATTGATGACATGCCTGTCGTCACTTTCTCTAGAGAAAGAGTCATTGTCCAAAACTATTGTTTTTAATGTTCTTTTGTTCTCTCCCTTTTCTTCTTATTGTGGATATGGTATGTTGAAACAAGCACTAGCATTTTCGTTAGGAAAATTCGCTTTTGTTGGGGAGGGTGGGGGTGCTCCTTAATACAAGCAGGTCATAAGGCAAGACGACAAAAAAATTAAGTTGATCTCTAAACTTAAATTTACTTTACCCACGTTGTTCTATAGTCTACACTTGGAATATTTTGAATTTCCATGAAAGGTTAGCTATAAAGCAAAAAACGAATACAAAATCAAAATGTCTTACAAAGCTAAATCGAAGTGACTCTAACTAAAAGTGGACCTTAAAGGTATTATTAATTATTTAGAAATGACACAAATTCACATTGATTCCCCTTTCCATGTTTTTTCATGCTATAAGTTATCTAAACAGCGCAAGATATAAACAGTTGCAAGATATTTTGTCCGATTACTTCAGTTACTAACATCTTAAATAAATGTTTAAAATAGTAAATGTTTATTACGAAATGATACATGTTAATTTAAGTATATTCCTGTTTTTGCTTTACAATAGATTCAACGTTAAACCAGAGCCAATTAATTACTCGACTCGAGTCCGAATTTTTGGACAGTCACTGCAGCAGGCAAATGACTTGATTCATTACCAGAAGACTCAACTTGACTTGAGCAAAAGGTAATAACACTCGAGCCTCAAAACGTTGCAGACAAAACGTTGTAGACAATAATTATATTGGCAATGATTTACACAGTGCAAAATGCATGTTCGCGTCACTTCGCAAATACAGAACGGTGAACATGCAGCCGGTATCGTGTACACACATACACCGTGTCATGGCGTGGACTCCCACCTTGTGGTTCTGTTGCACACAAAATACTATCTCTAAACTGGACTTAAAACACGTTTTCCAATTCGAGGTTTCATCAATGCTTTCGTGTGATTGCTTTAAAAATGCCAATAAATGACATTGTTTTTGTTTATTCTTGACTCAATTCGACTCGACTATACATTATGACATGACTCGACTCGACTTCGTGTATAGGCCTACACGTGACACGACCCGACTCGACTATACACTGTGGCACGACACGACTCGACTCGTTAATACACTGTGACACGACTCGACTCGACTCGACTCGACTCGACTCGACTTCGACTACACATGTGACCCGACTCGACTTTGAGTATACATGTGACACGACTTGACTCGACTTTACACTGTGGCATGACACAACTTGACTCGACTATGTACTGTGGCACGACACGACTCTACACTGTGGCACGACACGTTAATACACAACACGACTCGAGTCGAGTTGAGTCGAGTCGACTCGAGTGAGTCGAGTCGAGTCGAGTCGACTCGACTAAACACTGACACGTCTCAACTGTGCACTAACACGACTCAACTCGATTTGTTTACCTAATAACTCGACTCGCCTCGAGTCACTTTTTGGTTAAATGACTCGACTCGACATTGTAAGTAGTCTGATTACTAGCAGCCAATCACTTCGAACCTCATGCTGCAGTGTCTGTGCCATGCAGTGGGGCAAATGCGCAGGATTCTGGTGCGCAAGGCAGACGGAAATCGAGTGGTTACCATGGTGTTCCTGTCCTTGTTACCAGAGAACTGAAAACAACAAGAATACAGGAATGATGTGTATGTTGAACAAGGTTTAAATTTAGATATGTATTAGTTAGTATCGCAATGGCGTAAAATATTACCATAAAATCTGTTGTCATTTTTCAGTTTTAAACCTACATTTATTGGTGTGCCGTTTGCATTAGTCACGTGATGCCAGGAATGACTGTCATCACTGTACGCGGCCACTTGGTACTCCGCCACAAGTTGGTTGTTATCTCCGCGCCCCTGGGTGATCAAACCAGTGATGGTGACTGCACCATGGAAGTCAACCTGTATCCATGGACTGATATCAGTGGGCCCAGCGCTACACCATGCTGCAGCGTACCCTTAATTAAACATTAATGTTTACGCTTAAAGATCTTTTTTTTCTAAATTTTTGAATTGTTTTTGAGTATGATGTTCTAATTTGTTTGCCATTGAAGCAATGATTTCTACATACAAAATATACATGTATTTCGTTTATTCAAAGCACAGATTGAAGCTATACTTATTCAATAACTGTATTGGAAACAAAAAACCTTGATACTTAGTATATGTTGTTTTAACTTAGATTTATGTGGTTACATGCTTCTGTGAATTTCGGGGTTAATTTGTCAACATTAATCGAACGTTATCATAACAACGATTCTTCTTCCGTAATCCTTTCAGCGCTAACAAAAGCGTTTACATTCGGTTTGCACGTTCAAACATTGCGTCACCGACACCACGAAGTAGCACTCATGTACACACAGCGCATAGTTTTGGTTTGGAGATAAATGCATTTATATGTTTGAAAGGTTATTATCCCGCGAATAAAATGTGAATTGAAAATCTGTTCTTGATTTATATAAAGTACTACCTTAAAATGCCGTGAACTTGTTACTTATGTTTTCATGAGTTAATTAATTAAGAATTAATTAAAGATTTAAGAAGAGTGTTACTTCGTGAAAACGAAATCTGCAGGAGATCCGTACAGTGCGCGCACACAGAGCTTCAGTGCTACCTCGTGAAAACGAAATCTGCAGGAAAACCGTACAGTGCTGAAGTTCTGGGGCACCCTTCACGTCTGAGCCCGTCCATGAAGTTCGTAAAAAGACCATAAACAGTTGCTACTATGTTCGCACACAGTTTGAGCCCGTTGGGCAACATTTTCAAGAAGTAGTTTGGTGTGACGGGGGCATAAGTATCGTTTTCTTGGCTGCCATCTGAAACCGTTCAGATGTTGCTACCATTCTGTTTGTGTTCTTCAGATTCAGTTTGATATTATGGTCTCTATAGTTAGGTGGTAGTTGTAATCTTTTTGTGACATTATTATTAAAATGGATACACACAACAAATACCTTGAACATTAAGTCTAGCCCTAGGCGGGGCGTGGTTAGCCTTGTTTTCCCAATACGACGAAGCTGTAATGCTTTTATCGGGGATGCGACCATCTTCCATCCCGAGAGGTTTGGAGCACGGAAAGGTACCTGCAGGGCCGGACGCAAACAGGGGCAAAATCACTGTACTGCACATAAATTATACATATAGAATAAACAATACTAAGATAGGTGGGCGTACGCACGCGCATTCCTGCCAGGAGCGTTATGTGCTGGAGGAAAGATGTATATGCGCCAAACGTGACGTGCGATCGTAACGCAGTTTACGCATCGTGAACGTCCCGTCGTGAATTACGATCCAAACCCGATGGACCTTGTCATCCTATTTTCAGAGATTTTTTAAAAAGCTTTCGATTGGTTACTAGCTGCAAAATCTGGAAGAAATTGGTAGTTTACTTGCGCAAAACTGCAGGTTCTGCCTGGGCTTGTCTTAACGGGTGATTCGGCATTAGCTCGTCTGATCACCTTTTAACGGATGTAGCGCACACCATACCGGAGTAGTCGTTAGAATTGCCTGACCGGTTGGCCATTGCCAAATTAAAAACAGAGGAGGAGTTGGATCTCATTTTACGCAAGCGGGCAGCTGGCGGAGGTTCCTTATATTGTTTCAGTCTTCTCATCTTATATCATTATGTGGATCATTCTTTTTAAAAGGTACCTGTTTGCTGGGGGGAGGGGGAAGGGGGCGGGGGGGGGGGGGGGGGGGGGTGGGTGGGGTAGTGTATACTCACCGGTGCAGTTTAGCCATTGACGTATCTCCTCAGAACAGCTGCTGATCAGAAAGGTGTCATAGTACGTCACCTTGTAGGGTCTGTACGGTACGAAGGTGCTGAAGCCACCCATTCCGATCGCCGTGCACTCACACGGGTCCACGGCTTGAATCAGCCAGCGGTAGCGGCTCGTCTCTGGGTCGAGCTCCTGGTTCATGGTGCACGGCATTGCTTGGGAATGTAAGGACGTACAAATAAAATTACTCGTTTCGCGTATATAAATTCAGGTCAAAAAAAGACATATCGCGAGATATGCGTTGATCTATATTATGTAAGTGTTTTATTTAATTTGATAAATACGTTTTTGTAGTTATTACACCTCAACTTTGTTGTATTTTAGGGCGTAACTACTTCGTTGTATTTCCAAATTTGTGGAATTAAGCATTTCGTTCGAAAATTCCCGAAAATGTTGTGTTTTAGATTGTTTACTTGGGCCTATCTTATGTTAAACCCATGGTTGAAAGGAATTCAACCTAATGTCTTAATTGTTTACCTCGGACACGACCGGAGTACGCATGATTTTGTTCGTGTCGTTATCATTTACTGGGCATGTATACGATGCACGTCGTTTGTGTTCATAAACACAACACCAATGCACAAATGGGGTCTCTTACACTTTCCGGCTAGACTAACGAATACACCCAAACAGTTTAGGGGTCACAAAGGTGGATCCAAACAAAATGTGTAGATGCTTATATCCTACCTTTAAATACTTATTCTGATTAAAATAATATCGCCCAATTGGGCGCTTCCAGGACACGGTGTCCTGTTAGGACTAAGCTGTATTTGTATATTCTGTTTAATATAGGTTTTTTTCAAAATATGTTTTACACAAATTCACCAACTCTCGCATTCAATTTTGTCCGAAAAAAAATTCACACGCTTTTACCAAACCAAACCAATTAGTCATTTACCATTCGTTTGCAAAGTTTGGTAAATCTATTTAAACATTTGATCGAGAATATTCGTCATTACAGAGATTAAACTCGTCTGAGCTGTTAGCTCAGACGAATTTGATCTGCAATGACGAATATTTTCAACCTCGTGTTTAAAAAGGTGGCCCAACGTTGAAATTGAATAATGAGTTACTAAATTGTTTTGGTAAAAGCCTGTGAAATGTTTCCTCGGACTAGTTGGTGAATTTGTATAATTATTTTTTTAATTAGCCGGGAAAACCTATATATACTCATGCTTGTGTCGTGTTGATGTGACCTAATAAATTGAGTATACAAATCACTTTTTTAATGTGTTTTATTTTTACTGAAAGTATCAAGGTAAAAGCAACTAAAATCGAGTTTTAAGTAAACTGTAATAATTAAATTAGTTATATAAACTCATCACAAAAAGTATCAAGACACTTAAAAATGATCCAATAGTTAACGGCCCGAAAAGGTATGGATTAATCGAAGCAAATAACCCAGTGCATAATTTTGTTTTGCGTATTCTGACACCTCGATTGTTGAGATACGATGTTGCGGAGCCGAGTTATTGTCATTTTAATGGTCGTAGATAAGATAATCTCTCTATATATGCCCGACTTTTCTTTTGAAAATGTGTGATGTAGCCTGCACGTATCATATATAGTGTAGGTAAATATCCAAAACATGTTAGATGATTATTTATTTGAAAAAAGTAGGTGTTTTGTGTTTATACATTAGTTTGTTTGTACCCTGTTAATGATGCAAATAACTGTTGTGTATTTATGTTCAGAAAAGAACAATATTTAACAAGTGTTTTGAGCAGGCTCAAAACAATCGCCGGGGTTTGGCGACCATGGATACCCTCCGACGGCCTAGGTAAACTCCACTACGTTTTCACTACGCTCTTGGCGATCCTACTGCGCTTCTGCTGCGTTTTGCCGTGGGAGCGCAACGGCAGCGTAGCTCCGGTGTGACAGGGGTATAACATAGGGCAAGATAGCTCAGTTGGTTGAGCGCCGGTCCAGTATTCCGGAGGTCGCAGGTTTGAGTCCTGCCTTTCCAATGTCATTGTTTACTTTGAAATTTATGCAAATGTACATAGTCAGTTTGCCTTGTGGTTTATTTGTGTATTAAAGATAAAATGCCATATCCTCATTGAGTGATCCCCACAATGTCGCTTCCCAGGTTGTATCGTAGAATTGAGCGTGATCCCTGTCCACACGGAATTCTGGTGTTTATGACTTCTGACTAGCGCCTCGAACAAAGATACTGACAATATGGGAGACCGCCATAATACTAGGGTGAGATAGCTCAGTTAGTAAAGCAATGGTCCGGAGGTCGCAGGTTGAAGTCCCGCCTTGCTAATTTCTTTGTTCACATTGAAATTACTTCAAACCTATTTGCATTAGTACGTCACTGGTTTCAGGAAGGGACGGGCATGTAAACGTTTTGAGATAATTGCAAACAAAACAATAGTTTCTTAACTAAAACTAAAAGCAAAGATATCCGTCTCTTGGAGAAAACGAATTTTTCAGTTTACTTACTTTTTAAACAATTTTTACGCCATTCGATAAACATGATTTTGTGCACAACAAGCGCGTCTTTTCGTGAAAACGAAAAATGCAATAACATGACTAGTATTGGAATGCCTGCACTTTACAACATTAATGTTAAGACATTACACAGGTTTAGCTCCTAAAAGCAAGCCAGAATTATTGAGTGAGATGTTTTAAAGGTAGGATGCACCATTGGTAATTGCTTGAATTATCATGATCGGGTGGATTTTTTTTTTGGGGGGGGTTGTATTGTATTGTACATATTAACTGACTTGTCAACAGTTTTACAATCATGGATGCTGAGAAAAGCAAGAAAGAATGCATTCGTTTTCAACCAGCGTTGGGTAGTTGCTCATATGTTGTTCTTGTTTTTTCGCGATTGCCGTCCAATTACATGATATATAGCGCAATCATTTTGCTGGATGCCTACAATCATTATATACTTTCAAATACATGTAAGTAAGACATTTCTTATTTATTCGGTAGTAATTTTGTTCGATATCTTCAAATGGTGTATCCTATCTTTAAAGCAAAAAAACTCGATATTGAAAACATTGTCATGTTTGACAAGCTCGTCCCTTTATACATCAAACCTGTGTGAATTAATTTCACCAGAAATGGTTTGGAACCATGCGTCAGCAAGGAAAACTCACAAGACCCAAACATGTGCATTATGTTTTCTGTTTTCCTCTAAACAGAAAACGTAATATCAATTGAACACAGTAGGCCTTGTTGTTAAACATCTATTTAACAATTTGACCAATTTTGCAGCATCAAAATAAATGCAAATATATTTACTTCTATTCTATTTCCCCCCGAAAACACAATACACTTACACAGTAATTGTGGTCTTTGTACTATTCATAAGCAGGCACAATTGTAAGATTTATTGTAAACATTTGACGTGGCGATCATTACCGAAATCCCCATAGTAACTAAATGAAATTTAACTGTATTTATTCCTATATATCTAGTTCAATAAAGCTAAAAGCCACTAATAAAACGAACTGTGCCTTTTGTCTTTTTGATAAGCTGAACAATTTCCGCTCCGTTTGTGTTCCGAGTTGTAAATATTGTAGTATCAATCAGTCACCCAAATGACGATTAAGCTCTCGGTATTGAGGCAGGGAGCTTTGTTGAACAATGATACAAAAACCATTAGCGTTCGCTCATAATAATTTAAGTAGCCCTACCGCCTCAAAATGAGCGGTTGGAGTTGGCTTATTTACATTTCACAAAGAAAGAGGCGAGGAATATTAAGCCTTTGCACCCACAGTCTAGTTTGGAAGCAAGTTGAGCGGTTATTTGTTATTCACTAGTAGTAGCTATACCCAGCACGATATGTGGCAGAGGGTACCCCACTCCTATACTTTATACGCACTCAACACTATTGTAACCTAACCCATCCCCCTTGAAACCTAAAAGGAATTCCTGAGATTCCGGGAACACAATGGTCAACACAAAAGAGGGGGGGGGGGGGGGGGGGGGGGTTTCTCAACAAAGTGCGCCACCAACGTTGAAATGTATCTCATTCATTCTTCCACGCTCGAGAGCTGCACATCTCACACAGTAAATACGCGCGAAGCTCACCATTGAAACACGTACAAATTTGCTCCGTGTATCGCTCTCCGAATGCAGTGATTCATACAACGTTCGCAAAGCCAGGTACACAGGCACGATCTACACGAATTGTTTTGGGGGCGATGTCATTTTCTGCCATTTTCGTTCGAAAACAACACGCCAAACGCAAGGGGTTCACAGGCAGATTTTTTAAAAATTCAGTAGCTGCTACATCATTTTTTAACGTATCCATGGAAAAAAATGAGTGTGTTCGAAGCACGATTTTTATTTATCGATTATTATTGCCCTTTTTAGGGGCGGTATTTGTCAACGTCGTTGAGTATTTGTGCACAATCTCTACGTGCATCAACGGTACGTCAACGTAAAACAATTTCGACTTCTTTTTTCATTTTCAATACAATTTTTGTCATTGGATGATAAAAATTAAGGTAAATAACAACGTTGTACAACTACAAAGGAAAAGATGTTAAGATTGGATGCCAAAAACTCTTAATTTTTCGCGTGAGAAAATTGTTCCCCCTATTTTGAGAATGGACGGTACCCCAGCGTTTCGCAATCACAGCCTCGAAGGCCCCCCCCCCCCCCCCCCCCCCACTCCGCCCCCCCCCCCCCTCCGCCCCCCCCCCCCCCCCGGTATGTATGTAGTTAACCCTAGTTAACCCTAGTTGACCCTACTCAGTGACCCTACTTGACCCATGGTTATCAATAAACTAGTTTATTGCTCCATGGGTCAACTACAGTCTACTACGGTCAAATGATCGAACTACGTTCAACTACGTTCATGACCGTAAGATGTGACCACCGCTTTCTTGTAAAAGCATGATAAAGGTTTAAGGTAGATAACTTTTAGAAAAAAGTAGGAAAAAAAGTAGGCCTACGTAAAAAAACGTAGGCCTAAATCTTGACACGATGGACGCCGAGCTGACCAACACACTACCTACCCAAAGCGTATATTACAGAAACACGCTACGCTGTATCGCTCAGGGACGAGCGTTATTACTACCTCGAAATAAATATATATAAATATAAATACAGTTTGTTTGCCGAGCATTTTTACGTCTTACGATGTCAAATTTGACCAGTTTGTGTAACGGAAAAATACATGCATGTCGGCCATGGACTGGTTCCGGTCCTTAACTTTGTCAATTGAAGCGTGCGGCTGGAACCAGTCCACAATGCTGCCTGCGTTATGCATGCTTTGCATGGGGCGAGCACATGGCTTTATGGCACCCATATCACTGTACCGCACCGTACTATGTACGCAAAGCCTTGTTGATTTATCGGGGCATATTGGGGCAAAAACGGCGGAGTTTGGCCTCCGAAAAAAAGCAATTGTAAGTAATCAAACACAATACACAGACAGCAGAAATATAACAAGCGTTTAAACATAACACAAGGATTGTTAAGAAGCATGGTTTTTAAGACAAATGTTCCACGTTATTGCAATTTTGCGCGTGGGTCAATGTGATTAAAGTAGCAGGTCAGTTGCGTTCCAACGGCACTTCACGGCTCATCGCCCCGGGGGGAGATTGTTATCTTTGGCGCAACTTAATCTAATCCACCACTTTTTGTAAGCGTTAGTTACCCTGCGCGGGTAGATTAGAGCGTTCCAGCGGACTGAATAACTTAGTATTTTTAGATTAGCTTAACTCACGCCCCCGTCTGAACGTAGCATGTATACACGTCCTTCACTTTAGTCAAACCGCTCTGGCGGCGCTGACGGATTAACGCGTCATCCGTGGATAGTACACGATTGTTTGCGGCCTTACTCATGAACTGTTTATCAGTGATCCGTTTAGAATAAGTAAAAATATAAAATACGTAAACGAATTAAGGCAACAGTAGTACTTTGCCTCAGTTTTTGACTGACATGGGGTAAAACTACATTGGGACTAAAACCACTCGTATGTCAACACGTATTTAGTATTGCGCGGTGACCCCCAATCTAACCTGCTGAATCACTGCGATAAACAGTGACGTCATCAATACATATGGTTATTGTCCTAAAGACAATATTATCTAATTACATGTATTAAGCCACCTATGGCAGATAAAGTCACCACTAGAGGGCGCTTAATCCATTCGTTCTTGTCCTTTTTAACATTTGTTTTGATGGTGATGATTCACATTTTTGGTAAAATATCTATGACCTGACAAAATTATTTTGAAAAAATTGTGCTTTTTAGCACATGGCTAGATATGGCTAACTAAAGACAAAATACAAAAAATCCGTATATAAATCATATGTTGACGTCATCATAACGTCACCTCAATTATTTTCACTTATAACATGTCCCGGTCTACTTACATACTAAGCTTGAACTCAATCTCTGGATATAATCCCTTAAAGTATGCATCTTTAGGATGATGTCACATGACACACGATGACATCGTCATGACCTCACCCCTCGGGAAAATACTTTGCTTTAGGGACTATGTCTTTGTATGACAACGATGGATGTCCAAAGTGGCTGGGAGAACAATGACGTGTACAGGGTTTATGGGATTTGGAATAAAACAAAAAGAAGAGAAAGCTAAAAAAAAAAATCAGAACAAAAACAAAGGCAACTTAACTCCTCTAATTTTATGTAGTGATTAAGTTGCGCCCGAAAACATAATAATGGTCCAACCAACCAATAAATAGTCCAACCGAAAATGGGAGGTATAGCGTCCCCGATTCGAATAGGGCTTAGCCTGGCTACTACTATACTAAAAAAAAAAACCCTGGGATTCAGGGAATTGCTGCAGGTGGTACCTACAAACATAGAGAAAGGAATAGATGAGATCTTACCGGCCACTGATGATAGCATCATAACCAAAGCTGCTGCTCCCTCCATTATCCAAGATGCAGGTTAATTGAGCACGGATCGTCTAGGTTTTAGGCTATGTGACACACAGTCCGTTAAGTTAATAATAAGCGATCCAAACACTGCAGAGCAGTAACAACTTTCAGAAGGGAGCCTACTTGGATCATAGCTCAAAACCATACAAAGAAATGATTGACAATCTATTAAGTTTGATCGTATAACAACACCGAATACACATACCACCATGCGGATGGCATCAGCATCCAATCAGGAACGAGCCAGACATAATGAGACGAGGTCTGACGAGGTTGAAGCTGTTTCTGGTGCTGGGAGAACACCATGGTAACATGGCTGTCGCGTGGATTGTGTGCTTCAAATTTGTAGTGTTTATATAATTCTCAGGAGGCCTTGAAAGGGCCTTCTGAAATATCAAAACCACTTTTGTGACTTTACCTGCAAAATTATTATGTCAAAGGGGTCCTTCTATTTTGCTTATGGACTGGGTTTTTCTTTCTGAATGTGGCATTTTGTTGTAGTTATCTAAAGTAAATCGCTCGTAAAGGGCACTAATTAGTGTTATTAGTGTCGATAGAGTTGAGTGTGTGCCAGTTTGTTCAAGATTGAACAGATTAACACTTGTATATAATCGATATTGTAAATAAATAATAAGTTTTTTTGTTTGATGAATATAAACGTTCGTTTCGGAAGATTTGTTTTATTTTAAATTGTCAGTGACGTGTTCCACGAGATACATTCCTCGCTAGATAGAACCCAGTTTGTGACACACTGCATGCATTATACTAGCGTCTTGTTTCTAGCTAAGTGCCTAGTGGTCGCCATAGTACCCAACTTATCAGCTTTGCCGTACAACATGTGCAGTTTACTGTACAGCTTTAAGTAGCAGCAATATGTACATGTACATGCATTATGTGAATGTACATGTATTTTATTAAGTTTACACTAGGTTGTGCACTAATTTACATAGGCTAAAAAGATATTGATAGATTTTGGATGCTAATCTTGAAAGAAATGAAAAGAACAAATGGCCACACTGCCTGCATGTGGTTAGTCGTTTCTGTGTAAATTTACAGCACGCTCATTCATAATGCTGTCTCTGCCTCGTGTACTTTTACGTGTGACTGACTATTCTTTGTATGTCTGGGGACTATGATAAAAGCTTTAATTGCTTTTTAGTGAGCTGCTCCACGCAGAGCAGCTCATTAAAAGGCAATTAAAGCTTTAATTACCGGTACGCGAAAAATTACACGAGGGAGAGACAGCGTATAATGAGGGTGCTGTAAATTTACACAGAAACGACTAACCACATGTAGGCACAGACAACAGACAAATGCACTACAGATCAATTAACCACAGGTCGGGGGCAACAAATAAGAGTTATGCTAACCACGGGCATAAATCATTTTCAAATCGTTTGAAAATGAAGAGATTGGTAGAGCCTAATCTTTGTCAAATACGACAGTATTTTGATTGTGCACGTCGCTTAAAATATGACCACGTAGTGCGCCCGCTATAACGACACGATTAGTCCAGCTCCCTTTACTAATAGACTGTGGCCCGGCCCCACTACAAAATGAGACCGGTAGCTCAGCCGTCTCAAGGCAAAACAATGCAAGTTGTGTGCAAATCACATTAGAGTTGACTTGTTTTGCCTTGAGACGGCCGAGCTAGCGAGCCCCCTGGGCCATTGATTGGTTCTCCTCTGCGCGCGGCGCGCCCGTTTGTATTTTTTTTAATCGCTCATCGCTGTTTATCTTACGGTGATTGAACAACTCTTGTTTTACCACAAAAAGTACGTAAATCATTAGTGTCTTCATGAAAGCAACCTTCAAACAATTTAATTGCATAAGTTCAAATATTGACAAGTATTTTCCCTATTTTTATTGATATTTGCCAGAGACACTTTCGAATTAAGCACAAAAATCGAAGCTCATCATCTCCTGAATTGTGCCTTCGTGGTGCCAACTAGAACTGTTGCCATTTTGCAATAGGCTGGTTGCATGCGATTTTCAATTTAAATAATACTTTGCTTTTACGAAGGGGGCGCAGTATACGTGTTGAGCGTATAACAACCGCCGTTCTGTTAAACCGCTGGCGCAGGTTTGCAAAGACGACTGTTCGAGTAAGATAGATTAGTCTATAATCGTGTCGTTTACATGCCCACTGCGTGAACAAGATTATTATACGCGACGTGCACAATATCGATTACTGTCGTATTTGGCAAAGACTAGGTAGAACCTTGAAGTTGAGTACAAAGAACAAATTCCAGAGCCAAGTGGAATAAGGAAATTCGAAGCTCAGCGAGTGAATGAGAACGACTTATAGGATTTTGGCTAATACTATTAATGTATTATAACGGAAGACGGCAAACCATTGTGAGTAGATATACATGAGACCCAAGCTGACCGTAATGTGTCCTTTTTTTGTTCATACAAAAGTCAACAACATTAATTACACACACATGGCTCTTTTTTGATGGGACTTGTCTGTTCATCTCAAGCAAGTAAACCACAGTTAAAGGGATACTATGTCCTGGAAGCGAAATGAAGAGCATTTCAAAGTATAGGATATAAACATCCACATAACCATCTTTTGAAAACTTGGTATCAACATTTCCTATTTATACATATCAAATTGTAGTCTCTGAATAGCAAAAGTATCGGGCTGCGTTTTTTATTTGTGTATTGGAGGTGAATGTGCGTTGTCATTTTAGCTTGCGACTTCAGTTCAGTATTAAGAGCAAGTATGGCGCCCAACCGCTAAATTAAAATAATACATTTAAAATAAAAATCACACAACCGTAAACAAGTCCAACTTATTGGAAAATGTTCAACAAATGTGCATGAAAATAAATATTTTGGCACCTTTTGGAAATCGTTCAAGATTTGTGACTTTTTCAGATTTTTGTTCAAGTTTTCAAAGTGGGTTTCAATCTTTCAAGATCTTGAAAGATCTTTTAAGCAGTAGCAACACTGCATGCAGGCACAGGCACAGACAACAGACAAACATACTACACAGGTCAGGAGTAACAAAATAGGAGTTATGCTAACCACGGGCATAAATCAACAGTGGAATTAAATTAGCACTATCTTAAACATTCACTTTCTATATGATTATAGTATTATGTAGATTGTTATATTATTTGTGACTATTGTTCATTTCGTAATGATTTTCTGTGGAAAAATAAACCTCGAATGTACATTCAACGACTGTTCTATTCAACGGTTCCATTCAACCTTTTACCTCATTACAATCCTTTCATTGCACTTTTAATAATACAACAACATATATTTATTTGTTTTATATATACATCACCTAAATATAGGTTTCCCCTGCTTAGTTTAAAACATTTTCCATTAAATTCACCAACTGTCACATGCTAAAACCATCACGCTTTTCCAGTCAGTCATTTAGGCCTACCATTTTAATTTCGAACTTTGGTCACTCCGGGAAAATCTGTATAACCATTATCATTTGATTATGTATTTGTTTTTAAATGGCTTATCTTCACTGTTTATGACTGCGGTGTGGCCGATATTGTTCACAATATTGCAACACGTGAAACCCCCACGTGGCTGCCATGTTGCTGCTTCTAGCATAAGCTCCGCCCATGCTGTACACTTGAACCAATTTCGAATTGTGGTCACTCCGGAAATTACAACTAGAAGTTTCGAGTTTGTTGTTAACAACAAACACTATAGGTGGCCGGGCGCGACATTGGTTTTCAATGTATACCTTTAGCTTTCAGTCGACTGACCATGAAAACACACCATTGAAAACAAAATTAATATTGTAAGTGTATGTATTAATATAGGTTTTCCTTGCTAATTAAAAAAAAAACATTCGAATTCACTGACTCTCACGTTCAATTTCATTTTAGAAAACAATTCACATTCTTTTACCGAACCAATTTAGTCATTTAAGTTTCTTCACTCTTTGTAAACACCGGGTCGAGCATATACGTAATTATAGATTTTGTCTAAGTTGTTGCCGAAAGGCAGTATTTAGAGACCGAATTCGTCTTATTTCAATCAATTTCCAACTTCTGCTAAGTGAATTAGTCTGATGTGTATGGTGGCCCTGAAGGGACTACGCAGATCGTGAATATTGACGTCAATATTCACGACAAATTTCACGACTTTCCTCAAAGTCGCGAATATTGACGTCAATATTGACGTCAATATTCACGACTTTCCCCAAAAGTCGCGAATATCGACGTCAAATTTGACGTCGATATTCGCGTCAAATTTCACGACTTTCCCTGAAAGTCGCGAATATTGACGTCAATATTCGCGACAAAATTCACGACTTTCCTCAAAGTCGCGAATATTGACGTCAATATTGACCTCAATATTCGCGACTTTCTCCCAAAGTCGCGAATAATGACGTCAAATTTGACGTCAAATTTCGCGACTTGCCCCAAAGTCGCGAATATTTTGAAGCGAATTTTTTTCCCAGCAAGCTAGGTTTTGGCTAGTCTTGCTCCAAGACTGAGTTGTTCATTTGTCCGGGGCGCGCCGTCCGTCTGTCTATGCAGTTCATTAATCGATCCTCCATACTCCGAAAACGGACTTATTAAGGGCGCCCTCGATTGCCACGAGAGATCAGTGGATTTGTTGACTACCGAATTATTAAGAAATATCTTACTTATTTGAAGGTAAATTATGATTTTAGGCATCCAGCAAAATGATCGCGCAAGATATCCTGTAATTATTCCGATTTTTTTTCTTTATAAAACTAAATTCGCGATCACCGGACGGCGATCGCAAAAAACCCGAATACATGTGTAATAACAAGAATATTCAACTGCCCGACGGCGGTTGAAAACAAACGCAGTTTTTCGTGATTTTCTCGCCATCAATAAATTATTGTAAAGGTCAGTTAAACAAGATTTACTATAAAATACAACCCCCCAAAATCCACCCATTCATGTTAATTCAAGCAATTACCAATGGTATCCTACCTATACCTTTAAAACAAATCCACTGATCTCTCGTGACAATCGAGGGCGCCCTCAATAAGCCCGTTTTCGGAGTATTGATGATTGATGAACTGCATAGACGGACGGCGCTCCCCGGAACAAATAACAAAAAATCAGTCTTGGAGCAAGACTAGCCAAAACCATGGATGAATAAAAAGACAACCTAGCTTGCTGGGACAAAAATCGCGTCAAAATTTATGTCCGGTCGTGAAATTTGACGTCAAATTTGACGTCAATATTTGCGACTTTGGAGGCAAGTCGCGAAATTTGACGTCAAATTTGACGTCAATATTCGCGACTTTGGGGGAAAGTCGTGAATATTGACGTCAATATTGACGTCAATATTCGCGACTTTCGGGGAAAGTCGTGAAATTTGACGCGAATATCGACGTCAAATTTGACGTCAATATTCGCGACTTTTGGGGAAAGTTGTAAAATTTGTCGTGAATATTGACGTCAATATTCACGATCTGCGTAGTCCCTTCAGGGCCACCATATATGTGTGCTTGACTCGGGCACATATAAGACTTGAAGAGTTATGACCACTAGAGGTCGCTATTGGTATTACCACTAGAGGTCGCTGTTATATATATATGATGCATTGGGAAAACGCGGAAGTGTCGGCCACACTTTATGTCATACGTGGGCCTGTTCGCAGTTGTTTGGTTTTTCTAAGTTCTGGGGACGCCAGTTTGACTTAGTTTTGTAAGTTCTAACTTTCTTAGTTTTATTGCCATATTGTATTATATATTTAGCTGTTGTTTAGTCCTCGGGCACATTCACACTTTATAGTATTGTTCACCCTTTGTTTTGCCTAGGATTCTATCATCGTTGTGATTACAATAAACATATCGACAATCGAGGAGACTGTTTCTTCATGATAAAGTCAAAATGGTGATCGTCGAGTGCTTGATGCCAGACTTCAACTTCAAAACCCCCGACGTGTTGGAGCAACTGGCCATCGCCCTCCTAGCGAACCATGCATTGGCCAGTACTAACCCAACACCTACACAACGAGGCCCGAAGTTTGATCGGCCCAAGGTTGATGTTGGCATATCGATCGAAGATTGGAATGTATTTTGTTTCGCCGATGGGAGGTTTTCCGCGTCGGATCCGGAATAGACGGGGCATCAGCTCCAGCGCAGTTATTCCAGTGCGCTGGGACCGCGTTGGGCGAAGGCCTATTAAGGCGAACCCACACGCCGCTTCAGACACCCTGTCACAACTGCTCGCCGCCATGCGTTCACTCGCAGACACCCCGCTTGCCACATGTGTTCTACGTACCGAGCTGCTCCAGTTACGCCAGGAAAGAGACGAAGCATCTCGTGCATTTACGGCCAGGGTTCGCGGAAAAGCTGAGCCCTGTGCTTTTGCCGCACAGTGTGAGTGCAGCAAGAGTGTTGATTACACAGATCACATAGTCCGTGATCCTCAACGGATTGTACGACCCAGACATCCGCCGTGAAGTACTCGGGACACCAGACATCCACAAGAAACCGGTCAACGATGTGGTTGCCCTCGTAGAAAACAAGGAAATGACTCGTATTGCCCTCCCCTCGTCAGCCCTGTCCACCGTGTCATCCTTCCGGCGCCAACATATTTCGCCCACACCTACTGCGACGACACCGTCCCACGCAGACCAGGCCAGGCAGGCGACGTGCCTAGACTGCAAGGGGGTATTTAGGATCTTCACTGAGGGGACGCGGGGGTGGAACTCCAAGCCCAATCGGGTTTGCACCAACTGTTTCAGGGCCCGAGTCGTAAGAAAGGCCAGCCATGCCTGCACAAGGCCCCTACGCCCAACGTCCAGGCCCTTATGCCCAACGTCCAGGCCTTAGGGTCAGGCCCGATTTTCCAGGTTGCAGCTTTTCAGAATGGCGGCGGCCGTCCCCCTCACAAACGGCCACGACGACACCGCAGACGTGCATCTACCACACACAGCACTGTCAACAAACCCCCACCCACGAGGCTTGATCATCACATCTTCTTCATAGGTGAGTGGAAACGAGCCCGCCTCCTAGACCACCCCAGAGTCTCGATAACCGTCTCGGTTGACAGATCAGCCCCACCCAAGCCTTGGACACCCACGCGGAAGTGGCTGCGATCGCTCCCTCTGGTGCACAATCGGACTTATGGTCGCTGACAAACTTCTTGGCCTGTGGGTTCTCCCGCGACGACCTACACCCCGTTAGTCTTAGCCTGTCAGCTGACAACCGCTCCACAATCCCCATTGAAGGAGCGTTTTTCGCCAAGCTTACAGCACACTCGCTGCGGTGAGACAGCGTCATGCCGCTGCATTGTCTTTGTGAGCGGTTCTGTGTAAGCCATGTACCTATCATATGAATCGCTGCTTAGCCTCGGTTGCCTCTCAAATGATTTCCCGTCAATCGCTAACGTGAACAGAGACAGTGACCCTAGTGTCACGGGTGCATCACATGACCCTCCGTCCATGAGCGTAACACGGTCCATCAACGAAGGATGCCGAGCACCTTGTACCCTACACGACGCAACGTGCTCCTGCCCCCTGCGCGAAGTCGCACCACCACGCCCACCTAAGTTGCCGTTCCCATGCACAGCAGAAAACAACGAACAGATGAAAGCGTGGCTACTCGAGAGATATGGCTCTTCCACGTTCAACATTTGCCCCCATTGAGCGTTACCCTGCATGGACGGACCACCGGTCGAGATATATGTCGACCCTGCCGCCACACCAAAGGCCTGCCACACCCCGGCTAAAATGCCCATACACTGGCAGCAGCGAGTACACGATAACCTCCTCCACGACGAAGCCCTTGGCGTTGTAGAACGCGTGCCATACGGCGAACCCGTGACGTGGTGTCATCGCATGGTGATAACGCGAAAGCACAATATTGCTCCCCTCGTCGTACAGTCGATCTCTCGCCATTGAACAAGTTCTGTCAACGGGAAACGTTTGCCATAGAGTCACCTTTCAAACTCGCTCGTCGTATTCCTAAGAACACATGGAAGACGGTCACAGACGCCTGGAACGTCTACCACAGCGTCCATCTGCGTGAATCCGATCGTCACTTGACCACCTTCATCACACCGTTTGGCCGCTGGCGCTACACAGGGGTTCTTGTCATCAGGAGATGGTTACAATCGCCGCTTTGACGCCATACTATCGGCCTTTGAACGTAAGGAGCAATGTGTTGATAATACCGCCCACTACGACACTGGTTTGGAGCAGCACTGGTGGAGAACCATCGACTTGCTTACACGCGTCGGCCAGGCAGGTATTGTGTTGAACCCAGACAAGTTCCAGTTCTTCAAGAGGAGCGTAGACTTCGCCGGCTTCATGATGTCCGACCTAACCATCGAACCGCCATTGTCGAAGGAATTCGTCAGGGCGTGGAGATTTTTGAAATGAAGTGGCGCACCTGCCTCCGCCGCGACTGGTCAAAGCGTGGTATCGGATACTTCCTCCTTCAACAACACTGCAGCTGCCCATCGGGCATACCAGACTGCTGCTCTGGGGGGTGGAGAGTCACCCTGGCTGGCTTACGATTATTGTCCTCGGCGGAGCAACGCTACGCAGCCATCGAGGGTGAAGCCCTGTTCGTGGCTTGGGGTCTCGAGCAGTCGCGATATTTCACCCAGGGGTGCGACAACTTTATCGTGGTCACTGACCACAAGCCGCTTGTGAAGATCTTCGGCGACCGCAAGCTGGACGAGATATTCAACTCGCGACTGTTCCGACTTTGGACTTTCCCTGTTTGAGTTTCATTTGAGGTGCTCCAATGGGCAATAGCATCAAGGTCCGACTGGAAGTTGAGTTCATCTCGGGGCGAAAGAATTGGCTGGTAATTGAGGGTGTCATCTGCAAAAAGCAGATACTTGGAAGAAAGGTTAGTAGAAATATCGCTGATAAACAGGTTGAATAGCAGAGGGCCGACCACACTTCCTTGGAGACGCCGGAGGTGACTGGTGACCATGATGAGAAGGAGCTACGATACATAACACGTTGCTGACGCCCAGTCAAAACCAAATCCAAGGTTGACGTCGTATGTTGAACTTGCAAGCTATTTTTTTTAATACCGTGTGATGAGGCATCATGTCAAATGTCTTATAAAAGTCTAGGCAAGCAATGACAATTCTAGGTGGGCGTGGCTTGTCCAAGATTGTAGCCCAGTTGTGAATGGCATTAGTTAGCTGTGTCACACACGATCTTTCGGGCTGAGAAACCATGTTGTTTATCATTACCAAGGCAAAAGGAGGACACATGATCATGAGTACAATCTGCTACAGCCTTTTCAATCACCTTACAAACAACGTAAATTAGGGCAATTGGACGGTAGTTCGTAATATCAGTTCGGTTGACGGACTTAAACACAGGTGTGATGTTCGAGAGTTTCCAGTCCATGGGGAGAGTACCCTGTGCAAGAGAGGAATTCATCAAACGCAACAATGGGGAAGCAATTGATGATGCAGTAGCTCGTAGGATTGTGGGCGATATTCCATCAGGGCCTGGTGCTTTATGAGGGTTGAGAGTTAGCAGCGATTTGGTCAGAAATCCTAGATTGATTGTTATTGGAGGGAGTTCGGGGATAGGAAGGAAACACGGTGGTGGAGTCGCGGAACAAATGACTGCAGGCGATTGAACTGAAGTAAAAAACGCATTGAAGGCTTCAGCAATATCAACAGGCTTGTGGATCACCTTGTCGGCTTGACGGAAGGCTGGAGGACACTTGGATTTTCCTTGGTCTCTCATAAAGCACCAGAACCTTCGCTTCTGACAGCTTCTGACAGCGACTAGGCCTATAGGCAAGGCACAGACTGGGCCTGGGTTGTACATGTAGGCCTAGTGTAGCTAAAGTGTAGTGTCAGTAAGGGCCTCATTCATAAGTCTTTGTACAATATTTTGTATCTCAAATCCTGTTTTGCAGAAAATATTACCAAGCGAATACGACTACCACATTTGCAGTTTCGAACCGAATGAAAACGGTTTTTAGGCTGAGATTCGATTGCCAGTTCATGATGAGAAAGGTGCTCAGAAATGGATTGCAGCCTTTCAAAATTATGATTACGTTTAGGAAGCTGGTGACCGAACCATTTGCCCAGACTTGCAATTTTGTCACAGGTGAGAACAACATAATGGTTATGAGTAGCATGGTTACAGAATGCTATGATCAGATTCATAGAAATTTGATACATATCTGAAATATTTTAAATACCGTATTTCAATTGATAATGATGAATCCAATGCCGCCGTCTTGTTTACATGATCTTGACTAGAATTGGCTTCATTCTCCAACTCAAAGATCCAAAGAAGATATAATATTTATTGTTTTGTGCCTTTTAACACAGTGTCAATATTCCTGATGTCGCCCATCACATTTTCAAAACGTTTCCTGCGCCATGACGTCAAATTATTATTGTTGACGTCCTATTGGCGGGTGTTTTTACGTCACGTGACTCTTGATTTGATGCGGGACGGCATGATTTTGTAACCTTCGGGTGCTGCCCTCTTTTGTAGTAATAGAGTCGTGAATGACCAACTTTGGATGCCTGTGTTTATCGGCACAGCATTGAATCTGGTCTGTTTAAAAACACACGTCATCGTCATCCAAGCCAATCCCATATAAGGTAACTTGTGAAATATCATGCAAAGAGGGTACATGCATACATGTACCATGATAGCAAGTAGCGTAGTGGTATACGGCAGTGAACATACAGTGTTTTAACACCGTGTTATGACCCAGACATGACCGATGTTCTCGTATCAACAGGAAATATACCAATAAAGAAAAATTCAAAAGCGTTTATTTACCACCGAAACATGCTTACGTTTCGTCTGCACATGTTTCTTTTTCCCAACTGATGCAAATTCCAGAATTCCGGAGCTTTTTTCGCCGTATATGACTATCGCCCTCTGTCGACCAATTTTCTACAGCGTTACTACCGTATTATTCGCGTACCACGACGTCGACACTCGGATGGTGACTTTGATCATTCCACGGTGATACAAAAAGTGAACCTTTAATATTAGTGTTTTGATTCATTTTTTACAAATTGGAGTTATCAGCTTCCAAATTTTTTCTAAATTTTAAGGAATTAAATAGAAACAACAATCCTCGAATCTGATAATAACGTTGATGTGCGGCATACACGGGTTATTATTTTAATATTTACTGGGCTATTTTTACGAATAAAAAAGGCTGTGAATCACTGAACACTGTTGAAAAATGTGGTCCCCCCCCCCCCACCTACGTGCTATTTTACGATTGTTCACACAGTTTTCTTTATGAATAAAGAAATCCAGAGAGCTCTGTTGTGGAAATAAATTATGTTGTCATCAGCTTCTTGTCACTCGCTTCTTGTCACAGAGCATTAATTAGTTCGTCGAAACTGTTGACGTGGGACCAATGATTCGTCATGAGTAATTGTTGATGTCATGTCCTGCGTTCGCACTCCTGTGTCAACTCTTCTATTTCAGTTTGTTGTAACTCTTTAAATTTTGTAATACACGACGAGGCTAAGAGCTTCTGGATGCGGGTTGCTGGGTAGGAACTTCGTCAAAAAGAACTGAGTAATGATTTATCAAGTAGATCATCAAATAAGATAAAATAAGACTTTATTCAACCAATGCAAAAAGTTAACAACTATTGACATCGAAAAATGACTTATTCCTCGAGCTCAAAAATTGTTTAAATATATATTTATATAATAAAATACAAATTACACAATACACATAATTATACTATAGACACAAAATACAAACCTCAATAAGAACAAAATAAGATTAAGTCCCATTGTACACACGAACTGCAGAAGGATAAAAACTCTTTGTAAAACGCTTACTACCATAAAAAGTCCTAAGACGTCGGCAGGAATGTGAAATAATCAGTTGCTGGATGGAACTTGTCCTCCTTGACCCGTTTGCACATTTTGTCATTGTAAATAGATTCCAGTGTTGGTAAGGTAGTGCCAATGATCTTCTCTGCTGTTCGAACAACAGAGTTTAACTTCTGCAGATCTTTTACAGAAGCCCGTCCAAACCAAACAGTGACTGATGAAACAATTCGTCACCGACACCACGAACTGACACCCTCTGCATCACATGTGTACAAAAAATTCAAAAATTCAAAAAAAAATGATTGCCGAATATATCATTTTGTGCCATGAAGTATAACATGGCGAAGTTGTTTTTTCCTAAATCATGTTAATTTGCTAATTTTTATTGGGGAGTTTTGCGAAAATTAGTCCATTCTGGCGTTTTTCGGTTCCACGAAGTGACACTACACTCAGTGTCAGTTCGTGAAAACGAAATTGCGGGGGCGCGCTGTGAAAAAGATTTCACGAAGTGGCACTACATGTCTATACAACGTACCCAGGGCAATGTTGTATTACGCGGTGTATACGTATCACGTTTGTCTACGAAATAAATAGAACTCGATGTTGTCAACACGGCGGCACCCAAGCACTGCGTTGGCGCACTCCCCGAAAACGCGACAGTTTTCGTTTTCACAAACTGACACCCAGCACTGTGTACGCGCACTCCCAGAAAATGCGTCGATTTTCCTTTTTACGAACTGGCACTCACTCACTGCAATGTATGCTCGCACTCTCCAAAAACGCGACAGTTTTCGTTTTCACGAACCGACACCCGTCTTAATCATTTAATTATTAATTAACTAACCATATTTTCACAATATAAAAATTGTGTTTCAGCAGTTAACGAATTGTTACGTTTAATGATACCAAAACCCCTCAAGTAGACGAATTTGTTAACTGAGTAAACTCGTGTCAAACCTTTAAAAGCGTTTAAAACCTTTAAAACCGAATTGTATTTATGTAACGGCGACCACTGGGTGCCAGTTCGTGGTGTCGGTGACGAATTATGCTCTCAATGATAGCCCGGTAAAAATTGACTATACACTGACGAAACCAAAATGAATTCAATTTGCGTAAAAAGAATATACGCTGACGAGCCTTCTTTTTCTGACGGTCGCTAGTTTTATTTGCTTTAACGCTTTGTCCACTTTTATGATTCCCCTCCCCCTGAAATATTGGTGAACGATAGTTCTCCCTACAAATTTAATCCCACAATAGTTATGCCGCTGTTTCCTCCACGGTCCATTGTGGTCCAATATAGAAACTATGTATTTTGTATGGCAAAATTTACCGAAGTCAGTACGAACCCGGTGTTACATTTTACTTTTTGATATGTCTGTAAACTTCACACTTTGGTAGGTCTTTGAACATATCTTCAGCCATTGTGTATCTACATAAAAAAAGGTGAACAGTCAATATCTTATAAAAATGAGACGAAATGCTCTTAATAGTAAAAGAGAAATCTCCCCCCCCAATTTTTTTTAATAATAAATAAATAAAAGAAGCGTACTGCGGTACTGTAATAATCTAAAAAGTTACACATGACATTTCAAATAAACCTAATGTTTGGCACTTTATAATTAGTTTACCAACAAAACATAACATCTTTTAAGATGTTATGTTTTGTTTGTTTAAAAACTTTCCTAGAGTTATTTCATGCACCCAATTAAACTCGATATGCACATTGTGCCTATAAGATATACGTGCAGATGCGAGCGTATGCTGTACACACGAAAAATATATTTCCCTTATTCGTGGATTGTCAACAGAGGGCGCTGTTTTTCCCTCAGCCGCTAGTTTTTTTAATGAACAGGCCTGCACAAAATGATTAATTTTCAGACTCAAAGTGATCATGCGGGATTTTTGCGCTATTTTCTCTTTACTAACGAGGAGTCACTCTATCGGTTTATGCAGAAAAATTTACCAAAGACCAGGCCCATGGTGGCCTATTGAAAAAAACGTGTAACATTTTGGTTTTGTATATTTTTTACTTAAATTAGCAAAATACGTTTGTTGTCTAAGCTTATTTAACCGACCTTTTGCTGTAGGTTTTGAAATAAATCATACATCAAATCTCCCCCCCTCCCCTCTTCTTATGTGTTGACCATTGTGTTCCCGGAATCTCAGGAATTCTTTTTAGGTTTTAAGTGGGGGGGGGGGGGGGGGGGGGGGGGGGGTGTTAGGTAACAATAGTGTGGAGTGTGTATAGGGTATAGGGACAAGATGGGTGGGGGGTACCCCTCTGCCACATTTCGTGCTGGGTATAGCCTCATATCTTGCTTCATAACAGACTTTTCGATTCATACCCCTCCTCTCTTTCAACTATAATATTGGCGAATATAAAGTATAGTATGAGTTTCCATTGCTCTTTCTCACAAATATACGATCACGCACCACCAAGCTCCTGAACAAAATATTGCTAACCGCTACACCGACTAGTATTAAGTGTCTTCCTGATTTTTGCCCCTCCTTCAAGATAGCCGCCAACAACCAAAATGGCCGCCAAATAACCTAAAATTATATTTATTTTATACTGCCTTTTAGTTAAACAAATTATTGAAGCTTCGAAATTTGTTCATGCTGTTTTATAATAATGTGCCAAAATAAACCGACGACGAGGGTATATACCACACGAGATGGCATTAGATTTACGTATGTATGCCCGCCTCTCTATGCGGAGAATAGGCCTATAGAGAGTTGAATTATCGATCGCCAAATAACATTGTTGTCAGTGGATCGTAAACTAATACAAATATATATCTGAAAAATGTGTCCTTATTAAACTTACGCTAGACTGAGGAAGTAATATCTGCGCTGCGCAGCCTTTTGGTGAATGAACTTGAAAAGCCGTGCGTGCACGGTTACCCTAGTAACGCTTACAGGCATTATCAAGTACTTGAACAAAAAGCAACCATGTTTGTGTTAAAACCATTGTATCGGTTATTTCAGACATAAATTAAGCCTACTAGGGATTGCAGTCCTTTAAATATCGAGTTAATAAGTACATTGAGTAAGATTCAGTTTATGGCAAATAAGAATGCAGTGTGATGCTAATTGACATGTCTCTCGTCACTTGCTCTTGAGAATGAGGCATTGTCCAAAACTATTGTTTTTAATACTCTTTTGTTCTCTCTCTCTTCTTCTTATTGTGGATATGGTCTGTTAAAACAAGCACTAGCTTTCCCGCTAGGGAAAATTTACTTTTTTGTTGGGGGGTGGGGGGGGGGGGGGGGTGTGCTCTTTAATATGAGCAGGTCATAAAGCAAGCCTCGAAACTAAGCAAATAAATCGTGAAAACAGAAAATAACAGAAAATAATATTTGCTTCTTCTTTCTTTTTTTTAGGGGGGGGGGGGGGGCTCCTTAATACGAGCAGGTCATAAGGCAAGAGGGGGGGGGGGGGAAGTTGATCTTTAAACTTAAATTTACTTTACCCACGTTGTTCTATAGTCTACACTTGGAATATTTTGAATTTTCATGAAAGGTTAGCTATAAATCAAAAAGTGAATACAAAACCAAAATGTCTTACAAAGCTAAATCGAAGTGACTTTAACTAAAAGTTGACCGTAAAGGCATTATTAAATCTTTAGAAATGACACGAATTAACAATGATTCCCCTTTGCGTGTTTGTTCATGCTATAAGTTATCTAAACAGCGCAAGATATAAACAGTTGCAAGATATTTTATCTGTATCGTCTGATTAATTCAGTTACTAACATCCTAAATAAATGTTTAAAATAGTAAATGTTTATTTCGAAATGATTACATGTTAATTTAATGTAAACCATACGATTCTAATATACAACCAATATTTACAAGTATATTCCTGTTTTTGCTTTACAATAGAGCAATATTCAATGTTACACCAGAGCCAATTACTCGACTCGAGTCCGAATTTTTGGACAGTCACTGAGTCAAATGACTTGATTCATCACCAGAAGACTCAACTTGACTTGAGCAAAAGCTAATAACACTCGAGCCTCAAAAATAAAATCCAAACGGTGCAGACAATAATTATATTGGCAATGATTTACACGGTGCAAAATGTATGTTCGCGTCAATTCGCAAATACAGTACGGTTAACATGCAGCCGATATCGTGTTCACACATACACCGTGTCACGGCTTGGACTCCCAGCTTGTTGTTCTGTTACACACAAAATACTATCTCGAAACTGGACTTAAAACCCTTGTTTTCCATTTCGAGATTTCATCATTGCATTCGTGTGATTGCTTTAAAAATACAAATAAATGGCATTGTTTTTGTTTATTATTGACTCAATTCGACTCGACTATACACTGTGACATGACACGTTTCGACTCGACTCGACTCGACTATACACTGTGACATTACACGACTTGACTATACACAGTGGCCCGACACAACTTGACTCGACTATACACTGTGAAACGACACAACTTTACTCGACTCGACTCGACTCGACTATACACTGTGTCACGACACGACTCGACTCGTCTCTACTATGCACTGACACGACTCGGCTCGATTTCTTGACCGAATGACTCGACTCGCCTCGAGTCACTTTTTGTTTAAATGACTCGACTCGACATTGTAAGTAGTCTGACTAATAGCAGCCAATCACCTCAAACCTCATGCTGCAGTGTTTGTTCCATGCAGTAGGGTAAATGCGCAGGATTCTGGTGCGCAAGGCAGACGGAAATCGAGTGGTTACCATGGTGTTCCTGTCCTTGTTACCAGGGAACTGTAAACAAAAAGAATACAGGAATGGTGTGTATGTTGAAAAAGGTCTAAATTTAGATATGTATTAGTTAGTATACGTAATGGCGTATAATAGTTACCATAAATCTGTTGCCATTTTCCAGTTTTAAACCTACATGTATTGTTGTGCAGTCTGCATTAGTCACGTGATTCCAGGACTGACTATCATCACTGTACGCGGCCACTTGGTACTCCGTCACAAATTGGTTGAAATCCCCGCGCCCCTGGGTGATCAAACCAGTGATGGTGACTGCACCAGGGAAGTCAACCTGTATCCATGGACTGATATCAGTGGCTCCAGCGCTACACCATGCTGCAGCGTACCCTGTTAAACATGAACACATTTGCTTAAAGGAAACATGCAGTGTAACATTTTCATTACGACATTTTTGTTTTAAATTAATAGATTTATGTGTATTAAATGGTTCTAGTGTACGTTTAGTGTGGTAAATTGCCTTCCAAAAATTGACCCCCCCCTTTTTAAATTTCGCGGCCATTAAAAATGAGTGACGTAAACCGAGGAAGAACCCGGACAAATTCTCGAAAGTCGGTACGCGACGTCTAGGTACGAGACGGATTCGCGTGGCCACGGGTATGGTCGCACACATTGTTGTGTGTACGTACCCACTGTAATCGAATTTCACATGGACGATCGTGAAAGTTCTTCCTCGTTTTGTGGTGAATCCGACAAAAACAGTACTGATTCGTCTGATTCGAATCACAGTATTTCTTATTCAGACACGGACCCGAACGAGGATAAAGATGGGGTCCCTCTAGGCGCTCTATAGGTCGAAGCACGACCGCTCAAAATGATCGCTGCAGAGGGACGAAAATCACTATAGGCCCGGACCACTTCGCTCTGGTACTTTGGCTGTCCAAATCCTCCGATATTTAGGACCAGCCGGAAACAAATATAGGCTTACTCCATCTTTAGTAGTTTTGCTACACTGCAAAAACTGTGGTGTTAAAATTTTAACACCAATGTTTTTTAAATCTTTTGGAATGAAAATTGGTGTTAAAATGAAGTAAAATGATTCTTGAAGTATCAGTTTCAAATCAAGTACTGGTGTTACGTACTTTTGGTGTTAAATTTGACCTAGTGCGCATGCGTGTGTAAAATAAAGCCCTCTGATTGGTCGATAAGGAATTATGGGATATGTTAACAATAGTCGATGTTAAATTGTTGTATTTAGTCCCAAAATTCATTTTGTTTACCATAATATGTAATTATTTAAACGATTCCATGATTGAATTTTGATTTTTGTGCAAACATAGTTAAAAATTCGCGTTACATTTTATTCGTTTTCAAATTTTGACATTATTCATAAAAACTAGTTGTGACATCGTCGTGGACAAAAAAGCGTAGTATAAAACTAACAACGGCAATAGCTATGTGTGTAGTACGTATTCAGTAGGAATAGGTTATTATTGTATACATATTATGTGTAATAATAAGTCAGTTCTTGGTAATATTTCATTACGTAATTTGTCCATGCAGTTAATATGTACAAAATTATAGTGTTAAAACAGTACATCCTTTCGCTAGAATGACGAGCAAATGACGTGATATCCATGTTAAATTTTGCTATCAGAGTGTACACCAAAATTGGTGTTAAAACAATTTGATTCCCAAACTGGTGTTATTCAACACCCAAATCCCTGCCCAAAATAAACACCAGGAAATAATCAAATGTTACACCATTGGTGTACAATTTAACACCACAGTTTTTGCAGTGTACACCTAGCAGCTACACACCTAGTCGGCATGACCGAAAACTGTTGTATTTTTACCCGTTATTCAGAATGAAGAACCATGTAAAGACGGATACTTGTTGCAATGCGCGCAGTCAGTTTACGATAGGCCGGGTAGCAGCGCGGCGAGTCTGCCTCGATTTTCGTCATACCCCTCGCGAGGTTTTATGTTAATGAGGCTTCCATTCGCGGGGCGCAGCGGTTTGACCAAATTTTTCAACAACTATTTTCCCCCATTTATCACAGAAAATACACACAACCACACACATAATGTTGTTGTCAACATTAAACTCTATTGATTTAAGCAACAAACAAACTTATTACATGTTTCCTTTAATGTTCACTGTCTCGTATGATCCATCTGTGACGCGAAGCTCGTGTGTGTCAGAATGCTGCTTGTCCAAAACAGGTGGATATTGGGTATACACATTATAACATTTGTGCTATCGATGGAAATTGGTTATATCTTCATCATGACGTCATAAGTGATATTTTGAAACACTCCCAGATAGCACAAGTCGTTATATTAACGTTGAAAGTGGTTTATTTAGTTGATAAGGATTTTGGTTTAACAGTTAAAGTCAGTTTTGTAAAAGTTATTAATTTGTTGATTTAAAGGTAGAATACACCATTGGTAATTGTTTGAATTATCAAGAATGAGTGGATTTGGGGGTTGCATTTTATAGTAAATATCGTTTTACTGACATGTCCAAAACTTTACAACCACGGATGCCGAAAAAAAGCAAGAAAAACGGCGTTCGTTTTTAACTTCAATTTTTTGGAACAAACTATTACAAGATGTATCTAGCGCCAATATTTTGCTGGATGCCTAGAATCATTATTATTTACTTTAAAATAAGTAAGACATTTCTTAATAATTTGGTAGTAAAATGTTTCAATATCTGCAAATGGTATATCCTACATTTAAGTATATGTTGTTTTAACGTAGATTTGTGTAGTTACGTGCTTCTGTGAATTTAGGGGTTAATTTGTCAACATTGATCGAACGTTATTATATTATTACCAACGATTCTTCTTCCGATTCCTTTCAGCGTTACAAAAAGCGTTCACATTCGGTTTGCACGTTCATACATTGTTTGAACTTAGTTAGCAATGTTGGCCAATAACAGTTTTAAGTGAATAACGTTAAAACAGCGTTAGAGGAATACCCAGCACAATATGAGATCGAGGGACTCCCTCCTTAGTCCCCCATACCCATACACTCTCTAAACTATTGTTACCAAAAATCTAAAAAGAATTCCTAAAACAAAACCAAAATCATCCCGCTAAAAACGGGGGTTCCCTCCTCCGTATCTTGCTTCATAATGTAGAAGGAGGTTGGTGATGTTAATTGAATCGTGTGGTTCTTTGAACAATGTTAAGCAGCGTTTACAGAACGTCAGTGTGGTTGGTTGAACTACGAAGGAAGAAAAACAGACCGTGGTTCACAGAACAACATAAAGACTGTTAGAGAGGTTGGTTGAACCATGTATCTCTGAACCACATCGTTTGGGGAGGTTAGCGAGGTTGGTTAAATGTTTGTTGACTGAACGTTGCTAAAGAATATTTACTTTACAAAACAAATATTATGACCTTTTCATAACCTCGTCTTAATTTAACAGGCTACTTTAATGTATCAAAGTATCGCCGTTGGAGGCTCCAAGGAGGCATAATGATTGCCTAGGTCGTTCAAAGGTGGTACACAGGAGGTTCAGACATCCCCATGGACGCCATGGTCGCGGTAAAACTTTGAATATGTTCAAAACATTTGCACAAAGGTCGCCGAGGAATTGGTTGCTCAAAGGTGGCTCAAAGGAGGCAAAAGGGGAGGTTCAAGCATTACCGTAATTGCAGAGCGGAGGCACAGTGGTCGCCCAATAGTAGATAGTAGATCGCCATTAAAATGGCCTAAACTTGCATTTTTGGTGGTTCAAGGGAGGCACAAGTATCGCTGTAGCAGGATTTTCTTGGTTTAGGCGACCATTGAGCGTCGTGGCATATCATAGCTCGAGAAATGATCGGACGAACTTCGTTGCTTTTGCGAGACATTCAGAGAAAAATCTTCTCCGAATGTTGGACTTTGCCATTTTTTAGGCATTCGCATCCTTCGCGAATCGTTCGCGTGCCCCGTGAAAACCCTCCCTAACTCACGGCAACGACGTAATAACTCGCGACAACGACTAATTTGTCTTGCGACGGCAAGTTATTACTCGCGGCCTCGAGCTATTAAGTTGCAGCCGCGAGTATAAGTACCGTTTCCTTGGATGCCATCTGAAACGATTCAGATTTGGCTAACACTTTGTTCGTGTTCTTCAATTAGATTATTAGGTCTCTATAGTTAGGTGGTATTTTGTGACGTTATTATTAAGATGAATACAAAAGAACTACCTTGAATATTAAGTCTAGCCCTGGGTGGGCCGTAGTGAGCCTTGTTTTGCCAATACGACGAAGCTGTGATGCTTTTATCGGGAATGCGACTATCTTCCATTCCGAGTGGTCTGGAGCACGAAGAGGTACCTGCAGTGGCGCAAACAGGGGCACAATCACTGTACTGCACATCAATTATACAGATATGGAATAATAATACTAAGATCGGTAGGGCGTACGCACGCGCATTCTTGCCAGGGGGTGCTGGAGAAAAGATACGCATGCGCCATACATGACGTGCAATCGCAACGCAGTTTACGCAACGTGATTGTGCATCGTGAATTACGATCCCAAGCCGATGGACCTTGTCATCCTATTTTCAGAGATTTCCCCAAAAGCCTAATTTTCGATTGGTTAGTAGCTGCGAAATCTGGCAGGAATTGTTTCTGCCTGGGCTTGGCTTAAATGGTGATTCGACGTTAGCTCGTCTGATCACGTTTTAACGGATGTAGCGCACACCACCCCGGAGCTAGTAGTCGTTAGAATTGCCTGACTGGTTGGCCATTGCAAAGTTAGAAACAGAGGAGGGGTTGGATTTCATTTTAGGCAAGCGGGCTGCTGGCGGAGGTCCCCCGTTGTTTATATTGTTTCAGTCTTCTCATCTTATATCATTATGTGGAGCATTTCCTTTTTAGAAATGCACCCGTTTGTTGGAGAGGGGAGAGGGGGGGGGGGGGGGGGGGGTTGGGGGGGGGGGGGGGGGGGGGGGGGTTAGTGTACTCACCGGTGCAGTTCAGCCATTGACGTATCTCCTCAGAACAGCTGCTGATCAGAAAGGTGTCATAGTACGTCACCTCGTAGGGTCTGTACGGTACGAAGGTGCTGAAGCCACCCATTCCGATCGCTGTGCACTCACACGGGTCCACGGCTTGAATCAGCCAGCGGTAGCGGCTCGTCTCTGGGTCGAGCTCCTGGTTCATGGTGCACGGCATTGCTTGGGAATGGAAGGACGTACACATACAAATACTTGTTTTTCACGCAGTCTGTATATAAACTATATACGATTCCTGAAGGAAGCCCAAGGTTCCTAACGTTTCCTTAAACCCTGCGATTCCAGAGGCCGTAGCAGTCCGTACTAAACCGTAATAAACCGCTGTGAATCGGGGATATTTTCAAAACAACCGTATGTCCTCCGTAGCGTTCCAGAATGAACCCGCACGCAACCGATACGCAATCGCGAGGGTCCGTGGGGAATCGGGAGGTAAACCGTTACGCAGCCATACAAAGTCGTAAGAACCCATTGTACATGTACTAACGTAACCACAAAATTCTCTCCCGGGTGTTCAGGATTCTGCTCCAAAAATCGCAACGCTGCCGTAGAAAGAACATTTCTTTTGAAAATGTGTGATGTAGCCTGCATGTATCATACTGTAGGTAAATATCCAAAGCATATTAGAGTAAATTATTTATTTGAAACAAGTAGGTGTTTTGTGGTTTTGTTTAAGGTAAATAAATTATTTTTTTTGTGTACCTTGTTAATTATGCAAATAACTGTTGTGTATTTATGTTCAGGAAAGGACAATATTTAACAAGGTTTAACACATAGCACCGTGCATTTCCAACATGACAATAATGTAATGTTCACACTTCAAATTATTAATAATTATTGCTGGTGAAAACACAACTTTACATCGAGTCATTTGATACATGTTTACAGTTTACATGTACCTGTACTTGCCTTGCAAAAAAATGCATAGATAATTAAACTGTATTACAATATAGTTCAGTCAGAATGGTGCTTTTAACAAAATGGGATCTACATGTACGGAATAGGCATCAAGCCCAAAACAGTTTTGAGTATTTGTATACACGTGTGTGTGGAGGAACTCTTGCGCTGTACGGCCGTGTTTTTTTTTACACGAACACCGACGCGTCCGGACTAATATTCATAGTCGCTTGTATTTCGTGTAATACCCCTAACATGCTGTTCGGTTTTATGGCTTTATAATTATGTCAACACAGTACTTTCCCAGTGTCTGAATATATTCCGATCCCAGCTGGTGTTGTTGAACCGGGAAAAGCAACAATAGCATGATTGATTGATTGGGTAGGTCTGGCGGTAAAATCCAGACCTCAAAGGCCCTTTTATGTATACAATGTAATGGGATACTCGTGGGGCAGCACTTTGCTTTGCAGAAAGCTGGGTCACCGGTTCAACCAGGGTTCAAGCGGCACTTACCATGTTATTTATGAAGCAGAATCAGTGTCAAAAAGATCGGACGTGTTTTTACAACTCGGATGCTTTCCTAATTCGGATGAATTCGTAATTCGGATGCTTTTTGTAAACTCGGATGCTTTTTTAATTCGGATGTTTTTTAAATTCGGATGCTTTCCTAGTTCGGATGCTTTTTTAATTCGAATGCTTTTCTAGCTCAGATGCTTTTTATAAACTCGGATGCTTTTTTAATTCGGATACTTTTTATAAACTCGGATGCTTTTTTAATTCGGATGCTTTTCTAGTTTGAATGCTTTTTGTAAACTCGGATGCTTTTTGCAAACCGAACATATTCGCAAATCGGATGCTTTCCCAATCCGGAACTAGGGTGGCCCTGAAAGGACATCACACATCGCAGATTCTGCGATTTCGCGCATTCTGCGCGAATTTGAACGATGACAAACATGTTAACGTATATATCTAAGCATATATCTGAGATGTGGAAGATTTTATTGTAGATTTCTGCACAGATTTATGTGATAATGAATATTTTCTGGGCCGATTTTTGAAAAGTCGCATATTTTTATTTTAGATTTCAAGTTCTGCGCAGGGTTGTAGTCGAGTCCCTGCAAGTCCTTTCACAAGTCCTTTCGTGAAGCCAGTCACAAGTCCTTTCATAAAGCCAATCACAAGTAACTGGATGAACAATGACAAAGGAATGCCTTTGTCAAAGCTGATTTGAATAGCTTGTGATTTGAATTGGAACTGAAGGACTTGTTTCAGTTTCAGTTTCAGTTTCAGTTTATTTTCCACAGTACCAATAACATAGAAAAACATTTAGATTAAAGGTATAGATAAGGCAAAACATAAGTACATTGTTAAAAAGATGGATGATACTGCGGAGGAGCCCATAAAGAAGCAAAGCTTGTAAGGAATGGGCTCCTGAAAGCATGCATGTACATTGAGCCGAGTTTGTTGACTAGGAAACAAGTGTACAACAAATCGCATACTCGTAATTGATATATGGGCTCAATGTACATGCTGCTAACAATGGACATATTAACACAAAAAGTGACAAATAACAACGGACATAAACAGTATACTACGACAGGTCAGCAATGGAGGTACAATGTGAATGATAAATTAATTAAATCATCAAATTAATAATAGGATTTCAACAAAGTAGACTTATGTACATGTTTAAAAACGGGAAGATTTTTCGAAGTTTTAAGTTGTTCATTTAACGAATTCCAGAGCTTGTGATGGACTTGCAGGGACTTGCAGGGACTTGCAGGGACTTGCAGGGACTTGTGATGGACTCGACTACATCCCTGGTTCTGCGCAGATTTCTTAGTACGCAAATTTGTGCGATGTCGCACGGATGGGCACTACATGTACATTTTCATTGCACATTTAATTATGCGCAGCTATATATGTCGCACTCACGTACAGCAGATTTATATGCAGATTTATGTGCACATTTCTGCCGCGATGTCAGCACATACGACGTTTTGAAAGTTGAACCACGACGTTTTGAATGTTATGATGTTCTAAAACGGACAGGCAACGTCGTGGTTCAACTTTCAAAACGTCGCGGTTCAACTTTCAAAACGTCGTACTTCAACTTCCAATCAACGTCCAACTTTCGCGCGCTTTTACCTGGCTCAAGGTAGCCGCGTATTCGGCCGGTTCTCTCCGCGCGGATTCAGTCCGCATTCACCAAAAGGCGACAAATATTTAATACATGCTGCAAAAGGTGATGCATTTTCTAAAAAGTTTTTTGTCAATTTATTTAAAGAATTTTTCGAAATAAACCGTAAATATAACAATACTTTTTCAAACCCTTGTAGATCATACAGCATATTATTAGCCACACTTGTTTAACCTTAACTGTAATTTTGATGAAAAATTACAGTTAAACTAGCTGCCTAATGAACTAAGTAATCCTACTTCGAGTTATTGTTATAGGTTTGGAAATGAGAATGAAACATTTAAAACAAAATATACCTCATATGTTATCAAAAACTCATACTTTTATTTCATAATCTACAAGATAATGTTACTGGGCATGTGGGTATAGGCTTCAGCCGAACAGTAATTAGTGCACTCGCACTCGGGCTTATTTGCAATGTTCTCGGTGAATCAGTTTCGTCAATCAACAATTTCAACAATTAATTTCACCACGCCAGATTTTATGAGAATGATAACTGTTACTTTATTTAATAACACAACAGCCCTTCAACTATAAAGTTCTGCATCATTAGATGGATCCTAGTAGTTTGTCAGCTTAGAACGTTAGGTAAAATACGGTTTCAGACCGTGTCCATAATTTCTTTTTTATTTCCACCTAATATCGCCCCATAATTCTTTGCGATATATAGCACACTTGGGTCAAATGTAAGTTTCTAAGGTCGAGTGCAAATAAGCAGATATTATCAAAACTACAAAAAATGTAAACAAAGAACAACGGTTATATGTCAAAATTAGCATATAAAAGAATCTTGGAAACTCCGTACTGCCACTCGTGCTTGAAAGAACACTTGCCAGATAGAAAGAGTGGGGCACGGAAAGATAGTCCTTGCAGGTGTGCTTTACAGAAATGTACAATTGCAATTCATGTGGCAAAAGAAAAAAAGTACAGCAATGATAAAAGCAGGTCTTGAATTTGTAAAACCACACTGTTGCCGTATTGTTTGAAATTTCTATAAAAGGTTTGACAAATAACTCGAAGTAGAATTACTTCCATTAAGCAGCTAATTTAACTGTAATTTTTCATCAAAATTACAGGAAAGGTTTTACAATTACAGGAACAAGTGTGGCCAATATACTGTATGATCTACAAGGGTTTGAAAAAGTATTGTTATATTTACGGTTTATTTCGAAAAATTCTTTAAATAAATTGACAAAAAACTTTTTAGAAAATGCATCACCTTTTGCAGCATGTATTAAATATTTGTCGCCTTTTGGTGAATGCGGAGTGAATCCGCGCGGAGAGAACCGGCCGAATACGCGGCTATACCTTGAGCCAGTTAAAAGCGCGCGAAAGTTGGACGTTAATTGGAAGTTGAAGTACGACGTTTTGAAAGTTGAACCACGACGTTTTGAAAGTTGAACCACGACGTTGCCTGCCCGTTTTAGAAAATCATAACATTCAAAACGTCGTGGTTCAACTTTCAAAACGTCGTATGTGCTGACATCGCGGCAGAAATGTGCACATAAATCTGCATATAAATCTGCTGTACGTGCCTTCTTATTCCTCCATGGTGCGACATATATAGCTGCGCATAATTAAATGTGCAATGAAAATGTACATGTAGTGCCCATCCGTGCGACATCGCACAAATGTGCGTACTAAGAAATCTGCGCAGAACTTGAAATATGCGACTTTTCACAAATCTGCCCAGAAAATATTCATTATCACATAAATCTGTGCAGAAATCTACAATAAAATCTTCCACATCTCAGATATATGCTTAGATATATACGATAACATGTTTGTCATCGTTCAAATTCGCGCAGAATGCGCGAAATCGCAGAATCTGCGATGTGTGATGTCCTTTCAGGGCCACCCTAGTGCCGGATTGGGAAAGCATCCGATTTGCGAATATGTTCGGTTTGCAAAAAGCATCCGAGTTTACAAAAAGCATTCAAACTAGAAAAGCATCCGAATTAAAAAAGCATCCGAGTTTATAAAAAGCATCCGAGCTAGAAAAGCATTCGAATTAAAAAAGCATCCGAACTAGAAAAGCATCCGAATTTAAAAAACATCCGAATTAAAAAAGCATCCGAGTTTACAAAAAGCATCCGAATTACGAATTCATCCGAATTACGAATTCATCCGAATTAAAAAAGCATCCGAGTTTACAAAAAGCATCCGAATTACGAATTCATCCGAATTAAAAAAGCATCCGAGTTTGCAAAAAGCATCCGAATTAGGAATACATCCGAATTAGGAAAGCATCCGAGTTGTAAAAACACGTCCGATCTTTTTGACACTGATTCTGCTTCATATTATTTGGCTTGCTTTGAACTAGGAATACATGTAATAAGAGATTTGTTAAACTCGGGATGAAAGAGTAATTGCTTTTTTTTTTTACGGCGAAGCCACTATGAAAAGTAGTACAGTGGCACAGCGTTGGTTGTTTATCTGTACTTGTTCCTTGTTACCCAGTTTGCGCCAGGATTAAAACACAAATTATTGGACCAGGGCGTTTTTATAATGCATCTACTACCGGTACAATATGTCGCCTAGGGCATTTTCTCTCTCTACTAATCTGGGCGTGATATCAAGTCATCCGGTAACCGCCATAATTTCTGACGCCTGTTTAGACGTCAGCCGTGGAACTACACACAGAGCCGGGACAATTTTACGTAATAAAACATATACAAATATTTGCAAGACCACCTGAAAAAAAACCTTTCAATTATTTTAAAGTAGACTTAATAAGAAACAAAGGTGGATAATTGTGTATGTCAGCAACTTACTGGACGTAGCTGGTATGAATGTAATGGAGACAATAGAACTATAGGGTGTTTATGGCCTTCATGTAATCACTGAAGCATGATACCACGATATAGCATGTATACACGTCCTTCACTTTAATAATCAAACCGCTCTGGCTGACGGATTAACGCGTCATCCGTGGAAAGTACACGATTGTTTGCGGCCTTACCAGGCCCGTAGGAACCTATACGGCTAGTACGGCTATGGCCGTACCAATATTTTAGATGTTTTGGGGTTTGTTTCGATTTTTTTTCCTTTCACCCCCCCCCCCCCCCCCCCCCTCCCCCTAACAATTGTTCTATTGTCGGCAGCCTCCTTACTGAGCAAACCCAGAACACCAAACTGTATGGTAATTTTTCGGCCCGGAGGGAATTTCCTGTGAGGTTCCCTAAGGTTCGAAACGCAAATATTTTATGAGGGACCTTTTTATTGTTATTATTAACCAGAATAATAAAATACATGTAGGTCACGTTTATTTGTTGTGTTTTTCACAGCTGTCACCAACAAACTCTTTTTAAAAATGACTTCAAAGCTCTAATGTAAAGTGTAGACCCTGTTTTTTTAAAAATATTGTTAATTACATCTACATGTTAGTGTACAGGCCCGTACGCAGGATTTGTTATGGGGGGGTGCGAATTTGTACTGATGGGACCAAAAATGAAACCAAAAATGTTCTGGCCAGTATCGTTATTTTTACATCAAACTACCATTATTTACCCCGGAAAATGTGGACCTTTTGGTAATTTGGGGGGCAAATTTGTACTGATGGGACCAAAAATGGGACCAAAATTTTTCGTGTGCCTCCAGTACAGTTATTTCTACATCAAAATACCATTATTTATCCGGAAAATGTGGACCTTTTAGTAATTTGGGGGGGTGCGTACGCACCCGTCGCATCCCCCCCCCCCCCCCCCCCCCCCCCCCCCCCCTGCGTACGGGCCTGGTGTATTTGTTTTGCATCTAGGTCAAAGTAAAAATGGGAGGTTTGTATGCCTGGTTTTGTTTTTGTTTTGTTACATTTACTTTTGGGGGGATTTGAGTATAATAAAGCTGTCTGCTTCTCAGATGGGCATTATTGATAATTACGTTTAATACTGTTATAATTTCAACGTGTTTTTCAGTGAGTAGTATTACCCCCAATTGGCCCAGTTCCTACCACCAACAGGGTTCACAATTGCTGGATATGATTGCCCCAAAACGGCACGTTGTTTTTTTGTATAGGCAGGTGCACCTCTAAATTTTGCTTGAGCTCACAAAATCTCATCAGTAAATGAGGTCGCCTTAATTATGAGCTGTTATAGTGCCCCGACCCAATTATATTCAGAGATATATTTAACAACATATGTTATACACTTTTTTTCACAAAAATGTGTGCAGCAATTTAAGTAGTTTTGTACATGAAAGTTGGATGAAAGTGATAATTGTGAATGTTGTGTTCCAGAATTAAATTCATGATGTTGTGTTTCAGAGTTCAGAGCCATACAATCACAGAACATATACCGGTTTTTGATGCGGTGTTTAAGATTATTTGAATTAAAAGTTACATATTAAAGTCATGATTTCGAACGCACGAAGTATTTCAAGCTCACGAAAAGATTTATTTCGAGTGCACGAAATCAATTCGTGGGCACGAAATGATTTCGAGCTTACGAAATAAGTTATTTCGAGTGCACGAAATGATTTCGTGGGCAAGAAATGATTTCGAGCGCACGATTGTTATTCGTCATAATTATGTCCCTTTAGGGGCTCCGTACAGGCCTGTTTAGGAAGCTCAAAAACATTGGTCAGGCCCATTTGAGAAGCGGAGTTAGGAGTAGATGCGAGCCCGAAGCGCGAAGCCATTATGGCGTTGTGTCCGGGGCCGCTTAAGGGCTTCGGAAAGATTTTCATTCTATATGCTCTGTGGTGCAATATGACGTAATTCCTGGCCACTTTTCCCTCGCTTTTTGAGCAAATTATAAAAATCATTTGTATTGATTTACTCTCTAATAATATTTCCAAATATTTTCATATTTCCATCTTCAAAATAGGGAGGGGAAGGTGCTCTATGTATTGATGCATGTGGCACTATAGTTGTGAAAAAACACGCTCTTTCCTGAACACTTTAATACACAGAAATTAGATTAAAACATTAATATCTTTGCAAGTCTGGGTATTTAACGTCACCTCAATTATTTTCACTTATATAGCATGTCCCGTTCTACGTACATACTAAGTTTAAACTCAATCTCTGGATATAATCCCTTAAAGTTGCATCTTTAGGGTGATGTCACATGACATACGATGACGTCATCATGACCTCACCCCTCGGGCAAACACTTTGCTTTAGGGATTATGTCTTTGTATGACAACGATGGAGGTCAAAAGTGGCTGGGTGAAAAGAAGACACAGAAGCTAGAAAGAAAAATCAAACCAAAACAAAGGCAACTTAACTCCTATAATCTTATGTAGTGATTGAGTTGCGCCCGAAAACATAATAATAGTCCAACCAACCAATAAATAGTTCAACGGAAAATGGGAGGTATAGCGTCCCCGATTCGAATAGGGCTTAGCCTGGCTACTACTATACTAACAAAAACAACCCTGGGATTCAGGGAATTGCTGCAGGTGATATGTATGAGATCTTACCGGCCACTGATGATAGCATCATAACCAAAGCTGCTGCTCCCTCCATGTTCCAAGATGCAGGTTAATTTTGAGCACGGTTCGTCTGGGTTTGAGGCTATGTGACACACAGTCAGTTAAGTTAATAAGCGATCCAAACACTGCAGAGCAGTAACAACCTCCAGAAGGGAGCCTACTCGTATCATAGCTCAAAGCCGTACAAATAAATGATCGGCAATCTATTCAGTTTGATCGTATAATATCGCCGAATACACATACCACCATGCGGATGGCATCAGCATCCAATCAGGAACGAGCAAGGCATAATGAGACGAGGTCTGACGAGGTTGAAGCTGTTTCTGGTGCTGGGAGAACACCATGGTAACATGGCTGTCGCGTGGATTGTGTGCTTCATATTGTAGTGTTCATAGAATCCTCAGGAGGCCTTGAAAAGGCCTTCTGAAATATCAAAACAACTTTCGTGACTTTACCCGCAAAATTATTATGTCACAGGGGCCCTTCTATTTTGCTTATGTGGACTGGGTTTTTTTCTTTCTAAATGTGGCATGTTGACGATTTACACAGTTTATTCGGTGTCTTACATTTTGCTTTGTAAACTTAACGTTTCTAATCTATAATCAATTTGTGTGTGTAATTAATGTTGTCGATTTTTGTACAAACACAATAAATGACACATACGTTTAGCTTGTATTACGTTTATCTATGTATATCTACTCACAATACTTTACCGTTATAGTAGTATATTTGGCCCAAATCGTGAAAGTCGTTCTCATTCACTCGCCAAGCTTCGAATTTCCTTATTCCACTGTTTCTATAAGTTCGATTAAAAGTTCGTGGGTTTTGAGCGGCCATGTTTTTTTCAATGCATTTTCAACGAAAAAAAACCATGGCCGAACAGATAATTTTTATTGGAAATTATAGAAACAGAGTTTTTCCTGGACTTTTGTCAGACCTGACATGTCAAAATCTGTTTTCGTCAACAAAATTGATTTACAAATATCCTATTTTTTTTTAAATCGATTGGGTAATGAATGCTCTAGAGGCCAAAACGACGGCGACAAACCATTCTGACAGCGAATATAGGCAAGGCACAGACTGGGCCTAGGATGTACATGTAGGCCTACTGTAGCTAAAGTGTAGTGTCAGTGTGGGCCTCATTCATAAGTCTTTGTACAATATTTTGTATCTCAAATCCTGTTTCGCAGAAGATATTACCAAGCGAATACGACTACCACATTTGCAGTTTCGAACCGAAGGAAAACGGTTTCCAGGCTGATGAGGAAAGTGTCAAGTGAACTGCAGCGTTCCAAACTTCCAGCAAAGAAACGTACAGAGTGCAAGCTACAGAACCATCGCAGGTTTAGGTCAACACAATGGAAGTTTATTATCGTTGTCAACACAACACCACTCATATAGGAGAGACTGTTAGAAGATCAACAAAGAACACCAACTGTTAAGCTACAATGGTTGTGACAGTAAAACGGACTGGAAAATACCATAGTAGGCAAGTACGGCATCTAAAATAAATGTTGTCCCATAGGTTTAGGGGCATTCAATGCATAGGTAATATCAAGGGTTAAATGAAGATGGCGAGAGGTCTGAGAAGAGGGGTTAATGTTGAAGACTTTCCTGTGTGACATTTGCTAATATACATGCCATACATGTACCCATGTGCCACCCATGTATATTTCTGCTAATCTGTCCATTCTCACCTATCTTTTCTAACCCACAGGGCCAGGCAAGGACCCCGATGTTTCCGTTGGTTGTTAGATTCGACCACATCCACAATCATCTGATTGAAGCTGCTGACACCCTGAAGTTCCGAGATGTCACAGAAGATTGTAACGCGAAATTCAGAGGTCTATTCGGAAAAAGGTCATTAGCCAGCTACAGCCTTGAACACACACAAACTAGACTTGCAAATGGAGTTCGGTGCTGATTACGTTTATGAAGGTGGTGACCGAGCCAATTGCCCTGACTTGCAATTCTGTTACAGGTGAGAACAACATTTTTGGTTATGAGTACTATGGTTACAGAATGCTATGCTCAGATTTATAGAAATTTGATACATGTACCTGAAATATTTTAAATACCGTATTTCAATTGATAATGATGGATCCAATGCCGCCGTCTTGTTTACATGATCTTGACTAGAATTGGCTTCATTCTCCAACTCAAAGATCCAAAGAAGATATAATATTGATTGTTTTGTGCCTTTTAACACAGTGTCAATATGCCTGACGCCGCCCATCACACTTTCACAACGTTACCTGCGACATGACGTTAAATTATTAATGTTAACGCCCTGTTGGCGGGCGTTTTGACGTCGCGTGACTCTTGATTTGATGCGAGACGGCATGATTTGTTTACCTTCGGGTGCTGCCTTCTTTTGGAGTAATACTAGAGTCGTGAATGACCAACTTTGGGTCCCTGTGTTTATCAGTACAGCATTGAATCTGGTCTATTTAAAAACACACCCAACATTAACTTCAATCTTCATCCAAGCCAATCCATAAGGTAACTTGTGCAATATCATACAAAGGGGTACTAGTACCATGATAGCAAGTAGCGTAGTGGTATACGGCAGTGAACATATAGCACAGTGGTTTAACACCGTGACCCAGACATGACCGATTTTCTCGAATAGGAAATTATACCAATACAAACAAACTCAAAAGCGTTTATTTACCATCAAAACATGCTTAAAAACTAGCGTCTGCACATGTTTCTTTTTCAAACTGATGCAAATTTCAGCATTCCGGAGCTTTTTTCGCCGTATATGACTATCGCCCTCTGTCGACCAATATTCTACAGCGTTATACTACCGTATTGTTTGCGTACCACGACGTCGACACTCGGGTGATGACTTCGATCATTCCACGGTGATACAAAAAGTGAACCTTTAATATTAGTGTTTTGATTCATTCTTTACGAATTGGAGTTATCAGCTTCAAAGTTTTTATTTTTTTTAATGAATTAAATAGAAACAAGAATCCTCGAATCTGATAATAACGTTAATGTGCGGCATACACGGGTTATTATTTAAATATTTACTGCGCTATTTTTATGAATAAAAAAGGCTGTGAATTACTGAACACTGTTGGATGTCATCCCTACTTGCTATTTTACGATTGTTCACACAGTTTTCTTTATAAATAAAGCAATCCACTAGCTTCTTGTCGCAGAGCATGAATTAGTTCGTCGAAACTGTTGACGTGGGACCAATGATTCGTCATGAGTAATTGTTGATGTCATGTCCTGTGTTCGCACTCCTGTGTCAACTCTTCAATTTTAGCTTGTTGTAACTCTTTAAATTGTGTAATACACGACGAGGCTAAGCGCTTCTGTATGAGGGTTGCTCGTCAAAAAGAACCAAGTAATGATTTATCAAGCAGATCATCAAATAAGATAAGATAAGATAAGATAAGACTTTATTGAACCAATGCACAAAGTTAAAAACTATTGACATCGGAAAATTGCTTATTCCTCGAGCTTAACAATTGTTTAAATATATATTTACATAATAAATACAAATTACACAATACACATATACTACACTCTAAAAACAGATTGTTGAAAATAACCAATATATTGGTCGATTTCAACAAATCCAGTTGGTAGATATGTGGATAACCAAAATATTGGTTAAAATAACTAATCTGATATTGGTTTTATAAAACCAATAATTTAACCAACCCACAATTGTAGGACTCTAACCAATTTGTATTGGTTATCACGTAACCAATCCATATTGGTTATAGCACTAACCAATACATAATGGTAGGGCTGCAACCAATTACCAATTACACAACGTGGACCAATTACGTAATGAAATAATACCTGTCCAATGGAATTAACTTATTACACATTGCAATTACGCATACATACAATAATATTTCTATTATATATTACCTACTGAACACTTACTACAAACTTAGCTATTGCCGTTGTTTTTATAGTTCGCTTTTTTTGTCCTCGACGAAGTTCTCCCTACAAATTTAATCCCATGTAGTTATGCCGCTGTTTCCTCCACGGTCCAATGTGGTCCAATATAGAAACTATATATTTTGTATGGCAAAATGTACCGAAGTCAGTACGAACCCGGTGTCACATTTTACTGTTTGATATGTCTGTAAACTTCACACTTTGGTAGGTCTTTGAACATATCCTCGGCCATTGTGTATCTACAGAAAAAAGGTGAACAGTCAATATCTTATAAAAATGACACGAAATGCTCTTAATAGTAAAAGAGAAACCCCCCCCCCCCCCCCACAAAAAAGCGTACCGTGGTACTGTAATAATCTAAAAAGTTACACATGACATTTCAAATAAACTTAAGGTTTGGCACTTTATAATTAGTTTACAAACAAAACATAACATCTTAAACTTTCCTAGAATAATTTCATGCACCCAATTAAACTCGATATGTACATTGTGCCTAAGAATTTGCATATGCGCGCGTATGCTGTACACACGAAAAAGATATTTCCCTTATTCGTGGATTGTCAACAGAGGGCGCTGTTTTTCTCTCGGCCGCTAGTTTTCTAATGGACAGGCCTGCACAAAATGATTAATTTTCAGACTCAAAGTGATCTTGCGGGATTTTTGCGCTATTTTTGACAAGGAGTCACTCTATCGGTTTATGCAGACAAATTGACCAAAGACCCGGCCCATGGTGGCCTATTGAAAAAACGTGTAACATTTTGGTTTTGTATATTTTTAACTTAAGTTAGTAAAATACGTTTGTTGTCTAAACTTATTTAACCGACCTTTCGCTATAGGTTTTAAAATAAATCATACATGATCAGAGTAAAAAAGTGGCTTCAGGTAAAATAGGTCATTGAAGACAAGACGTCAGGTTTGTGGACACCGCAACTTCTAATGAATCGTGTACTCAATTTAGATTTGTCATTAAATAAAAAGGGTAGCTGGTAAAATGTCAATATCAAAGTGAATTAATCTTCAAAATCATTTTTGTTTGATATAAACCATGTGATCAGGTATTTGGGGGAAAGTACTAACAGAAACAGGGGGGGGGAAATTGGGTGAAATGTCTGGGTTTTAGACCACTGTGTACAGGTTATTTATGATATTTTCAAATTCATTTCAGATTATACCGGAAGGTATTTGATAAGGCGTATGGTGCTGCCAGTGGAGACAAGATGCTACACGACTTGGAGGATGTGTTAAAGGACTACAACAGTGCACAAGGAAAGGAGTGTGGAAAGATTGCTCAAATCGGTGAAAAACTTGTGGTTGCTTTGTGTACACCGTTAATGAAGAGAGTGCACAAGAGACACAGGTAACTCGTGTTTATTGATGCCTCTGGAGACATGGACCGCTATGATTGTAGGGTTTTCATGCTACTTACCCATAGTTGTTATGGAGGCTTGCCATTGGGATGCAATGCAGCTCAACAACGGGTGAAATTTCAACTTAATTTTTCCTCAGCTACTGCTGAGAACTAGGCTTTTCCCAAATCAGGATACTTCAGATCCACAAACAAAACTTAGCAAAATCACGTTAAGTAATCAGATTTGACGCGTCTTTGTTACAAGTTACCATACACTCTAAAAACTGAAGTGTTAAAACCTAGCACTATCCAAGTGCTACATAAATTCAGCACTTTAAGTTTTAAGATAGTGCTATAATAACACTTGGAGGCGTTCATTTCCAACACCATAATTGGTGCTATTCTAGCACTTCAAAGTGCTTTAATACACAAACATCTAAAACATCTAAAACATCTAAAACATAGGATATTTGTTTGGTTTTACCTCGATAAACGTATTGTTTTGTCTAAACTTTTGACATGGTTGTTGCTTCGAGGGATCAAGTAAAAAATAAAGGCTAATTTGAAGAGACATCCTTTTGAATTTGTCATTTCTCTGTTCAATAAAGTAAGTCTGCACAAGGACCTAACTATCTTAAATTTGTCCAAAAATTGGTCCTTGTGTCAACTAACTTCATGAAAAATCACTGCCCCCAACCACCCCGCCCTGCCCCCACTGCCCCGCCCATTTAAAAGTAACGCCTAGGAAGGACTTATATTAGCACTTCATTGGTGCTGTATCGATTAGGAAATTTACCTACAGCAACTGACCAATCAGAAGGGAGGAAATGTGTGTTCACAATAGTCGATGTTAAATTGTGGTATTTAGTCCAACAATTCACTTTTTTGACCATGATATGTAATTATTCAAACGATTCCTCGATTGAATTTTAATTTTTGGGCAAATAGTGAGAAAAAAATCGCATTACATTTTATTCGTATTCAAATGTTGACATTATTCATAAAAATTTGCTGTGACTTTTTCGTGGACAACAAAGCGAACTATAAAACTAACAACGGCAATAGCTAAGTTTGTAGTAAGTGTTCAGTAGGTAATATCTAATAGGAATAGGTTATTATTGTATGTATGTGTAATTGCAATGTGCAATAAGTTAATGTAGTATTACGTAATCTGTACACGCAGTGAATATGTACATGTACATAATTAGAGTGTTCAACAGTAGATTTTTGTATCTTGCCAATGTGCATTGAATGTTGTACGAATGTTATTTCACAACGTTTCTTTGTAACGTTCAAAGGACGTCAAGAGAACTCCACACATTTACGTTCCCGCAACGTTTTTTTCCAAACGTTCCGGAAACATTACCGTAACGTTGTAAGAACGTTCATGGAACGTTTTTTGGTTAGCTGGGATGCTGACACTTCATCAAATGCTGTATGGATTGCACCTTGGGGTGCTGGATGTACACCAAGATGGTGCTACAAAGGACTTAAATCAACACTATATTAGTGCTGTATTGGTAGCACTTTCACAGCACTTAGATAGTGCTGCAATGCTGACACTTCATCAAGTGCTGAAATGGCACTTGAGGTGCAGTCCCTCAGGAAGCACCTGGATAGTGCTAAATCTAACACTTAGGGATTTATTTATAACACTTCAGTTTTTAGAGTGTAGGACTGTTTCATTCGGCCAATCATTGGCTTACATGATGCTCGATTAATGCTTGTTCAGGGGACATTTATTCGCTTCTTCTTGAAAGCCGGGCAATTACTACACAATAATGCCCTCCATGTAATCGAGTCTCGACCAATCAGAAGTCATTAACTCTCCTAGGTATTTATTGATGTCTTGTAAAACTAACTCAAAGTTGGCGCTGTAACATTATTGCCGAAACAGCCCGGTGTTTGTCACCAACAAACACAAATCTAATTTATTATACAACTGCGCCGAGGTGCCAACAATTCTTAAAGGTTTAAAGGGTTCAAAAAGCCCCAGATTGCCGGAGCGCTAGCGCCAGGGGGTTGAAATGCCCATGGGCGTGCCTAAACATGGTGCTTCATATACTCAGTGCCGCCAGACCCATTTTCGCCGGTGGCTGGGTCACTCGACCGGGAAATGATTTGGGTGCCAGTCCGCCACTTTGTGTGCTGCCCTCTATTGACTAAAATTATTACGGCAGATTTCTAAACAAGCAGGACGGGACAAGAGCAACCTCGTTACCATGACGACGATCTTGCTGCGCCATGTTTTTCCAAAATGCCTTGCACGAACTTAACCCCTGGAATTGTTCAATATAAATGTGCCATATATTGGCACATTTAAATTAGGGCTGCAGACGATAAGTTAAACGCGCGACGCAATCTTTAACATTTTGTAATTGTTGTTTTGCAGAATCAATCCTTTCAAACATGATATTTTGACATCGCGTCCATGGAGTCGAGGCTGGGGCAAGAGTGTTTGAGTAATGTTCAATCCCAGAGAGCCAAGTTTTGGTATAATGGACCTCTTTGAAGAGGTTTGCCGAGTTTTGTCTCGGAAATTCGCAAACAAATCTTTCGAGACTTGCGGCATTCAATCAGAAACAAGACACTAATTTACCCAGCTTTGCTACCCTGGCCGCGATTTTGTGTAACGTACCGCTTACGAGCTATTACATATAGAATTGTGTGGGAGGGCACTTTATACGAAACGATATAATTATTAAACCCACACGACTTAGTGAGACATTGCTGTACTGTAGTGGATAATGCACAGGCCGGAGGCGCGAGATCGAATCCCATGAAAACGCATTTAATTTTGTATTACTTGTTTTGTTTTTTTGGTTTTTTTTATAGGTCTGTTTGTAATTTTCAACATTTTCCTTTTACTTAATTTTTTTTTCAAGGGAAATAAAGTCCGAGAACCGCTGCCAATCATAATACCCAGCACGATATGAGTGCAACGGACCCCTTCTCCTGTAGTCCCTGTACATACACTTTCTAGACTATTGTTACCTAACGCACCCCCCCCCCCCCCCTGAAAACTTTTTGAAAAAGTGATCCATACCTCTCCTCTCTTTCAACTATAATATTGCGAGTTGGTCAAAGAAGCCGTTCTTTATAATTCTTCATAGTTCAATAATGTACGAGTTGCCATTGCTCTTTGTTATGAATATACATTCACGCACCACCAAGCTCCTTAAAAAATATTGCGAACCGCTACACCGATTAGTATTAAGTGTCTTTAAGGTTTTTGTCCTCCAAAGCCGCCAAAAACCAAAATGGCTGCCAAATTACTTTAAATTAGATTTTGTTTATACTGCCTTTTATTTTGAATATTCTTGACGTGAAGAAATTTGTTCGTGCTGTTTTATAATAATGTGCCAAAATAAACCAACGACGATGGTACACTGCTCGTCACGAGATGACCTTATAATTTACGAATGCATGCCCGCCTCTCTACGCGGACAAAAGGCCTATAGAAAGCTGAATTATCGATCGCCAAATAACAAGGTTGTCAGTGGATCGTAAACTGATTATGAACAATTGGTCCTTATTAAACTTACGCTAGACTGAGAAAGCAATATCTGCGCTGCGCAGCCTTTAAATTGGTAAATGAACTTGCCCAACCGTGCGCGCATGGTTCCCCTAGTAACGTTTACAGTAATTATCAGTACTTGAACAAAAAGCAACCATGTTTGTGTTCAAACCATTGCACCAGTTATTTAAGACATAAATTAAGCCCAGTAGGAATACGGACCGCCTCCCGTGCGTCTATGTAAACAAAATCGGCGGCTCCCAGGGTTAAAGGGATCGTATATACGTTTGGTAATTACTCCAAAAATGTATTGTAATAAAAACTTACTTGGTAAGAAGTAAGGCAGCTTTGGATAGTATAATGCATTTTTAGAAACTTTTCACTTCGAAGTACTGCGGTTATAGAAAAAGATATCACTTTTTATCCCCAAAAATTTGAATCTGAGAAGCGTTACTGCAGTGACGTTTCTCAGACTGTGTATTCCAATGCTGATTCTTCTTCCTGCGCCGACATAACCGCTCCAGATTTTTGGCAATATCTCAAAATCGCTACTACCATTTGAAATGAAATTTGTACAGGTTAGTTTTATATATATAACTATATAGGATTGAAACAAACATTGGGTTCAAATTACCAAACGTATACGATACCTTTAAGTCAGTTTAGCGCAAATGCATTGTGATGCTAATTGACGTGTCTGTCGTCACTTTCTCTAGAGAATAAGGCATTGTCCAAAACTATTGTTTTAATATTTTTTTTTTCTTTTTCCCTATTTTAATTGGGGATATGATCTGTTAAAACAAACATTAGCCTTTTCGTTAGGGGTATTTGCTGGGTTTTTTTTGGGGGGGGGGGGGGGGGTGCTCCTCAATATAAGCAGGTCAATTCTGTCAAGAAAACAGAAAATAACAAAATAAAAAAATAAAACAAAAAAAACAAGTTGATCTTTAAACTTGAATTTACTTTACCCGCGTTGTTCGAAAGTCTACACTTGGAATATTTTGAATTTCCATGAGAGGTTAGCAATAAAGCAAAAAGCGAATACAAAACTAAAATGTCTTACAAAGCTAAATCGAAGTGATTCTAACTAATAGTTGACCGTAAAGGCATTATTAATCCTTTAGAAATGACACGAATTCACAATGGTTCCCCTTTGCATGTTTTTTCATGCTATAAGTTATCTAAACAGCGCAAGATATAAACAGTTGCAAGATATTTTGTCTGTAATATCGTCTGATTAATTCAATTACTAACATCCTAAATAAATGTTAAAAGTAGTAAGGGCCAAATTCATAAACGGTAATTTTCCTTTGATCATGATTAACTAGGCTAAACTGTGTATAAACAGTTGATGATCGAACATACAAATCTAGGCCCGAATTCATAAAAAGGGCTTAGATCAGCTGCTGTTTATCTAACGTACATGGTTAGTGACATACGTCTAAGTAACAAAAACAAAAATTGTAATCGTCTCAAGGGGCTTGTTTATCTCGCGTACAAGCTACTACTTTATGTTGGCTTGCTTGTGAGGACGGACGTTTGGCTATGGATCTGCTGCGTATCATTTAGACGCACAGGAAGAACTGTTTTCCCACCTTTTACACACTCAATGAGACACACAGCTTTACCTTACATACGCACTGTGGACATTCCTTTGTATTCGTGTAGTTAACAAACTTTGACTAAATACTCATTTTTCTCGCTTCCCCAAAACAAATTTACCCTCAAATTAGGATTATGGGCCTCTCAGCTGTCCCTTCTATCTTTTCTATATATAACCCTAACCCGTTTTTCCTCTAGCGCTCTTTTTCGGAAACTGAAAAACGGATTGTGGACGTGTGCAAGTCCACACACCGTAACCTCTTCCCGCATCGTGTGGACCTATATTGTTCGGAGGTCCACAGTGCGTATGCAAGACTAACTCACATTTTCTGGTCATGAGTGAAATTATCAGTGCGTGTTTTTGGAAATGGCGACCCTCCAACTAGTGTCAACTGAGCTGATCAGCAAAGCACAGCGATATGCGTGTTTTTGAAGATAGATATGCTCTTGTATTCAATGATACGTAATCCGCTGTGAATAGAATGATGTACGGCTAGACCACTAAACTTCGGCTAAGCAGGAACTTGTACACGGCTGGATAAACAGCCGATTATTTTCTTACTGAATTGCGATGATCTCAGGAGTTTATTCACAGGCGCACTTCTCTGTTTCAGCCCCCGTACAATAGTTGTACATGACTAAAATTATCCGGTGATCATCACCGTTTATGAATTTGGCTCTAAATGTTTATTTCGAAATGATTTAATGTAAACCATACGATTCTAATATACAACCAATATTTACAGGTATATTCTTGTTTTTGCTTTACAATAGAGCAATATTCAATGTTACACCAGAGTCAATTACTCGACTCGAGTCCGAATTTGTGGACAGTCACTGCAGCAGGCAAATGACTTGATTCACCACCGGAAAACTCAACTTGACTTGAGCAAAAGCTAATAACAATCGAGCCTCAAAAATTAAATCCAAACGTTGCAGACAATAATTATATTGGCAATGATTTACACGGTGCAAAATATGTTTTCGCGTCACTTCGCAAATACAGTACGGTAAACATGCAGCCGATATCGTGCTCACACATACACCGTGTCACGGACTCCCACTTCCATTCTGTTGCACACAAAGTACTATCTCGAAACTGGACTTGAAACACGTTTTCCAATTCGAGGTTTCATCGTTGCTTTTGTGTGATTGCTTTTAAAATACCAATAAATGACATTGTTCTTGTTTATTCTGGACTCAATTCGACTCGACTATACACTGTCACATGACTCGACTTAACTTGGTGTATACATGTGACACGACCCCACTCGATCATACACTGTGGCACGACACGACTCGACTCGACTATACACTGTGACACGACACATCTCGACTCGACTCGACTCGACTATACACTGTGAGATTACACGACTCGACTATACACTGTGGCACAACACAACTTGACTCGACTATACACTGTGACCCGACACGACTTGACTCGACTATACACTGTGACACGACACATCTCGACTCGACTCGACTCGACTATACACTGTGAGATTACACGACTCGACTATACACTGTGGCACAACACAACTTGACTCGACTATACACTGTGACACGACACGACTTGACTCGACTTAATTCGACTATACTCTGTGGCACGACACTGTTCCTTTCTCTATGTCTCAACTATGCACTGACACGACTCGACTCGATTTCTTAACCGAATGACTCGCCTTGAGTCACTTTTTGTTTAAATGACTCGACTCGACATTGTAAGTAGTCGGATTACTAGCAGCCAATCACTTCAAACCTCATGCTGCAGTGGTCGTACCATGCAGTGGGGTAAATGCGCAGAATTCTGGTGCGCAAGGCAGACGGAAAACGAGTGGTTACCATGGTGTTCCTGTCCTTGTTACCAGGGAACTGTAAACAAACAAAAATACAGGAATGGGGTGTATGTTGGAAAAGGTATACATTTAGATATGTATTAGTTAGTATACGTAGTGGCGTATAATAGTTACCATAAATCTGCTGCCATTTTCCAGTTTTAAACCTACATGTATTGGTGTGCCGTCTGCATTAGTCACGTGGTGCCAGGACTGACTGTCATCACTGTACGCGGCCACTTGGTACTCCTTCACAAATTGGTTGTAAGGTAAATCTCCGCGCCCCTGGGTGATCAAACCAGTGATGGTGACTGCACCATGGAAGTCAACCTGTATCCATGGACTGGTATCAGTGGGTCCAGCGTTACACCATGCTGCAGCGAACCCTGTTAAACATGAACAACTTTGCATAATGTTTACGCTTAAAAAATTTTTTTTTCTCTAAATGTTTGAATTTTTTTTCAGTATGATGTTCTAATTTGTTTGCCATTGAAGCAATGATTTCTACATACAAAATATAAATGTATTTTGTTTATTCAAAGCACAGATTAAAGCTATAGTAATTCAATAACTGTATTGGAAACAAAAAACCTTGATACTTAGTATATGTTGTTTTAACGTAGATTCATGTGATTACATGCTTCTGTGAATTTAGGGGTTAATTTGTCAACATTGATCGAACGTTATCATATTAGTACCAACGATTTTTCTTCCGTAATCCTTTTAGCGTTAACAAAAGCGTTTACATTCGGTTTGCACGTTCAAACATTGCGTCACCGACCCCACGAAGTAGCACTCATGTACACACAGCGCATAGTTTTACTTTGGAGATAAATGCGTTTATGTTTGAAAGGTTTTATTATCCCTCGAATAAAATGTGAATTGAAAATCTGTTTTAATCTGGATTTATATAAAGTACTACCTTAAAATGCCATGAACTTGTTACTTATGTTTTTATGAGTTAATTAATTAAGAATTAATTAAAGATTTAAGAAGAGTGCTACTTCGTGAAAACGAAATCTGCAGGAAATCCGTACAGTGCGCGCACACAAAGCTTCAGTGCTTCCTCGTGAAAACGAAATCTGCAGGAAAACCGTATAGTCTTACTGTTCTGGAGCACCCTTCACGTCTGAGCCCGTCCATGAAGTTCGTAAAAGACCATAAACAGTTGCTACTACGTTCGCACACAGTTTGAGCCCGTTGGGCAACATTTTCAAGAACTAGTTTGGTGTGATGGGGGCATAAGTATCGTTTTCTTGGCTGCCATCTGAAACCGTTCAGATGTTGCTAACATTCTGTTTGTGTTCTTCAGATTCAGTTTGATTATAATGGTCTCTATAGTTAGGTGGTAGTTGTAATCTTTTTGTGACGTTATTATTAAAATGGATACACACACAAACATACCTTGAACATTAAGTCTAGCCCTAGGCGGGGCGTGGTTAGCCTTGTTTTCCCAATACGACGAAGCTGTGATGCTTTTATCGGGGATGAAACCATCTTCCATCCCGAGAGGTTTGGAGCACGGAAAGGTACCTGCAGGGCCGGACGCAAACAGGGGCAAAATCACTGTACTGCACATAAATTATACAGATATAGAATACAAAATACTAAGATAGGTGGGCGCACGCGCATTCCTGCCAGGAGCGTTATGTGCTGGAGGAAAGATATACATGCGCCAAACGTGACGTGCGATCGTAACGCAGTTTACGCATCGTCCCATCGTGAATTACGATCCAAACCCGATGGACCTTGTCATCCTATTTTCAGAGATTTTCTAAAAAGCTTTCGATTGGTTACTAGCTGCAAAATCTGGGAGAAATTGGTAGTTTACTTGCGCAAAACTGCAGGTTCTGCCTGGGCTTGGCTTAACGGGTGATTCGACGTTAGCTCGTCTGATCACGCTTTAACGGATGTAGCGCACACCATCCCGGAGTAGTAGTTAGAATTGCCAGACCGGTTGGCCATTGTAAAACAGAGGAGGGGTTGGATCTAATTTTACGCAAGCGGGGTGCTGGCGGAGGTCCCTTATATTGTTTCAGTCTTCTCATCTTATATCATTATGTGGATCATTTTTTTTGAAAGGCACCTGTTTGCTGGGGGGGAGGGGGGGGGGGGGGGGGGTGGGGAGGGGGGGGGGGGGAGTAGTGTACTCACCAGTGCAGTTTAGCCATTTCTTTATTTCCAACGGACAGCTGCTGACCAGAAATGTGTCATAGTACGTCACCTTGTAGGGTCTGTAGGGTATGTACGGTCCAAAGGTGCTGAAGCCACCCATTCCGATCGCCGTGCACTCACACGGGTCTTCGGCTTGAATCAGCCAGCGGTAGCGGCTCGTCTCTGGGTCGAGCTCCTGGTTCATGGTGCACGGCATTGCTTGGGAATGGAAGAATATAAACATAAAATTACTTGTTTCGCATGCACTCTGTATATAAATTAACGTCAAAGAAAGACATTTTTTTCAATAATTCATTACAATAAACCTTAGGCCTACCCTCGCCAGATATAAGTTGAGTTCGACTTTACGCTCGCTATAATGTAAGTTTTTTAATTAATTTGATTAATAGTTTGGTTTTAGTTATTCCAGCTCAACTTCGTTGTATATTCACACATTTGTGGATTTAGTCATTTCGTTCCAAAATCGATTTAGTGCAAATTATTAAAGGGGTACTAAGCTCAGAAATCCCCGAAAATGTCGTGTTTTAGTTTGTTTACTTGGGCCTATCCTATGTTAAACCCCTGGTTGAAAGGAATTCAACCTATTGTCTAAATTGTTTACCTCGGACACGACGCAGTACGCATACGTTTTTCGTGTCATTTTCATTTAATGTGCATGTACGATGCACGTCGTTTGTGTTCACAAACACAGTACCAATGCACAAATGTGGTCGCTTACACTTTCCGGTTAGACTAACGAATACACCCAAACAGTTTAGGGGTCACAACAGTGGATCCCGAAACTCATTCTACACAATAACAACACAACCAAAATGTGTAGATGCTTATATCTTACTTTTAATATTATATAGGCTATATATATATTTATATATTCTGTTAATTTTTAATATAGGTTGATTTTAAAACATGTTTTACACAAATTCAACAACTCTCGCATTTAATTTTGTACGAGAAAAGAATACACACGCTTTTACCAAACCAAAACAATTAGTCATTTATCATTCGTTTGTAAAGTTTTGTAAATCTATTTAAACATTGGATCGAGAATATTCGTCATTACATAAATTAAACTCGTCTGAGCTGTTTGCTCAGACGAATTTGATCTGTCATGACGAATATTTTCGACCTGGTGTTTAAACAGGTGGCAAAACTGTAACATTAAATAATGAGTTACTAAATTGTTTTAGTAAAAGCCTGTGAAATGTTTCCTCGGACTAAATTTAATGCGACAGTTGGTAAATGTGTACAACATTGATTTAATTAGCCGGGAAAACCTATATATACTCATGCTTGTGTCGTGTTGATGTAACTTAATAAATAGAGTACAAATCACTTTTTTAATGTGGTTTTTTTTACTGAAAGTATTAGGGTAAAAGCAACTAACATCCAGTTTTAAGTAAACTGTAATAATTAAATTAGTTATATAAACTCACCACAACAATTATTTAGACACTTAAAATGATCCAATAGTTAACGGCCCGAAAGGGTATGGATTATTCGAAGCAAATAACTCACTGCATAATTTTGTTCTGCGTATTTTGACACCTATAGATTGTTTAGATACGATGTTGCGGAGCTGAGTTATTATCATTTCAATGGCCGTAGTAGGTGTTTTGCGTGTTTTATTTAAGGTAAATACATTAGTTTATTTGTACCTTGTAAATGATGCAAATAACTGTTGTGTATTTATGTTCAGAAAAGGACAATATTTAACAAGGTTTAACACATAGCACCGTGCATTTCCAACATGACAATAAAGTAATGCTTATACTTCAAATTATTAATATCTATAACTTTAAATCAAGCCATTTGATACATGTTTACAGTTTACATGTACTTGCCTCACACACAAAATGCATAGATATTTAAACTGTATTACCTCGGTGAACATAGTTCATTCTGAATGGTGCTTTTAACAAAATGGAATCAACATGCACGGAAAAGGCATCAAGCCCAAAACAGTTTTATACGGAAGCCCGTTAGGGCCAGGTACCTTTTTCTCTTTCACAGAGGTGCGTTCCTCTTTCGCGGGGGGTGCGTTTCTCTTCCATAGTATCTGTATTTGTACCTGTATGGTACTGCAACAATCTCCACACGGGATATTACTAGCTGCAGGCGCAATAATGGCAAGCGGACGAAACTAATGGTGGGCCCCCCTCAGGAAAGTTGACATCTGTATATTATTAATCTTTGACTTAAATGTTTCAATTGAAATATATTACTAGTGTTAACAGGCAGTAGATTCCATTCCACAGTTGTTCTTGGTAAGAAGGAGAATTTGAGACAGTCCTTTTGGGGGGTAGGTTGATTGAACGAGATTGATGAAGATTTACGTGTAGAGATCCCCCTTCTGGTTTGGTCTTAAGTTGGTCTGTATTCATGACTAGTACTATGTGGTGGACGGATTTGTAGAGTGAGTCTGGAAATAGCTCTTCGTTCTTCCAGTGACTTCCAGCCTAGTTTGGATATCATTGATGGAACAACGGAAGTTCGGCGGAAGTCCTTGCAGATGAATCTGGCTGCTCGACGATGGACCGCTTCCAGCCTGTCTTTGTGATTCTGATGGTAGGGGTCCCATATACTGGCACAGTATTCAGGTTTGGGTCTGACAAGGGTTTTGTAAGCAGTCTCTTTGACTGCTGCTGAGCAGCTATAAAGATTTCTTAGCAGGGATCGAGGACTTTGTTTGCCTTTGAGGTTGTACTGTTGATGTGATCTGTCCAAGTCAGTTTGTGATTTATTTCTACCCTAAGGTAGGTGTGGCTTTTGACGGTCTGGTTTATTTCCCATGAAGTGCGTTGACTGAATGGGGAGCTTTTTATGGGTTACGTGCATGGCGTAGCACTTGGCAATATTGAATTTCATTAGCCAGCGGGACTCCCAGCTGCAAAGGATGTTGATGTCATCTTGAATAGCTTCTGTCTGTCCTCGCTATAGAAGACATCTTGCGGTACAAGATGCAGTCGTCTGCGAAGAGTCTTACTTGTGATGATATTCCTTCTGGTAGGTCATTCAGGTTTAAGATGACAAACAGTGGCCCAAGGACCGTACCCTGGGACACGCCAGACGTAACACTTATAGATGATGATGAGACTCCTTGCAAGACAACTTGTTGGTAACGCTTTGTGAGGAAGCTGCTGACCCATTTATGTAATGATCCGGTGACCCCCGCTTGTTGAAGTTTCAGCAAGAGTCTTTGATGGGGAACAAGGTCAAAAGCATTGCTAAAGTCCATAAATATTACGTCTGCATATCCCTGCACGTCAACAATTTCAGCAAGATCATGGATGGTAAGGGCTAACTGGGTTTCACAAGATCGACCCCTGCGAAAACCATGTTGTTCATCATTAAGGAGACCATATATTTCAAGGTGGTGCATTATGTTGGTGTGAATAATATGTTCAAGAATCTTGCAAGGAATCGATGTTAAGGAAATGGGTCTGTAATTTGAGGGGTCGGAGCGGTTTCCCTTTTCAAAGATTGGAGACACATTTGCCGTAAGCCAGTAAGCAGCTCACCGGTAGATCTGGCGCAAGAGGGGCGCAATACTGTTTGCGCACTCCTTTAACACTCTGGGTGTGATGCTATCAGGACCCGGTGCTTTTTGTGGCTTCAGTTCTTCCAAAAGCTTTAAAACACCTTTAGTATAATGTAAATGGGGGGCATTGACGGTGCAGCCTCTTTCTTTGTAGAGGGGAAGTTTTGGCAATCTTCATTGGTGAAGATGGACTGAAATTTATTGTTTAGAGCTGTTGCTTTTCCAGGGGAGTTGTGGCAATACCATTTGTTGTATTAAGAACTGACACACCAGTTGATCCTTGTCTTAAGCTCTTGATATATCTCCAAAAGGGATTTGTATTACTGCTTGTCAGGCTTTCACCAACTTCGTGTAAGTGATTGCTACGTGCTTTCCTTAATTCACGGTCTGAAGAGCGGCAAAGATTTATAAAAACAATTCCAGTCGGAGTCTACACCTGTCCTATGGGCCTTAGGCTCTACGTTTGCGCCTGATAGTTCTTTTGTGGGATTGCTTGAACCATGGCTGATTTACAAATGGTTTAACCATTTTTGAAGGGATGTAACGCTCCATTGCAGAATGCAGGAGATCTTTAAAACCCGACCAGAGTTGGTCTACCGATAAGTTTATGTACACCTCCTCAGTGATGGTATCAGCATAGTTAATTAGGTCCTCGTTAATCTAAGTAATGTTCACACTTCAAATTATTAACAATTATTGCTGGTGAAAACACAACTTTAAATCGAGACATTTGATACACTGTAAACGTACAGGAAGCTCCGTAACATCGCCATGGACGCATTAGGGGCGCCATAGTCGTACTTGCAGCCCCGTGTGGACGTAGTATGAGCGTGAAGAAGCCCTATACGACGTAGTAGAAGCGCAGTAGGAGCACGGTAAGAGCGTAGTGAGAGCGTGACAAGCGTACAGCGGTCGAACTTCAGACGTACTTCAGTCGCAGATTGGGCAGACGGCGATATCAACTCGCTCTTGCTACGATCATGACACGCTCAGTTAGACTTCACTGTACTACCTCCCAAGTACGTTCTTTGAGATCCCAATACGCTCTCCTTGCGCTCCCACTGCGTTTTGGACCAGGTCGCTGACATTCCGCGATTGTTTTGAGCAGGCTCAAAACAATCGCCGGGGTTTGGCGACCATGGATACCCTCCGACGACCTAGGTAAACTCCACTACGTTTTCAGTACGCTTTTGGCGATCCTACTGCGCTTCTACTGCGTTTTGCAACCTTTTATGTCGCCGTGGGAGCGCAACGGCAGCGTAGCTTCGGTGTGACAGGGGTATAACATAGGGCAAGATAGCTCAGTTGGTTGAGCGCCGGTCCAGTATTCCGGAGGTCGCAGGTTTGAGTCCCGCCTTGCCAATGTCATTGTTTACTTTGAAATTTATGCAAATGTACATAGTCAGTTTTGCCTTGTGGTTTATTTGTGTATTCAAGATAAAATGTCATATCCTCATTGAGTGATCCCCACAATGTCGCTTCCCAGGTTGTATCGTAGAATTGAGCGTGATCCCTGTCCACACGGAATTCTGGTGTTTATGACTTCTGACTAGCGCCTCGAACAAAGATACTGACAATATGGGAGACCGCCATAATACTAGGGTGAGATAGCTCAGTTAGTAGAGCACTGGTCCGGAGGTCGCAGGTTGAAGTCCCGCCTTGCTAATTTCTTTGTTCACATTGAAATTCCTTCAAACCTATTTGCATTAATACGTCACTGGTTTCAGGAAGGGATGGGCATGTAAACGTTTTGAGATAATTGCAAACAAAACAATAGTTTCTTAACTAAAACTAAAAGCAAAGATATCCGTCTCTTCGTGAAAACGAATATTTCAGTTTACTTACTTTTTAAACAATTTGTTACGCCATTCGATAAACATGATTTTGTGCACAACAAGCGCGTCTTTTCGTGAAAACGAAAACCGCAATAACATGTATTGGGATGCCTGCACCTTACAACATTAATGTTAAGACATTACACAGGTTTAGCTCTTAAAAGCAAGCCAGAATTATTGAGTGAGATGTTTTAAAGGTAGGATGCACCATTGGTAATTGCTTGAATTATCATGATCGGGTGAATTAGGGGGGGGGGGGGGGGGGGTTGTATTGTATTGTACATATTAACTGACTTGTCAACAGTTTTACTATCACGGATGCTGAGGAAATCAAGAAAGAATGCATTCGTTTTCAACTAGCGTTGGGTAGTTGCTCTTATTATGTTGTTCTTGTTTTTTCGCGATTGCCGTCCAATTACAAGATAGCGCAATCATTTTGCTGGATGCCTACAATCATTATATACTTTCAAATACATGTAAGTAAGACGTTTCTTAATCATTTAGTAGTAATTTTTTTCGATATCTTCAAATGGTGTATCCTATCTTTAAAGCAAACAAAATCGATATTGAAAACATTGTCATTTTGGACAAGCTTGTCCCTTTATACATCAAACCTGTGTGAATTAATTTCACCAGAAATGGTTTGGAACCATGCGTCAGCAAAGACAACTCACAAGACCCAAACATGTGCATTATGTTTTATGTTTCCCTCTAAACAGAAAACGTAATATCAATTGAGCAAAACTTCAACACAGTAGGCCTTCTTGTTAAACATCATATTTAAAAGCCCCTGTCACTCCGTTCATGATACAATTGACCACGATATTTTATTGTATAAGCTTTCATATTATGGTATTCGAGGAATTTCTCTTCAGTGGTTTAGGAGTTACCTCTCTAACAGATCCCAGTATGTATCTATTAATGGTATTAATTCAAACTCTAGAAACCTTTCATATGGTGTACCTCAAGGATCCATATTGGGACCCTTGCTTTTTTTAATATACATTAATGATTTTATCAAATCCTCTGAGGAACTCTCTTCTATATTGTTTGCCGATGACTCAAACATATTCTGTTCTCATAGTAACCTTACTTATCTTATCAATATGGTCAATATTGAACTCAAATCTGTTGCTAATTGGTTTAATGTCAATAAGCTATCTCTAAATATTACAAAAACCAATTTCATGTTGTTCAGGAATTCTGCCACTGAAATTCCTTGTGAAGTAAAAATTCACAACTTTGTTATCCAAAAAACGGATTGCTGTAAATTTTTGGGTTTGCTTATCGACTCTGGATTAAAATGGAATAATCATATTGACCATTTATGCAAAATAATATCTAGAAATATTGGTGTGATTAATAAGATAGAAAACTTTGTTCCTACTAGTGTTCTAGATTCTCTTTATAATTCATTAATTTTATCATATCTTAACTATGGAATACTTGCTTGGGGAAACAGTTGAACTAAATTGAACAGGCTGTTACTTCTACAAAAGCGGGCATTACGCACTATTAATTTTGCTGACCTTAATTCACATACAAATCCCTTCTTTTGTAAACATAAAACACTTAAAGTTAAAGATATGTATTACTATCAGCTTGGGTCTCTCATGTATCAATCTACCCATTATACTTTACCATCTTCAATCACAAATATATTTACCCACAACCGTGACATTCATTCTCATTTTACTCGCCAAGCCGCCAATTTTCACGTGTCATATGCTCGTACTTCTCTTACGCACAAAACAGTCAAATATGAGGGACCCAAGCTTTGGAATTCGTTAAATGAACAACTTAAAACTTCGAAAAATCTTCCCGTTTTTAAACATGTACATAAGTCTACTTTGTTGAAATGCTATTATTAATTTGATGATTTAATTAATTTATCATTCACATTGTACCTCCATTGCTGACCTGTCGTAGTATACTGTTTATGTCCGTTGTTATTTGTCACTTTTTGTGTTAATATGTCCATTGTTAGCAGCATGTACATTGAGCCCATATTCTGGGGATCAATTACGAGTATGCGATTTTGTTTACACTTGTTTCCTAGTCAACAAACCCACATCTACTCGGCTCAATGTACATGCATGCTTTCAGGAGCCCATTCCTTACAAGCTTTGCTTCTATGTGGGCTCCTCCGCAGTATCATCCATCTTTTTAACAATGTACTTATGTTTTGCCTTATCTATACCTTTAATCTAAATGTTTTTCTATGTTATTGGTACTGTGGAAAATAAACTGAAACTAAAACTGAAACTGAAAATGTTCCGAGTAAAAAATTGTGGAATCGGTGTTTAATCGGTTTGAACTGAACTCAAACAGATTTCCCTCGATTTCCCTCGGTTTTCCAACGCTATATACACGTGTACGTTCGGTGATGCACATAGGAACTCGGAGAAATTATTGAACCTGTTTAATAATTTCTCCGAATTGTCGCGGCAACCTCTTACAGACGGTATCCGGTATACACACGGAATATGCACGGAATGCACGGAATATACACTGTACTCATTCGTTGCCATTCGTTGCAATGCGGAATAGGTATACGGAAGAGTACGGAAAAGGTCTCCGATTCAGATCGATAACCGTATGTATTCAGAGTTCATTCCGAACCCACACCATTGCCGATCAAAAAAACGGACGCACCGAATTGGAGGCCACTAAATCCGATGATATACCGCATTACCAGGATGTAATACCGCAAATTAAACGAACATATAGGGTAGGTGCAGGTAATATGGGCCCATTAAGCTCATTTGCATAATTTGCATAAAGATAGATAAAATCATTCTAAAGAAACATTGGTTATTGGAATCAGTAACAACTACCCTTCCTTTTGATGATATAATTTAAACCATGTTGTATCCATTTATGACAGTTACATTCAAATTATGACGTCATCACCAAAGGTCCCATATTACCTGCAGTGCAGGTAATATGGGACGTATGGTAATTTGTATATGATAATATAATTTTCAAATGCAATTTCATTCCGCTCTATGACATCTATCGCGTCCCATATTACACTCTAAAAACAGATTGGTTAAAAGACCAACCAATCTAATTGGTTGACCCAATATTGGTTGTTTTTAACCAATGTGTTGGTTAAAGCGTAACCAATGCGTTGGTTGTCCGTCAACCAGTCATATTGGTTGAAGGTATCAACCAATCTATTGGTCATTTATAACCAATTTATTGGTTGTCCGTCAACCAGTCATATTGGTTGAGCTTGCAACCAAGGTACCAACCAATATATTGGTCATTCATAACCAATATATTGGTTGTCCTTCAACCAGTCATATTGGTTGAGCTTGTAACCAAGGTATTAACCAATCCATTGGTCATTCATAACCAATATGTTGGTTGGTTTTCAACCAGTCATATTGGTTGAGTTTGTAACCAAGGTATCAACCAATATATTGGTCATTCATAACCAATATGATGTTGACCCCAAGTAGACGTGGTAACACTTGGTGAAACAATTTTGTCACTTTTTTCAACATGAACGTTATGTTTCGCGTAATAGCGACATGTTTTAGGGTGTTTTCATAGAGATAATTGTGTAATATTTAATTACTCCAAGTCTCGAAGGAAACAAATGCCGAAAAAGGAAAACAAAACAATTACAAACACAAGTTAATTGCAAACTGTGATTACAGACGGCGGCGATACTGGGTACATATATACCATTTACGTACCGCTTATATTGTAGGAGTGGCAAGCTCATAAGAGTAGTATTGTAGTGTTGTAGTATGTATTAGTAGTAATAAGTAGTAATAATAATGTATTAAATAAATGCATATAATTACTTGAGCAGTATTTCTAACATAATATCGCTACACTAATTGCATAAACGATTACCCACTAAATTTAGGAAACGCTGTTTTTAACATTTTAAAAATATGTCTAATAACCAATATGAATTGGTTGCAGCCCTACCATTATGTATTGGTTAGTGCTATAACCAATATGGATTGGTTACGTGGTAACCAATACAAATTGGTTGGAGTCCTACCATTGTGGATTGGTTAAATTAACCAACATTGCATTGGTTGGTGTTATAACCAATGTGGATGGGTTAAAAAGGTAACCAATATCAGATTGGTTATTTTAACCAATATTTTGGTTATCCACATATCTACCAACTGGATTGGTTGAAATCGACCAATATATTGGTTATTTTCAACCAATCTGTTTTTAGAGTGTACCTGCACCTTGTTGCGCTCCCGGAGCTCCCATTAAATGCATAATAAATCCTAAAACAATTATACACAGGACCCCACACCTTCAATACAATCAAAACACTTCATAAGCATCCTAAATATGTCAAGAATTCAGCTCACCCTCTGGTCAGTTTTTAATATCAGTACATTCCATGAAATATCTATTTTTAGATCAGAGCAAAAAAATACTGTCAACTTAACATACATTGTCAAATTTTGCTTATTTCTTCACCGAGATCTCCGTTCCCGAACAAATCAGCCATGTTGGCAGCGATGGCAATGAGTTATCGCAACTATTGAGAGCGCTATTTCTTGTCTTTGAAGCTTTATAGTTAAATAGGCGCCGAATTTAATTCATGCGTCCCATATTACCTGCAGTCCCATATTACCTGCACGTACCCTACCATATAATATAACGATCATATAACGAATACATTCCGGTTAAGCGGGAGATCCAGAGACGGCAAAATTGCTATAAAAGCGGTCGGTCTTGAGATCAATGAATTTTTCTAAGTTTGGCATGTCCGGTGATGATCGGAGAGGTTCTGAATATAGACGGATTGCAATCGGAATAGCAACTTATTAGATCCAGGATAAGACCGGATTATGATCGGTGTATTTTCATTTCTGGCTGGTTTTTTTTACATTTCTCTCCGAACGTGTCCGAATTAATAATATTTCAGATCGGTTTATGAACGGAATTATAGATTCGGACAAGTGTGACAGGGGCCTAACACTTTGACCAAATGTGTAGCATCAAAATAAATGAAAATATATTTACTTCTATTCTATTTAGTACTTTCCTCCGAAAAACACAATACACTTACACAGTAATTGCGGTCTTTGTACTATTCGTATGCATGCATTGTAAGATTTATTGTATTTTGACGTGGCGATCATTATACCGAAATCCCCATAGTAACTAAATGAAATAATAACTGTATTTATCCCTATAAATCTATAAAAGCCACTAATAAAACGAACTGTGCTCTTTGTCTTTTTGCTAAGCCGAACAATTTCCGCTCCGTTTGTGTTCCGAGTTGTAAATATTGTAGTATCAATCAGTCACCCAAATGACGATTAAGCTATCGGTATTGAGGCAGGGAGCTTTGTTGAAAAATGATTAAAAAAACATGAGTGTTCGCTCATAATAATTTAAGTAGCACTACCGCCTCAAAATGAGCGGTTGGAGTTGGCTTATTTACATTACAAAAAGAAAGAGGCAAGGAATATTAAGCCTTTGCACCCACCGTTGAGCTTGGAAGCAAGTTGAGCGGTTATTTGTTATTGACTAGTAGTAGCACCACAAATTAGCAATTTTGTCAACTATACATGTTGCAGTAATGCAATAAAGTTTTAACCCCCCCCCCCCCCCCAGCGGCTTTCTTCAAACCCAAATTAATGAAAATGTCTATATGCATGGTCTACCCTTGCAGCAACGCATTTGTCCATGCTACTTAAATTCCCTGCTGACTCGAAATTGAACAAAGAAATTGAACAAAGAAGACACATTCCACGGCTTGATGAGCACCTTAGCTAGTACTCTGTTATAAAAAACCGCAAAAAAAGTTTAATTTAAATAAATTAAATTATGCTTAATAATTATGTAACATTATCTTTGCATTATCTAACAAAAGCCTAATATAACGACCGGACGTCATCTGGCCAACGATTGGACGAGGCCCCGGTGGGTTCGGGGGGGGGGGGGGTATTGTTTTGCACGGCTTTTGATTGGATATGAGACGTATCATGACACCGTCTACCATGTCGTTTGAAACCGTCTAAAACGAGGGAACACTACAGTGGACCGTAGTTCTGAACGTACTTAGACCTTTGGAAAAGCCATGATTTGGCCGTAGTTAGCCCAACAGTTTTCAACATGTTTAAAATATTTCTACGGTCACCTTGGATGCCTGTACTGTACTGTGAACCTAGTATATACGTAGTTAACCCTAGTTGACCTTACCTGACCCTACTTGACCGTAATGTGAACCGTAGTTGACCGTAGTTGACTGTAGTAATCACGGCACTACAGTTGAAGTACGGTAAACTACAGTCTACTACGGTCAAATGAACTACGTTCAACTATACGTTCACTAAGTTCATGACCGTAAGATGTGACCACCGCTTTATTGTAAAAACATGATAAAGGTTTAAGGTTGATAACTTTTTGAAAACAACGGAGAATGTAGGCCTAAATCTTGACACGATGGACGCCGAGCTGACCAACACACTACCTACCACAAGCGTATGCAACAAACTAAATGCATGAAACAATGTGCCGCGGTAGAAAATTTTGCAGAAACACGCTACGCTGTATCGCTCAAGGACGAGCGTATTACTACCACGAAATAAGTAATACATGTACATTAAAACAGAAAATACAAACAACAGAAAAGGGTGACCATGATCTGAAAATTAACCTGCAGAAAATGACTTTCTTCTTCGACGTTTGTTTGCCAGGCATTGTTACGTCTTACGATGTCAAATTTGGTGTAACGGGAAAATACATGCAGCATGTCGGCCATGGACTTGTTCCGGTCCTTAATTTTGTCCATTGAAGCGTGCGGCGAGAACCAGTCCACAATGCTGCCTGCATTATGCATGCTTTGCATGGGGCGAGCACATGGCTTTATGGCAACCATATCACTGTACCGCACCGTATACCATGTACGCAAAGCCTTGTTGATTTATCGGGGCTTATCGGGGCATATTGGGGCAAAAACAGCGGAGTTTTGGCTCCGAAAAAAAGCAATTGTAAGTAATCAAACAAAATACACAGACAGCAGAAATATAACAAGCGTTTAAACGTAACAAAAAAATGGTTAAGAAGCATGTTTTTTAAGACAAATGTTCCACGTTATTGAAATTTTTCGCGTGGGTCAATGTGATTAAAGTAGCAGGTCAGTTGCGTTACAACAGCACTTCACGGCTCATCGCCGCTGGGGGAGATTGTTATCTTTGGCGCAACTTATTCTAATCCACCACTTTTTGGAAGCGCAAGTTACGCCACCTGGTGAAAACACAACTTTAAATCGAGACATTTGATACACTGTGAACGTACAGGAAGCTCCGTAACATCGCCATGGACGCATTAGGGGCGCCATAGTCGTACTTGCAGCCCCGTTTGGACGCAGTATGAGCGTGAAGAAGCCATATACGACGTAGTAGAAGCGCAGTAGGAGCGCGGTAAGAGCGTAGTGAGAGCGTGACAAGCGTACAGCGGTCGTACTTCAGACGTACTTCAGTCGCAGATTGGGCAGACGGCGATACCAACTCGCTCTTGCTACGATCATGACACGCTCAGTTAGACTTCACTACGTCCCAATTACGTTATTTGAGATCCCACTACGCTCTCACTGCGCTCCCATTGCGTTTTGGACCAGGTCACCGACCCTCCGCGATTGTTTTGAGCAGGCTCAAAACAATCGCCGAGGTTTGGCGACCATGGATACCCTCCGACGACCTAGGTAGACTCCACTACGTTCCCACTACGCTCTTGGCGATCCTACTGCGCTTCTACTGCGTTTTGCAACCCCTTTTTGTAGTGGGAGCGCAACGGCAGCGTAGCTCCGGTGTGACAGGGGTATAACATAGGGCAAGATAGCTCAGTTGGTTGAGCGCCGGTCCAGTATTCCGGAGGTCGCAGGTTTGAGTCCCGCCTTGCCAATGTCATTGTTTACTTTGAAATGTATGCAAATGTTCATAGTCAGTTTGCCTTGTGTTTTTTGGTGTATTAAAGATAAAATGTCATATCCTCATTGAGTGATCCCTACAATGTCGCTTCCCAGGTTGTATCGTAGAATTGAGCGTGATCCCTGGCCACATGAAATTCTGGTGTTTATGACTTCTGACTAGCGCCTCGAACAAAGATACTGACAATATAGGAGACCGCCATAATACTAGGGTGAGATAGCTCAGTTAGTAGAGCACTGTTCCGGGGGTTGCAGGTTGAAGTCCCGCCTTGCTAATTTCTTTGTTCACATTGAAATTCCTTCAAACCTATTTGAATTAGGCCTAATACGTCACCGGTTTCAGGAAGGGACGGGCATGTAAACGTTTTGAGATAATTGCAAACAAAACAATAGTTGCTTAACTAAAACTATCAGCAAAGATATCCGTCTCTTTGTGAAAACAAATTTTTCAGTTTACTTACTTTTTAAACAATTTTTTACGCCATTCGATAAACATGATTTTGTGCACAACAAGCGCGTCTTTTCGTGAAAACGAAAAATGCAATTACATGTATTGGGATGCCTTGCCCCTTACAACATTAATGTTAAGACATTACACAGGTTTAGCTCCTAAAAGCAAGCCAGAATTATTGAGTGAGATGTTTTAAAGGTAGGATGCACCATTGGTAATTGCTTGAATTATCATGATCGGGTGGATTAGTGGGGGGAGGGGGGGGGGGGGGGGGTGTATTGTATTGTACATATTAACTGACTTGTCAAAAGTGTTACAATCATGGATGCTGAGAAAAGCAAGACAGAATGCATTCGTTTTCAACCAGCGTTGGGTAGTTGCTCTTATGTTGTTCTGGTTTTTTTTGCGATTGCCGTCCAATTACAGGATATATAGCGCAATCATTTTTCTGAATGCCTACAGTCATTATATACTTTCAAATACATGTAAGTAAGACATTTCTTAATTATTCGGTAGTAATTTGTTTCGATATCTTCAAATGGTGTATCCTATCTTTAAAGCAAAAAAACTCGATATTGAAAACATTGTCATTTTTGAAAAGCTCGTCCCTTTGTACATCAAACCTGTGTGAATTAATTTCACCAGAAATGGTTTGGAACCATGCGCCAGCAAAGAAAACTCACAAGACCCAAACATGTGCATTATGTTTTATGTTTTCCTCTAAACAGAAAACGTAATATCAATTGAGCAAAACGTCAACACAGTAGGCCTTGTTGTTAAACATCTATTTAACACTTTGACCAATTTTGTAGCATCAAAATAAATGAAATTATATTTACTTCTATTATATTTCCCCCCGAAAACACAATACACTTACACAGTAATTGTGGTCTTTATACTATTCATAAGCAGGCACAATTGTAAGATTTATTGTAAACATTTGACGTGGCCATCATTACCGAAATCCCCATAGTAACTAAATGAAATATTAACTGTATTTATTCCTAGTTCAATAAAGCTAAAAGCCACTAATAAAACGAACTGTGCCTTTTGTCTTTTTGACAAGCTGAACAATTTCCGCTCCGTTTGTGTTCCAAGTTGTAAATATTGTAGTATCAATCAGTCACCCAAATGACGATTAAGCTTTCGGTATTGAGGCAGGGAGCTTTGTTGAACAATGATTAAAAAACCATTATTGTTCGCTCATAATAATTTAAGTAGCCCTACCGCCTCAAAATAAGCGGTTGGAGTGGGCTTATTTACATTACAAAAAGAAAGAGGCGAGGAATATTAAGCCTTTGCACCCACCGTCGAGCTTGGAAGCAAGTTGAGCGGTTATTTGTTATTCACTAGTAGTATCACCGCAAATTAGCAATTTTGTCAACTATACATGTTGCAGTCATGCAATAAAGTTTTAAAAAGCCCCCCAGCGGCTTTCTTCAAACCCAAATTAATGAAAATGTATATATGCATGGTATATCCTTGCAGAAACGCATTTATCCATGCTACTTAAATTCCCTGCTGACTCGAAATTGAACAAAGAAATTGAACAAAGAAGACAAATTCCACGGCTTGATGAGCACCTTAGCTAGTTCTCTGTTATAACAAACCGCAAAAAAGCTTAATTTAAATAAATTAAATTATGCTGAATATGTAACATTATCTTTGCATTACTAATAACAAAAGCCTAATATAACGACAGGACGTCATCTGGCCAACGATTGGACGAGGCCCCGGTGGGCGGGGGGGGGGGGGGGGGGGGTATTGTTTTGCACGGCTTTTGATTGGATATGAGACGTATACACCGTCTACCATGTCGTATGAAACCGTCTAAAACGAAGGAACACTATGTAGTGGACCGTAGTTCTGATGAACGTACTTAGACCTTGGGAAAAGCCATGATTTGGCCGTAGTTAGCCCAAAAGTTTTCAACATGTTGAAAATATTTCTACGGTCACCTTGGATGCCTGTACTGTACTGTGAACCTAGTATATACGTAGTTAACCCTAGTTGACCTTACCTGACCCTACTTGACCGTAATGTGAACCATAGTTGACCGTAGTTGACCGTAGTAATCACGGCACTACGGTTGAAGTACGGTAAACTACAGTCTACTGCGGTCAAATGAACTACGTTCAACTATACGTTCACTAAGTTCATGACCGTAAGATGTTACCACCGCTTTATTGTAAAAACATGATAAAGTTTTAAGGTTGATAACTTTTTGAAAACAACGGAGAATGTAGGCCTAAATCTTGTCACGATGGACGCCGAGCTGACCAGAAACACGCTACGCTGTATCGCTCAAGGACGAGCGTATTACTACCACGAAATAAGTAATACAATACATGTACATTAAAACAGAAAATACAAAAAACAGAAAAGGGTGACCATGATCTGAAAATTAACCTGCAGAAAATGACTTTCTTCATCGACGTTTGTTTGCCGGGCATTGTTACGTCTTACGATGTCAAATTTGGTGTAACGGGAAAATACATGCAGCATGTCGGCCATGGACTTGTTCCGGTCCTTAATTTTGTCCATTGAAGCGTGCGGCGAGAACCAGTCCACAATGCTGCCTGCATTATGCATGCTTTGCATGGGGCGAGCACATGGCTTTATGGCAACCATATCACTGTACCGCACCGTACCATGTACGCAAAGCCTTGTTGATTTATCGGGGCTTATCGGGGCATATTGGGGCAAAAACAGCGGAGTTTTGGCTCCGAAAAAAAGCAATTGTAAGTAATCAAACAAAATACACAGACAGCAGAAATATAACAAGCGTTTAAACGTAACAAAAAAATGGTTAAGAAGCATGTTTTTTAAGACAAATGTTCCACGTTATTGAAATTTTTCGCGTGGGTCAATGTGATTAAAGTAGCAGGTCAGTTGCGTTACAACAGCACTTCACGGCTCATCGCCGCTGGGGGAGATTGTTATCTTTGGCGCAACTTATTCTAATCCACCACTTTTTGGAAGCGCAAGTTACGCCACCTTATTGGTGGCGTTAGTTACGCCGTGCGGGTGGATAGAGCGTTCCAACGGACTGAGGGAATAACTTAGTATTTTTAGATTAGCTTAACTCACGCCTCCGTCTGAACGTAGCATGTACGTATACACGTCCTTCACTTTAATAATCAAACCGCTCTGGCGGCGCTGACGGATTATAACGCGTCTCATGAACTGTTTATCAGTGATCCGTTTAGAATTTGAGATTTGTTTATCTGACGCAAACTGGTTAAGACATACATTTTAACAAAATAATGATAAAAATGGTCCCATGTACTTAAACAGAGAACAGCACAACCCTCTACACACTGACTGTATGTTTCACAAAGCTCTGATACATGTGTAAATTTCACTTTTGAAATCTGACAAACATCTTAAAAAAGCATGACTTTGATATGTAACTTTTAACTCAAATAATCTTAAACACCGCATCCAAAACCGGTATATGTTTTGTGATTGTATGGCTCTGAACTCTGAAACACAATATCATGAATTTAATTATGGAACACAACATTCATAATTATCACTTTCATCCAACTTTCATAGGTATAAAACTATAAATTGCTGCACACATTTATGTGAAAACAGTGTATAACATATGTTGTGAAACTTGTTGGGAAAAAAAACACGCCCTTTCCTGAACACTGTATACAAGTACACGATATACAAGTTAAAATACTTTAACATTAAATCCTTTAAAGTATACATCTTTAGGATGACGTCACATGACACACGATGACGTCATCATTACCTCACTCCTCGGGGAAATACTTTGCTTTAGGGACTATGTCTTTGTATAACTTTGTAAGACAACGCTCGATGTCCAAAGTGGCTGGGAGAAAAATGATGTTTACAGGGTTTATGGGATTTGGAATAGCACAAAAAGAAGAGAAAGAAGCTAGAAAGAAAAATCGGAACAAAAACAAAGGCAACTATATAATCTTAAGTAGTGAATGAGATGCGCCCGAAAACATAATAACGGTCCAACCAACCAATAAATAGTCCCACAGAAAATGGGAGGTATTGCGTCCCCGATTCTGATAAGGCTTAGCCTGGCTACTACTATTCTAAAAAAACAACCCTGAGATTCAGGGAATTTCTGCGGGTGGTATGTATGAGATCTTACCGGCCACTGATGATAGCATCATAACCAAAGCTGCTGCTCCCTTCATTCTCCAAGATGCAGGTTAATTCTGAGCACGGTTCGTCTGGGTTTGAGGCTATGTGACACACAGTCAGTTAAGTTAATAAGCGATCCAAACACTGCAGAGCAGTAACAACTTCCAGAAGGGAGCCTACTCGTATCATAGCTCAAATCCGTACAAAGAAATGATCGGCAATCTATTCAGTTTGATCGTATAATATCACCGAATACACACACCACCATGCGGATGGCATCAGCATCCAATCAGGAACGAGCAAGACACAATGAGACGAGGTCTGTTTTCCTGGTGCTGGGAGAACACCATGGTAACATGGCTTTTGCATGGATGGCGTGCTTCACATTTTGTAGTGTTGATAGAATCCTCAGGAGGCCTTGAAAAGGCCTTCTGAAATATCAAAACCACTTTAGTGACTTTACCTGCAAAATTATTATGTCACAGGGGCCCTTCTATTTTGCTTATGTGGACTGGTTTTTTCTTTCTAAATGTGGCATTTTGACGATTTACACAGATTATTCGGTGTCTTACATTTCGCTTTGTAAACTTAACCTTTCTAATCTATAATCAATTTGTGTGTGTAATTAATGTTGTCGACTTTTGTAAAAACACAATAAATGACACATATTACGTTTAGCTTGGGTCTCTATGTATATCTACAATACTTTACCGTTATAGTAGTATATTTGGCCCAAATCGTGAAAGTCGTTCACATTCACTCGCCAAGCTTCGAATTTCCTTATTCCACTGTTTCTATAAGTTCGATTAACAATTCGTGGGTTTTGAGCGGCCATGTTTTTTTCAATGCATTTTCAACGGAAAAAAAACATGGCCGACCAGATAATTGTTATTGGAAATTTTAGAAACAGATTTTTCCAGGACTTTAGTCAGACCTGACATGTCAAAATCTGTTTTCGTCAACACAATTGATTTACAAAAATTCTATTTTTTTAAAAATCGATTGGGTAATGAATGCTCTAGAGGCCAAAACGACGACGACAAACCATTCTGACAGCGAATATAGGCAAGGCACAGACTGGGCCTAGGATGTACATGTAGGCCTACTGTAGCTAAAGTGTAGTGTCAGTGTGGGCCTCATTCATAAGTCTTTGTACAATATTTTGTATCTCAAATCCTGTTTCGCAGAAGATATTACCAAGCGAATACGACTACCACATTTGCAGTTTCGAACCGAAGGAAAACAGTTTCCAGGCTGATGAGGAAAGTGTCAAGTGAACTGCAGCGTTCCAAACTTCTAGCAAAAAAACGTACAGAGTGCAAGCTACAAAACCATCGCAGGGTTGGGTCAACACAATGGAAGTTTATTGTCGTTGTCAACACAACATCACTCCTAGGACAGAGACTGTTAGAAGATCATCAAAGAACACCAACTGTCAAGCTACAATGGTTGTGACAGTAAAACGGACTGGAAAGTACCGTAGTAGGCAAGTACGGCATCTAAAATAAATGTTGTCCCATAAGTTTAGGGGCATTCAATGCATAGGTAATATCGAGGGTTAAATGAAGATGGCGAGAGGTCTGAGAAGAGGGGCCGATGCTGAAGACTTTCCTGTGTGACATTTGCTATACACGCCATACATACCCATGTGCCACCCATGCATGTCCATGTTCTCATCCATCTTTTCTAACCCACAGGGCCAAATGCAAGGATCCCCACCGGCTCCCGATGTTTCCAATGGTTGTTAGATTAGACCACATCCAAAATTATCTGATTGAAGCTGCTGACACTCTGAAGTTCCGAGATGTCACAGAAGATTGTAACGCGAAATTCAGAGGTCTATTCGAAAAACGGTCATTAGCCAGCTGCAGCCTTGAACACACACAAACTTACTTGCAAATGGAGTTCGGTGCTGATTACGTTTAGGAAGCTGGTGACCGAGCAAATTGCCCTGACTTGCAATTCTGCCACAGGTGAGAACAACATTTTTGGTTATGAGTACTATGGTTACAGAATGCTATGCTCAGATTCATAGAAATGTAATACATGTACCTGAAATATTTTAAATACATGTACCGTATTTCAATTGATAATGATGGATCCAATGCCGCCGTCTTGTTTACATGATCTTGACTAGAATTGACTTCATTCTCCAACTCAAAGATCCAAAGAAGATATAATATTGATTGTTTTGTGCCTTTTAACACTGTGTCAATATGCCTGACGCCGCCCATCACATTTTCACAACGTTTCCTGCGACATGACGTTAAATTATTAATGTTAACGCCCTGTTGGCGGGCGTTTTGACGTCGCGTGACTCTTGGTTTGATGCGAGACGGCATGATTTGTTTACCTTCGGGTGCTGCCCTCTTTTGGAGTAATACTAGAATCGTGAATGACCAACTTTGGGTCCCTGTGTTTATCAGTACAGCATTGAATCTGGTCTGTTTAAAAACACACCCAACATTAACTCCAATCTTCATCCAAGCCAATCCCATATAAGGTAACTTGTGCAATATCATGCAAAGGGGGTACTACTAGTACCATGATGATAGCAAGTAGCGTAGTGGTATACGACAGTGAACATACAGCACAGTGTTTTATCACCGTATATGACCCAGACATGACCGATTTTCTCGTTCAACAGGAAATATATGTTCAGAAAAATGACTTGGTCACGAATTTCACCCATGCGTTAACTTCAACGACCGATTGCGTAAAACGGCCCCAGCGACTTATTCCTGATTACGATGGAGCGGGTCACATATATCAATACAAACAAATTCAAAAGCGTTCATTTACCATGCATCAAAACATGCTTAAAATTCGTCTGCACATGTTTCTTTTTCAAACTGATGCAAATTTCAGCATCCTCGAGCTATTTTCGCCGTATATGACTACCGCCCTCTGTCGACCAATATTCTACAGCGTTACTACCGCGTTATTCGCGTACCACGACGTCGACACTCGGCCTCGGATGATGACTTTGATCATTCCACGGTGATGCAAAAAGTGAACCTTTAATATCAGTGTTTTGATTCATTTTTTACAAATTGGAGTTATCAGCTTTAAAGTTTTAATTGTTTTTAATGAATTAAATATAAACAAGAATCCTCGAATCTGTTAATAACGTTAATGTGCGGCATACGCGGGTTATTATTTTAATATTTACTGGGCTATTTTTACGAATAAAAAAGGCTGTGAATCACTGAACATTGACTGTTGAAGAATGTCATCCCTACTTGCTTTTTTAAGATTGTTCACACAGTTTTCTTTATTAATAAAGAAATCCAAAGAGCTCTGTTTTGGAAATAAATTATGTTGTCATCAGCTTCTTGTCACTCGCTTCTTGTCGCAGAGCATTAATTAGTTCGTCGAAACTGTTGACGTGGGACCAATGATTCGTCATGAGTAATTGTTGATGTCATGTCCTGTGTTCGCACTCCTGTGTCAACTCTTCTATTTCAGCTTGTTGTAACTCTTTAAATTGTGTAATACACGACGAGGCTAAGAGCTTCTGTATGCGGGTTGCTGGGTAGGAACTTCGTCAAAAAGTACTGAGTAATGATTTATCAAGTAGATCATCGAATAAGATAAGATAAGATAAGATAAGATAAGACTTTATTCAACCAATGCAAACAGTTAACAACTATTGACATCGGAAAATGGCTTATTCCTCGAGCTTAACAATATATATTTATATAATAAATACAAATTACACAATACACATATACTAGACACACAATACAAACCTCAATAAAAACAAACTAAGATTAAGTCCCATTGTATACACGAACTGCAGAAGGATAAAAACTCTTTGTAAAACGCCTACTACCATAAAGAGTCCTAAGACGTCGGCAGGAATGTGAAATAATCAGTTGCTGGGTGGAACTTGTCACATTCTGTCATTGTAAATATATTCCAGTGTTGGTAAGGTAGTGCCAATGATCTTCTCTGCTGTTCGACCAACAGCGTTTAACTTCTGACTGATGAAACAATTATGCTCTCAATGATTGCCCTGTAAAAATTGACTAAAATACACTGACGAACCCCAAATGAATTCAATTTGCTTAAAACAAATAAACGCTGACGAGCCTTCTCTTTCTGACGGTTGCTAGTTTTATTTGCTTTAACTCGTTTGTTCACTTGTATGATTCCCCTCCCCCTAAAATATTGGTGAACGGTTAGTTCTCCCTACAAATTTAATCCCATGTAGTTATGCCGCTGTTTCCTCCACGGTCCATTGTGGTCCAATATAGAAACTTTATATTTTGTATGGCAACATTTACCGAAGTCAGTACGAACCCGGTATCACATTTTACTTTTTGATATGTCTGTAAACTTCACACTTTGGTAGGTCTTTGAACATATCTTCGGCCATTGTGTATCTACAGAAAAAAAGGTAAACAGTCAATATCTTATAAAAATGAGACGAAATGCTATTAATAGTAAAAGATAAATCTCCCCCCCCCCCCCACCCCCAATCCCCCCCCCCCCCCCCCAAAAAAAAAAAAAAAAAAAAAAAAGCGTACTGCGGTACTGTAATCTAAAAAGTTACACATGACATTTCAAATAAACCTAATGTTTGGCACTTTACAATTTGTTTACAAACAAAACATAACATCTTAAACTTTCCTAGAGTTATTTCATGCACCCAATTAAACTCGTGCTGTACACACGAAAAATATATTTCCCTTACTCGTGGATTGTCAAAAGAGGGCGCTGTTTTTCTCTCGACCGCTAGTTTTCTAATAAACAGGTTGGCACAAAATGATAAATTTTCAGACTCAAAGTCTTTACTAACGAGGAGTCACTCTATCGGTTTATGCAGACAAATTTACCAAAGACCAGGCCCATGGTGGCCTATTGAAAAAACGTGTAACATTTTGGTTTTGTATATTTTTAACTTAAATTCGCAAAATACGTTTGTTGTTGACCATTGTATTCCCGGAATCTCAGGAATTCTGTTTAGGTTTCAAGGGGGGGGGGTGTTAGGTAACAATAGTGTGGAGTGTGTATAGGGTATAGGGATAGGAGGGGGGGGGGGGTACCCCTCTGCCACATTTCGTGCTGGGTATAGTCTCATATCTTGCTTAATAATATGCATGGCCAATCACGACAAACGTTAACGATAGTCGGATTCGAACCACAGACTTTTCGATTCATACCCCTCCTCTCTTTCAACTATAATGTTGGCGAGTTGGTCAAAAAAGAAGCCGTTCTTTATAATTCTTTATAGTTCAATAATATAAAGTATAGTATGAGTTGCCATTGCATTGCTCTTTCTCACGAATATACGATCACGCACCACCAAGCTCCTGAACAAAATATTGCTAACCGCTACACCGATTAGATTTATTTTATACTGCCTTTTAGTTTTAAAATTCAAGATGTTTCGAAATCTGTTTATGCTGTTTTGTAATAATATGCCAACATAAACCAACGACGATGTTATGCCACACGAGATGGTATTATTTACGCATGTATGCCTGTCTCTTTACGCGGACAATAGGCCTATAGAGAGTTGATTTATCCTTCGCCAAATAACAAGGTTGTCGTTGGATCGTAAACTATGAATAATGGGTTCTTATTAAACTTACGCGCTAGACGGAGAAAGCAATATCTGCGCTGCGCAGCCTTTAAATTGGTAAATGAACTTGAACAACCGTGCGTGCACGGTTACCCTAGTAACGCTTACAGGCATTATCTGTACTTGAACAAAAAGCAACCATGTTTGTGTTAAAACCATTGCATCGGTTATTTCAGAAAATTAATCATAATAGGAATTGCATTCCTTAAAGTCAGTTTGGGGCAAATGAGAATGCAGTGGGGTGATAATTGACATGTCTGTCGTCGCTTTCTCTAGAGAATGAGTCATTGTCCAAAACTATTGTTTTTACTGTTCTTTTTTCTCTCCCTCTTCTTTTTATTGTGGATATGGTCTGTTGAAACAAGCACTAGCATTTCCGTTAGGGAAATTCTCTTCAATATGAGCAGGTCATAAAGCAAGTCTTCAATTTCCATGAAAGGTTAGCTATACAGCAAAAAGTGAATACAAAACCAAAATGTCTTACAAAGCTAAATCGAAGTGACTCTAACTAAAAGTTGACAGTAAAGTTATTATTAAACTCTTTAGAAATGACACGAATTCACAATGATTCCCCTTTGCATGTTTTTTTCATGCTATAAGTTATCTAAACAGCGCAAGATATAAACAGTTGCAAAATATTTTGTCTGTATCGCCTGATTAATTAAGTTACTAACAAAGTAACATCCAAAATAAATGTTTAAAACAGTAAATGTTTATTTCGAAATGATTACTTGACTTCAGCAAAAGCTAATAACAATCGAGCCTCAAAAATAAAATCCAAACGTTGCAGACAATTATTATATTGGCAACAATTTACAGGGTGCAAAATGCATGTTCGCGTCACTTCGCAAATACAGTACGGCAAACATGCAGCCGGTATCGTGTACACACATACACCGTGTCACGGCCTGCACTCCCACCTTGTTGTTCTGTTGCACACAAAATATACTATCTCGAAACTGGACTTAAAACACGTTTTTCAATTCGAGGTTTCATCAATGCTTTCGTGTGATTGGTTCAAAAATACAAATAAATGACATTGTTAGCTGTTTCGGTTTTTCACCGAAACAGCTTTTGTTTTCGTTAAAGCTTTTTTTGGCTTTTTCGCAATTTTGCGAAAAAGCCTTTGTTTTTGTTCTGATTTGTTTTGTTCTTTTTTTTTTTTTTTTTTTTTTTTTCTTTTAGTAACCTAAACTCCATAGACTTTGTACACGTTTTTTTGCACAAGTACTTTTACCAGAAAACAAAGTCATATTTCCATAAAACTTAACCCAAGTGAAGACTCCATAGTAAGCTCGTGCCTAGCAAACATACGTCATGGTGACGTCATCAGGGATCACGTGACGTCATCTTAAAGGTGCAATTGATTTAATCTTTGAAAATCAATAACAAATCAACCGCAAAAGACCTAAACTTGATTTTTGTGGCAATAGATAGAATAATTAAGGATCTTCATTTCATCTCATGTGCGTGAAATCACGTGACCCTTCCTTCCGGTCCAAACCGGAAGTGCCTTATAATTTAAAACTAGAAAATGATATGAACTTAATTTCAACGATGTTAGTGTCTGGCTAGAATAAACTTTTCAAAAAATTACCGGCGACGTCATAACACGTTATAGCGCCCTCTAGCGGCAGGTTGAAAAATGGTTAAAATGCATAATTTGTTGGTGTGTGTGGCGAAGTTTGCTGAAATCACTTCATAACCGGTGTATATAATCAGCTTCGTGCTAAGAACATATTGAGAAAGAGATTTATTGATGACGTCACCAAACCGGAAGTTACAATAAAAAGACCTTAAAACCTTAAAACGTCGCTTAAAAATCAACCGCGATAGATATAATCCAGATTTTTGCTTTAAATAGCACAGTTAAGACAGCTCTCGAGCTTTCTGTTAATTACGTCACGATGACGTCATCAAGTGTCAGATTACAAGCAACCAAATATTTCGAAATTTAATCTTTGAAAATCAATATAAAATCAACTGTAAGAGATCTGATTTAGATTTTTAGGAGAATTGATAGATTAATCCATGGTCTTCATAATTTGTAATACATGCAAAAAGACCTGACACTTCCTTCCGGTCCAAACCGCAAGTTCCTTATAATTTAAAAGTAAAAAACGATGTGAACTTACTTTCAATGATGTTAGGAGCTGGCTAGGTTGTAAGTAACAAAAATGTTAACAGTGACGCCCTCTAGCGTCATGTTGACAAATGTTACGTCATATTACGATTATATTTGAATTATTACGTTTTTAGACGTTGAAGGCATATCTCAGCAAAGGATCGTGTTAACATAACACCTCATTGTGTGTTGTTAGGTGATAGATAGTTACACAAAAAGTTCAGAAACGTGTGACGTCATCGTTTTAATCAGTTTGAATTTATTTTAATCTGTTTAAATTAACTTAAATTCGGTTTTTTTGAAAAAAAATACTCTAAAAAAATGCGAAAGCGAAAAAGCCCTATGTTCTGTTCCTTGAACAGACGTAGTTCTAGTTTTTTTTCTTCTTCTTCTTTTTTTCTTTTAGTAACCTAAACCCCATAGACTTTGTGCACGTTTTTTTGCACAAGTACTTTTACCAGAAAACAAAGTCGTATTTCCATAAAACTTAACCCAGGTGAAGACCCTATAGTGAACTCGTGTCTCGCAGAAATACGTCATGGTGACGTCATCAGGGGTCACGTGACGTCATCTTAAAGGTGTAATTGATTTAATCTTTGAAATTCAATAACAAATCAACCCCAAAAGACCGAAACTAAATTTTTGTGGCAATAGATAGAATAATCCAGGATCTTAATTTTATCTCGTGTGCGTGAAATCACGTGACCCTTCCTTCCGGTCTAAACCGGAAGTGCCTCATAATTTGAAAGTGAAAAATGATATGAACTTACTTTCAACGATGTTAGTGTCTGGCTACAATGTATTTTTCAAAAAAAATATTGGTGACGTCATAACATGTTATAGCGCCCTCTAGCGGCAGTTTGAAAAATTGTTAAAATGAATAATCTGTTGATGTGTGTGGCGAAGTTTGCTGAAATCACTTTATAACCGGTGTATTTAATCAGCTTCATGCTAGGAACAAGTTGACAGGAAGAAAAAATTATGACGTCACCAGACCGGAAGTTAGAATGAAAAGACTCGTTTTCCTTTGAAAATTCCTAAAAAATTAAACCTGACAGATACAATCTTGATTTTTGCTCTAAAGGTTAATGTAAAAGTAGTTCTCGAACTTCCCTGTGTTTTGGGGCAAAAAACGAACTTGAACATACCCTGCGGCACCCTTGAAATGTAATCGTTTTGGCCTAGGTGCAAAAAGCATTGACCCCTTACGTGTGCATGGCACCCGTATAATATACATGCTAGTACATGTACGTATACACTGATAGTGTATTATGTATTGAGCGAATGTATCACCACTGACATCGTTGGTGCAAGCACATGTACGCTCACCCAAGAGGACACTAGCCGCCAACCTGTGAAACAGGATGACGTCATCAAATTGCCCATGGGGAAGGGCGCCGCGTACGACAGGTAGGTAAACACGCTTTCGGCTACGCAGAATCCAACCCCGTAGACTTTGTAAACGTTGCTTGCACAATTCAAAGCACTTTTAACGGAAAAACAAAGTCGTATTCCCATAAACTTGACCCAGGTGAAGACCCAATAGTGAACTGGTGTCTCGCAGACAGACGTCATGATGACGTCATCAGGAGTCACGTGACGTCATCTTAAAGGTTCAATTGATTTTATCTTTGAAAATCAATAAAACATCAACCGCAATTGACCGAAACTTGAATTTTGTGGCAATTAATAGAATAATCCATGATCTTCATTTTATCTCGTGTGCGTGAAATCACGTGACCCTTCCTTCCGGTCAAAACCGGAAGTGCCTTATAATTTGAAAGTGAAAAATGATATGAACTTACTTTTAACGATGTTATTGTCTGGCTAGAATAAACTATTCAAAAAAATTCCGGCGACGTCATAACATGTTATAGCGCCCTCTAGCGGCAGGTTGAAAATGGTTAAAATGATTAATCTGTTGATGTGTGTTGCGAAGTTTGCTGAAATAACTTTATAACTGGTGTATATAATCAGCTTCATGCTTAGACCATATTGGGAAGAAGAAATATTTATGACGTCACCAAACCGGAAGTTACAATAAAAAATCCTTTAAACTGTAAAAAGTCGCTTAAAAATCAACCGCTATAGATATATCCAGATTTTTGCTTCAAATAGCAAAGTTAAGACTGATCTCGAGTTTCTGTTAATTACGTCACAATGACGTCATCAAGTGTCAGATTACAAGCAACCAAATATTTCTAAATTTAATCTTTGAAAATCAATATAAAATCAACTGTAAGAGATCTGATTTAGATTTTTAAGGAAATTGATAGATTAATCCATGGTCTTCATAATTTGTATTACATGCAAAAAGACCTGACACTTCCTTCCGGTCCAAACCGGAAGTGCCTTATAATTTAAAAGTGGAAAACGATGCTAACTTACTTTCAACGATGTTAGGCGCTGGCTAGGTTGTAAGTAACGAACAAGTTGACGGTGACTTCTTAAAATGTTATAGCGCCCTCTAGCGGCATGGTTGACAAATGTTACACCATATTACGATTATATTTGAATTATTACGTTTTTAGACGTTGAAGGCATATCTCAGAAACGGATCGTGTTAACATAACACCTGATTTTGTGTTGTTAGGTGATAGATAGTTGCACAAAAAGTTCACAAACGTGTGACGTCATCGTTTTAATCAGTTTTAATTCATTTTACTCTGTTTAAATTAACTTAAATTAGTTTTCAATGATTTTAAATTGTTTTGATGGTTTAAAAGTTCAATTTTTAAAATATTTAATAAAAAAAAATTGCGAATGCGAAAAAGCCCTATGTTCTGTTCCTCGAACAGACGTAGTTCTAGTTTTTCTTTTTTTTCTTTTCCACTTTCAGACTTTTTCCCATAGGATTTGTACACGTTTTTTCTGCCATAGCACTTTGACACTTTGGTAAATCCGATCGACTTGAGACTTGGCATACATTTAGACAACCACCCACAGATGGTCCTAGAAGAAATTTGTCACGATTACGTCATTCAAGGTCACGTGACATCACGTTAAAGGTGAACATTTTCCCATAGGTTTTGTACACGTTTTTCTTCAGACTATTGACTTTGGCACTTCGGTAAATCCGACCAACTTGAAACTTGGCATACGGTTAGAACACCACCCCCAGATGTTTCTGAAAGAAATTTGGCACGATTGCGTCATTCAAGGTCACGTGACGTCACATTAAAGGTTCACATCTTTCTCCCATTGGTTTTGTACACGGTTTTCTTTAGACTATTGACTTTGACACTTTAGTAAATCCGATCTACTTCAGACTTGACACACACTTAGACCACCATCCACAGACGGCCCTATAAGAAATTTGGCACGATTACGTCATTCAAGGTCACGGGGCGTCACGTTAAAGTTTCCCATAGGTTTTGTACACATTTTTCTTTAGACTATTGCCTTTGACACTTTAGTAAATCTGATCGACTTGAGACTTGGCACACACAAAAGACCACCACACACATATTGAAAGTAATTTTAGACACTCGAAACAGCTCTGTGTTTGTCCACAAACACATGTCTAGTTTTCTTTTTAGCTGTTTCGGCACTTCAGCCGAAACAGCTATTGTATTCGTTCTGATTTTTTTTTTTTTTTTTTTTTTAGCTATTTCGGCAACTCAGCCGAAACAGCTATTGTAATCGTTAAGATTTTTTTTTTTCTTTTTTAGCTGTTTCGGCATTTCAGCCGAAACAGCTTTTGTTTTCGTTAAAGTTTTTTTTTTTCTTTTTTTTTTTTTTTTTTTTTAGCTGTTTCGGTTTTTCACCGAAACAGCTTTTGTTTTCGTTAAATTTTTTTTTTTTCTTTTTTTTAGCTGTTTCGGTTTTTCACCGAAACAGCTTTTGTTTTCGTTAAAGTTTTTTTTTTTCTTTTTTTTTTTTCTTTTTTTTTTTTTTTCCACTTTCAGTGTTTTTACCCATAGGATTTACACACGTTTGTTCTGCCAATACACTTTGGCACTTTGGTAAATCCAATCGACTTGAGACTTGGTATACACTTAGACCTCCACCCACAGATGGTCCTAGAAGAAATTTGGCTCGATTGCGTCATTCAAGGTCACGTGACGTCACGTTAAAGGTTTAATTTTCCCCATAGGTTTTGTACACGTTTTTCTTCAGACTATTGTCTTTGGCACTTCGGTAAATCCGACCGACTTGAAACTTGGCATACACTTAGAACACCACCCCCAGATGTTTCTGAAAGAAATTTGGCACGATTGCGTCATTCAAGGTCACGTGACGTCACATTAAAGGTTCACATTTTTCTCCCATTGGTTTTGTACACGTTTTTCTTTAGACTATTGCCTTTGACACTTTAGTAAATCCGATCGACTTGAGACTTGGCACACACTTAGACCACCATCCACAGACGGCCCTAGAAGAAATTCGGCACGATTACGTCATTCAAGGTCACGGGGCGTCACGTTAAAGTTTCTATTTTTTTTCCTTAGGTTTTGTACACGTTTTTCTTTAGACTATTGCCTTTGACACTTTAGTAAATCTGATCGACTTGAGACTTGGCACACACAAAAGACCACCACACACATATTGAAAGTAATTTTAGACACTCGAAACAGCTCTGTGTTTGTCCACAAACACATGTCTAGTTTTTTTTTTTTTCCTTTTTTTTTTTTCCACTTTCAGTGTTTTTACCCATAGGATTTACACACGTTTGTTCTGCCAATACACTTTGGCACTTTGGTGATTCCAATCGACTTGAGACTTGGTGTACACTTAGACCTCCACCCACAGATGGTCCTAGAAGAAATTTGGCTCGATTGCGTCATTCAAGGTCACGTGACGTCACGTTAAAGGTGAAATTTTTCCCATAGGTTTTGTACACGTTTTTCTTCAGACTATTGACTTTGGCACTTCGGTAAATCCGACCTACTTGAAACTTGGCATACACTTAGAACACCATCCCCAGATGTTTCTGAAAGAAATTCGGCACGATTGCGTCATTCAAGGTCACGTGACGTCACATTAAAGGTTCACATTTTTCTCCCATAGGTTTTGTACACGTTTTTCTTTAGACTATTGCCTTTGACACTTTGATAAATCCGACCGACTTGAAACTTGGCATACACTTAGAACACCACCCACATATGGCCCTTGAAGAAATTCGGCACGATTGCGTCATTCAAGGTCACGTGACGTCACATTAAAAGTTCACATTTTTCTCCCATTGGTTTTGTACACGTTTTTCTTTAGACTATTGACTTTGACACTTTAGTAAATTCGATCGACTTGAGACTGGGCACACACTTAGACCACCATCCACAGACGGCCCTAGTAGAAATTCGGCACGATTACGTCATTCAAGGTCACGGGGCGTCACGTTAAAGTTTCTATTTTTTTTTCATAGGTTTTGTACACGTTTTTCTTTAGACTATTGCCTTTGACACTTTGATAAATCCGACCGACTTGAAACTTGGCATACACTTAGAACACCACCCACATATGGCCCTTGAAGAAATTCGGCACGATTGCGTCATTCAAGGTCACGTGACGTGACGTTAAAGGTTCATTTTTTTCCCAATAGGGTTTGTACACGTTTTTCTTCAGACTATTGACTTTGACACTTTCGTAAATCTGATCGACTTGAGACTTGGCACACACAAAAGACCACCACACACATATTGAAAGTGATTTTAGACACTCGAAACAGCTCTGTGTTTGTCCACAAACACATGTCTAGTTTTTAGCTGTTTCGGTTTTTCACCGAAACAGCTTTTGTTTTCGTTAAATTTTTTTTTCTTTTTTTTTTTTTTTTTTTTCCACTTTCAGACTTTTTCCCATAGGATTTGTACACGTTTTTTCAGCCAATACACTTTGACACTTTGGTAAATCCGATCGACTTGAGACTTGGCATACACTTAGACAACCACCCAAGGACGGTCCTAGAAGAAATTCGTCGCGATTACGTCATTCAAGGTCACGTGACTTTGCGTTAAAGGTGAAATTTTCCCCATAGGTTTTGTACACGTTTTCCCTCAGACTATTGAATTTGACACTTTGGTAAATCCGACCGACTTGAAACTTGCCATATACTCAGAACACCACCACCAAATGTTTCTGAAAAAAATTCAGCACGATTGCGTTATTCAAGGTCACGTGACGTCAAGTTAAAGGTTGAATTTGTCCCCCATAGGTTTTGTACACGTTTTTCTTTAGACTATTGACTTTGACACTTTCGTAAATTTGATCGACTTGAGACTTGGCACACACATAGACCACTACACGCACATATTGAAAATAATGTAAGACACTCGAAACAGCTCTGTGTTTGTTCACAAACACATGTCTAGTTAGCTGTTTCGGTTTTTCACCGAAACAGCTATTGTTTTCGTTCTGGTTTTTTTTTTTTTTTTTTAGCTGTTTCGGTTTTTCACCGAAACAGCTTTTGTAATCGTTAAAGTTTTTTTTTTTCTTTTTTTTTTTTTTTTTTTTCTCCTTTTTCAGACTTTTCTCCATAGGATTTGCACACGTTTATTCAGACAATACACTTTGACACTTTGGTAAATCCGATGGACTTGAGACTTGGCATACATTTAGACAACCACCCAAGGACGGTCCTAGAAGAAATTCGTCGCGATTACGTCATTCAAGGTCACGTGACTTCACGTTAAAGGTGAACATTTCCCCATAGGTTTTGTACACGTTTTTCTTCAGACTATTGACTTTAGCACTTTGGTAAATCCGACCGACTTGAAACTTGGCATACACTTAGAACACCACCCCCAGATGTTTCTGAAAGAAATTTGGCACGATTGCGTCATTGAACGTCACGTGACGTCACGTTAAAGGTGCACATTTTTCTCCCATTGGTTTTGTACACGTTTTTCTTTAGACTATTGACTTTGACACTTTAGTAAATCCGATCGACTTAAGACTTAGCACACACTTAGACCACCATACACAGACGGTCCTAGAAAAAAATCGGCACGATTACGTCATTCAAGGTCACGGAGCGTCACGTTAAAGGTTCAATTTTCCCCCATAGGTTTTGTACACGTTTTTCTTTAGACTGTTGACTTTGACACTTTCGTAAATTTGATCGACTTGAGACTTGGCACACACATAGACCACCACACACACATATTGAAAGTAATGTAAGACACTCGAAACAGCTCTGTGTTTGTCCACAAACACATGTCTAGTTTTTTTTTTTTTTTTTTTTGCCTTTTGTTCTCCATAGGATTTGTACACGTTTGTTCAGACAATACACTTTGACACTTTGGTAAATCCGATGGACTTGAGACTTGGCATACACTTAGACAACCACCCAAGGACGGTCCTAGAAGAAATTCGTCGCGATTACGTCATTCAAGGTCACGTGACTTAGCGTTAAAGGTGAAATTTTTCCCATAGGTTTTGTACACGTTTTTCTTCAGACTATTGAATTTGACACTTTGGTCAATCCGACCGACTTGAAACTTGCCATACACTCAGAACACCACCACCAGATGTTTCTGAAAGAAATTCAGCACGATTGCGTCATTCAAGGTCACGTGACGTCAAGTTAAAGGTTTAATTTGTCCCCCATAGGTTTTGTACACGTTTTTCTTTAGACTCTTGACTTTGACACTTAGTTAATCTGATCGACTTGAGACTTGGCACACACATAGACCACCATCCACAGACGGTCGTAGGAGAAATTTGGCACGATTACGTCATTCAAGGTTACGGGGTGTCACGTTAAAGGTTCAATTTTCCCCCATAGGTTTTGTACACGTTTTTCTTTAGACTATTGACTTTGACACTTTAGTAAATCTGATCGACTTGAGACTTGGCACACACAAAAGATTACCACATACATATTGAAAGTAATTTTAGACACTCGAAACAGCTCTGTGTTTGTCCACAAACACATGTCTAGTTTTTTTTTTTTCCTCTTTCAGACTTTTTCCCCTAGGATTTGTACACGTTTGTTCTGGCATAGCACTTTGACACTTTGGTAAATCCGATCGACTTGAAACTTGGCATATATTTAGACAACCACCCAAGGACGGTCCTAGAAGAAATTCGTCGCGATTACGTCATTCAAGGTCACGTGACGTCATGTTAAAGGTAAAATTTTCCCCATAGGTTTTGTACACGTTTTTCTTCAGACTATTGACTTTGACACTTTGGTAAATCCGACCGACTTGAAACTTGGCATACACTTAGAACACCAGCCCCAGATGTTTCTGAAAAAAAATCGGCGCGATTGCGTCATTCAAGGTCACGTGACGTGACGTTAAAGGTTCAATTTTTTTCCCCATAGGGTTTGTACACGTTTTTCTTTAGACTATTGACTTTGACACTTTCGTAAATTTGATCGACTTCAGACTTAGCGCATACCTCGACCACCATCCCCAGGAAGGCCAAGGGGAAAATCGTAATAATGACGTCATCGTGGGTCATGTGACGTCACATTAAAGGTTCAATTTTCCCCATAGGATTTGTACACGTTTTTTTAACCAATTTATCTTTGGCACTAAATTCGATCGACTTTAGACTTGGCACACACTTAGACCACCACACAAATATTGAAAGGCATTTTAGACATGCGAAACAGCTCTGTGTTTGTCCACAAACACATTTCTAGTTTTTTTAGCTGTTTCGGTTTTTCACCGAAACAGCTTTTGTTTTCGTTAAAGTTTTTTTTTTTCTTTTTTTTTTTTTTTTTTTTCCTTTTTTTTTTTTCCACTTTCAGTGTTTTTACCTATAGGATTTACACACGTTTGTTCTGCCAATACACTTTGGCACTTTGGTGATTCCAATCGACTTGAGACTTGGTGTACACTTAGACCTCCACCCACAGATGGTCCTAGAAGAAATTTGGCTCGATTGCGTCATTCAAGGTCACGTGACGTCACGTTAAAGGTGAAATTTTTCCCATAGGTTTTGTACACGTTTTTCTTCAGACTATTGACTTTGGCACTTCGGTAAATCCGACCTACTTGAAACTTGGCATACACTTAGAACACCATCCCCAGATGTTTCTGAAAGAAATTCGGCACGATTGCGTCATTTAAGGTCACATGACGTCACATTAAAGGTTCACATTTTTCTCCCATTGTTTTGTACACGTTTTTCTTCAGACTATTGATTTTGACACTTTGGTAAATCCGACCGACTTTAAACTTGGCATACACTTAGAACACCAGCCCCAGATGTTTCTGAAAGAAATTCGGCACGATTGCGTAATTCAAGGTCACGTGACGTGACGTTAAAGGTGCAATTTTATTCCCCATAGGGTTTGTACACGTTTTTCTTTAGACTATTGACTTTGACACTTTCGTAAATTTGATCGACTTCAGACTTAGCACATACCTCGACCACCATCCCCAGGAGGGCCAAGGGAAAAATCGTAATAATGACGTCATCGTGGGTCATGTGACGTCACATTAAAGGTTTTAAGGACCCTCTATCTCTAGAAGTACATGTCCGATTGGGGTCAAACTTGGTATGCAAGTATTCCAGGATGTGTTACAGACGAAAATTAAGATGACATCATGATGACATCATCGGGTATCATGTGACGTCACATTAAAGGTTCAATTTTCCCCTTAGGATTTGTACACGTTTTTTTCAACTAATATATCTTTGGCACTTGTGTAAATCCAATCGACTTCAGACTTGGCACACACATAGACCCCTACACACACATATTGAAAGTAACGTTAGACAATCGAAACAGCTCTGTGTTTGTCCACAAACACATGTCTAGTTTTTTTTTTTTTTTTTTTTTTTTCCACTTTCAGTGTTTTTACCCATAGGATTTACACACGTTTGTTCTGCCAATACACTTTGGCACTTTGCTAAATCCAATCGACTTGAGACTTGGTATACACTTAGACCTCCACCCACAGATGGTCCTAGAAGAAATTTGGCTCGATTGCGTCATTCAAGGTCACGTGACGTCACGTTAAAGGTTTAATTTTCCCCATAGGTTTTGTACACGTTTTTCTTCAGACTATTGACTTTGGCACTTCGGTAAATCCGACCGACTTGAAACTTGGCATACACTTAGAATACCACCCCCAGATGTTTCTGAAATAAATATGGCACGATTGCGTCATTCAAGGTCACGTGACGTGAAGTTAAAGGTGCAATTTTTTTCCCCATAGGGTTTGTACACGTTTTTCTTTAGACTATTGACTTTGACACTTTCGTGAATTTTATCGACTTCAGACTTAGCACATAACTCGACCACCATCACCAGGAGGGCCAAGGGAAAAATCGTAATAATGACGTCATCGTGGGTCATGTGACGTCACATTAAAGGTTTAGTTTTAAGGACCCTCTATCTCTAGAAGTACATGTCTGATTGGGGTCAAACTTGGTATGCAAGTATTCCAGGATGTGTTACAGACGAAAATTAAGATGACATCATGATGACATCATCGGGTATCATGTGACGTCACATTAAAGGTTCAATTTTTCTCCATAGGATTTGTACATGTTTTTTTCAACTAATTTATCTTTTGCACTTGTGTAAATCCAATCGACTTCAGACTTGGCACACACATAGACCTATAGCACACATATTGAAAGTAACGTTAGACAGTCGAAACAGCTCTGTGTTTGTCCACAAACACATGTCTAGTTTTTAGCTGTTTCGGTTTTTCACCGAAACAGCTTTTGTAATCGTTAAAGTTTTTTTTTTTCTTTTTTTTTTTTTTTTAGCTGTTTCGGTTTTTCACCGAAACAGCTTTTGTAATCGTTAAATTTTTTTTTTTTCTTTTTTTTTTTTTTTTAGCTGTTTCGGTTTTTCACCGAAACAGCTTTTGTAATCGTTAAATTTTTTTTTTTTTTTTTTTTTTTAGCTGTTTCGGTTTTTCACCGAAACAGCTTTTGTAATCGTTAAATTTTTTTTTTTTCTTTTTTTTTTAGCTGTTTCGGCATTTCAGCCGAAACAGCTTTTGTTTTCGTTAAAGTTTTTTTTTTTCTTTTTAGCTGTTTCGGCAACTCAGCCGAAACAGCTATTGTAATCGTTAAGATTTTTTTTTTTCTTTCTTTTTTTTTTTTTTTTTCTTTTTAGCTGTTTCGGTTTTTCACCGAAACAGCTTTTGTTTTCGTTAAAGTTTTTTTTTTTCTTTTTTTTTTTTTTTTTTTTTTTGTTTTTCAGATTTTTCTTCATAGGATTTGCACACGTTTGTTCAGACAGGGCACTTTGACACTTTGGGAAATCCGATCGACTTGAAACTTGGCATACATTTAGACAACCACCCAAGGACGGTCCTAAAAGAAATTTGTCACGATTACGTAGTTCAAGGTCACGTTACCTCACGTTAAAGGTGAAAATTTCCCCATAGGTTTTGTACACGTTTTTCTTCAGACTATTGACTTTGGCACTTCGGTAAATCCGACCGACTTGAAACTTGGCATACACTTAGAACACCACCCCCAGATGTTTCTCAAAGAAATTCGGCACGATTGCGTCATTCAAGGTCACGTGACGTCACATTAAAGGTTCACATTTTTCTCCCATTGGTTTTGTACACGTTTTTCTTTAGACTATTGACTTTGACACTTTAGTAAATCCAATCGACTTGAGACTTGGCACACACTTAGACCACCATCCACAGACGGCCCTAGAATAAATTCGGCACGATTACGTCATTCAAGGTCACAGGGCGTCACGTTAAAGTTTCTATTTTTTCCCCATAGGTTTTGTACACGTTTTTCTTTAGACTATTGCCTTTGACACTTTAGTAAATCTGATCGACTTGAGACTTGGCACACACACAAGCCCATCAAACACATATTGAAAGACACTCGAAACAGCTCTGTGTTTGTCCACAAACACATGTCTAGTTTTTTTTCTTTTTCTCCTTCAGACTTTTTCCCATAGGGTTTGTACACGTTTTTTGTTCGGACAATACACTTGGACACTTTGGTAAATGCGATCGACTTGAAACTTGGCATACACTTAGACCACCACCCACAGATGATCCTAGAAGAAATTTGTCACGATTACGCCATTCGTGGTCACGTGACGTCACGTTAAAGGTTCAATTTTTCCCCATAGGGTTTGTACACGTTTTTCTTCAGACTATTGACTTTAATACTTTGGTAAATGCGATTGACTTGAAACTCAGCACACACCTCGACCACCATCCCCAGGAGGTCCAAGAGAAAAATCGTGATGATGACGTCATCGTGGGTCATGTGACGTCAAATTAAAGGTGCAGTTTTTGGGACCCTCTATCTCTGAAAGTACATGTCCGATTGGGGACAAACTTGATATGCAAGTATCCTGAGATGTGTTATAGACGAAAATTAAGATGACATGAAGATGACGTCATCGGGTGTCATGTGACGTCACATTAAAGGTTCAATTTTTTTCCCATAGGGTTTGTACACGTTTTTCCTCAGACTATTGATTTTGACACTTTGGTAAATCCCATCGACTCGAGACTTAGTACACACCTCGATCACCATCCATAGGAGGGCCACATGGAAAATCGTCATGATGACGTCATCGTGGGTCATGTGACGTCACTTTAAAGGTGTAGTTTTTAATACCCTCTATCTCTGGAAATAAAGGTCTGATTGGGGTCAATCTTGGTATGCAAGTATTCCAGGATGTGTTATAGACGAAAATTAAGATGACGTCATGATGACGTCATCGTGGGTCATGTGACGTCACATTTAAGGTGTAGTTTTTAAGACCCTCTATCTCTGGAAGTACAAGTCCGATTGACAGGCTTTCGAGTTGTTTAATTATACTTTTGTCAATCCTGGCCAGCTGGAATTGGATTGTTTTTGTTTAGTTAAATCTGTTTATTTTGTGAATCGTTTGTTGTGTGTTGCTATTGGCCGAATAAATAATAATAATAATAATAATAAGCTTGGCATGCAAGTATTTAAGTGTGTGTTATAGACACAAATTAAAATAACATCATGATGACGTCATCGTTGGTCATGTGACGTCTCCTTAAAGGTTCAATTTTCCCCATTGGTTTTGTACATGTTTTTATTCAGACTATTGAATTTGACACTTTGGTCAATCCGATCAACTCGGGACTTAGTACACACCTCGACCACCATCCCCAGGAGGGCCAAGGGGAACATCGTCAGGATGACGTCATTGTTGTACATGTGACGTCACATTAAAGGTCAGTTTATAAGACCCTCTATCTCTAGAAGTACATGTCCGATTGGGGTCATACTTGGTATGCAAGTAATCGGGGATGTGTTATAGACGAAAATTAAGATGACGTAATTATGACTTCATCGTCGGTCATGTGACGTCACATTAAAGGTGTAGTTTTCCCCAAAGGATTTGTACATGGTTTTTTTTCAACCAATATATCTTTGGCACCTGGGTAAATAAGATTGACTTCAGATTTGCGACACACTTAGACCACCACCCACATATTACAAAACAAATTAGACACCCGAAACAGCTCTGTGTTTGTCCACAAACACATTTCTAGTTTTTTTAGCTGTTTCGGTTTTTCACCGAAACAGCTTTTGTTTTCGTTAAAGTTTTTTTTTTTCTTTTTTTTTTTTTTTTTCTTTTTCCACTTTCAGTGTTTTTACCCATAGGATTTACACACGTTTGTTCTGCCAATACACTTTGGCACTTTGGTAAATCCAATCGACTTGAGACTTGGTGTACCATGAGACCTCCACCCACAGATGGTCCTAGAAGAAATTTGGCTCGATTGCGTCATTCAAGGTCACGTGACGTCACGTTAAAGGTTTAATTTTCCCCATAGGTTTTGTACACGTTTTTCTTCAGACTATTGACTTTGGCACTTCGGTAAATCCGACCGACTTGAAACTTGGCATACACTTAGAACACCATCCCCAGATGTTTCTGAAAGAAATTCGGCACGATTGCGTCATTCAAGGTCACGTGACGTCACATTAAAGGTTCACATTTTTCTCCCATTGGTTTTGTACACGTTTTTCTTTAGACTATTGACTTTGAGACTTTCGTAAATTTGATCGACTTGAGACTTAGCGCACACCTCCACCACCATCCCCAGGAGGGCCAAGGAAAAATCGTCATGATGACGTCATCGTGGGTCATGTGACGTCACATTAAAGGTTCAGTTTTTAGGCCCCTCTATCTCTGGAAGTACAGGCCCGATTGGGCTCAAACTTGGTATGCAAGTATTCCAGGATGTGTTATAGACGAAAATCAGGGTGACGTCATGATGACATCATCGTGGGTCATGTGACGTCACATTAAAGGTGTAGTTTTTAAGACCCTCTATCTCTGGAAGTACAAGTCCAATTAGGGTCAAACTTGGTATTCAGGTATTCCGGGATGTGTTATAGACGAAAATTAAGATGACATTGTGATGATATCATCGGGTGTCATGTGACGTCACATTAAAGGTTTAATTTTCCCCATAGGATTTGTACACGTTTTTTTCAACCAATATATCTTTGGCACTAAATTTGATCGACTTGAGACTTGGCACACACTTAGTCCACCATCCACAGACGGCCCTAGAAGAATTTTGGCACGATTACATCATTCAAGGTCACGGGGCGTCACGTTAAAGGTTCAAATTTCCCCCATAGGTTTTGTACACGGTTTTTTTTAGACTACTGACTTTGACACTTTCGTAAATTTGATCGACTTGAGACTTGGCACACACCACACACACATATTGAAAGTGATGTTAGACACTCGAAACAGCTCTGTGTTTGTCCACAAACACATGTCTAGTTTTTTTTTCTTTTTTTTCTTCAGACTTTTCTCCATAGGATTTGTACACGTTTTTTCTGGTATAGCACTTTGACACTTTGGTAAAACCGATCAACTTGAAACTTGGCATACATTTAGACAACCACCCAAGGACGGTCCTAGAAGAAATTCGTCGCGATTACGTCATTCAAGGTCACGTGACGTCATGTTAAAGGTACATTTTTTCCCATAGGTTTTGTACACGTTTTTCTTCAAACTATTGACTTTGATACTTTGGTAAACCCGACCGACTTGAAACTTGGCATACACTTAGAACACCACCCACAGATGGCCATTGAAGAAATTCGGCACGATTGCGTCATTGAAGGTCACGTGACGTGACGTTAAAGGTGCATTTTTTTTCCCATAGGGTTTGTACACGTTTTTCTTCAAACTATTTACTTTGACACTTTCGCAAATTTGATCGACTTGATACTTAGCACACACCTCGACCACCATCTCCAGGAGGGCCAAGGAGAAAATCGTCACGATGACGTCATCGGGGGTCATGTGACGTCACATTAAAGGTTCAGTTTTTAGGACCCTCTATCTCTGGAAGTACAGGTCTGATTGTGATCAAACTTGGTATGCAAGTATTTCAGGATGTGTTACAGACGAAAATTAAGATGACATCATGATGACATCATCGGGTATCCTGTGACGTCACGTTAAAGGTTCATTTTTTCCTCCATAGGTTTTGTACACGTTTTTCTTTAGACTATTGGCTTTGACACTTTGGTAAATCCGACCGACTTGAAACTTGGCATACATATAGAACACCTCCCATAGATGGATGGTCGTGGAAGAAATTCGGCACGATCGCGTCGTTCAAGGTCACGTGACGTCCCGTTAAACGTTTAATTTTTCCCCCATATGTTTTGTACACGTTTTTCTTTAGACTATTGACTTTGACACTTTAGTAAATCCGATCGACTTGAGACTTGGCACACACTTAGACCACAATACACAGACGGTCCTAGAAGAAATTCGGCACAATTACGTCATTCAAGGTCACGGGGCGTCACGTTAAAGGTTCAGTTTTTCCTCCATAGGTTTTGTACACGTTTTTCTTTAGACTTTTGACTTTGACACTTTAGTAAATCTGATCGACTTGAGACTTGGCACACACAAAAGACCATCACACACATATTGAAAGCCACTCGAAACAGCTCTGTGTTTGTCCACAAACACATGTCTATTTTTTTTTTCTTTTTTTTTTTTTTCTTTTTCAGACTTTTCTCCATAGGATTTGCACACGTTTATTCAGACAATACACTTTTACACTTTGGTAATTCCGATCGACTTGAGACTTGGCATACATTTAGACAACCACCTAAAGACGATCCTAGAAGAAATTTGGCACGATTACGTCATTGAAGGTCACGGGGCGTCACATTAAAGGTTCAGTTCTCCCCCATAGGTTTTGTACACGTTTTTCTTTAGACTATCGACTTGGACACTTTAGTAAATCTGATCGACTTGAGACTTGGCACACACAAAAGACCATCACACACATATTGAAAGACACTCGAAACAGCTCTGTGTTTGTCCACAAACACATGTCTAGTTTTGTTAGCTGTTTCGGTTTTCCACCGAAACAGCTTTTGTTTTCGTTAAAGTTTTTTTTTTTCTTTTTTTTTTTTTCCACTTTCAGTGTTTTTACCCATAGGATTTACACACGTTTGTTCTGCCAATACACTTTGGCACTTTGGTGATTCCAATCGACTTGAGACTTGGTGTACACTTAGACCTCCACCCACAGATGGTCCTAGAAGAAATTTGGCTCGATTGCATCATTCAAGGTGACGTGACGTCACTTTAAAGGTTTAATTTTCCCCATAGGTTTTGTACACGTTTTTCTTCAGACTATTGACTTTGCCACTTCGGTAAATCCGACCGACTTAAAACTTAGCATACACTTGGAACACCATCCCCAGATGTTTCTGAAAGAACTTCGGTACGATTGCGTCATTCAAGGTCACGTGACGTCACATTAAAGGTTCACATTTTTCTCCCATTGGTTTTGTACACATTTTTCTTTAGACTATTGACTTTAACACTTTAGTACATCCGATCGACTTGAGACTTGGCACACACTTAGACCACCATCCACAGACGGCCCTAGAAGAAATTCGGCACGATTACGTCATTCAAGGTCACGGGGCGTCACGTTAAAGTTTCAATTGTTTCCCATAGGTTTTGTACACGTTTTTCTTTAGACTATTGCCTTTGACACTTTAGTAAATCTGATCGACTTGAGACTTGGCACACACAAACGACCACAAACACATATTGAAAGTAATTTTAGACACTCGAAACAGCTCTGTGTTTGTCCACAAACACATGTCTAGTTTTTTTTTTCTCCTTTTTCAGACTTTTCTCCATAGGATTTGCACACGTTTGTTCAGACAGGGCACTTTGACACTTTGGTAAATCCGATCGACTTGAGACTTGGCATACATTTAGATAACCACCCAAGGACGGTCCTAGAAGAAATTCGTTGCGATTACGTCATTCAAGGTCACGTGACCTCACGTTAAAGGTGAAAATGTCCCCATAGGTTTTGTACACGTTTTTCTTCAGACTATTGACTTTGGCACTTCAGTAAATCCGACCGACTTGAAACTTGGTATACACTTAGAACACCACCCGCAGATGTTTCTGAAAGAAAATTGGCACGATTGCGTCATTCAAGGTCACGTGACGTCACATTAAAGGTTCACATTTTTCTCCCATTGGTTTTGTACACGTTTTTCTTTAGACTATTGACTTTGACACTTTAGTAAATCCGATCGACTTGAGACTTGACACACACTTAGACCACCATCCACACACGGCCGTAGAAGAAATTCGGCACGATTACGTCATTCAAGGTCACGGGGCGTCACGTTAAAGTTTCATTTTTTTGTCATAGGTTTTGTACACGTTTTTCTTTAGACTATTGCCTTTGACACTTTAGTAAATCTGATCGACTTGAGACTTGGCACACACAAAAGACCACCACACACATATTGAAAGTAATTTTAGACATTCGAAACAGCTCTGTGTTTGTCCACAAACACATGTCTAGTTTTTTTTTTTTTTTTTTTTTTTTCTTTTTCAGACTTTTCTTCATAGGATTTGCACACGTTTATTCAGACAATACACTTTGACACTTTGGTAAATCCGATGGATTTGAGACTTGGCATACACTTAGACAACCACCCAAAGACGGTCCTAGAAGAAATTCGTCGCGATTACGTCATTCAAGGTCACGTGACTTTGCGTTAAAGGTGAAATTTTTCCCATAGGTTTTGTACACGTTTTTCTTCAGACTATTGAATTTGACACTTCGGTAAATCCGACCGACTTGAATCTTGGCATGTCCTTAGAACACCACCCCCAGATGTTCCTGAAAGAAATTTGGCACGATTGCGTCATTGAACGTCACGTGACGTCACGTTAAAGGTGCACATTTTTCTCCCATTGGTTTTGTACACGTTTTTCTTTAGACTATTGACTTTGACACTTTAGTAAATCCGATCGACTTAACACTTGGCACACACTTAGACCACCATCCACAGACGGTCCTAGAAAAAAATCGGCACGATTACGTCATTCAAGGTCACGGAGCGTCACGTTAAAGGTTCAATTTTCCCCCATAGGTTTTGTACACGTTTTTCTTTAGACTGTTGACTTTGACACTTTCGTAAATTTGATCGACTTGAGACTTGGCACACACATAGACCACCACACACACATATTGAAAGTAATGTAAGACACTCGAAACAGCTCTGTGTTTGTCCACAAACACATGTCTAGTTTTTTGTTTTTTTTCTCCTTTTTCAGACTTTTCTCCATAGGATTTGCACATGTTTATTCAGACAATACACTTTGACACTTTGGTAAATCCGATGAACTTAAGACTTGGCATACACTTAAACAACTACCCAAGGACGGTCCTAGAAGAAATTCGTCGCGATTACGTCATTCAAGGTCACGTGACTTTGCGTTAAAGGTGAAATTTTTCCCATAGGTTTTGTACACGTTTTTCTTCAGACTATTGAATTTGACACTTCGGTAAATTCGACCGACTTGAAACTTGGCATGCTCTTAGAACAACACCCCCAGATGTTCCTGAAAGAAATTAGGCACGATTGCTTCATTGAACGTCACGTGGCGTCACGTTAAAGGTGCACATTTTTCTCCCATTGGTTTTGTACACGTTTTTCTTTAGACTATTGACTTTGACACTTTAGTAAATCCGATCGACTTAAGACTTGGCACACACTTAGACCACCATCCACAGACAGTCCTAGAAAAAAATCGGCACGATTACGTCATTCAAGGTCACGGTTTTGTACACGTTTTTCTTTAGACTATTGACTTTGACACTTTAGTAAATCCGATCGACTTAAGACTTGGCACACACTTAGACCACCATCCACAGACAGTCCTAGAAAAAAATCGGCACGATTACGTCATTCAAGGTCACGGGGCGTCACGTTAAAGGTTCAATTTTTCCCCATAGGTTTTGTACACGTTTTTCTTTAGACTGTTGACTTTGACACTTTCGTAAATTTGATCGACTTGAGACTTGGCACACACATAGACCTCCACACACACATATTGAAAGTAATGTAAGACACTCGAAACAGCTCTGTGTTTGTCCACAAACACATGTCTAGTTTTTTCTTTTTTAGCTGTTTCGGCAACAGCCGAAACAGCTATTGTAATCGTTAAGATTTTTTTTTTCTTTTTTAGCTGTTTCGGCATTTCAGCCGAAACAGCTATTGTTTTCGTTAGTTTTTTTTATTAGCTGTTTCGGTTTTTCACCGAAACAGCTTTTGTTTTCGTTAAAGTTTTTTTTTTTTTTCTTTTTTTTTTTTTTTTTTTTTTTTTTTTTTTTTTCCACTTTCAGACTTTTTCCCATAGGATTTGTACACGTTTTTTCAGCCAATACACTTTGACACTTTGGTAAATCCGATGGACTTGAGACTTGGCATATACTTAGACAACCACCCAAAGACGGTCCTAGAAGAAATTCGTCGCGATTACGCCATTCAAGGTCACGTGACTTTGCGTTAAAGGTTAAATTTTCCCCATAGGTTTTGTACACGTTTTTCTTCACACTATTGACTTTGACACTTTGGTACATCCGACCGACTTGAAACTTGGCATACACTTAGAACATCACCCACAGATAGTCTTGGAAGAAATTCGGCACGATTGCGTCATTCAAGGTCACGTAACGTCAAGTTAAAGTTTTAATTTTTTCCCCCATAGGTTTTGTACACGTTTTTCTTTAGACTATGACTTCGACACTTTCGTAAATTTGATCGACTTGAGACTTGGCACACACTTAGAACATCACTCATATATGGTTCTGGAAGAAATTCGGCACGATTGCGTCATTCAAGGTCACGTGACGTCACGTTAAAGATTCAATTTGTCCCCCATAGGTTTTGTACACGTTTTTCTTTAGACTATTGACTTTGACACTTTCGTAAATTTGATCGACTTGAGACTTGGCACACACATAGACCACCACACACACATATTGAAAATAATGTAAGACACTCGAAACAGCTCTGTGTTTGTCCACAAACACATGTCTAGTTTTTTTTTGTTTTTTTTTCCAGTTTCAGACTTTTTCTCATAGGATTTGTACACGTTTCGTTCAGCCAATACACTTTGACACTTTGGTAAATCCGATCGACTTGAGACTTGGCATACAATATGAACACCACCCACAGATGGTCCTAGAAGAAATTCGTTGCGATTACGTCATTCATGGTCACGTGACGTCACGTTAAAGGTGAAATTTTTCCCCATAGGTTTTGTACACGTTTTCCTTCAGACTATTGACTTTGACAGTTTAGTAAATCCGATTGACCTGAAAGTTAGCACACACCTCAACCACCATCCTCAGAAGGGCCAATATGAAAATCGCCATGGTGACGTCATCGGGGGTCATGTGACGTCACATTAAAGGTGCAATTTTTAGGACCCTCTATCTCTGGAAGTACAAGTCCGATTAGTGTCAAACTTGGTATACAGGTATTCCGGGATGTGTTATATACGAAAATTAAGGTGACGTCATAATGACGTCATAACGACGTCATGTGACGTCACATTAAAAGGTGTAGTTTTCCCCATAAGATTTGTACACGTTTTTTCACCCGATATATATTTGGCACTTTGGTAAATCCGATCGACTTCAGACTTGGCTAGCTACTCTTAGCATACTACCCACAGATGATTCTAGAATAAATTCGTCACGATTACGTCATTCGTGGTCACGTGACATCACGTTAAAGGTGCAGTTTTTTCCCCATAGGTTTTGTACACGTTTTTCTTCAGACTATTGACTTTGACACTTTGGTAAATCCGATCGACTTCCGACTTAGCACACACTTCGATCACCATCCCCAGGAGGGCCAAGATAAAAATCGTCATGATGACGTCTTCGTGGGTCATGTGACGTCACATTAAAGGTGCATTTTGTTGGACCCTCTATCTCTGGAAGTACAGGTCCGATTGTGCTCAAACTTGGTTTACAGGTATTCCGGGATGTGCTATAGATATAAATGGAGGTGATGGCATGATGACGTCATCGGGTGTAATGTGGCGTCACCTTAAAGGTGTAGTTGTTAAGACCCTCTATCTCTAGAAGTACAGGTCCGATTGGGGTCAAACTTGGTATGCACGTATTCCGGGATGTGTTATAGGTATACATTGAGCTGACGTAATGATAAAGACATCGGGTGTCATGTGACGTCACATTAAAGGTGAGTTTTCAAGACCATCTATCTCTGAAAGTACAAGTCCGATTTGGGTCAACATTGATACGCAAGTATTTCGGGATGTGTTATAGGTATTAATTGGGGTCACGTCATGATTATGTCATCGGGTGTAATGAGATGTCACATTAAAGGTGTATTTGTTATAGTTTTAGATGAATGTTTTTGTCATTTTTGTCACATTTGTTATCAATAAAAGTATGTTGTGATGATGTCATTGAATCATTTAACACTGCCGAAACAGCTAGTGTTTGTCCACAAACACATCTAGTTTTTCCTTTTTCTCCTTCAGACTTTTCCCCATAGGGTTTGTACACAGTTTTCTTCGGACAATACACTTTGACACTTTGGTAAATCCGATCGACTTGAGACTTGGCATACACTTAGAGCACCACCCACAGATGATCCTAGAAGAAATTTGTCACGATTACGTCATTCGTGGTCACGTGACGTCATGTTAAAGGTGCAATTTTTCCCCATAGGTTTTGTACACGTTTTTCTTCAGAATATTGAATTTGACACTTCGGTAAATCCGATCGACTTGAGACTTAAGACACACCTCGACCACCATCCCCAGAGGGGCCAGAAGAAAAATCGTCATGATGACGTCATCGTGGGTCATTTAACGTCACATTAAAGGTGCAGTTTATAAGACCCTCTATCTCTGGAAGTACAGGCCCGATTGGGGACAAACTTGACATGCAAGTATCCCGGGATGTGTTATAGACGAAAATTAAGATGACATTACGATGACGTCATCAGGTGTCATGTGACGTCACATTAAAGGCGCAGTTTTCCCTATAGGTTTTGTACACGTTTTTCGTCAGACTATTGAATTTGACACTTTGGTAAATCCAATCGACTCGAGACTTAGTACACACCTCGACCACTATCTCTAGGAGGGCCACAAGGATAATCGTCATGATGACGTCATTGTGGGTCAGGTGACGTCACTTTAAAGGTGTAGTTTTTAAGACCCTCTATCTCTAGAAGTAAAGGTCTAATTGGGGTCAAACTTGGTATGCAAGTATTCCAGGATGTGTTATAGACGGAAATTAAGATGACGCCATGACGACGTCATCGTGGGCCATGTGACGTCACATTAAAGGTGCAGTTTTCCCCATAGGATTTGTACACGTTTTTTTGCAACCAAGATATATTTGGTACTTTGGTAAATCCGATCGACTTCAGATTTGGTACACACATAGACCACCACTCACATATTCAAAGTCATTTTAGACAAGCGAAACAGCTCTGTGTTTGTCCACAAACACATTTCTAGTTTGTTTTTAGCTGTTTCGGTTTTTCACCGAAACAGCTTTTGTTTTCGTTAAAGTTTTTTTTTTTTTTTTTTTTTTTCCACTTTCAGACTTTTTCCCATAGGATTTGTACACGTTTTTTCAGCCAATACACTTTGACACTTTGGTAAATCCGATCGACTTGAGACTTGGCATACATTTAGACAACCACCCAAAGACAGTCCTAGAAGAAATTCGTCGCGATTACGTCATTCAAGGTCACGTGACGTCATGTTAAAGGTAACATTTTCCCCATAGGTTTTGTACACATTTTTCTTCAGACTATTGACTTTGACACTTTGGTAAATCCGACCGACTTGAAACTTGGCATACACTTAGAACACCAGCCCCAGATGTTTCTGAAAGAAATTTGGCACGATTGAGTCAATCAAGGTCACGTGACGTGACGTTAAAGGTGCAATTTTTTCCCCATAGGGTTTGTACACGTTTTTCTTTAGACTATTGACTTTGACACTTTCGTGAATTTGATCGACTTCAGACTTAGCACAAACCTCGACCACCATCCCCAGGAGGGCCAAGGGAAAAATCGTAATAATGACGTCATCGTGGGTCATGTGACAAGGTGCAGTTTTAAGGACCCTCCATCTCTAGAAGTACATGTCCGATTGGGGTCCAACTTGGTATGCAAGTATTCCAGGATGTGTTACAGACGAAAATTAAGATGACATCATGATGACATCATCGGGTATCATGTGACGTCACATTAAAGGTTCAATTTTCCCCATAGGATTTGTACACGTTTTTTTCAACTAATATATCTTTGGCACTTGTGTAAATCCAATCGACTTCAGACTTGACACACACATAGACCTCTACACACACATATTGAAAGTAACGTTAGACAATCGAAACAGCTCTGTGTTTGTTCACAAACACATGTCTAGTTGTTTTTAGCTGTTTCGGCAATTCAGCCGAAACAGCTTTTGTTTTCGTTAAAGTTTTTTTTTTTTTTTTTTTTTTTCCTTTTTTTCTTTTTTTTCTTCCGTTTCAGACTCCTCTCCATAGGGTTTGTACACGTTTTTTCTTCAGCCAATACACTTTGACACTTTGGTAAATCCGATCGACTTGAGACTTGGCATACACTTAGACCACCACCCACAGATGATCCTAGAAGAAATTTGTCACGATTACGTCATTCGTGGTCACGTGACGTCACGTTAAAGGTGCAATTTTTTCCCATAGGATTTGTACACGTTTTTCTTCAGAATATTGAATTTGACACTTCGGTAAATCCGATCGACTTGAGACTTAGGACACACCTCGACCACCATCCCCAGGGGGGCCAGAAGAAAAATCGTCATGATGACGTCATCGTGGGTCATTTGACGTCACATTAAAGGTGCAGTTTATAAGACCCTCTATCTCTGGAAGTACAGGCCCGATTGGGGACAAACTTGATATGCAAGTATCCCGGGATGTGTTATAGACAAAAATTAAGATGACATCACGATGACGTCATCGGGTGTCATGTGACGTCACATTAAAGGCGCAGTTTTCCCTATAGGTTTTGTATACGTTTTTCGTCAGACTATTGAATTTGACACTTTGGTAAATCCAATCGACTCGAGACTTAGTACACACCTCGACCACCATCTCTAGGAGGGCCACAAGGATAATCGTCATGATGACGTCATCGTGGGTCATGTGACGTCACTTTAAAGGTGTAGTTTTTAAGACTCTCTATCTCTGAAAGTACAGGTCCGATTGCGGTCAAACTTGGTATGCAAGTATTCCAGGATCATACTATTGTGAAAATCGGAATCCTTTTTGCCTATTATTTAATAAACTTTTTTTTAACGTTACTGTTTACTCTCTTGATTATCTTGGTCTTCACTTAAACAAGCATGCACAATACGTATTTCATAGAATATAAAACAGTATGTTATACCTGTTCTATTCTTGACTGTCTTATCTTGCCGGAATCGTGCAACCATTAAAAGTGATTTAAAACAATGATGAACGTGTTATAAAGTTTACAGGCAACATTTATTCGGCCACTAATAAGCGTCACCAGGATATGGCGGGGGTACCTCCGGGTAGGGAAGACAGATGGATATATAGATTTATAGGAAGGACAAAACTCAAGATCAAGTATTAAACAGCACACACAAAAGGAAGCGGGCAATATTCATGTTTTGCTCGTATTCTATTAGTTTACAGTATTTATAGTAGTGGCCGAGAGGTGGTGAAGAAACCAAGGATATAATAATTATTCACTTTTTTCATCCTGACACCCCCCCCCCCCCCCCCCCTCCCTGGTATTAGTTATCACCTACAGCACATGTACATAACGCCAAAACATTATCGTTTTGAGGAAAGATTTGTAACATTTCAGGGATGTTTTTCGCTGAAAATGTCCTATAAGAGGATTTCAATTATCTGGTGCATAGTGTTATGTAATGTGGATAATTTTTTAGAGGCAATTGTTTTTGTTCGTTAAGAGAAAGTGCACGGATGTAAAAATCAATCAAATTCTACAGGCGATAGGTCAAGAAAGGGTATAATCACAAATGTATGTCTTAAAATGACAAAAAGTATATACCGGTACATAAATGGTCACCACAAGTTAAATTCATTTCCATGTTTTAATTTATTTTCATTTTATTATTCAAGAACAAATTAACCAATACATTTTCTAATAAATATATTTAACAAAGAAAACAATATTGCAAATTAGGATGTACACAACTATGTTTGAACAAATTACTACCTGTATCTTTTTATAGTGTAGAGCACTATTGTTTATTAAGTAAATTATATTTGTTTGAATTTACAAATGTCACTAAAGTACCCTTATTTTAGGGAATTTTATTTTGCCCTTAAAACAAATGTATTGTTTATACCTTTGTTTTTCAAACAGAGTTTGTGTTTTGTATATAGTTTGTACAGGTTCTTGACACTAGTGTTTGGTTGAAAGAGATAAAAGATATTTAACTTTTATCTATAATGTCCCAGGCATGCATTTACAAAATACTACTCAGTTTTCAAAGGCATTAAAGTGCAGAAAGAGTACTGCATGCATACTACAGTTCACTCAAGTAGTATTTTGAAGTATTGGGTAACGTTAGAGTTCAAGTGTAGAGCACCATTCCTAAGTAACAATTAAACTGTTATTTTACAACATTCCTTTTACAATATTATTAATATAAAGTAAAATTGGTTTTTGCTTAAAGACAATAAAATATATATACTTATCTGTAGTTAACATCCTTTTCTAAACAGAGTTCGTATTACCGTTAAAGTTGAACAGAACTGTACATGTACCTGTATGATGGTCAATAAACCCAGCACAAAGTAATGCCAATAACGGGGCACTCTGACTGACAGACTCCAATGACAACGAACATTAAGTTAACAATTATGAACTCTACTGAGTTTGAGCTCAAAACCCCTATGTCTTTTGGCAAGGAACCATCCTCAATCCCACAAAGTCCTCCTTGTTGCCACTGTCACAAACGATAATTGGATCGCAAGTGTCTCCCGCGGTCGATCCCTATACATGCATATTGTGTGTTTAAATGACGACTTGACATTACATGACTTGTGACTTCAATATTAGAATTGTGTCTTTCCACTCGAAGTTTCATCAAAGCATCTTGAAGTTTAACAATTTCCCTTGAAAAAATCCTTGAAATTTAACCTACATGTTGTATAAACAGTATTTTGGACTGTATTGTCCCATAAACTAAGAATATGTAACATAAATTGTATTCATCTTCAATCCTCCAACACAATTATCCATTAATCTTCAATCCTCCAACACAATTATCCATTTGTTTTCTTGAATGTGTTTTCAGTGACACTGACAGTCCCCAATGCTTTAATCGTTTATAATCGCTGCAATGGGTTTAGTCTGTGCTGATGACATTTAAAAGCAGTACGGGAGGTATTGATCTGAACAGAATGCAGCGGCCATTTATGAATAGCTCAATATAAACAATGCTCGGTACATCTTACTAACTCAACACAAAGCATCTTCTAAAATCAATCAATACGTTTTTTGCCAGCCCTCCAAATCCTAAAGAAAATGCCTGAAAGATTCAGGAGAATTTACGAAGGTTAGGTTAAGGAAGTAAGTATTCTACTATGGATTAAAAATTAGCCTTTAGCATAGCAGTGATAGAACAGAACTGGGTGCAGTAGGACAATAATGAGTAGCCTTGAAATGTAGTATACACCATTTGCAAACAAAACTATTAAATTAGTATGAAATATCTTATTTGGCGGCTGGCAATCGTTGAGTATAATGTTATACTCAGGACTGAACATGTATGTGCTATGGGGTATCCTTCTTTTGTCTCTATATCCTATATGAACTCCATATTATTGTTATCTAAGACATCCCCTCTGATGAGTTACACAAATCAGACTGGGATCAAAGGTCATTAGTAGCCCCTGCCATTGCAGTGGTGGAAGAGGTGGCTCAAAGTACATGTACTTAGGCTTAGATGAAAGGGGATTAGTAGCCTGTGGCATCATAGTGATACAAGAGACGAGTCACACAAACCAGACTTGGGTAACAGGTGATTAGTAGCCTCTGCCATTGCAGTTGTAGAAGAGGTGGCTCACAACAGTCGGGCTTGGATGACAAGTGATTAGTATCCTCTGCCATTGCGGTTGTAGAAGAGGTGGCGCACAGTAGTCGAGCTTGGATGACAAGTGAGTATCCTCTGTCGTTGCAGTTGTAGGAGAGGTGGCTCACAGTAGTCGGGCTTGGATGACAAGTGATTATCCTCTGCCATTGCAGTTGTAGAAGAGGTGGCGACAGTTGTCGAGCTTGGATGACAGGTGATTAGTAGCCTCTGCCATTGCAGTGGTAGAAGAGGTTGCTCACAGTACTCGGGCTTAGATGTATTGTGACTTGTTCTGAATAAAACAAAATGAAAGTAAATAAATATATATAAAACAAAATAGTTCTAATAGCAAAGGTTCTTTGCACACAGAGTTACAATGAATAAGTTACACAAGTGTTTTCAGTTTGTGCATATTCACATAAAATAAGACATGTTTAAAAGCAAATTTTTTATTTTTTGCTAAATACACTGATGAACTGTGCTTGCATACATGTAAACCTGATTGTTTCAGAACACCAATAGAAAGTCATATTCTCTGCATCAGTCAACATCAGTCAACAAGTATACAATTCTGCAAATCAGGACACATTAGAGAGGTTTCGCATACGAACAGATACGCGTACACGTACGTTTAGCTATCCGTACACGTTTTATATCTACGTGTAGCGAGCGAGATACCCGTGCCTTGTACACGGTTAACGGATAGTGAGTACATTGTAATTGTGACGTCATAAGCCTGCGAAAATTGATGACGTATCTGCTAAGCTAACCGTATCCGTTCGCAGGCGAAACCTCTATTGTCTCATATCTCCTTCAATGACTACTCTCTGTATGTAAAGCAAAGTACCTTCTTTGTACCTGATGAGTGTGAAGTCATTATTAATTGCTCTACGATGCTCTACAGTTATAGTGAGTAATGGTCATCATCCAGTGATGACTAGGAGGACTGGTGAAATGTTACACACAGCTGTGGATGTGACGACGCTGGTCCACAGTTATAGTGAGTGATGGTCAATATTGATGACTAGGAGGACTGATGAAATGTCACACATGACTGTGGATGTGAAGACGTTGCTCCACAGTTATAGTGAGTGGTGGTCATCATCCAGTGATGACCATGAGAACAGATGCAATGTCACACACAGCTGTGGATGTGAAGACGATGCTCCACAGTTGTAGTGAGTGGTGGTCATCATGCAGTGATAACCATGAGAACAGATGCAATGTCACACACAGCTGTGGATGTGAAGACGATGCTCCACAGTTGTAGTGAGTGGTGGTCATCATCCAGTGATGACCAGGATGACTGGTGAAATGTTACACACAGCTGTGGATGTGATGACAGTGGTCCACAGTTATAGTGAGTGATGGTCATCATCCAGTGATGACTAGGAGGACTGATGAAATGTCACACACAGCTGTGGATGTGAAGACGTTGCTCCACAGTTATAGTGAGTGATGGTCATCATCCAGTGATGACCATGAGAACAGATGCAATGTCACACACAGCTGTGGATGTGAAGACGATGCTCCACAGTTGTAGTGAGTGGTGGTCATCATCCAGTGATGACCAGGATGACTGGTGAAATGTCACACACAGCTGTGGATGTGAAGACGATGCTCCACAGTTGTAGTGAGTGGTGGTCATTATATAGTGACGACCAGGAGGATTGGTGAAATGTCACACACAGCTGTGGATGTGATGACGGTGGTCCACAGTTAGAGTGAGTGATGGTCATCATCCAGTGATGACTAGGAGGACTGATGAAATGTTACACACAGCTGTGGATGTGAAGACGTTGCTCCACAGTTATAGTGAGTGGTGGTCATCATCCAGTGATGACCATGAGAACAGATGGAATGTCACACACAGCTGTGGATGTGAAGACGATGCTCCACAGTTGTAGTGAGTGGTGGTCATTATATAGTGATGACCAGGAGGATTGGTGAAATGTCACACACAGCTGTGGATGTGATGACGGTGGTCCACAGTTCGTCGGGTGCCCGGCAGAAGGGCATATGAGCGTTCTGACGCGAAAATCACTTCCATACAAATTGCGTTAAAAGGCTCCAATTTTCCCACACATGTACTATGAATCCAATGTTTTCTCGCCCGCATCATAAACCGTACACATTTTATATTTGTCACACATCTGAATCACAATTTTTTGAGGGGAATTTGTGTTAAGTTCAAAAGGAAATGTTTAAATTTCCTTAAAATATAGGCCGTTGTTTTGCATATGCCCTTTTGCTGGGAACGTTTTGGTGATTACGCGTTCGCGCATAAGGGCATACGCGCATATGCCCTTCTGCCAGGCACACAACGAGTTATAGTGAGTGATGGTCATCAGCCAGTGATGACTAGGATGACTGATGAAATGTCACACATGGCTGTGGATGTGGATGTGAAGACGTTGCTCCACAGTTATAGTGAGTGATGGTCATCATCCAGTAATGACCATGAGAACAGATGCAATGTCACACACAGCTGTGGATGTGAAGACGATGCTCCACAGTTGTAGTGAGTGGTGGTCATTATATAGTGAAGACCAGGAGGATTGGTGAAATGTCACACACAGCTGTGGATGTGATGACGGTGGTCCACAGTTGTAGTGAGTGGTGGTCATTATATAGTGAAGACCAGGAGGATTGGTGAAATGTCACACACAGCTGTGGATGTGATGACGGTGGTCCACAGTTACAGTGAGTGATGGTCATCATCCAGTGATGACCATGAGAACATATGCAATGTCACACACAGCTGTGGATGTGAAGACGATGCTCCACAGTTGTAGTGAGTGGTGATCATAATCCAGTGATGACCAGGATGACTGGTGATATGTCACACACAGCTGTGGATGTGAAGACGATGCTCCAGTTATAGTGAGTGGTGGTTATCATCCAGTGATGACCATTAGAACAGATGCAATGTCACATACAGCTGTGGATGTGACATCGATGGTCCACAGTTATAGTGAGTGATGGTTATCATCCAGTGATGACCAGAAGTTACAAATGTACCGTACTGTTGACCATACTGTTTATCCGCCTTGTTAACCACTGTTTATCGTTATTACCATACTGTTTATGGTTGTTATCCTGATCGACCATACTATTCAATTATCCACCTGTTTACCACTGTTTTTAACCTTCTTAGTAATACCATACTTTTTCCTCATTTTTGGTATTCATTGCTCTTGAATATTATGCTACATGGTCTTTGCAACATTTTCTTAAGCATTCCATTTTTACCATGTACAATTTTTTAATTTTGTTATCATAATAATTCCATTATTTTTTAATATAGTAATTAATTGTTCTTTTTCAGATGTAATTTTATAACTAAAATGTTTCTATTGTCGTGTCTATTCAAATTCACAATAAATGTTATTAAATGATCTCAAAAAAGAGAGATTAAAAAAAAAATGTAATACTATAACAAAAAAAGTATGTACAGTATTCCATTCAAAAAACTATAATCGAATGATGACTGCTTCGTGGTAGCTGTAGTAAGTTGGAATAATTTGAACATGAATATCATCTATATTTCTTACATAAACATGGTCAAGTAAAGTATCTTTTTCAGTTGTTGCACGACTTAAACACTGCTTATAGTCATGATCATCCATCAATTTCTTTACATGCGATTCTTTTTTCATTATATCTTCATTAAAATCACCCATAACAATGCACGTATTTGAAACCTTGTGTATCTCATTCAACAACTCTTCAAGAATTTTTACAAATGTCCTTAATGTATATGATGGGGGTCGATAAACAATTACAACAACTGATGACTCGTTTGGAATTGCATGTAACTGAAGAGCAATATATTCAAGATTGTTGATTGGCAAATTAATTCTACTGAACACTTTGTTTTTTTTGCCACACACAGCTACACCTCCATGACTCTGTTCTTTTAACATGCATGACACATGACTGGAGTTATCGTAACACATACTTCTTGGTTGATGATACCATGTGTAATCACTCATATCCATATCACAATCAAAGCCTTTGTCAGTCCATGTTTCTGTCAGGCAAATAAAATCACATGACATCATTTCATCATTAGCTTTCAAATCCATTACATGTGCTTGAAGTCCTTGAATATTATGCATAGCAATGCTTGTACTATAACATTTATCATCCTTGATTTCATTGTTATCACTATACGATGCCATTTTACTCATTGCCTCAGCTACTGCCACATTACAATAAATATATTTCTCATCAAACCCTTCTATCACAAGTCCATTCAATGAAACTACTCTACTCAAACTAACATATGCTTGTCCTGCTGAAAATGTACGAGTCAGACACACTACTGCTTTTTCTAAACTCATGCCTTGCACTTTGTGAGCTGTACATGCCCAAGCTAACTTCAGAGGGAACTGGTGTCTCACACACTGCTTATTCACATTTTCTTCTACCATTTCAATAGTGACAGTATCTGTATTATTATCAGAGGACTGCTTTTTTACTTTGGAACCAATCCTCTCATTATCAAATTTAACTTTAATACACTTGGGTGACTGGGCAACATTAGGCAACATTACAATGTCAATTACAGTTCCAAAGACGCCATTTACAAGTCCATCAGAAACGTCAAGATTCCTTGTAAGCATGACTCTAGCACCAACACCAAGCCACAGAAAATCAGGTAAATTTGTATTCGAGGATTTCTTCACTGATTTCTTTATTGGTATCATTTTCCCACTTTTGGCATCTCTCTGGAAATCTTTAGCAAGAACACTTATACAATCTGAACATTTAGCAAAAAGAGTCTGTCTGTTGTACTCATCCACCTCCTTATTGCATGGATAAATATGCACAGCATCAGTCCAATCTTCTCCAGTCTCACGTGATTGTAACAGTCTCTTATCATCAGTTTGTAAACTGTCCTTTTTCTTTCTTATTCGTAATCTATTCAGCACTTCAGCAAACTTTGCATCATCCTTCTGTCTCATTATCTCAGTCAGTTCTACTTTGACAAAGTTATCATTCCATAAGTCAGTTGTAACATCAGTCTGGTACAAAGATTTCCCTTTCACTGGAGGTAACTGATAAAAATCACCAACCGCCAATATGCTGACATTTCCGAAGGGACTATGATCCCGTGATTGTTTAACCTGTCGCAGACGACCATGAATGTAGCACAATAGTTTATGGCTCACCATTGAAATTTCATCAACAATTAGAATTTGTAGTTGTCTTAGTTTATGTCGCAGTGTATTAATCTTTTCTTCACCGAGTGGTTGATATGGCAATTTCACATTTGTTGTTATTGACAAAGCACTGTGAATTGTGGCACCATGGATATTATACGCTGCAACACCTGTAGGAGCTGTAAGTAACACTGATACATCATCAGGATTTTCTACCATTCTTCCAAAAAGTCTCGTTGCTTCATAGTAGAGACACTTTATCAAATGACTTTTCCCTGTGCCAGCTCCACCAGTGACAAATACACGAAACGGTTCAGGAGTTTTACCATTGACTTTGTCTAAACACCATTGCCTTACTTTGTAAAACACTTCTTTTTGTTTAGCATTAAGACACCTCAACAAATTCATTGCTTCTTCTTTGGATACATTCAGTCTGTGTGGCTCAATAGTACATTTCACGCTATCATCTTTTTTAGATTTCAAATCAGGAATATCAGAATCACTGTCACCATCTTCCACTTGTTCTTCTCGCTGTCCTGCACATTCAAGTCTTTCCATTTCAGCTTCTGGAGCTATCAATGCCCAAGCATCTTCTTGTGGACCATACTTTTCCAACATTTCCTCTGCTTCATCTACAGCCTGAGCACTAGCTTCATACAATGATCGGTTATTTTCCACAATTATTTTGACAAGTTTTAATACACCACTCAACTTAATAATGCCTTTGCTATAAAATTGTTCATAAGATTCAAACTGCTGCGGTTTCAACTGAACATCAACACGATATGGAAGATACAATTGCAGGATACTCTGATAGTACTTTTCAGGACATTTTGCTACTGAAAATCTAGGAAATCGTATGACTGCTGGATCAGTTCGACTACGTTTCTGTATGTGTCCTAAACTATTCTTCAATTCAAATATTGGTGAACGACTTGTTTTAGCTATGTTAGCGTATAGGACTCTATAATCCGAGCAAAATGTTGCCAAGCACATTTTTTCAAATGTATCAGTATTTGGTCTTGCTAGGTATCTATCAATTCTGCTAGTCATCCAAATACTATCATCATCTTCATCACATGTTCTTTGAATAACACTGAGTGGCTTGCTCATTCTAATTGGATTTTCACCGACAGGTATGAATTCCACTTTTCTTGATCCTTCTTTCAATCTCAGATTACAAACACGATAAACTGATTCTTGTGCGGAGACTTCACGATTATGCAAATACACACAACCTATTTCCTTCATACTCTGTCTAGCATCCAAGTTTCCTTTCTGTGCTTCAGCCTGTGCATGTGACAACAGTATACTCATTTCACGTTCAGCTTTTGACATGTAAGATACCACATAGGCAACACAAGCGTAAGCATCACAGATGTACTGAATATCCATGTTCGCATTCCAACATCTTATCAAATGTGGATTGTATAAATTAACCCATACATCTTGTGGTTGTCTCTTATGGACTAAACTTGTTTTGCGACTTAATACATTGTTAGCCTTTTCAAAATCAATTTGCGTGATATTTACACTTGCAAATAATTCATTGGTTGTCATGTGTTCATTCTCAGGTTTCTGTATTGCAGTCCATATTGATTGTAGTAATTCCTTGGCCTTATTTCTTTCACTGCTTTCACCATCATTAGTTTCATTCTCATCACTACATGTAGTTTCATTCTCATCACCTGTTGGCATAGGCTCTGAAATTAACGTTCGTTCAGATGGAGGTCTTGGGAAATTAAACCTGCACTCAGTACCCTTCTTCTTGCACGATTTGGAATGCTTTTTACTATGTAACTGCACATGACTGATGATTTCATTTAACTCTTTGTCTTCTTTCTCTGATGGCAAACTACAACTTATATATTTGTCAATAAACTTTACAACCTTTTTTTTACTGTCATGTTCCAACTTTGGTGCATTTTCAATCCAGAAAAGACAATGTGTGTGTGGAGACCCTCGCTGCTGAAATTCTACTCTGTAAAAATAGTCTTTGACATTTCCAATCGGTTTTGCTCCAGACAGTATAACATCTCTCAAAAATGTATGGAATCGCTGATCAAACATTCTTGCAGCAGTTACAGGATTACTTTTCAATACTGTACATTTCTCATTCCAGTCCAAATCTTTGACATCTCTAGAATCACCTTGCTGTCTCAGAATTGTATTGATTACTTCAGGCCAACGCATATCTGCGGCAGAAAATGAACAAAACCATGTTGGTATTCCTAGCTGTCTGATCATAGCCAAAACATCTTTCTGTGCTGCTTGCCAATATGGAGGTGTACCACGAATAGGTTTGAGAAATTTATATCCACTGTCTGATTTCAAAATATCTTTTAACTGATCTCTGTCATTGATCATGGATGCATTTACTCTGTCACCATTGTACTTTTTATCACACCCTTTTCGCAATGCAATAGACACACTAGACATAACTTTCTGAATCTCTGCCAAATACTGAGCATAAAAAATGTATTGAGTACTCTTTGCAAATCTATTATCAACATTCATTAATCGATTATGTAAATATCTACAAAGTGTCACCCTTACTTCACGATTATCATCAAATATAGGCTGACCTGATGGAAATAATGCTGGAAAGCATTTTGCCTCATTACCCTTTTCCATTAACACTCTTATTGGACTATTCCCTTCACATGGAGCCACACTCGTAACATCGTCAAAATATTGATCCAGTATTTCCTGTCCTACATTAGTTGGCTGCAGACAACTGTCTAATGCCATGCCTCGTAAACGGTCATCATCGGTTTCCTCATCAGTATCACTTTCATCATTGACTTCTTTTTCATCCTTTCTAGACTTATCCATTTCATCATTATCTTTATCACACAATGGAGTGTCCCAATCAGGATTAATTTTAATCTCACTGAACCACTTATTGTTATGTTGAAGATAATGTAAAGCATCCTCAACCTTTTGTTTACTTACGAACTGGTATTGATAATATCCTTTATAAGTTAGTTTCCTCTTTAACTTGACACGAATCATCTGATCATCATTTGCAGGTCTTGGTAGTGCTTTCACTGTGTCTGTTATATTAGACGGGACACAAATGACCGGCCCTCGTAAACCAAATTGACCTCCTTTAGGCAGTGGAACAATTTTCATGAACGGAACGTTTATGGCTATTAGATGCTCTTCTAATGTATTCAAACAAGCTAATTCTTCAGGAATGTCTGTCAGATTTAATTTATTCACACTGGCTTCAGCAGGGACTTTGTTAACAAGTAATTTTCTATGACACGTATAACATATCCATAAACGTGATCTGCTTGATTCTGCAATCATACACCTCGATTCACAATGGTCACTGCAAGTATGTAGATATCTATTACTAAAAACACTCTGGTCTTTGTATTTATGCACATTACACTTCACAACTTGCCTTTGAAACAACAGTTTATGACAACAAACACACACATACTCAGGTCCTTTAGAGATGCTTTCTCTAAATGCCTTCTCTAAATGCCTTGACAACAAAACTAATTTTAAGTCTTTTCTGTTTATCAATCAGAGTACGTCTGCGTTTCCTCTCTGCCATGTTTTTACGGTATTTACAATTTGTTTTATATTTCGTTTTTCCATACTTTATTAAATTCGCCCTGTACGAACTGACACATCGATATTTTTTTTTAATTTTTGCAATGAGATAATTTCTATATGAAGCATTGCCATGGTATTTACATTTAGCTGCGTTAATTATCGCCTGTCTGTAAGCAGCATCCTCACTATATTTTGTTTTTAACTTGATTATTAACTTCTCCCTATATTCTGCATCATCGTGGTACTTTGTTTTTCCCTTAGCAATTAGTTTCTCTCTATATTTAGGATTATCACAATACTTTGTTTTCCCCTTGGCAATTAGTTTCTCTCTGTATTCAGAATTATCACAATACTTTGTTTTCCCCTTGGCAATTAGTTTCTCTCTGTATTTAGGATTATCACAATACTTTGTTTTCCCCTTAGCAATTAGTTTCTCTCTGTATTTAGCATTATAACAATACTTTGTTTTCCCTTTAGCAATTAGTTCCTCTCTGTATTCAAGATTATCCCAATACTTTGTTTTCCCCTTAGCGATTTTCTTCTCTCTGTATTTAGCATTATCACAATACTTTGTTTTCCCCTTGGCAATTAGTTTCTCTCTGTATTCACGATTATCACAATACTTTGTTTTCCCCTTTGTGATTAGTTTGTCTCTGTATTCAGGATTATCACGATAATTTCTTTTCCCACTGTTTATTTTATTTTTTTTGTATTCCGGATTGTTACAATACTTTTCTTTTCGATACTTCAAAATACTATTTCTATGTATTCCATACCTTTTTTCATCAGCCTTTAATCGCTCTGTTTTAAAGTCGGTGTCGTTACTGCACTTTGTTTTAAACCATTCCTTTTTCTTATCTGCATTTTTTCTGTAGTTCGTTTGGTTATACATCTTTTTCTTTTGCTTTTGCTCTTCACACCTATTTTGTTCACTTTTCAACTTCTCATCTAAATTATTTAAATTACTCGACCTACACGTGGTTTGATCATCAGATTTGTTGGTACATTTATGCATTTCTTTCCTATTTATTTTTACTTTATTCACCTTCTGTACATACACTTCCTTATTTTTCTCTCTTTTGTTTTTTTGTTGTAATTTTTTATTTGCTCGTTTACGCCGTTTATACTTATATTTAGATTTACTGTCAGTACTATCTTTTTCAAATTTTAATTCACCGTCTTTGATGCTTGGAAATACATTACATTGTCCATTATCTGCTTGTCTATTTGCTTCATGAACTGACAACACAACATCATAGTGAATCCTTTGCCTATGATACAAATAAACTCCCTCATCTGATGTTACAGTCTCTCTTTCAAATGTACTTGCTGAGAAAACATACCACTTGCTTTCATGTTCATATGTATATATGTCAGTACAAAGCATGTGTGCCATTGCCATGATTTCAACCTCAGTAGCCCATATTCCACAGTCAAACATTCTTTGCCTCGTGACATATTCTTCAACATTTACATAGCCTTGTCGGAGAAAACCATCAAATTTATTTCCATTCTTCAACAGATGATTAACAGTAGCCATCCTTAATTGCATATGGTTATCTTCAGTTCCTGACAAAGCATATGATATTGCCCTGAAAAAACAATTACCATCTCCTTTAATTCTCTTCACTGAATTAGGTCTTCCAATCTCTTCACATTTATCTGAAATTTCATCGCAATCCAGTGACACATGCCTCATTCTATGTTGTCTACACAGTGCATCCTTATTACCATATGTCAACGGAACAAACTTAAAACCCTGCATTTGTGTCACCCTGTCGATTTCCACATCACTGCCTCCATCTGATTCGATATTGCAACTCGTTCCACGCAAACTACCGTTGTCCTCTTCCTTCATATTATTTGACATATCACTATGGGTACTTGACAAACCACTGTGAGATCCAAGCACAACTCCAGAACCAGTACTGACTCTACCTATGTCTTCACTATGATTATTGCTCCCTAATAACAAATGTCCAGTCTCTTGTGTAGTACCATTAGCATCCTCCCTTACCTCATCATCTATCCACACAGATGCACCTGTAATTTCAAACTGCTCATTGTTAGATAAATTCATAGATCTTGCCAAATCAGTACAGTACCTGTGCACATCTTGCCATGTAGCCACACGTTTGAGTAGACTCTGACCTTCAGCAACCTGATAACCTCGTTTATCCCTGGAGTGAGAATCAAAGATATAATACATGCCGTCTTGAGTTATTACAACAAATGTATTTCCATGGAAAGTTATGAAACATGCATAGTTCTGCTGCAGATTCTGTTCCAAAGCACGATTCATTGGTATCATATCAAATTCAGGTAAATTAAATTCCTCTCCAAATGCACCACATACAGAATCATTAAACTTCATACTGAAATGATGATTCAGCAGATCCAACTCATTTGGCAATTCTGTAACCAACAAATAGTCATGATTAACTGTAGAGCTCCGAGATAAATGGCCATACAACTCATTTCCAGTATTCAATGTTCTATCCATGTCAGAATAAGTCCAATGTCTTAGTTTCTTCAACCTACTCATTATACACACAACTCAATCCATTAGCTACGCATTGTTTACCACTGTGACAACCAAACTTATGATGGCCTTGATGAAAACTACCCTGTACAATCTTTTCTGGCAATGTCACACTCCGCTGATTTGTTTCATTATGTTTATTACTATCTTCTAGCAAAGTCACAGTCAACTTTTCTTCTTTTCTTCTGACCGAATCACAAGTTTTTTGTGGCAAGTTTTTCTTTCTATTATTTTGGGCATTATCTTTTTTTTCCAGAATTTCATCTTCCATCACTTTTTTATTCACTTTTAATTTCACTTCACAACTGTCAGTACTCTCTGACACTTTTCTCTTTCTATTTCCAAGTCTATTTGATGACTCAACACCATGACTATCATTACTTTTCTTTGCCTTAGATCTATCTTTTTTATTTTCCTTTCCAACAGCTCTTGCCGAGTCATTTTTATTTTCATTCTTTTCATCAGTACTTTTGCTCTTTTTACTCCTTAAGGAATAACCTGTCTGCGTATGCAACATCTCTATTTTGCCTTCACTTGTCAACATACTACAAACTCCTTTTTCTTCATTCCTAATACAACTTTCACTTATACCCAGTTCACCTACTTTGTGTGTTACATGTGCTTGACTGCTATAGTCTCTGCATGTTCCATCTACACATGTCTGCATCACCACATCATTGTCATCACTGCATGTCTCCTCGGCAATCACCTCATACACACTGTTATCTACAGGAATGCCAAGATCATACAAAAGAGACTTGCAATAAGTAGTCCTGCCACATTTACAACACAACCATGTTACTGATTTGCTTAACAAAATATGCTCTATTGTCAAGAAATTTGTACATTTCAGATGATACCATGTATTACATGAATCACATTCCACACTCCTTTCTGATGACACAAGTTCATCGCACAACCAACATTGTTTAGTATGAACATCATTAGCAATATGTTGCCGGTTTGTACTCATCGTACGACTTCTGCTACTTTTTTTTTCTGACACAACCTGATCCTTTTTCCCCTTACTTTGATCAATTCCATGGGTTTTTCTGACTGCATCCTCATGCTTTCTTTTGAAATTGTCAACATGAACATTACGTGTATTCTTTTGATGTCTGTTCGTCTCTTTCTTTCGACTACAACTGCCATCCATCTTACTCAACACACTGCTCAGACTTCTTTTAGTATGGCCATAGATATTCTTTCTGACTTTCTCGTTTAGTCTTCTTTCCTCTTTGGTCAACCACAATTCAACTACTTTCCCATTCTTTCTTCTATTATAGGATTCCCTGCATACTTCTCGTCTTCGCTTCTTGCGACTGATTTTCTTCCGCTTTCCTTTTCCTCCTTTCTCATACTCATCTTCTGCACATTTTCTAATCACACAGTGCTTGACCTTCAACAAATAATACAACTTTCTCATTGCTTTCTGGTCATGAAGTCTTTTACTGGTCATCTTCAACACCCTGTTCCTTCTCATTTCTTTTAGTTTGTGACTGACATTTCTCATTTTCTTTACCTTTTTAGACTTCCTTTGTTGTCCTTGTTGCACCTCTTCAGCCTCATCTTTGTCCTTTCTTTGCTTCCCACTCACTCCAACAACATTGGGGATCTCTGCTTCAGCACCGACATTGCCTGTAGATTGTAATACAACAAATACAAACTTTTGCAATTGATCTTTCCTTTTAACATTACCTTGGGCACACATTTCTTCTCTCTCATGTCTTTCTATACATTCCATACACCGATTCATTATCACTGCCCCATTCTGTCGTTTATTTGTTTGCTCATTTTGTTTTTTATTTGTTTGTTTTTTTGTCTCAATCAATTGTGCTACCTTTTTGTTGCTTGTTCCCAGTGAACTAGTTGAAGGGCAGGCTGCATGCCCCGTTACCGAAGTAACGTCAACTAGCCCATCTGGTGATGGCGTCTGTCCTGCAAGGTCACACAGCCGTTGTTGTGACCAGGGTACTCTAAGAGTACACTCTTTCGAGTCAGACTTCAGTGAGATACCCCAGCATGGGATACACAGACTTCCTTGAGGAGGCGCAAAACTCAAGGCATTGAACTTTTCACCAGGTGGTGAAGGCTCTCCCGGTAAGGGAGCACCAGGAAGAAATGAAATGGCAGATGAACCGGGTATGGAACGGTTACATATAGAGAAGTGTGAATGGGGAGATGAAATGGATGATGAGTCAGAACACATTACAATGACAGACAATGGAAACGTACATCGTTGGGATGAGCGGTCCATCACCAACCGCCGCATCGCATCTCTTCTCACTCTCTGGTTCAGCTGGTAGTACCTCATCTTCTGTTGATACAGACAAAAAACAATCCTTGAGATGTGCATGCACCCTTGTATTCCTTTTATTCGCACACACAACATAAACATGTGTTCAACTATTGATAACCGTTCCCAAAGCCTCTGCCATAACAATGCAGACCGCAGACACTAAACTGATATTAAGGCCAGTTCCAGCCAAATATAAAAATCTTGGTAGTTCCCTCCTTAGTAGTAGGGATAAGCCGTTTGAGAACCAATTTATAAAACTGAGCTAGTTTTAGAAATCGTCACTTTTAAAACTAAGCTAGTTTTAGAAATCGTCACTTTTAAAACTGAGCTACTTTTAAAAACTGAGGTCACTTTTAAAACTGAGCTAGTTTTAGAAATTGCCACTTTTAAAAACTGAGGTCACTTTTTTTAAATCGCAGCTCAGTTTTATCTTCTCTCTCTTTTTTTTTATGCTTAACATTCTAAAGGTGGCGCCGTCGCGTAAGGAGGAGGAGGTTGATCGAAATAATTTTTATTTATCTCTAAGCTGTAAGTTTTTCGATAAGACCTTTTTTTTCTCGCTTCATCTTTTATTTAATATGGTTTACTCTCAATAAAAATTAAAAAAAAAAATATTATAATACTATATTATAAATCATGATGAAGAAACCAACACCAATAGGATATGGACGTTGGTCTAAATCAACCTTGCAGCAATATGTGGAGCGAAATAATATCACGATCTCAGGGAGGAGCATACGTCGGAACTATATCGGCGCCATTAGAGTAGAGGAAAATAAATATAAAAACTTACATCACAAGAAACTAGATGATCTCAAACAAATCGTAGACGACGAAGAGTTACAATTTATACCAACTGGCAAACTAGGTCGATTTTTACGAAAGGATTTAATTTTAGCGATTAAATCGTATAAAAACCCCGATAGCTTCAGAGAGGCAGATTTTCAAGTACATAGAGCTTTTAGTAACAGTTATAGAAACTGGGAGCTGGCACCTAGGCTGTTTAACAACGACGTAGAGCAATTCTTTAATACACACGTAAAGCAGATTGAAAAAATTGTTACGTCAGAGCTGAGAGATCTATCATCTATAAAAGTTCAGTTAGGATTTAAAGCGAAATACGATAAAACAAATCAAGATAGCTTAGTAGAAACCAGCGCTTTTACCTTTTTTGGTAAAAAACAAGTTGTTTTAAATGAGAGTCAGATAAAACAAACAGTAAAAGATCAAATCTTTACAATAAAAGAAAAACACGTCAAAAATACCGCTCAAGGATCGGGTTGGAACCTCGTTGAAATTTTAGCGTTTTATATCAACATCGATCGATATAACCCTATGGGTGGTAGTTCTTATATAAAATTACCACAGTTTTTAGTAAACAAAAAGGCTTTTATTAACGTTAGAAACAAAGACAACGAATGTTTTCGGTGGTGTTTGAGAGCCGCTCTCAGCAAGTATACCGACAAAATAAAACAACGAGTAAAAGACAAACCCGATTTTAAAATTCACGAAGACAGGACGTCAATTTATGATAAAAACGATGGATTAAATTTTAAAGACGTAGACTTTCCCGTTAGAATCAATCAAATAGAAAAGATAGAGAGACAAAACAATCTGAGTATAAATGTGTTTGCGCACGAAGAAAAGTCTACAGAAGTACGGCCGTTATATTCATCTAAAAACGCCAACGACCCCGCAACCATAAATCTGTTGTTGTTTTCTTCAGGCAAAACGAATCACTATTGTTGGATAAAACATATATCTAGAATATTTTTTAACCAAACGAAACACAAACATAAAACATACGTCTGTCTCAGATGTTTGGCGCACTATAACACACGAGACAAGTTGGACAGACATACGCAAGATTGCGAGGGAACAGATATGCCACCATCTGAGGTTGTCTTTCCAAAAGGTTTTAACGACGACCCTCCGGTATTAAAATTTAAAAATCAAAGGTTTGCGCAAGACGCGCCTTTTGTCATTTACGCCGACTTTGAATCGGTATTAAAAAAATTAAAGCCCCAAGAGGCAAACACGCAGGAGACTCAAGTTCACAAAGCTTGCGGTTATTCATTGATCGCTTTAAGGTGCGACGGTAAAGTTAAATTTAAAGAGACCTATAGAGGAACAGATGCCGTAACCAAGTTCCTAGACTCGACGTTATATTTAAGAGACAAAGTAAACGAAGTTTTTTCAAACCCCAAACCCATAGACTTTACCACAAGAGACAACATAGACCACCAAAACGCAGACACGTGTTGGATTTGTGATAAACAAATATACCCCAACTACTCTTCAAACTGTCAGTGCCCTATACCGAAAGAACCTCGCACTGACGAAGAAAAAGAAGAATATTGTTACGTAAACAAAAAAGGATTTAAAGAGTCAGAGTGTATCGAGTGTAAAAAACGTATCAACAAATTTAAAAAGGTGAGAGATCACTGCCACATCACGGGTAAATATAGAGGAGCCGCACACGCTTATTGCAATCTAAAACTTCAGGTGGTACCCAAGAAAACCACAATACCCGTCATCTTCCACAATTTACAAAATTACGACGCTCATTTAATCATGCAAGGTTTGTCCAACATCAAAGAAGAAATCGATTTTATTCCCAGCAACTCAGAAAAATACATTTCGTTTTCGATCGGTCAACTGAGATTTATAGACTCGTTTAAATTTATGGCAGCGTCGTTGGATAGGTTAGTCAACTCATGTCCCAAAGAGGTGTTTACTCTACTCAGAGAACGATATAAAGATCAAAATCCTAAGAGTGTGGACCTACTCTTACAAAAAGGTGTTTACCCATACGAGTATATGGACTCATTTGATAAGTTTGAAGAGACGAGTTTACCAAGCATCGACAACTTTTATAGCAGCCTCAAAGACTCGAATATCTCACAAGAAGATTATTCTAAAGCTCAACAAGTGTGGAACGAATTTAACATCAAAAACTTGGGTGAATATCACGATTTATACGTGGCCACCGACGTATTACTTTTAGCAGGTGTGTTTGAAAATTTTAGAAAAATGTGTAAAAAGAACTATAAGTTAGACCCCGCTAACTATTATACCTCTCCTGGATTATCGTGGGACGCGCTGTTAAAACACTCGGGGGTCGAGCTCGAGTTATTGACCGACGTCGACAAACATCTGTTTTTTGAAAAAGCAAAAAGAGGAGGACTATCGAGCGTGGGTAGTTCTAGGTACTACAAAGCAAACAATAAATATCTACCCGATTACAATCTGGGTGATCCATCGTCTTATATCATGTATCTCGACGCCAACAATTTGTACGGTTGGGCCATGAGTCAGTATTTACCTTACGCCGATTTTAAATGGGTAAAACCCAAAAACTTCACAACAGAAAGCATTATGTCAATCTCAGAAACGTCCGATGTAGGGTGTTTGTTGGAGGTAGACTTGGATTATCCCAACTCTTTACACGATTGGCACAATGATTTTCCGCTAGCCCCCGAAAATATCAAAGTACCCAAAGAGTGGTTATCCGAGTATCAACTGGGGTTAACCACAACCGGGTTAACCAATCTAAACGAATCTAAATTAATAGCCACTCTATACAATAGACGTAAATATGTCTTGCACTATAGATCGTTACAACAGTATCTAAATCTTGGTATGCAACTCAAAAAAGTACATCGTGTATTAAAATTTAAACAAACACCTTGGATGAAATCTTACATAGACAAAAACACTCTACTAAGAGCTAAAGCAACGTCCGACTTTGAAAAGGACTTTTTTAAGCTCATGAACAACAGTGTTTTTGGAAAGACGATGGAAAACGTGAGAAATAGAACGGACGCGTTTTTGCTCAGAGACGACCAAGTTTCTAAATATCAAGCGTTGGCGCGTAAACCGAGCTATAAGCACACGACGGTTTTTACCGATTGCAATCTATCGTTTATCGAAATGTATAAGACCAAGACGGTATTAAACAAACCTATTTATGCGGGGGTGAGTATTTTAGACCTATCAAAAACTCTCATGTACGACTTTTATTATAACCGTCTCAAAGAGACCTATAGAGACAGAGTAGGGTTACTTTATACCGATACGGACAGTCTACTCTTGAGCGTTGAGACGGACGATGTTTACAAAGATATACAAAAAGACTCTAACTTGTACGACCTGTCAAACTACCCCACCGATCACCCTTTGTACAGCTCTAAAAACAAAAAGGTCATCGGTAAATTTAAAGACGAGTTTGGTGGAAAACCAGTCAGCGAATGCGTTTGCTTAAGACCAAAGATGTACTCGATTTTAAACTCTGAATCGAACCTTAAAAAAAGCCAAAGGGGTCACCAAAGCAGTCACCGACAAAAAATTAAGTCACGATCGTTATCTCGACTGTCTCAAAAGAAAAGAATCTCAGCTAGACACGATGACGTACATTAGATCAAAAAATCACATCTTGCACACCATAACTCAAAACAAACTGTCGTTGAGTCCGTTAGACACAAAGCGGTATATACTCTCGGGTGGAACGTCTACTCTAGCTTTTGGTCACTATAAACTAGGAGGTAACTCGGTGTCTGGTGGAACGATCTGAAGCTCTTGACTAACGAAACTTCGATTGGGGCCTTTCTTGAGATAATAAAGAGTGGGCTGGTTGTCTACTTTGATCGCGCGGCCTAGACTAAACACCTCGAGACTCCAAATAGGGTCGGTCGCTCGTCTGCGCTCTCCCCCCTCTAACTCTCCGGGTGCGTAAAGATATCTAAAAATATCACCTTTTCTCACCAACTCTTTTTCTACCTCGTCTACGGAAGAACTGATTTGACGAACTTGCGTTTCTTGCATGGCGAGCTTAGGAGTTAGTGACTCATAATCTTCCGTAGTTATCAATCTGGTGGTTTCGTCGTTTAATGCCTTAATCACGTCGGGCAATCTTTTAACCCAGAGTCGCGATCTCTCCGTCGGATTAACGATTTCTTGGGCGTATTGATGACCGAACAATTTCTCTGCTAAAGTCTTGTTAAATCTTTCTACTATTGCCTGCGCTCTGTGGTTGCCCGGTTCTCCCACTTGTATCGCGACTTTTTTCTCTTTCAGTTGTTTTTTAAATTCACCTTGAAATTCTTTACCCGCGTCTACTTTTAACAGTTTAGGCCAAGTCAAAGGTGACCTCGCGTAAACTCGACTCAAAGCGTCTGCCACTTGGGTACTCGTCTTGTTGGTCAAAGGTTCGGCCTCTTTAAAACGTGTGGCTACGTCTACGACCGTCATAGCGTACTTGTATTCTCTTTTACCGACTTTATCATAAGGTAAAAACAACAAGTCTATCTGGTGCATTTCGTTTGGCACAGCCATGGACTTGTTCAAACTCGTAGGTCTGCTTATATACGTAGGAGGTGGTAAATAAATTTGCCACAACGCTTGTTTTCTTAACCAATTTCTAGCTTCTTCTTTGGACGCGCCCGTTTTTTTAGCTAATTTTATAACCGCGCCTTCACCCTTCCAATAACCGGCGGGGCTGTAATATACTTTTTTAAACTTTGTTTCCATTTAACTTAACTAAACAAACTTATAAACTAAAAAACCTACCAACGCAGTTCCTCCTAAAACAAACGCTAACTCACCGGTCTTTTGATCTTCGCTCGGTGCGTAAAAATCAGCTAGAGTGGGCTTATGTCGCAGTCCCACAGGTATTTGTGCGTCTGAGCGAGTAACCGAGTTGTATTCTCTGAGAGCCTCGTCTATACTTTCAAAAGTCCTTTGAGCCTTTGCTTGTTTTTTGAGTCGATCGTTTAACCAATCGAGATACTTTACCCTCGCTATTTCCCAATTGTTTTTTGCCGTTGCCAGTTTTTCTAAAGCCAAGTCGTGTCTCTTGCGCTCTTCATCTTGTTGTTGTTGTTTCATGCTCGAAAATAAAAAGTTTGACCCCGTAAAAGCTAAGGCGTTAACTATTGCGCCTCCTATCATCATAGCGATGCTAGCCATATTTTAAAATAAGTAATATAAAAAATACCTATAAAAAATGAACAACACGGCCGTAGAAAATATATTGAGACTGAAAAAACAAGCTAAAAATTACTCTAGACTGATCGAAGAAGATAAAAATATATCGAGACTGAAAGAACAAGCTAAAAATTACTCTAGACTGATCGAAGAAGATAAAAATATATCGAGAATGAAAGAACAAGCACAAGAACAAGCTAACAAGCTAGACTTAGATTTTAAGAGCCTAGAGATAGTAGTTAACGCGGCCGGCCGCGGTTCTTTCATAGCTACTTTTCCAGATTTACTCGCCGATTATAAGTTACCCGTCGTTAAAACGGACGAGGTAATAAACAGATGGAAAACTGATCCGATGACGTTTTATCAAAATCAACTTAATTTTGCCATTTGGTGTAGCACCACCGGAGCCGGTTTAGGGTGGGATCTACTTTTTTCGACAGATCCTCTGACGAGCGTTGTATACAGATTTCACGTTTATTTTACCGTTAGAAAAATATTAGAGTTTCTTAAATGCCCCACTCCGAACGATACTATATTTAATGCCGTAAACAACAACATAGATCGCGGGTCTTATATCGACGCGTGTAGATTTTATTCTACAGATCCTAAAAATACTTGGATACAGACGGTAGATCATTATTCTGGCGGATTGGGACAGGCTTATGCTTGGGGTAAACCTCTAGGAGATTACGATACCACGGACTTGGGTATTGGTTACGGTAAATACGCGGGGGGAACTAAAATGGGGTTTGGTCCCTCGGATCCTCCTGGAGGATCTGGACGTTACAGCTCTTTTACCGTAACTAGTCTGGCGCAAGACGACGCCGTTGGCTCGGCGTGGAAACGTTTTATAAGCCAAGAATCTCACTTTACCGACGTCGGAATAGAAAAAATAAACGAATCTATCAGGGCGTATGTTTACTCTCTGCTGGGGGCCCAGGCTCAAACAAAAACTAGTATTTTAACTCCGGGTACGGGGCTCGATGCCCAAACCCAGTTTGTTAATATCGTAGAAGGTTTGATTGCAACTCCGACCAATCTAGAAGAATCTATAACCCAATTTCAAGATTCGCTGCAATACGCCAGGAGTTCGTTAAACTTTGTGTTGGCAAAAGGATTATATCTCGTGCCTTCGAACATGCAATTGAGGGTCGGAACCCACGAAGGATATAACAACAATATACAGATTGCGACTGCTGAGTTGGCGTTGGGATTAAACTCAAAGATAAACTCGAGCGTACCACCAACGCCAACTCTCACGGTCGACCCACCCACGCTCACGCCAACGGTCGCGGTCGTTGACCCACCACCAGCAACACCAGCACCCTTCCCTACTCCCTTTCTTCAACACTCTCAAACACCTGCTCCCTTGTCTACACCCGCGGTCGAGTCACAGCCCTTCCCCACACCCTCGGTCGAGCCACAGCAGAGAGATCCTCATGAGTATGAAAAAACTTCGCTGATTGTCGGTACTTTAGCCATAGCGGGTATCTCATACCTGCTTTTAGACTTGTGGTAAAAAAAAAAAGCCTTCTGAAACTAACAGAAGGCTTTTTTTTTTTAACCAAGACGCTTTTGTAAATAAACAAAAATTAAAGTTCCGACCCCCACTATAAAGGCCCACACGTGTTCTCCCAACCATCCGGCGGTTTTACTCAATACGTTAAATATCCAACTCGCTATACCACCTAAAATTCCGGGCAAGGCGGCGAGCAGTTTAGAGCCTAGTTTAGCGAGCACGTTTGACAAGTGTTTTAGTTGCGACTGTATCCATTCTTTTACGTTAGCCGAGTGAGACGGTGGTGCGGGTGTGGGTGAGGGTGCGGGAGTAGGGAGGGGTGTGAGCGCCGGAGCACCGGCAGACAAAACGCTCTCTACTATCAAACTAATAGCCAAACTAAACGCCGTCAAAATGCTCGCGATGGTCACACCTTGTTCTCTAAACAACGTTCTAATTTTTTCTCCTAAGGTCTCGTCACTATATAACATCTGCGTAATCGTTTCTTTGATTCTGTTCATCTGACTTCTGAGTTTTCTTTCGTTGGTAGACGCGGCTTCTAATCTAGCCGATCTTTCGATCTTTAAGTTTTCTAATTTCTCTCTCATTTCTGCCGTGGAACCGTCGCTCACTGATTCGGCTAATGCTCCTTCGGTCTGAGCTATCTCATCGTCGAGTTCTCTGAGACGCGCTAAATTCAGTTCTAAGTTGCCTCTCACCGTTTGAAGAGCTTTGTTTAAACCTACGACTTCTCTGACGGTTAAGCCAGTTTCTCGTTTAAGACCTCCGACATCTCTGATGGATAAGTCCTCTCCGGCAACTGCCTGCGCTCTGGTGGGTTGGATAAAACTGGTTTCTTGTTCTTGGTCAAAAGTTTCGAGAATTTCGCTTAAATCGTCGACCGCTTTTGGAAGATATTCCAACGGGATGGACTCCGGTTCAATCTGTTGTAATTGTTGTTTTTGGTTTTTACTAAGTGGGTTTTGTTTATAATCTTTAAAACCTAATTGGTTTCTAATAAAATCTATACCATCCTTAGTATTTTTTTCGATAGAACTTAATACTAAAAATCTATTGGGATTTTTTTTGTACGATAATCTTACTGCTCTGTCATCGGTTACAAAATATACCGTGTTATCTTTTACTACGAATTTTTCCCATTGCTTAATTATATCATATTGTCTTTGTCCTTGACTTTTATAAAAATCTTCGACTCTTTCGATATTATAAAAACGTCTCGCTTGTTCTAAAACATCACCATGAACTTGAACAACGGTTGAATCTAACGCCGTTTCGTTGTCGAGAGAGACATCTAGATTTTCTTCTAACGAATCCAATTCTATATCGTTGTCTTCTTCTTCATAGTCATCTACTGGTTCAAAATCTCCACCTTCTGCCATTTTTATTATAAACAAATTAAAATTTTAAGTCGAATTTAATATATTTGGTGGAAGTATATTTTGCGATACCAGCCATGTTTTTACGTACATCGATCCGCTTATCGTAGCCGTTAGTTTCGCTACATCTTCCACGCTCAACTTGTCGAGATCGGCCGGTTTGATCATCAACAGTTTTTTACTTAACATGGTAAATCCCACGCTTAACATAGAGATGATAGCGGCGTGATAGAGATTGTTGACGATGCTATTAGTATCCATTTATTAAACGTACTTATTTTAAAAAAAATTTTATTCCATTTCTACCCACGAAGGTGGTTGAGCCTTTGGACTCTTGACTGTTGGTGGGGTTGGCTGTGTTAGAGGTTGTGGTGGTGAGACCCTCTGGCTCCACATATAGAGCCCTCCTAAAACTACAACAACCACCAGCGACAACGATCCAACTGTCGCGTACGAAGAAGGAGAAGTAGTAGTTTTTACGTCTATATTTTGCATCTTGGCAATTTGTTCTTTTCTCTTTTTGTTGTGTTCCGCTAATGCCTTGCCTTGTTTTACTCTATCAGGATTTTTAGTTTTAGTCGTCACCGTCTGTACCTTTGGGGCTTTTAGAGTCTCTGTCTGAAGAGGGCTCTCTAGTTGACTCATCTTTTATTATAGGTAGAGAATTATTTTTGTTAATAACTAAATGTTTAGATGTTATCAAGAAACCTACTAACGGCGACAACAACATTCCGTAGTTGTAATAAACTTCGCAGAGTAGGCTGGCTATCGAGCTAGATATAACTGGATCTTCTTCTAGATCTTTGGTGAGTGCGTCTTCCGAGTCTACTCGTAGACTGACACCTAGGGGTTTGATCATAGGTAGACTCGCGCCTAAAACTCTAGAATAAATCCCCAGCACGCAGTTACCCAAACTAGTAATCATTTCTTTACCCAGTCGAGCCTCGTAATGGTTGTACATTTTTTCTTGTTTGTTCGCGTCTAGGTTTTCTATGTCGACCTGGCTAAATTCTTTACCTAAATACTTCTTAGAATCACCGGCTGATACTACACCCAACAGTCTAGTTTTATGTTTTTCCGTTTCCGGCGCGCTAGAGTCTAAAGTAGACAGCTCCATTTTTATAAGACGGTATAATTTATTTTTTAAAGAAAAATATTCGTAAGATAAAATACACAAGGTCGACGCTATAATAAATTTGAGTAAAAGATCGATCACCACAAACATTTATTATAGCGAGATAAACTAGCTGCAACTAGCTGTTCAACAAAACACAACTAGCTATTCAACTAGCTTGCAAGTACTTAACAACTAGCTGTTTAACAAAACCCAACTAGCTGTTTAACAAAACACAACTAGTTATGCAAGTACTTATCAACTAGCTGTTTAACAAAACCCAACAAAACACAACAGCTGTTTAACAAATCATCAACAAAACCCAACAAAACACAACAGCTGTTTAACAAATCATCAACAAAACTCAACTAGCTATGCAAGTACTTATCAACTAGCTGTTCAACAAATCATCAACAAAAACTCAACAAAACACAACTAGCTGTTCAACAAAACTCAACTAGCTGTAACTAGCTTAACTAGCTACCCAAGTACCATTTAGCCGGAGGATCCGTATATAAAATCAATTTACTATAGGGAGTGTCTTTGAGATATTGTTTTATGTCTCGCCTTTTATTATCCGGCACCACATCATTTTCGTCGAGACAATTATCAAAACTTTTTTTGTCTTTGCAATAAAAAATAGCCACCCATTGAGTCTGTTCGCGATAATCTTTTAAAACGGTGTTATATTTTTGAGTCAATAACCAACAGCTGTGGTTATCGTGTCTACCGCTAAAGGCTAATTTAGATAACATGCAGCACCCTCTAGAACCCTTTCGATATTTCATAGCTTGATAAGCGCTGCAGTCGTCGATTAAAAACAAAGTGTGCAATCCTTTAAGTCTATTTCTGTAAAAGTCTATGGCTTCGTTCATGCTCATATTTTCGACGTCGGGGTCGCACGCGTAAACGTTGGGGTCGTTAAAAAACCAAGGTCTCTCGTGGTACGTTTTATTGTTTGACAGAGTCGGACATATGATCACCAAGTATTCAAATTTGTTGGCATATTCGTTTTCTAGCAAGTCTAAAGCAAACTTTGTTTTACCAGAGTTTGTCCTTCCACATATTAAAGCGCAGTGTGACGTCATCTTACTTTTATATAGGCGTTTATTTTTAAAAGTTAACGCTACTCAAGCGACCTCCTTGCATGTTAAGTTGCGCGTCCATCACCAAAAAGACATAACATTTTAGAGCACCCGCGGTTTGAGCTTCGCGTTCCATCAATATAGAGATTCCTCCGCTTATATCTCCGATTTGTTTACCCGATCCGTGATTTTTGTTGTCGTCCGTCGATCTCATATCCAACCAAAGTCCGTATCTTCTCAAAAAATAATCACCGATATCCATTCCCGTTAACCCTAAATCTTTACATATACCGACCCCTAGCTCGGTGGATGAGTCCCCAAAGAACTTGTTGATTTCTCCCCAGTGTTGATAGCTTTTGAGACCCGAACTATAGAGTTGATTAGGTTTTCCTTCTATCGTCACGCTAACTTTGTCTATCTTAGGGTTATAAAATAGTTCGGGGGTTTTCGTAGTCGCTTCTTTAAACAAAAACAGTATACCCTTGAGACTTTTAACCGCCACGTTTAAATTAAAGTTCCAGGTGGTGCCTGATTTATCGATAGATCTTACTTCGTGTCTCTGAATCCTTTCAAACAAAAACTGCGTCTTGTTGAGACATTTTTGAGCTAAGATTTGAGCTAAATATTTGTTAGAAACGATCTCGTATTCTAGCGCCAAGTTAGAGATGCTATAACTCGCTGCGGAGTCGGTAGAATTTACGACTTTGGCGTAATCGTTAAAAGTAAGTTCATAAGACAGTTGGTCGTTCAGAGCGGATGGATAAAACGGTTGATGATCCGTGAGCATTTCAAAGTCTAGAGGTATACAAAATCTGTTTCCAAAGGCATCCGCTGTTGCTTTGTCTTTTCCAGAGTTGGAACCGGCAACCGCGTTACCGGTACCCACGCGTAGGCTCGATATGTTGGCAATCTCGTTTCCGGCATAGTGATCTACGGTACCTGTGGGTAACCAAAGATCTTTAAAAATGTTATAAACGTCGGCGTCGGTCAAGTTTACGATCTCCCGACCACCGATACATATTCTTATTTGTTTTACGAGATTTCGTCCTAGATTTTTAAACAGACTTCGATCGGCATCGTCGTCTGAGGTTAGATCGATATTAAAAGCTAGTTTTGCTGAACCGGGGACTATCACATCGTCGGAACTTAACGATGGAAACTTAACTATTAATTTGTCGTTCGCGTCGATCGTACTAGGATTGTGAGTTACGACGACAGTCTGACGGTTGCCTTTTATACCCCGAGGATTTTTAAGGCGTCTGTGTGGATTTAGTTTGTTTCCGTAAGTCGCGTTCATTTTTATAGTAACGTTTTATTTTTTATTTTATTTACTTTTAAAAATGCAGTCGCACACTTTTGTTATGACCAAAAAAGAGCAGACTTTTGAGCTACCTCGGCCTATAGATAACGCCGAGGGTAGCCGTCGCATTAAGTTAATCAGCGTCATTTTAGACGTGGGTTTTTATAACGTCGAAAAAGCAGAAGAGATAATATATTATATATCTACTCGGTCTAGCGCTCAATCAGGTGAAGCCTTTATCAGCCCCGGTCGATGGAATCTTTATTCTTTTATAGATAGTTTTAAAAAAGATATTCAATCTATGACCATCACTCCGATAAACGATAAACTATTTTATTTGTCTTTGGTGTCCTCTGATATTTTAGCAAATATTAGAATACCAAGTAATTTGTCTAAACTTTTAGGTTTAACCGAGCATATGGTCTTAAGCAAAAATGTAACTGAATATTATTTAGGAAAATTTAACCTAAATCTTTACAACGCGGCTTTTTTGCATTGTGAAGAACTGTCTACGCATTCAAATTTTTTAAACGGAAAGCAAACTAGCCTGCTAGAGAGTATACCTTTATCGGGTGATGCAGCTCGTTCAAACAATCCTCAAGAACCAATTTACGTCAAATACGACAATTCTCCAAAAGAGTTAGTAGTCGATAAAATAAACAGCCTCACGTTTTCGTTAAAAAACGATCTTGGTGAGGTCTTAGATAATAGAGGTAAAGAGATAATTTTAAACGTAGAAATATTTTAGTTACTTTTGTAAAATGCAGTCTCATACGTTTGTCATGACAGATAACGGGCAGACCTTTGAACTATCGCGACCTATAGATAACGTCGGGGGTGACCGTCGCATGAAGTTAAACAGCTTTGTGTTAGACTTGGGTTTTTATAACCTCGAGAGAAAAGCGTCTGTACTGTGGGAGAGTTTTACGGGTGATATCGATGATTTTACGTCAGATCAAATTGTCGATCTTGATAACATTGATATCCAACCGGATAGGTGGAATCTTCATTCTTTTTCATATTATATAAAAGATTTTCACGATATATCTATAAAGTCTTTATCTGATGAAATGTTTTATCTAACCGTCCCCCAACAAAATCGCATAAAACCATCGAGTAATTTGCGTAAACTTTTAGGTTTACCCAGGGGTTGGCTCAATGGTGGTAGTCATTATGGAAAATTTAGCCTAAATCGATACAACGCGGTCTTTTTACATTGCGAAGAACTGTCTACGCATTCAAATTTTGTTGACGGAAAACAAACTAACCTGTTGGAGAGTATACCTGTACATGGTGATGCCGCTCGTTCAAACAATCCCCAAGATCCAATTTATATCAACTATAACAAGTGTTCAAAAGAGTTGGTAGCTGGTAAAATAAACAGCCTCACATTTTTGTTAAAAAACGGTCTTGGTGAGGTGTTAGATAATAGAGGTAAAGAGATAATTTTTAACGTAGAAATATTTTAGTTTCTTTTGTAAAATGACGACTAGTATTTACCCCGATCTAAAAATCGACGAAACGAGGGTGTTTCGATTGCAAAAGATAGAAGAAGTTCAAAAAGATATATTGGCGCAACGAGAACAGCGAAGCGCGTTGTGTAAAAAATACGGTAAGTTAATTACGGGGTTGTCTACTATAGAAACGCTAGCCGAGATGATTGGTGTGGCTTGTGGGGGTTTGGGAATCGCGGCTATAAGCAGCATAATTGCGTCACCCGTTGGTATAGCGTTAGAGGTAGTAGCCATTAGTTTTGGTGGAGGCGCGCTCTTGCTAAAATATTTTAGCAAACGATTTAGACATAAAGTTAAAAAACACGACGAGATTAGAGTCTTGGCCGAGGCTAAACTCAACAGCATAAGAGATCTTATTTCTCAAGCTATAGATGACGGTGATATATCCCACGAAGAATACGCTTTGGTGTTAAAGGAATTGAGGCAATTTAACGATATGAAAGAGACTATTAGATCCGGCAGCAAGCTGTCAGAAAAGAAAGGTGAGAGTGATATGGAATCCGAGATAAAAAGACGCGTGGAAGAGTTGGTGGCGAAAGAAAAAAAAGGTCTTATCGAAAAACTTACAGCTTAGAGATAAATAAAAATTATTTCGATCAACCTCCTCCTCCTTACGCGACGGCGCCACCTTTAGAATGTTAAGCATAAAAAAAAAGAGAGAGAAGATAAAACTGAGCTGCGATTTAAAAAAAGTGACCTCAGTTTTTAAAAGTGGCAATTTCTAAAACTAGCTCAGTTTTAAAAGTGACCTCAGTTTTTAAAAGTAGCTCAGTTTTAAAAGTGACGATTTCTAAAACTAGCTTAGTTTTAAAAGTGACGATTTCTAAAACTAGCTCAGTTTTATAAATTGGTTCTCAAACGGCTTATCCCTACTACTCTCCTTTATAATATAGTGCAGTTGCCATAGAATTGTCAGACCTTTCAAAACATTTCAAGTTTCCCGGACTGAAGGGTTTTGAAAGGTGAGAAAACTGTCTGACAAAAGGGACCTATGAAAGATTTTGAAAGGTAAAACAACTCTCTGAACAAACTGGTGTGAAAATAAAAATACCTTTCAAAAGGTAGTGAAAGGTGTGGTAGTGCAGTAGCAACAAATTCTAGAGTGTTTTGAAAAGTTCATACTTAGCCTATTCATAGCCATTTTGCCTAGTAAGCAAATGTTGAAAGGTAAAACCATAGTAGGGTTAATTAAGTGAACTGCTGATCACATACATCATCCATATTTATTGCATTATCTTCACCAAGGGTTTAATTTGCTTCTAGCATCCTAATTTAACTTCAATTTACCTTTATAACTTCATAAAAAAAAGGATATTTCCAGTACATTTTATATAGTCAATTGATCCCCCGCCCTTTTAAGTTTTCCAACTATAATCACTGATTTGTAAAAGACAAGTACCAAACTAGGTAAAAAGAAATCTGCAATTTCACATAATTTCTCTCATGACAATTGTTTTTTTTTAAACACAATTGGTTTTTATCAAATACAGTGTAATTACATTTTTTTACTTTATAATATCAACCTTAACCCCAACAGTCATAAATCCTCCAAATTTAATACCATATTGTTAATGTCAGTAATGTCTATGTACAGAATTAGTTCCCCTTAATTATTTAGCCCACGTTTTTAAAGTTTATTTTAGAGTCTAGCAAGTCATATCGGAATAATAAAAAAACACCCATGACTCAACTTGAACCAAAAAAATTAAAGTGGGACCCATACAACACAATCACCATAAATGTACACATGTCACGACTACTTCCAAAATAAATCAAAGTGTCAAATAACTTTTAGGGTCTCCGTTACTCAATGGGATTGGGACCATGCTTTCTTGAGGTCAGGCCCTTTTACATTTTTAACCACTTGTAAAACAAAACATAAGTTAAATAAAAACAAAAGTCATACTTAACATTAGATGGAATTATCAAGAAGTCAGATTTTTGCTATATGTTTTTTTTTCTCTTGATTCATTGTACCATGTTTGAATATTGTCCAAAAAAATGCCCTGAAAACGTATTGAGTACTCATACGGTACATGTATGTCACTCCACGTACGTATGCCTATTATTTCAGTCTAAGATTTGGTACCGCTTATCGCCAGCAAGAAAACAATGCAAGGGCATAACAGGCCCGTATGCAGGATTTTGTATGGGGGGTGCAAATTTGTACTTGATGGGACCAACATGTTTCATGTGCCAGTACCGTTATTTCTACATCGAAATACAATGTACCATCATTTACCCCGAAAAATATGGACCTTTTGGTAATTTTAGGAAGGGGGGGTGCGTACGCACCCGTCGCACCCCCCCCCCCCCCCCCCCCCCCTACCCCCAGAAATCTTATACATAATTTCAACACACGAATGATTTGAAACTCACAATCACCAAGTTGAGTTTATGATACCCAAACAAAATTTCAAAAAATTTCAAAAAAAAATAGCGCTTAAAAACTCCCTTCATATTGAATGGAAAATGAAGGATTCAGCCTTTCAGGATGATTCTGTGTAAATCTATCAAAAAAGAGGTGGGTGGTTTGTGCTAGGGCCGATTTAGTCTGGTTTCGGATTGCGCGGTCAAGTACCCGCCGCACCTACAGACAGCTTATAAATGCTGCACGTTCTTTGACACGTTCAGGTCAACTCGGACCCAAACCAACTCGGACCCATGCCAACTCGGACCCAAAACCAACTCGGACCCAAAACCAACTCGGACCCAAAACCAACTCGGACCCAACCAATACCAACTCGGACCCAACAATTCCGAGTTGGTAGTGGGTCCGAGTTAGCATGGGTCCGAGTTGGCATGGGTCCGAGTTGGCATGGGTCCGAGTTGGCTTGGGTCCGAGTTGGCTTGGGTCCGAGTTGGATCGAAACCGTGACGTCGTTCAGGTCAACTCGGACCCAAACCAACTCGGACCCAAACCAACTCGGACCCATGCCAACTCCGACCCATGCCAACTCGGACCCACTACCAACTCGGACCCAAAACCAACACGGACCCACTACTAACTCGGACCCAACCAATACCAACTCGGACCAAAAAATTCCGAGTTGGTAGTGGGTCTGAGTTTATAGCATGGGTCCGAGTTGGCTTGGGTCCGAGTTGGTTTGGGTCCGAGTTGGATCGAAACCGTGACACGTTCAGGTCAACTCAGACCCAAACCAACTCAGACCCATGCCAACTCGGACCCATGCCAACTCGGACCCATGCCAACTCGGACCCATGCCAACTCGAACCCATGCCAACTCGGACCCATGCCAACTCGGACCCATGCCAACTCGGACCCATGCCAACTCGGACCCATGCCAACTCGGACCCATGCCAACTCGGACACACTACCAACTCGGACCCAGAACCAAGACGGACCCACTACTAACTTGGACCCAACCAATACCAACTCGGACCCAACAATTCCCCCGTCCTTAAAAAAAAAGGGGTTCCCTTCTACTTTTGGCTTGTGTAGTACATTATTCTGCAATCAGTTTTAATTACTAATTGTTACTATTATGTAGGTGCTGATTAAGTTTACGTAATTATTTACAATTTTAGTTTTGTACAATACATGTTTCAATATAAGTTTTGATTTGTCTATTTAATTAATTTAAGAGAAAATGTTGTTGGATAATATTAGAAGTGAAGTGTTTTTATCTCAGTGTTCATAATTATGATTTTATTTTACTATTAAAATATACGTGCTATAGTTTTGTTTTCATTATGTATAAAGTTTGGATTATCATGCACAAAATTGTTGTTATATTGAGAAAAAAATGGTGTGACCGATGCAATTATTTTATAATAATAATTAATATTTTGTAATGCATTGTATTGCACATTATGTAAAATAACTCAAATTGTGCCCCTCAATAGATCTAAATATGGGCAATAAAATACTTAAAAATATTACCGGTACACTGTACTAAGAAACTTAAAGTGCTATCTACAGAGAACAAGACAAAATGCTTATGTGGAGGCAAACAAAAAATAAAGAAGGCAAGTTAAAACGACAGAAAAAAACAAAATGAAAGCGTGATGTGAAAAAAATTAAAGGACTAAACAAAAAAAAACATTTAAAAGGTCAATTGTTAATAATAGTACTACAACTTCAAGCATTCACCTTTCGAGTTTCGGTACAATACAATAATTCCAAATGTGTAAAATATCTTTTTAATGAACAAATGAAGCTCGCTACATAAATAATTTGCTAAACATTGTCAAATGGAATGATGGGTCCGAGTTGGTAGTGGGTCGAGTTGGTTTGGGGTCCGAGTTGGTCGTGGGTCCGAGTTGGTCGTGGGTCCGAGTTGGCTTGGGTCCGAGTTGGTTTGGGTCCGAGTTGGATCGAAACCGTCCACGAAGCTATGTAACACGTGTACATACCCACAATGATTATTCCTACGCGTTTTCAATTCACATTACATTCCATCACCCTTTTCCCTAATGAATTTCCACATAATTAGTACGAATTCCACATTAAAATGTACAGTAAGCATTTCCCCTTTAAATCGTTACAATAAAACCTAAAACAAATCCCGCTATGCAAAAAAACAATTCACAAACAACGTTTGATAATCACTTTACCAACCATTACCTTTGGCCCTGGTACCGCAACCTTCCTCTCACAGCTCACGTCCACAGCAGTCCAGCATACGACTACCACATTACGCAGCCTCAACTCCGTGGGCGTGCGCGCGATCCTTCACTAGGATCGATCGCGCAAGGCATGTTGAAAAAACATGGCGAAGCAAAATCGTAGCCAGGGTAACGATATTGCACTACACGTTATTTAAAAGTACGGTGCCCAATAAACACCACATGTTTTGGATAAAGGTAGAAAACGGGGACTTCTAATTTTAAACGAGACTCGGCAGGTATGCGTGTTCTTGTAGATACATTGAAGTAATAAATAAAGGGAACGTCATGATGACGTCATCGGGTATCATGTTACGTCACGTAAAGAATCTCAGGAAGCACAAGTCTGATTAAATTTAAATTTACAACAATGCATTGCAAGTATTTCGGAATGTGCCACATGTATGTATAAACTACCATGTGATGATTGCATCATCGCGGGTCATGTGACGTCACATTAAAGGTGAGTTTTTAGGACACTCTATCTCTGGAAGTACAGGCCCGATTTGGGTCAATTAAACTTGATATGAAAGTATTCCAGGATTTGTTAAAGACGAAAATTACGATTACATCGATTATCATGATGACATCGTCGGGTGTCATGTGACGTCACATTAAAGGTGTAGTTTCCCCCATAGAATTTACACACCATATATCTTTGGCACTTCGGTAAATCCAATCGACTTCAGATTTGGCACACACTTAGACCACCAGACACACTTACTAAAAGTCATTTTAGACATTTCTCACAATAAAGGACTTCAGACATGCCACACACTTAGACCACCACACACATATTGAAAGTAATTGTAGACACCCGAAACAGCTCTGTGTTTGTCCACAAACACATTTCTAGTTTTTCTTCTGTTTCAGACTCCTCTCAATAGGGTTTGTACACGTTTTTTCTTCAGCCAATACACTTTGGCACTTTTGTAAATCCGATCGACTTGAGACTTGGCATACATTTAGATAACCATCCAAGGACGGTCCTAGAAGAAATTCGTCGCGATTACGTCATTCGTGGTCACGTGACGTCACGTTAAAGGTTCAATTTTTCCCCATAGGATTTGTACACGTTTTTCTTCAGACTATTGAATTTGACACTTCTGTAAATTCGATCGACTTGAGACTTAGCACAGACCTCGACCACCATCCTTAGGAGGGCCAAGAAAAAATTATCAAGATGACGTCATCGCGGGTCATGTGACGTCACATTAAAGGTGTAGTTTTTAAGACCCTCTAACTCTGAAAGTACAAGTCCGGTTGGGGTCAAACTTGGTTTGCAAGTATTCGAGGATGTGTTATAGACGAAAATTAAGATGACGTAATTATGACATCATCGGGTGTCATGTGACGTCACATTAAAGGTTTAATTTTCTCCATAGGTTTTGTACACGTTTTTCTTCAAAATATTGAATTTTACACTTCTGTCAATTCGATCGACTTGAGACTTAGCACAGACCTCGACCACCATCCTTAGGAGGGCCAAGAAAAAAATAATCAAGATGACGTCATCGCGGGTCATGTGACGTCACATTAAAGGTGTAGTTTTTTAAGACCCTCTAACTCTGAAAGTACAATTCCGGTTGGGGTCAAACTTGGTTTGCAAGTATTCGAGGATGTGTTATAGACGAAAATT